>JAKZAP010000021.1:3289002-3889002 GCA_023053575.1 Branchinecta lynchi | reverse complement strand
GAATGTCATCTTGTTTTCTCTAGCCCATAATGCCAGATGGTCCATTGCTTTTTGGGTAGTCGCTTTCACTTTGGTGTCAATTTATCACTATATAAAAATGTCTCCTGCAGGAGAACTATATCAGGTTTATTTCTAATCAAAAAGTTTCTTAATTCAATTACCTTTGGCCGACTTAGCCATCGGGTGTTAAGCTGGATTACCTTCAGGTTCTTCATTTGAGTATGCGTCTTCCTTTCCTTGTATTATGTTGCCAATCATCGTCACCTGGGGCTGGGCGCTTTGGGATGCGATCTGTTTGGTCCATGTCATCCTCACTGTCTGATTCTAGATTCTTTGCCGGTGATGTACGGTCTTTGGTTGCTATGTTTTTTAGCATCTTCCTGACCTTCTCTTTTTTTGTTGGGGAGAAGTAGTTATATAAAGGGGGTTCTGGCTCACCCTCCCCCCAATTTCAAAACCCTATTTTAACATCAATTTCTTAAATTTTAACATCCTTTTTACCAAATTATCCCCCTTTTTAAGAACATTTTTATTTTCTTAATTCCAAAATAAAGGATACAAGAAATGAGAATATTACCCTTTACTACATATAAAATACTACAATATACTACTACTTCTTTTTTTTTACATTTTTAATTTTTTATTCAAATATTACTGAGTAAACAGTTCTAAATCCACATATGTTCTTTGTTCTTGTTTTCGCGTACAATAGGCTGCAAAACCAGATTTTTCTTTAAAAGTAATTCGTTAGCAATGGCATTATATTTCTGAGTTATAAACAAATCACAGGGTTTGTCATTATGATTAATAACTACAACCAACTTATCACCATATTTTGTCTTAGCAATTCTCATTTTAACAATAGTATATTTCAATCCAAGAACTAGTTCTTCTTTCCTGATTGTCTCATTGTATTTATTCATTCTGATTGTATTCAAGACTTCCTTTGTGGACTCCATTTATTAGGGGATGATTTTATTAAATAAAAATCCCAATCGCTTTGAAACATCTGGTAATAGAAACCAACCTCGTTTATCATATAAATGCGATAGATACAAACGCAGTACTGAGTTTGCATGATGATATGATGATTACCGATTTTGAACTTTATAAATATTTTTGCAAAACCCCACACCCCCAGACTTTGAAAATTAAGAGGTGTGATGTTGGTACACCCCGATTGGTGTAGTGTTTGTGGTGATGTGGCCTTAGTCTGGGGGGCCCTGAACGGGGAACCCGCAAGTTTTTATTACCATCCCACTATCGACAAACAGAAACTGCGGTCAGTGGGATTCGAAGGTCTGAATGGTGATGAGTCAACGTTCGGCCGAGCGTTGAGCCACTACACCAAGGGTCCTTGTTCATTTCGCAAAAGTTTCCGAGTTAAGATGAGATTGTGTTAGTCACGCCGGAGACTGTAATTACATCCCAAATTGACGGCGAGACCTTTGAATGACGCAGCTCATTAATGCGCGTATGAAATAAAGATCTGTTTGACAGTTAGGAAACAATATTCAGTATAGCAATAGACTATATGTTTGGTAATTTCTCTTGACTTTTTATAGATTTATTACAATATTTATAACCATTCAGACGGACTTGTTTCATGTATTTTTCGCGAGGAAAAATCGAAAGGTTTTACGCATCTCTGTTTCTCTCTGAATTACCTCCTCAATTGTTAACTGTCCGCATTTTAGCATTGACAACAACTCAGTATAAAAATCATAAATAGTCCTAAATTCTGCTTTTCTATCAGCAATGCTTAATTGCTTTTCAATTATTTCGATGATAACAGCACCCAAACTTAAAGAAGCTAGCGGTAGCACTAGAAACGCAGACATTCCTGCTGCCGAAAAGAGGAATTTGGATACAAGTAAGCTATTACTTATACGATTGTAGTACTTGTAACTGCGACGGTAAACATACATTTTCTTTTCTAATTCTTCCATTTATTATGTAATAAAATTGTTTCAGAAATTATTTGATTGAATGAAAGGTTCGCGATTCGGAACACATCCGCCACCTGCTAAACTGTACGGAATCTTTCTTGACTGATTGGAGAGAATATAGACAGCGCTTGCTCTGTGAAACGCATACTGAAACCAGTGCTTTTCTTTACGGCTGACAAAACTCAGCCGGGAGAAATTTATTAATAAAAATGTTCCCCTATTAAATGATGAATACTGCAGAGGTTATTCAGCTTTGTAAAAAGGTTATATCGAACAACAAATCGGTTATACAAAGATTACCGCAATACCGAATTAATGAACTGAGGACTTATGCGAAAATTAATAAAATCAAAACAAATGGAGCTAAGAAACATGAAATAACAAATAATATAATAAACCATCTTAGTAAGTATATTTTGATAGCTGAAGATAAAATTAAAATTGAACGCAGAAACGAAAGAACTCATAATAAGAACAGACCATCCGACTACAAACCAGAACCGAGATTACGAACCATTCTGGAAGATGAGATAAAAGAAAATAATATCACCATTACAAAACTAAAACAAGAATACAATGATAACAAAGAAAAAGAGACAAGCGAATTAAAGAAATTTCTGAAAAACAAGAACCTATCAACTCGCGGAAACCGAGAAGAAGTACTAAAAAGAGTTGGAGAATACTATAATAATATTATTACCAAACATAAAGATTCCGTACAGAAAAATAGAGATATCATAAGAGATCAAACAGAAAGACGTGATAACAGTAGACAGAAAGTAGTCGATTTATCCACTCTCTTTATAAATAAGAAAAAAATCAAAGAAGAAAAATTGATTCCTGATCATTTATTTAGAAAGGAAGAAGAACAGCAGCCTACTATTTCTAGGGAAACGGAAAACCTTTATACCATCAACGTTTCTATTGAAAGCAATGGAAGAGATGAACATACTCTTATTGCTTTTACTTTCGCCGATTTACAGCGGCGGATGAATGAACTTTATCAATATAGAGTTCAGTTCGTAACTCGTGTTATTTTCCATCGACAGGAGAATGATGAAGAAGTAGTAGTGTATTACAACAGTACTTCTTGGATTTTAAATAAAAATAGCATTCTTACTCATAGTCATTTGGATGATAATAACAAGAGACTGAGTTCTTTAAGTAATACCCCTCGATCTGGGCTACAATTTAGTCGGTATGAAGGAATTGATTATAGGATGACACGAATAGAATCTTACATGGGAGGAACGTTTAAAATACTGCCAGATTTCGTAAAAAATAAAAAAGCGTGCATAAATATAAAAAATTTAGATCAAAAATGCTTTCTTTGGTCCATCTTAGCACATTTATACCCAACCAAGGACAACGCTGAGAGAATTTCGAAATATAAACAATATGAGAACGAATTTGATTTCGAAGGGGTTACCAACTTCCCAATGGATACTAAAGATATACACAAATTTGAAAATAGATACAACATTAAGATTTGTTTATTTCAAATTGAAAAAGAGAAAATTATCAGAAGTCATATACTAAAAAGTACAATTAATGGGAAAACTGCAAAACATATCGTTCATTTATTGTATTTCGATAATCATTATGTACTGGTAAAGGATCTGAGCAGATTAGTTGGTCCTCAAATATCTAAAAAGAAAACAAAGACATACCTCTGCACTTATTGCGGAAGGCATTTTAAGAAGGAAGAATGCTTTGAAAAACATGAAAGTAAAAATAATTGCGAAGATCCTGATATAATAATGCCTCCTGAAGGTTCAAGTATACAATATAGAAATATTGCAAAACAAATGAAAGTACCTTATTGCATAATAGCAGACTTTGAGTCTTATAACGAAGAATACAATCAGGTAAACGGGAAGAAAACAATAAAAGTGGCCAAACAGAAGCCATTTGCTTACGGATTTCAGGTATGCTGTTCCTTTGATACAAACCAGAACAAATACTACGATTATTTCGGTGAAGACGCTGCAAAACATTTTGTTAAAACCATTACAAAAGTATCCACAGAAATTGCAAACAAATATGAAAGCAGACAAAGAAACCACACTTATACCAATGCAGAAATTGTGAATAAATGGAATAAACTAACTAATAAGACTTGTCATATCTGTACAACTGAAATTACTGAAAATCCTCACTTTGATCACGACCACATGACAGGAGAAGATAGGGGATTTGCTCATGCTGAATGCAATATGAAATACAGGATTCCTAGGCATATCCCGGTAGTAATGCATAATTTATCTAAATATGATTCCCATCTGTTTGTTAGAGAATTGATACCTGATAACGGAATTTTTGAAAGTGCAGAAAGTTTCATATCATTCTCGAAATCAATAAGTATTACAAAAGCGGATACGGAAATAAAATATGAGATGCGGTTTATAGATTCAATTAGATTTATGGCTTCATCTTTAGACAAACTATCAGCAAATTTAGCGAAATGTGATTGCAAAGTACCTTGTAATCATCTAAGACAGAATTTCAAGTACACATCGAATAGTTTCAATAACGATGAAGAATTCAAAGAAATAATTAAAAAAGGGGTATATCCGTATGAATTCGTAGACAGTTTCGATAAAATGAATTGTACAAACTTACCACCAATAGAAAGCTTTTATTCTAGGTTGACAGGGAAAGGTATTGACAAAAGTGATTATAAAAGAGCGGTATCTATATGGAAGCAATTTAACTGTGAAACATTACTTGATTATGCCAAGTTGTACCTAAAAAGTGATGTGTTAATTCTATCAGACGTTGTGGAGAATTTCAGGAACGTTTGTATACGGAATTATGATTTGGATCCACTTCATTACTTCTCAGCTCCTGGGTTGACATGGGATTCTTTCTTAAAGCATTCAAAAGTAGACTTACCGTTATTCTCAAAGGAAGACATGTATACCTTTATAGAAAAAGGAATAAGAGGTGGTGTATCCCAATGTATAAAAAGATACGCAAAAGCAAATAATAAATATACAAGTGATTATAATAAGAATAAGCCATCTAATTATTTAGTGTATTTGGATAAAAATAATTTATATGGGTGGGCAATGTCACAAGATTTACCAGCGAATGATTTCCAATTCATTTCCATACCGGATGATTTGAAAGAAAGGAATGAATATGAATCAATCGAGTATTACAACCATCTGAAAAGTCATATCAAGTCGGTGATTACGATTAAGTCGGTGAGACAAGATGTGGGTGCTATATATGAGGTAGACTTAGAATATCCAAAAGAACTACACGAATTACACAAGGATTTACCATTAGCACCGGAACACTTTAACGGTAAGCTATGTACCACAGTATTAGATAAAACCAACTATGTAGTTCACCACAGGAATCTAGAATTATATTTACAAAAAGGTTTGATACTGAAAAGAGTACACAGAATACTAGGATTCACTGAAAGTGCTTACTTAAACGGATATATAGACCACAACACAGCACTTAGAACTAAAGGTACAAATGATTTTGAAAAGGATTTCTTTAAGCTTATGAATAATGCTTGCTTTGGAAAAACTATGGAAAACGTAAGGAAGCGAGCGGATATGGAAATAATAACGGATGATGCAACAAGAGAAAAAATAATAAAGAAACCCAACTTTAAATCTGAAATAATATTCAGTGAAAACTTTTCAGTAGCAAGAATGTCAAAGGAAAAGATAAAATTAGACAAACCAATGTATATCGGCTTTGCTGTATTGGAACTATCCAAGTTATTGATGTATGAATTCCATTATGATTATATGAAGCCTAAATATGGAGATAAAATTGATTTGTGTTATATGGACACTGATTCTTTCATATATGATATTAGAACTGAAGATTTTTATCAAGATATCAAACAGGATTTGAATGAGAGGTTCGATACATCTGATTACGCGAAAGATAATCCATATGGGTTTCCTAGTGTAAATAAGAAAGTGATAGGAATGATGAAAGATGAATTAGGTGGACAGGTTATGACAGAATTTGTTGGATTACGATCAAAAGTATATGCTTATTTAAAGGACAACCAAGACCCTTCAAAAGCTAGCAAAAAACTGAAAGGAATAAAAACCAATATCGTTAAAGATAAAATTACGATTCAAAACTATAAGGATGTACTGTTTGGTAAAACGGAAAACCTTTCTATAACCCAGTACAACTTAAGATCATACAAGCACAATATGTTTCTAGAAGAACAGAATAAAAAAGCGTTAGATCCTAAGGATGATAAAAGGATAGTAACAAGCGATAAAATACACACTTTACCTTTAGGTTATAAACATTAAATTCAAGTACCTACTTAAAAAAATCAAGTACCTACTTCAAAACTTCAAGTACCTACTTAAAAAAATCAAGTACCTACTTCAAAACTTCAAGTACCTACTTAAAAAAATCAAGTACCTACTTCAAAAATTCAAGTACCTACTTAAAAAATTCAAGTACCTACTTAAAAAAATCAAGTACCTACTTCAAAACTTCAAGTATATACTTAAAATACTCAAATAAATCTTATAATGAACAATTCTTCCTAAATAAATGAATGAAAAGGCTCCAATCAAAGTCTATGACTTTAGTGAAAAGAACACTTATCAGAATAAGCACGACCTTGCACCTCAGTGGCCATTTAGACTCTTAATTTGTGGTAGTTCTGGAACAGGGAAAACTAACCTTCTTTTGAATTTAATTTATGAATATCTTTGTTTCAACCGAATATACTTGTATGCTAAAGATCTTGAAGAAGATAAATATCAAGACCTTATAACCAATTTAACCACTTTGGAGTCACAATGCAAATCAAAAGTCTTAACAGTAAGTAACAATCTTGATGATATTGTCGATGTTGACGACTTAGACCCTGAATACCAAAACTTGATTATCTTTGACGATTTTGTCACTGAAAAAGACCAGAAGAAAATAGAAGATTTATTCATAAGAGGAAGAAAGAAAAATGCCTCAATTATTTACTTGTCTCAAAGCTATCATAAAACGCCAAAGGTGGTAAGGCTCCAGTGCAATTATTTTGCATTCTTTCAGTGTTCTAATCCAAAAGAAGTAAAATTAATAAGACAAAGCCATGTATCCAGTATAGACGATGAAAAATTTCTCAAACAATTCGAGACTGCAACCAAGGGCTACGGTTTTTTCTTCATAGATTTAAAAATAAAAGATAAAACCCTTAAGTACAGGAAAAACTTTGAAAAATTTACCGGATAATTTATTTCTATAATAAATGAATAAATTTGGTAGTGTTGGAAAAAAAGGTTAGTAACGAATCGAAAGTTACTGACGAAAATGGTAACATTAACCTACATGATAGACGAATTATAAATTTAGGTAATGCCAAGGCAGACAAGGATGCTATTAGCTTAAGATCTATGACTGTGATTATGAATCAATTTAAAGAACAAATGACTGCAGGACAAGTGCAAGCCAACCAATACTTTAGCGAAGATATCAACAGATTAACTGCGATAGATGATTCTCCTGATAATTCGTTGGTAAGGAACAAAGATAAAGGGTTATTTGTAAAAGAAATAGTTCGAGTTAATGATAAAGAGATTAACGCTGAAAACAAGTTGATAACAAATGTTCAAAACCCTAGAAACAAAAATGATGCTGTTAATTTAGCAACGTTAACTATGAATCTTTTAGATTATGACAAAAAGCTTCTGGGGCAACACACCCATAACGGTATAATTGAAGGAAAGATTGCTGGTCAAAAAACTCGTATCGATAATATTGAAAGAGCAGTAGTAAATATTTTAAAAAGGCTTCTAGAGCTAGAGCTAAAACCTGTTGACAAACCATTCGTTACCAGAATAGAAAAAATTATGGCTGGTAAATAAATTTTATAAGATAAATTAATTCCCTAATAAATGGTTGAAACAATGGAGTATACAGTTTATTTGTCAAAGCTTCAGAAAGGAAAGCTGAAGAAATGCTTTGGTGCTAAACAAAAATGTCAGATACGTGTTAGTCATAGTAGACAAAATGAACGAGAACCAGTTAAGTTACTTTTAAGTAAACGACAAATTGATAAAATTGAAACATGTAAAATGAATAATAAGGGCTGTGATATTGATGTATCATACAAACAGATGAAAGAAGCGATTCAAAAGGGTGGATTACTTCCATTTTTAATACCGCTAGCAATTACCCTTGGTAAGGCAGCTTTAACAAGTGGTGCTGCTGCTTTGGGTACATTCGCTGGTAAGAAAATTATGGATAAAATGACCAACACAGGTGGAGCGCTAAAACTTCCTGGAACACAAAAAGTTGTGGGTAATGGGTTACGTGGGAAGGAAAGCGATGATGTCAACATAGGTGGGGCGCTTACACTTCCTGGAACACAAAAAGTTGTCGGTCATGGGGTACGTGGAAGGCCTAGGAAGGAAAAAAACGATGATGTCAACATAGGTGGAGCGCTTACACTCCCTGGAACACAAAAAGTTGTCGGTAATGGGGTACGTGGAAGGCCTAGGAAGTCAAAAAACGGGGACATCAAAAAAGAAGCAAAAGTAAAGTAGGACCTCTAACTAATTTTGATATTATGGATGCATTAGGGAGTATACCACAGTTTCGAGGTGTTTTCTCTTTAGATACGCTACCCAAACATATAAACGATTCGGAATGTGGTGTAATCAACTATGACAAACGTGGAATGCCTGGAACACATTGGGTTGCCTATTGTAATCTACCTGAATCCCCCTATGTCGAATTTTTCGATTCTTTCGGTATTCCTCCAGGAAAAGAAATAGTTAAATATCTAAAAACTTCAAAGAAAAAAATAGCTTATGAAAATCTTGCTGTTCAAAATATAGATGAATTAAACTGTGGTTTTCACTGTATTTCCTACATTAAGCGCAAAATGAAGTTGGTAGCTTTTCGTTTATAAAAATTGTTTTCTAATAAATGGAGATTTATTGTATGAAATGTAAAAAGAGCACTGACACTGAATCAATGTTTAAGGCAGTGTCACAAAAAAATAATGTTCCAATGCTGAAAGGGAATTGTGTTATTTGCGGATCGAGGAAAAATCGCTTTTTAAAAAAAACCTCAACGCAGAAACAGATATTTTAAAGACGTATTATTCTAATTATTCAGGTGTGGATGATATTTACAGAAAATTAAAAGAAAATGGTGTTAAGGTTTCCAAGGATAAAATAAAAAATGTGTTGCAAAATGAGAATGTGTATACGTTACACAAACCTTCCTATCATAACTTTGAAAGGAGGCGAGTGTATGTTCACTATGTTGATGAGCAATGGCAAGCTGATTTAGTTGACATGCAGAAATATAAAAAAGAAAATAATAAAACAAATTACATTTTAACTGTTATTGATTGCTTTAGTAAATATGCTTGGTGTGTCCCTTTGAAAGATAAAACAGGTGCTGGAATAATAAACGCATTCAGTCATATATTTAAAGAAAGAATTCCTAGAAAGTTGCAAACTGATAAAGGTAAAGAATTTGTGATGAGAAATGTTCAATCTTTTTTGAAAAATAACGATATACACTGGTTTGCATCTGAAAGCGAATTGAAAGCACAAATCGTTGAACGGTTCAATAGAACGCTGAAAGACAAGTTATGGAAATATTTTACTCACAACAACACTAGTAAATGGATTGATATTTTACCTGTATTCGTAAATAATTATAATAACTCGTATCACCGATCAATACAAATGAAACCAGTTGATGCTAGTAAAAAGGTTAATCAGAAAAAGGTGTTTAGTGCTCTGTTTCCTCCAGTAGATGGCTACAAAATCACAGGAAACGTCAAAGTAGGGGATTTAGTCAGAATTAAAAAAGAAAAAAGTATTTTCGATAAAGGATATTTACCTAATTATACGGATGAAGTATTTCAGATAGCAACCATCAGACCTACCATTCCCATTACTTATGAAATATCTGACAAAAGTGGGGAATTAATTCAAGGAGGGTTTTATGAAAAAGAACTTTCAAAATTTATTATGAAATAAAATTACTTGTATATAAATGGATTCAAGACGCTTGAGTGATATGTTATCGGATATAGTGAAGAACAGAGAAGTTCAGAGAAGAAAGGTTCAACAAAATGAGATGGAGAAGGCAGGATTTCGGGAATATGCTTCAGAGTTAAACGCTCCAGTTATTATAGCACAAAAAGAAAACACTAAAGATACCATCAAAAAATTACAAGAGAACGCTGAAACGATAATTAATAAACTACAGGAAGGTGATAATAATTCAAGAAGACGGTTTCTCAGATTAGGTGATACATTTAAAACAGCTTTACAGACCACTACTTCAGAGGAAGTGAGTCGAGCACCCGCTTTAGAACCTTCTCCCGATTTAGGACCACTATCCGTTGATATGAATAAAGATATTACCCAAGAGTTGTTAAATCAGATTAATTTAAAACATGTAGAATCGCGGGGTGGCACTGATACTTATTTTAAAATGCCTACGTATTACATTAAGCATCATACGGATATAGATGAGGCTCTAGAACGTTTGACATCTCTAAGTCAAAGTTATGGCGGGAAAAAAGGTAAAGGTTACTCTAGCTATGATGAAATCCTTGAATTTATAAGAGAATACAAGGAGAGGTTAACCAGCATTCGAACTAATTCCCCATTTTTAGTTCAACAAAAAGGAACTGGAATATTTATGAACTGTGATGAAATGATTTCAAAATTATACACTTTGATAGGTAGCAGAGTAAACGGAAATACATCTGACGAGGTGAGAAATGAAGCTATTGATATTTTGGATTCGTTAATGCGAAATAAATTTCTTACGAAGAGATATTACAATTCAATATATAAAAAATATTTCTAATAAATGGTGTTGTTAAACATTGAAGGTAATGAAAGTATCATTGATATAACATTTAGTCAACCAATCGAATTGAATCGTAATTGGGATTATGAAATAGGTTTGAATCAGTGTACTTTGTGGTATTCGTGGTATAATATAAGTGATAAATTTGGAAATAATACATTTCAATACAGGAAAGATGAAGAATGGATGAATGTTACTATTCCTAATGGGATGTATAACGATGATTGTTTGAATTATTTTTTGTGTCAGTATTTTGATACCCCAAAAGACAAATGTCCTATTGTAATTTCATCCAATCCAGCATCTATGAGATTTGTCATACTATTACAAGAAAAATATGTGTTTAGATTTAATAGTGACTTGTGTCAGATTTTAGGATTTGAGAAGGATAGTGAGATATCTAAGAAAATCAATGAAGGTACAAAGCTTCCGAATATAACAAGAAGCGTTGATAAAATACAAATTCACTGCTCTCTTGTAAACAGTTCTATCGTAAACAAAAGTAAATCAGATGTCATTTGGACATTTGTTCCTAATACAGAACCGGGTTGTCAAATTGTTGAGAATCCTAGACAATTAATCTACCTTCCTATTAACACAAAAGACTTTATTTACTCCTTGAGAATGACAATTACTGATCAGTTGGGAAGACCTATCGATTTGAATGGTGATAACGTTGGATACGTGCTGCATTTAAGAAAAGCTTAAAGGATTAGTGAAATAAAATTATTTACCTATAAATGTTGATTAATAATAAGCGATTACTTTATAAAAAGCAGTATGGAAGTGGAATCGGTAGTGTATTCAAAAACATTGTTAATTCCCAGTTATTTCAAACGTCAGCAAAACAAATAAAAGATGGGGCTATGTCAATGTATAATAATATTATTAAACCGAGATTTGAGTTGTTGAAAAACAGAGCAATAGAATATGGGAAAGATCTGATCAATGTAAACAAGAAGGAACTCATTGATGTAATTGGAAACAAAAAATCGATGAAGGATCTTATCGGTACAAATAAAAGGATTTTAAATCAAAGAAGTCAGGACTTGATCGAAACGTTAATGACTGGTAATGGATTAAAGATTCTGAAATAAGTTTTATTTAATAATTTCTTTCTTATATAAATGGCAGTAAATAAAGTTATCAGTCCGCAATGGAATATATTTGACGAACCGCTTGTGGATGATACAGTGGTAAAATACGAATTTAAAGAAATTCGAGAAACAGATGTGAATGTATCTAATAAATCAGAGTTTGAATTCGTAACGAAGAAATTAGATTCCTGGTTTTATCCAAGTGAAAGTTATCTTGATGTTAGTGTAAGAATAGTGAAAGAAAATGGAGATAATATAGCTGCAACCGATATTGCTACTTTGACGAACAATGGATTTAATTTATTCAGTACCGCTGAATATGTAATAAACGATGAATCGGTTGAAAAAATTAATCATGTTGGTATTACAACTACCGTTACAAAGTTGATTGATTACTCTGATGATTATTCTAGAAGTGCAGCAAGAAATCATTTCTGGTATAAGGATTATAATCAAGGAAAAGAAATTAATCCTGTTATTGCTTCGTTTACTGCAGGGGCTGCAGGGGCTGCAGCAGGGGGTGGAACAGTCAGTTTGAGAAATAATAATAATTATAATAAAGGATTTGAAAAAAGATATAACAGAACAAAGAGCAGTAAATTAGTAAATATGTATTTACCATTATCAGAATTGTTTGGATTTCTGAAAGGAAACAAACGATTCTTCAGAGGTGCATCGCATAAATTATTTCTAAGAAGAAATGATGATAACAACATGATTATAAGAAATGGAAATACTAATTTCAAAGTAGTAATCGAGTATTTATCCTGGAAGATCCCTATTGTAGCTCCTAGTATCGAAATGATGAGTGAATTAGAAAAGGGTCTTGCTAAGGATAAAAAGCATAATCTGATGTGGGAAGCATGTAATACTTATAAAAGCGATGTTAGTCAAAATAAGGAACACACTTGGAAAGTTATATCTGAGAGAAACAATCCAACAAAAGTAGTTGTGATGCTACAGAAAAATGAAAAGCATAACAATCAATTAATGAATAATATGGTGTTTGATCATATGAATTTAACAGACATAGAACTTAGAATTAATGGGGATAAATATCCCGAAGAACCACTTAAATGTGATTTTAGCGATGACAAATGTAAATACTCAAATCTTTACAATAGGTTCATACATTTGGGTTATAAACAATTAGCATTTGATACTGGTAGTGTTGTTAGTATAGAAGAATTTAAAGAAGTATATCCACTATTCTGTTTCGATGTTTCCAAACACGAGTCAAATATTTATAATGGAACAACTGCTGATATTGAAATAAGTTTAACGTTGAAAGATAATCAACCCGTACCATATAATGTTTACTGTGTTATATATTATGAAAGAAAAGCTACATTAGGTATTATTAACAAAAATATGTATGTGAGTTTGTGAGTCTGGATTTTTATTTAATAAAATCATCCCCTAATAAATGGAGTCCACAAAGGAAGTCTTGAATACAATCAGAATGAATAAATACAATGAGACAATCAGGAAAGAAGAACTAGTTCTTGGATTGAAATATACTATTGTTAAAATGAGAATTGCTAAGACAAAATATGGTGATAAGTTGGTTGTAGTTATTAATCATAATGACAAACCCTGTGATTTGTTTATAACTCAGAAATATAATGCCATTGCTAACGAATTACTTTTAAAGAAAAATCTGGTTTTGCAGCCTATTGTACGCGAAAACAAGAACAAAGAAACATATGTGGATTTAGAACTGTTTACTCAGTAATATTTGAATAAAAAATTAAAAATGTAAAAAAAAAGAAGTAGTAGTATATTGTAGTATTTTATATGTAGTAAAGGGTAATATTCTCATTTCTTGTATCCTTTATTTTGGAATTAAGAAAATAAAAATGTTCTTAAAAAGGGGGATAATTTGGTAAAAAGGATGTTAAAATTTAAGAAATTGATGTTAAAATAGGGTTTTGAAATTGGGGGGAGGGTGAGCCAGAACCCCCTTTATATAACTACTGGGAGACCATTGTGGTTTCCAGCATCATAGCGCATAATTCTGTCAGCATCGTTGTAAGACCAATGACTGTCTTTTGTAGTTCTTCAATTATGTGGGATTGGTTCGTCTCTGGAATGGGCTGGCTTCCCATGGATCCTGATGCCACGCTGGGGAGTATGGAGCAGTGCCTGCAAGGGCATCTCTGTATGTAGCTCCCTTTGTCATGGACTTCCTTAGGGAGTTGGCATGCGTGATGTAGGTCTTGCAAGTTTTACTATTCGCTGAGTGTGCTTCCTTGCAGTTAGCGCATACTGTATTTTGGTCCGGTCTTGGTTTATCCTTCTCGGGGTACATGGTATAGTTGTGTTTGCTTGAGCATAATAGACATCTCTCTGATCCCCAGCAGTTAGCTGCTGAGTGCCCACACTTTTGGCATTTGAAGCATCTCATAAACTTTTTGACAATCGTGGTAGCATTCCATGTGGAGATCTTGGTTGGGAACTCGATATCTTCAGAAAATTCAACAGTGACTGAATACGTGACAAAAACTTTCCCGTTTCTTGACACAGCATCAGGGTTTAGCACATTTGCTTTCTTCACTTTTCCTACAGATTCTATTTCCTTTATGATGGAGCTGGGGTCTATATATGGGTTTCGCGGGATGAAACAGATTCCTTTTCTGTTTTTGGTCTTTCCTGTTCCATCTCTTATTCTCATTCGGAAAGTGACCTCCGCATCACTGATCTTCACACCTTTTAGGTTGACCAGGGCTTGGGCTGCAGACTCATCCTTAACCACTATTTCAGTCAATCCACCAGGTCCTAGGCTAGGGAGAACAATTCCAAAGTTTTTACCCAATTTCTTCGTCAAAACTAGTAGCTATAGCAGTCCTTGGTAACGGTCCAAAGTAGTTGTTAGTCAATTTGGCGCTCGCCAAAACACACACTCTCGGGCTAGGGCCCATGTCAGCAGCATTTCCCGGCATTCCACCCTGGGTCTGAGACAGCCTGGGCTGTGCCATTCCCCAGAGACTACCAAGTTGTCAAATACAAATTAAATTTACACTTACACACTTAATAATCAAAATATCTAAGACAAAAGACCTCCAGGGAGTAACTCACACAACCACCAACTTAATTCAAGGTCGAAAACGGATTTTCACACACTTATTCCATGATTCGAATTGATAATTTTTTTCACTTGGAAAATTAATCATCACATAACGATCGTCTTTTCTTCCCCCCTGTGTGTCAATCACTTTCCCTTTTCTTCCTACATTTGCATATTTGTTCTGTCTCGAATGGATTTCCTCTATGGTACCTTCCAGACATCCAGAATCTGGGGTGTCCAACACGGACTGCCAGGCGGTTTTGGGCTGGCCTCACCTTCCAGATCTGTCTCGACGAAAACGGCTGTCTGGAATCCGGAAGAATAATCTGGAATTTGAAGCCTCGCTTTTACCCATCACTTATTCACTTAAAGCGGCTCGAAGACCAGATGAAGAGCGTGTTCCATCCTACTTACCGTAGTTACTACGCATGACGTCACGAATTCTGGCTTTTTGCCGTCAAGGCTGGAACGATTTTTCTATTTTCCAGCAGAATCTCACGCCAGGGGCGAATCCGACCAATCACGTTGCAGAGATGCGTAGTTACTACGCTTACTACGCTCCCGAGCATGGTAAGCAAATAGTAACTATTAGTTACTATTCCGACAAGGTTGGAACGGTCAGCGTAGTAACTTTTCGTGAGGATGGAACGGAAATAGTAACTAATAGTAACTATTGTTACAAGGGTGGAACACGCTCGAAGTGCGTTACTTCGTTGCTCCGCTATTCACGAATGGTCGATTTTCAAATAGCGGAATTTCAATGTTGATTTGTGGTACCTGTATGCGCTTGTACCTAGGTTGTATGCTTGACGAAAACGATCTACGGAAAGTTAGCTGCCTTCCGCAAGATAATCAGTGGTCCCTGAAAAGCCCCGTTTCGGTTGAGATTCAAATTTTCCGCGTCATCCTAGAATTTTGCGTTATGAGGACGGCCGTAGAAATTCTGAGCCTCGTTTCTTTCTACATCCGTTTTTGCACTGCAGTGCTTCCGAGGAAGACGGCAGCGCTTCTCGAGAATCACGGACTTGCTCACCGACCAAGTCCGTGCTTCCCTGCAAGATGCTGCAGCACTGCCGCTTCAACCAAGAAGAACGTGAATCCAAAAACGCATATTGTGCAGAAGCAAAGAAGTGCTGCAGCAGAGATGCGGCAGCACTATTGCAACAAAAACGAGGCTCTGAACGTCACTCTAGAGCAAATAGTGAAAGAAAAAACCTTTACACAACCAACATAATGAAGTGTATTCAGTTAAATGATGTAAATATAAGTTGGCTTTTCGGTTAAACTTATAGTTGTTTTTTTTCTTTCAGAAAGTGGCAGAAATTATTCAGAGAGATTTTTTTCCAAATTTGGAGAAGTTAGCAGTACAGGCAGAGTATATTGATGCTGTTGAAACAAATGACTTTGCGAAGCTTAAGGAGATCTACGAGAAGTATAGTATTGGCAAAAAGCCCCCGGACAGCCTTCAGCAAAGACGTATGTTGTATTTACTTTTTGCAGCCAATCGTTGCATTTAGATATTTTAATTGAACCGTAAAAGGTACTTGGTCAGTCCTAGTGCCTAGGTGTTTAGAGACTACACTGTACAAAATTTCTCAGAGGAAGGATTAAAGTTAACTGCAGTGTTTGTTACTGGGATTACTGAGATAAGATTAATCCGAATTAGAGAAAGGATTATATTTTTACAGACAAGATTAATCCCAGTAGCAAATACTGCAAGTTTTTTTTTGTACGGTGTACATTCGGATAAGCTACGGTTATGGTTTTCAACAACAATTTAGAAATCATTCATGAGTTTTGAAGCCCTGGCGCAATGGTGTATAAAAGTCAATATTTTCATGTGGTGTATTTAAGCTGGTACGGTAAGCTTTTATTCCTTCTTTCCTCATTCAGTTTCGATCATTGTAGCAGCATGTTGGAACTGTCCAGTAGTTTCCAGAAGAGCTTGGTAGCAGAGCCTCGTTTTTGCTGCAATAGTGCTGCCGCATCGCTTTTGCAGCAAATCTTAGCTTCTGCACAAGATGCGTTTTTATGGCACTTGCCCTTCGGCCAAGTGCCATATAGCGATCGCAGTTTCTGTCCGTCCGTCGGTCTGTCCAGGTTTTGCTAGTTCGGGCACTTCCACATAAGCTAGGACGATAAAACTTGGCAGGCGTATCAGGGACCCCAAATGATTAAGTTGGAAATAGTCACTTCCCCGATCCGAGCACCGTGGGGGGAGTGGAGGGAGGGGGAATCCGGAATCTTGAGGTATTTTTAACTTTTGAACGGGTGATCGGATCTCGATGAAACTTGATATTTGGAACGACCTCATGCCTCAGACGACCCACTTAAAATCCGGACCGGATCCGGTGACTTTTGGGGGGAGCTGGAGGGGGCAACCGGAAATCTTGGGAAACGCTATGAGTGGAGGGATCGAGATGAAACTTGGTGGGAAGACACCTAGCAAACACTAGATACATCATTGACATAACCGAGCCGATTCGGGAACTGTGGAGGGAGGGGGAATCCGGAATCTTGAGGTATTTATAACTTTCGAACGGGTGACCGGATCTCGATGAAACTTGATATTTGGAACGACCTCATGCCTCAGACGACCCACTTAAAATCCGGACCGGATCCGGTGACTTTTGGGGGGAGCTGGAGAGGGCAACCGGAAATCTTGGGAAACGCTGTGAGTGGAGGGATCGAGATGAAACTTGGTGGGAAGACACCTAGCAAACACTAGATACATCATTGACATAACCGATCCAATTCGGGCACTGTGGGGGGAGTGGAGGGAGGGGGAATCCGGAATCTTGAGGTATTTATAACTTTTGAACGGGTGATCGGATCTCGATGGAACTTGATATTTGGAAAGGCCTCATGCCTCAGACGACCCACTTAAAATCCGGACCGGATCCGGTGACTTTTGGGGGGAGCTGGAGGGGGCAACCGGAAATCTCGGGAAACGCTATGAGTGGAGGGATGGAGATGAAACTTTGTGGGAAGACACCTAGCAAACACTAGATACATCATTGACATGACCGAGCCGATTCGGGCACTGTCGGGGGAGTGGAGGGAGGGGGAATCCGGAATCTTGAGGTATTTATAACTTTTGAACGGGTGATCGGATCTCGATGGAACCTGATATTTCGAAAGGCCTCATGCCTCAGACGACCCACTTAAAATCCGGACCGGATCCGGTGACTTTTGGGGGGAGCTGGAGGGGGCAACCGGAAATCTTGGGAAACGCTATGAGTGGAGGGATCGAGATGAAACTTGGTGGGAAGACACCTAGCAAACACTAGATACATCATTGACATGACCGAGCCGATTCGGGAACTGTCGGGGGAGTGGAGGGAGGGGGAATCCGGAATCTTGAGGTATTTATAACTTTTGAACGGGTGACCGGATCTCGATGAAACTTGATATTTGGAAAGACCTCATGCCTCAGACGACCCACTTTTTCTGTAGCCTACCATATTATCTTTTTTTTTTCTCAGATCCTTGTTATTTGTAAGTTAAGTTTGTTTTAAAGTATTTTGGGACGAAATGGCACTGGACGCATTTTAGCCCATTTCAGTTGTGGAGTTATGACTACAGTCAGTCGTATTTCTCTCACAACTTTTTGTTCTTTTCTGTTTAGGTGCTTATTATGAATGGCATGTTTTTTTTTATTTTTTTTGCAACAGCAAGACTGGTCACTGCTCGGGCCCAGTTCTAAACTTTATCCCTGTATGATCTCCTAGTAAATGGTATATTGTACAACAGATATCCCGATCAAAGTTTTTAGCCTGCGTAGGTGTATGATAGTTGCACGAAAAAGTTGCATGTATTGATAAGTAAAGAATACTATCATTTATCGTGCCTCAGACTGGGCCAATCTTAAGCAGTGGTATCCAGTAGCATCCTCTCTTGCTATTGTAGTATCCATTCTTGCTAATAGTAACCATGCAGTAGAATGCAGTAGCTCGGTAGCCTTGATATAGAAGCACGTAGTAGCATCTGTGTACTGCATGCTACTTGTTCGTGCAACTTCATACTACTATTTTGAGTTACATTTTTTATCGGGATGCGGTATGATAGAAGCACAAGGAAGATCAAATCTTAATTTTTAGTCGACAGTCCTGCAACGTTCGAGACTCCAGTTGCTCATTCCGAACCGGCAACGCCATCTAGCGCTGTAGGAGACGATGAACTTCCAGAAAAGGCTCCCGAGAAGAAAGAAACACTAAAGCTAAGCTTGGATCAGTTCTTAGTAGAACACACGTCTGAAGACAATGAAAGCTTTCATGAAATCATGGATGATGCGTTCGACCGGCACAAGAAAAGGGTAAGTACAGGAGTGTTGCATGAAGCTGCCCTTACTATGGCACCGCCCACCCCCCAATTGGCCCTGGTACATGATCCTGCCACCTTGGATCATGAAGCTGCCACCCCCAGAAAAATCATGCAAATTCCAAGAAAACAGCAAATTTTGTTATTTGCAAAAGGTCAAGGAACCTCTCTGACCAAACAGCTGGCTTCTAACTTCACCATGTAGCAAAATACCATTTTTAGCAAAGTGGGCGACTTCATGATCACTTGGGTGCCTATATTCTTTTGTGTTCTCCAGCTTAGTCTTGAACAATTACAAGTAAACTATGGCACCAGCAGAAAACGAAGGTTCTAAGCTTCCTTTCAGGATACTCCACTGAATTTTATTTCAACCTTTACTCTTTTTCCCTAAGTCATTTCCCCAAAATAGGAGTTTAGGGTGGCAGCTTCATGCAACACTCCTGTAATGGTAGGTTCACGTCCAGGACGTGCAGCCCGATGAAAAATGTGTAGACTGTGTAGTTGTATGATAGTTGTTCGAAAAAGTTGCCTCTAGTCATATGTAATAGTAAAGAGTACTATCATTTAATGTGGCTCAGACTGGGCCAATCTTAAGTAGTAGTATCCAGTAGATTATAAATTAGATTATATATGGGGTTTATTGGGAAAAAAAATACTAAGAACTACAAAACCCTCTAGAAGTTTACACTTGTTAAGAGGTTTAACAAACCCCGTTTGAGAGACTAACCTACATAGCACTATAGTAGAGAGAGAAGCAAGAAAAAGAGAGGAAGAAAAAAAAAAAAACTTATACACTTACTCGGTTCCTGGTCAAACACCCAACAAAAAAAATATACACTCCAAATTCCCGTCTCCAGAAACAAACAAAACCAAATAAATAATCCTGTCTTGCTCCTGTCTTGCTCTTGCTCTAGGAGCATCCAGTCTTGCTAATAGTAGCATGCAGTAGAATACAGTAACACGGTAGCCTTGAAGTAGAAGCATGTAGTACCATCAATTAGTACTCCATGCTATTTTTTCGTACAACTTCTTACTACTATTCAAGATAAACTTTTCATCGGGAGACTTGTATCAGACGTTTAAATCATGCCATGCTGCCGACGATCGCCTCGTGGCTGAGAACCTCGGCGAACCTTTAGCAGAAAGGAGCAATTCTTACCGGATACAAAAAATAACTGTCCAGCAGATGAAGTTTAATGCGTTCAAACAAGCCCTAGAAAGTCGGTGTCTTGGTGACATGTTTAAGTGTCAAAAGGAAACTTTGTGTAGATACGTTTTTGATATCGGTAATAGCCGTATTTGGTTTATTTATAATTTCCAAAAAACAGGAAGCTAAAATCTTCTCTCTATTGGCAATCTTCAATTTATTAATGTAAGTGGTAATTGATGTGACCTAAGATGTGACGGGGCAGTAAATGCCAAGCTTAACGACCTAGTAGCAGATTCTGCAAGCTGACAAATTCAAACGCCTGGAGGAATAAACACACCTGAGAAGCTATCCTCCGGTTTCAGCCTACTAATAAGCTGTTCATGCAATCCACATGAATTTCCTGGATGAGATTTATGCTTCTCTGTAACGTGTCTCTTAGGTTACTGTCCTTATTATTCCCCTTTTTGAATCCCAAGACGTAAGTGGTGGGATACCTATGACTTCGTAAAAGTTGTGCGGCTGCCCGCTTGTCTGTCCGTCCGTCTGTGAGCACGATAACTTTCGAAGGGAATGAGATAAGAGTTTAAGTGTATATGTATGTAATTGTGTTCAGTTTTTAGTCAGTATGAGAGTCTCAGTTTGTAATTGTCGTTTTTTTGTGTGTTTCCTATGAAAGTTTGCTTTTGTTTTGTTTTTATTTTCGTTTTTGTAATCCGTTTTTTTCTGTTTGAAATGACGGATGATAAAAAAAAAAAAAAAAAAAAAAATATGTTGATTTAACATTGTGTGAGGATTCTTTGGGCCAAGAGACAGTTCAGATTCGTAGATGGGTCCCAAATCTGTATATTCAGGGGTGGGGGAGGGGTTTCAAATTAAGGGATGAAAACTCCGAAGATTCGATTGTCTTGCCAAGAAGTCTAGTAATATTAATTTTTGGGATCCCATCGAAACTTTTGGTCTTGTTCTTCTTTACGTATGTGCTTTGTGCTTTGCTTGTAACCGGTCGTCAAGCCGGAATGAATTTTTTTAGTAAAGTTGTTGAACGTGTCCGAAAGCTCCGAAACGAACGAAAATGCTGAATTAATTCAGCATTTTATGTAGCATTTCGCTTTCGGACTTAGATTTTCGCTCAGTTAATGCAGCATTAATTCATCATAAAATTTATCGAAAAATTCAGCAAGAATGCTAAATTTTATGCTGAATTTTTTTATGTTTTCGGCCGCAAACAACAAATTCAAAAAGACAACTGACAATCCGGCAAACATTCCAAATTCTGAGAGAACTGGCGATCATGGCCAACGAAGAAAGGAAAGATAAGAAGATAAGAAAGTTGGAAATCAGTAGCTGATCCTTTTTGTCAGCTTTATGCAGCTAATTCTTTTTTCTTCTTCTTCTTCCTGACTTAAGTTTTATTATTCTAGAAGTGTCAGAGAAGAACAAATTTAACAGCCTTCGGACAAAAGAAAGAAAGAAAATGCAGCATTAATGCAGCATTTACAGCACCAAAAAGCTTCCGGACACGTTCGTTGAATCCATCCTTCTTTCACCTTATTCAGGTTTCATATGCCTTCAGTTTCTTCGTTCACATTTGCAACTTGCCTACATATGTCGCGAGGAGCTATTCTTTCTTATTCCCTGGTTCGGCTGGCTAGTCGAAAGCAGGCTAGTCTTTATGTATTCCGCGAGACCAGGCTAACTTTTAAACAAATATTAAAATAATATATACAACGGCAAGGGCAAGGGTCCTCGTCAGGCTGATTACAGATTTGTTTCCTTCCCCGACGTTGACCCTGAAGATGATTACAGGTTTGTTTCCTTCCCCGACGTTGACCCTGAAGATGATTACAGTAAAATACTAGACCTACGTTGCAGGGGCAACGTGAAGTGTTGCCGCAACCTTTGTCCGGCTTCGCCGACTAAAGTGTTGCGAGAGCAACACTTTGGTTTTGTTTCTTCGCTGTCGGTTAAATGCTGAAATTGTCAACTTATCGAAGCTTTTAAAATTGTATGTTCTAAAAAGAATAATCACATGATCAAAAGCTGTTCTTTAGCGTTGTAAAACCAACAACAAAACAATATCGGAAGAAGGGACTAAATTGACTTGGCGGTCAGTTGGACTTTATCCTTTTCAATTGTAGATATCGTGACGGATGAAAACTTGGAACAATATCTTATATAATCTAGTTGGTTTTATAAAGCTATCCGTAACGTTTCAGGATTAAAATACCATAGATGACACTATTAATTATTACAAAACTACCTTATTGTTTTAGATTACCGTATCGTTTGTACCCGTTGTGTAAACAGTTAATCCTCGGTTATAGCGATAGACCATCAATACAAACTTTCTTACCGTCATATTTACAGATATCGAATACAATGTGCACCAATTTTCAAAAATTTCTAGCCCCTCGTGAACCGATTCTTACTTACAAGTCCCTCTCCCGTGATTGACATCAAATTCATCGGAACAAATAATGGATACACCAGCTATTAAAAGTTGCAAACCCCTCATCGCTGAAGATGATTATAGCAAAAAAGCCGTTTTGGCTTTTTGGGAACAAAATTGTTCTTACCATCTAATACACCTGATACAAATAACAGGTATACCAACTAGCAAAAGCTGCAAACTCCTCATTGCCGAAGATGATTATGAGCTAACAGTCGACTGTTGCATACAGTCGACTGTTGCTTACAAGTCCCTTACATGTCTCACAACTGGTATCGCCTATTTTTGGTTTCAGTGTGTACCTTACTCCTGAAGTTGTCAACCCCTTGAAACTTTCAAACTGGTTTATCTCATGAAGAATTTTTGTTCAAAAAAATGGATGACATATACTTTGATGAGCTCATCAAGGGCATCGATTGCCCTAACCACAACAAAAGAATATCGGAAAAAGGGACAAAGTTGACTTTGCAGTCAGTTGAACTTTATCCTTTTCAATCGTAGACATCGTGACGGATGAAAACTTGGAACAATATCCTATATAATCTAGTTGGTATTATAAAGCTATCCGTAACTTTTCAGGATCAAAATACCATAGATGACACTATTAATTATTACGAAACTACCTTGTTTTACATTATCGTTTGTACCCGTTGCGAAAACAGTAAATCCTAGGATACAGCGAGAGACCATCGATACAAACTTTCTTACCGTCAGTTTTATATAAATCGAATACAATGTGCAACAATTTGCACAAATTTCTAGCCCCTCGTGCACCGATTCTACTGACAAGTCCCTTTCCCGTGATAGACATCAAGTTCACCGGATAAAAATAATGGGTACACCGGCTAGCAAAAGTTGCAGACCCCTCATCGCTGAAGATTTTTGTAGCATAACAGCCTATTATTACTGACAAGTCCCTTGCATGTCTTACAATTGGGAACCTAATTGTTCTTACCATCAAATGACAGGTACGCCAACTAGCGAAAGCTGCAAACCCCTGATTGCCGAAGATGATTATGAGCTAACACTCGACTGCCGCGTACAAGTCCCCTACATGTCTCACAACTGGTATCACCTACTTTTGGTTTCAGTGTGTACCTTACTACTGAAGTTGTCAACCCTTTGAAACTTTCAAACTGGTGTATCTCATGAAGGAATTTGTGTATCAAAAAATGGATGACATATACTTTGATCAGCTCATCAGCGGCTATCGATTGCCGTCGAAAAAAAAAATTCTACCTGTCTTAGTTCAAAAGTTGACTTTTTTTGCCGTAGGCCAACTTTCTAACGTCACCACTTAGAAAGGAGCAAAGGATAAGCTCTAGTTTCTTTAGCAATGAGATAACTTCTAAAGTTTAAGAGGTACATCTGATACCATTTCTCTACCGCAAACCCAAGTGCAAAAAAACGAATGATAAACTCAGCTGAAATCGCGTACAGAAATGGAACCAAATTGTTCTTACCATCGAATACACCGGAAACAAATAACAGGTACACCAACTAGCAAAAGCTGCAAGGCCCTCATTACCGAAGATGATTATGAGCTAACAGTCGACTGTTGTTTAAAAGTCCCCTACATGGCTCATAACTGCTATCGCCTATTTTTGGTTTCAATGTACCTTACTACTGAAGTTGTCAACCCCTTTGAAATTTTCAAACTGGTGTATCTCATGAAGGAATTTTTTTACCAAAAAAATGGATGACATATACTTTGATCAGCTCATCAGTGGCTATCGATTGAACTTTTAAAGTTTAAGGGGCACATCTGATACCGTTACTCTACCGCAAACCCAAGTGCAAAAAAAAATAATTATAAACTCAGCTGGAATCGTCGCAGACATGGACAGAAACAATAGATGGCAGCACTTTCGGACCCGTGGGAAAAAGCCACTTTTTTGTCTCTGTAGATTTTTCTATTTATCACTCAAAGAAGATATGTTGGCTGTGGGGCCGGGTAACTGCCGCATATATTTAACACTTATAGATTTTAGTCCATCTTCAATTTGAAACTGGTGCCTGCCTGCTAGCGTGCTAGAACGGAGCTTTCCACTCGAAAGCAGAAACATGGTTTGATGAAACGAAAGGTTCGCTACACAACTTGAGATGGTCCTCTCCGACATAGGCTATACAACTCCACTTCACTTCGCAAACCGTAGGCTCTGGCTCGATGACAAGCAAAAACCATCCTTATTGGCCCCAGGCAAGAGTTCTACGGAGCTTTCCAAAATGTAATGTCATATTCATCAATCCGGCCTAAGGTCCACACTTTCCGTAAAAACCGCACAGGTTAGACCCTTCCCAGTTACCAGGAATAAAATGAAATCGGAGTCATAGGAAAAAAAAAAAAAAAAAAAAAAAAAAACGAGGACAAAACCAAAGTGTTGCTCTCGCAACACAATTCTTTGAGCCCAAGCTGACTTTGAAACATTATTCAAACAATGTTTTCAACGGATACGTCAGCTACGATTCTTCAGCAGCGATATGTCGGCCCTTCTTGGCAAGATCCGTTACATTGTTTGAATAAATGATTACAGGTTTGTTTCCTTCCCTGACGTTGACCCTGAAGAAGATTACAGGTTTGTTTCCTTCCCTGACATTGATCCTGAAGATGATTACAGGTTTGTTTCCTTCCCTGACGTTGACCCTGAAGATGATTACAGGTTTGTCTCCTTCCCTGACGTTGACCCTGAAGATGATTACAGGGTTTGTTTCCTTCCCTGACGTTGACCCTGAAGATGATTACAGGTTTGTTTCCTTCCCTGACGTTGATCCGGAAGATTGACAGCCTGACGAGGACCCTTGCCAAAAAGGGCCGAAATATCGCTGATGAAGCATCGTAGCTGACGTATCCGTTGTATACATTATTTGAATATAGGCTAGTCTTTGATGTCTAAGACTGTCGTTTTACAGTATTGGTGGCTGTACAAGCCCGAAGAATATGAGAAGGAGGAGAAGCAGAAAGTACAGCTAGCCTTACCTTCCCTCGAGAAGCAAGCTATCACAAGCTCCAACGACCTTTCCAAAATGGACATGTGGCCGTATACCAACAAGAATGCTGTCATGTTCGTACCAAATGGTAGGTGGTGTCTTTTTACTGACACTTGTTTCTTACTCGTTACAGTTTAGAGCCCTCCTTGTAGTTTCCAAGTCTCCTAAAGTACCGTTCTGACGTTCTGGTCAGTATTTCTCCTGTCCAATGTGTAGAGATGAGAATGAAAGTGTGGTCATGTCATGTTTGAATGTGAAGAATTAAGAGAGTTAAGGAATGAAGTGTTTAGAGAATGCGTGAGGGTGTTCGATGAGAAATGGATGTGTAGTATGATTGGTAGCCGTCAGTTTGATGATGTGAGGAGGCTGGCAAGATTCCTCAGGTTCGCTTTTCAACACCGAAAATTATGCCTAGAGTAAGTAGGTTACTGTATAAATTTTTGTTCTTTTCTTTTTTTGTTTATTTTGTTGCCATGGCCTTTTGGCTTTTTTGTGCAGTTAAATCTTATCTTATCTATAGACCTCCTTAATACTTATGATTTAGAAACCCTGTTGAAGCGCCGTGCAAAACTTTCGTTAGTGTTTGGAAACAAAATCTTGATACACCAGCATTACGCGATATTCTCCCCCAAGATTTTTCAGCGGCAAGGGTAAGGCCTGAGGGAGTGGTAGCCCAGTCAATCCCCAAATTGCAGCCAATTAAACACACAACGACTCGTTACCTAAGAGGTTTTGTACCCGCCTTCGTCAACTTTTTTAACTCGCATCATTAATTGTAAATAGATTTGAATATTTTGTGTCATGTTTGACAACTCTATGTTATATCCAAAATAGCGTAGAATTATCTTTTGTGTATAATTAGTCTTAATACGGACGAGAGCCACCAAATCGGCTTGACCGTTGTATCGGTTTCGAAAATACATTGAATTGAATCATTCAGTTACATGTAGGTCTGACGAATACCATGAGCGTGTTCCACCCTACTTACCGTAGTTACTACGCATGAGGTCACGAATCTGGCTTTTTGCCGTCAAGGCTGGAACGATTTTTCTATTTTCTAGCTGGATCTCACGCCAGGGGCGAATCCGACCAATCACGTTACAGAGATGCGTAGTAACTACGCTTACTACGCTCCCGAGCATGGTAAGCAAATAGTAACTCCGACAAGGTTGGAACGGTCAGCGTAGTAATTTTTCGTGAGGATGGAACGGAAATAGTAACTATTGTCAGAAGGGTGGAACACGCTCCATGTCGGTTATTCTGTCGGTCCAACGAAGGATTTTTACGAAAGTCTTCCATTAGCATCGTATCTGGTATTCTGGAAGTTCTTCTTCCTCCTACAGGTTTCCTTGGTTTACAATACAGGTGGCGTAACTACAACACAAAGTAGATGGCTCTCTTTCCACTTTCCACTATGATACGATATTTTATTTTATTAGCGCACAGGCCATACTGGCAACAAACACCCCGATGAAAAATTTGAATCCTGCCTAGTAGCGGAGTAAATGAAGAAAATAAATAAAACACATACACAAAAAGACACTTAATTTCAATCGTCGGCCAGGAAGTAGCGTAGAAGGTCGTGCGCTGGCTGGGTTCTGTTGTCAATGATTTTTTATAGCGACGAAGAAACATCCAAAAGGGTAACACTTGCATCTTGAATTATCTCATTCTTTCGCAGAACATGAGTGGCACCAGAGTAGTAGTACGAAAACGTTGCATGTAATACTATGTAAAAGCAAATAATAATATCATTTTATGTGCCTCAGACTGGTCCAATCTTATGTAGTAGTACCCAGTAGCATCCTGTCTTGCCATAGTAGCATCCAGTCTTGTTAATAGTATGCAGTTACACGGTAGCCTTGAAGTAGAAGCATGTAGTAGCATCGTTAGTAATGTATGCAACTTTTTCGTACTACTTCATAGTACTATTTTGAGATTAATTTTTCATCAGGACTTGAAAAGAAGAAAAGAGAAATAATCACAAAGCGCATACTCATAAAAAAAACGTATTTATTTACTTCTTGTCGATGTTTTGCTGTTACCGAAAGAACCTCACTAAATTTTATGGCACTTGCAGCCTCTGGCTCAAGTGCCATATAGCCTGCGATCGCAATTCGGTTGGTCGGGCGGTCTCTCCCACGATTGCGACTTAAGATACTGCCGGATGTGCTAGGAAGTTAAACTTGCAGGCATATCAAGGACCCGAACAGATTAATTTGGAAACAATCATATCGCCCCGATCCGGCCATCGTGGAGGGAGTGGGGAATCCGGAAACTAGTAACATGCATAACTTTGCAACGGGTAATCGGACATGCATGAAACTTGAGAAGTATCAAAAAACTAAATTGGAAATAGTCAGTTTCCTGATCCTACCATCTTGGGGGGAAGTGGAGGGAGGGGGGATACCGAATATTGAGTCATGCGTAACTTTCGAACGGGTGATCGGATTAAAATAAAACTTAATAACTGAACAGAAGACTTTCAAGTCTGGACCAGATTCGACAGCTGTGGGGTAGTTTGTGGGGAGGGGGGAGACGGGAAATCTCCTGAAACGGTTAGACTGGAGGGATTGCAGTGGAATTTGCTGGGAAGAACAAGCATCTGCTCTGGATAAATCGTTTACAGAACTGGACTGGAGTTTGTGGGGTGGGTGGACGGAGGGGTTTTCCCGGAATTACGGTGATGGCGGTTTTGGGTATTTTCATGATGAAACTTGCTGATCTAACTGACTTGGAAATAGTAATTCATTCATGCGTAACTTTCGAAAGTGTGATCGGATTCCAGTGAAGTTTAACAACTACGCAGAGGACATGTTTCTAATGTTCTGTTTCATGTCCGGATCAATCCGACAAACGTGGGGGGGGGGGGTCAGAAAATTTGTGATCCGCTTAGACTGGAGATAGGGATTCGGGATGGAGCTTGGTGCCAAGAACAAACAAATGCTCTAGATAAATCATTAACAGAACCGGATCGGATCCGGGCAGTGTGGGGGGAGTTGGAAGGCCCGAAATTCCGGTGATTGTTCACTTACTTCCAGACTTGGCTAGAACGTTAGAGACTGGACAATATTGGCTTAGAAATTGTCACATCCCAGAAGCGACCATTCCTTGAAGTACTCATCTTAACCGCAACTATACTTTTAAGCAAAATATAATATGATATGATCCCATGAGCCCAAGTAAGTAAGTAAGTAAGTAATTTATTTATAACCCGCCGTTTTCAGAAAGCGGAGTAAATGAAGAAAATAAATAAAACACATACACAAAAAGACACTTAATTTCAATCGTCGGCCAGGAAGTAGCGTAGAAGGTCGTGCGCTGGCTGGGTTCTGTTGTCAATGATTTTTTATAGCGACGAAGAAACATCCAAAAGGGTAACACTTGCATCTTGAATTATCTCATTCTTTCGCAGAACATGAGTGGCACCAGAGTCAAACAAGTGATAATGTTTGACTCTGGGGTTTGGTTGCAAATGTATTTTTGTTTTCGCATCTTAACCGTAAAGTAAAAAGAAAAAACTTTTGACCAAACGATACATATTGATGATCCCTAGGGCCTATGATAATTTTTGCTTCAAGGGTTTTGCTTCCAAGTGAACTCCCTAAAGTACAAAAAATTCTTTAGAGCAAAATATACATTTTCATGATCCCCGTGAGCCCATCACCATTTTTGCCTTAAGGGTTTTGCTTACAAATGAATTTCTAGCGTCCTTAAAGTGTGCATCATCACAGCCAAGTGCAAAAATCAAATACTTTTTCAAACGATACATCCTGATTTCCAAGGGCCCATGATCATTCGTGTCTTTAGGGATGTGTTTACAAATGATGACAAGAAATCCACGAATTGGCAAATTCCTACTTTCATCCTTTGTCCAACCTTGCAAGTGCCATAACTAGCCGATGAAATTAAACGTCTTGGTGTTTACTTAACGACAGATCCAAAGTGGAAAAAACAAACAGATTCGATGCTGAAACGAGGGAACATGGCCATATGTTTCCTTTAAGCTACTTTCTCACTTTGGTGTTCGAACTGAACATCTCCTTAAAAATTTATATTTCGTTTATCCGTCCTACTTTAGAGTACTGTTGCCCTGTTTGGCATTTTGGGCTTACTCGCGACCAGTCCGACTCGCTTGAGAGAATCCAATATAGAGCGCTACTCCTTTCATCTAAATCTCCTAAAGTCCCTTATTTGAACCCTTTTAAAAACTTTCAATCTTAGTACATTAGCGAGTCGTCGTGAAAAATTATCAGTAAATTATGGTCTAAAAACTCTTAAACGCCCAATCCTCCGTAAAATTCACCCCCCTGATTTTGAAACTGAGCGGCCAAGACCTCCAGGACTAGTTGCGAACCCAAGTCCAAAACTGCATCCTGTCCGATGCACCCACGTAAGATACAGTAACAGCTTTGTTCCGGCATTTTTCAAACTGTTTAACGCTTCATCCACCATTAAAGAGCCCACATGATTTCTTGTTGTTTTTTAAGCACACATTTTTGACCGTTTAGTATAGTGTAATTATTTGTATATATTTTTTTTTTCTGTTGTTCCGATGCGAACCGAAATAGCAGTTGACTCATGCTTGCTTTTCATGTTTATTGGTGTGTATTTATATGTTAACGTTGGAATCAGTTAGTGGACACACGTCGTGAGTCAGATTCTTAATGAATACACGATTTGATTTGATACTAGCTATTGTTAATTAGGCATAAAATGGCCTAAACTTCCATCAGTCACTCCACATATGGGGAAGAAGTAAGAACTAGCACTTAATAATATAATAATAATAATATTTTGTGTTAGGCCTACTGGCAACTAAATAACGCCTAATATCAAGCAGCGGACAAGAAATACTCTAATAAAGGGAGCAGGTCGATCGACAACTTGGAACTCCCAGATTGGTAAATAGCGGTGATGCTCTGTTAGCATCAAAAGCTCTTGGTCTCGGTATGCTGTTGCGAAGTGGGACTGATTCGACTAAAGGGAAGCTGGGGAGGGTTAGAGGCATCATTTCGGGGGGTGCCGGGAGATGCAGCTGCTTCTCTCTGGCTTTCCAAGGGATCCCTAGGCTACCCATGAAAAATAATAAGATCAGCAAAAACAAAGTGATTTGAGAGCATTATGACAGGCAGTTCCCGATCTCAAAATAGTAGCATGAAGTTGTACGAAAAAGTAGCAGGCAGTACGAACTTATGCTACTACGTCCTTCTGTGTCAAGGCTACCGTGTTACTGTATTCTACTGCATGCTACTATTAGCAAGCGTGGATGCTACAATTGCAAGACAGGATGCTACTGGATACGACTGCTTAAGATTGGCCCAGTCTGAGGCACATTAAATGGTAGTATTCTTTACTGTCACATATCAATACATGCAACTTCTTCGTACAAATGTCATACAACGACGTAGGCTACAAAGTTTTCATCGGGTTGTGTCAAGTGGATTTTAAGGTCCCTTATCAAGTTTTGACCGATTTGACTGTAGGGAAGCTGGAGACGGTTGGAATGTTTCGTAAAAGTCTTGTGACACGGCCATTAGCCCAGTGAGTTGATGTGTTGGACTGGGTTTGATAGAAAAACTTTGACAGTGAATTGCCACCTAGCTCGCTTTCGAATAGTTGAAGGACCCCTCGCACTATTTGCTCTTCAACTAGTATTTTAAAATATTTGAGTACTTTAAAATTAGGCTGTGCTTTCAGCAAATAACCCACGGTTTTGACTGTTTTGAACCTTTTCCGAGACCCGTTGACTTATAGTGAAAACAGGGAAACAATTTACATAACCGTTTTTTCTGATGGAAAAAGTTCTCGCAGACAACCGTCGACAGCGTGATACAAATCGAAGGTAGCAAAACACGGCAAGTGAGAAAATCAGCGTGGTTCTGTTAGAGGGATTACAATATACCGCTGGAAATTTTAGTCTCCGAGTTTAGAAATATATGGAGTGATTATGGAAGTAGGTTGCGTTAGAATTGTAGGTAAGACAGGTCCTTTAAGGAAGGAGGATTAGCCCGCTGAAAGTGCGTTACTTCGTTGTTCCGCTATTGTGGTACCTGATTTGTGCTACCTCTATGCTCTTTGCCCTAAGAAATCTTCACCAGTCTCACCACTGCCCACGGAATAGACGCGTTTGTGTTAAGATCAAAATTTCCCGCGTCATTAGGGTACAGAAATGCAGTGTCGTTAACTCGAAAATTTCAACTCATCCGTTAGCGCAAACTAGTGTTTTGTGGACTTCACTTGCTCCAAACAGGAATCTGGGAATGTTTGCAACCCTTAAGCATTGTCCTAATAGGTGTAATAAGGTGAATAGCGCTATACGCGATGTCTACGTCTAAACACACACGCCTGTTCAAATACAACCCAAGAGGTTCTTATCAATGCGGCTTCCGGTGTTGCCAAGGTAATACAATTTTTCGAGCTCTAAAAATATCCGAAAAGGTTCTTGGTACTACTTGAAGTACACGAGTACAATCTAACGCAAATTATACTGTAAAAAGCTATTAAAATAACGGATGGACAGCATTGATCCTCGAACTGACGAAAAGCCGTCGTAATAGAACAAAAACGTGTTTTTGTTAAGAAAAGTTGTTTCTTTAGCTTCCAACAAAGTAGAACTGTTGTGCTTTCCTTGGCAACGCTGACGACGCTGCGCCTCTCCTCGGCCCGCTGGCGAACCAACCAAGCGATCTGATTGGCCCTGCATAAGCCAGAATAGAACGCTAGTCTATTCTCCTTATTCACCTTATTACAGCGCGCTCCGAGGAAAAGAGGAATCTGTAATAAGTCTTATACGCGGTAATACACCTTATTGCACCTATTAGGTTCAAGGTTCAAGGTTCAAGGTTTATTATTTACAACGAAACAAAATAACTAAATATCAGGAAGTTACCCGGCAGAGAGGGACTCAACAAATGCTCGGGCAACATACAAAGAAGAGAAGAAAATTCAACCAATAACAGATTAAGAGCGCGCCTATATCATAACAGCGTGAACAACAAGAATAAAGAAAAACATGAAAAACAATAAGAGATTATAAAGCAACTTACCACGTCAGATCGAAGACTCAATAACCATCAAAATATAAAAAATATATAACCATGGGCAAAGAATCAGAGAATCAGGACTGAACAAACCAGAGGCCAAACCACCTTCTCCAACACTCCTCATTAATACAAATCCAACAATTTAGTTTTAAACCTTTTTTTTAGTAAAGGAAGAGAAAGGCGAACAATATCTTTATCTTCTAATAAATTATAAAATTTAACTAAACAATTACGCAAACTAAATCTGGATCGTTCACATCTGATCAGAGGTTGACGAGGATCCGAACCAAAACGAGTAGCATAATGGTGGTCATAAGCGGTGGGGAGCAGCTCGCAGGAATACAAAATCGAAGGCAGTCTATTTTTGAAATAACACTCCAACATTATTATCGAAAAAAATTGCAGAAATAAAGAAACGGGTAAAATATTAAGCAACTTATAAGCACTCTTTGTGGGTGACGAGTTTGGTAGCGATGATGGAGATGGCATAAACTCCTTCAGGAGGCGGATCCCCTTATTTTGAAGTCTCTGATGAGGAGCAAGATGACTGCTGAACGTGTTCAGATATACAAGGGGACAATAAGTGAGGTACGAGTGAATAAGGGAAAAATAAATAGATCGCATAGCGTGGTAAGGGAGTAGAAACTTAAGGCGATACATCATTCCAACATTACGACTTATCTTCAGTTTCACTTTATCAATATGGGACTTAAAAGAAAGGTTACTATCTAACTGAATACCAAGGTATCTAACACTATCAACCCTTGTAATACTATCACGATCGTCCATATCTACTGACTGTAGGTTTGGCAGACGATAACCAACACGAGAAAAAATTAAAAAATTTGACTTCAAACAGTTTACCACGAGTTTGTTGTCATGAAACCATTGACGTAGGCGTGCTATAGCAATTCCCATTTTCGAGCGTAGTGACGATTCATCTTTAGCTTTAACACTGCAAGCGGTGTCATCAGCAAATAATATTGTTAATCCAAGGTCCTTCAAAGCACTTGAAATATCATTAACATAAATAAGAAATAAAAGTGGACCCAGAATCGAACCCTGGGGCACACCGACCTTATTAGACTGGGGCACTTCAGAAGAAATAGTATCACCATCACTCACGAACTGAGACCTGTCTGTTAGGTATGACATGATTACATTATTCACTGGGCCTCTAATTCCACTATTATCAAGCTTAAACTGCAAAATAAAGTGTGAAATTGTGTCAAATGCCTTTTTAATATCAAGGAAAATAGTCGCAGGTATTTCATTGTTATCAAGGGCATCATGGATGAATTGAGTAATAACCAACACTGCGTGCTCAGTCGAGTGATTTTTCCGAAAACCGAACTGAGACGGAGAAAAAAAATCTTTCTCTAACAGATAAGACACAATCCTAATGTACAAACACCGCTCGATCAGCTTTGAGAATGCAGGAAGGATAGAAATAGGGCGATAGTTGGAGGGATCCAGTGGATCGCCACCCTTGTGTAGGGCGATGATTTTTGCCGACTTAAATATCTTGGGGAACGTTCCAGTTGTAAAACACAGGTTTGTCACATGCGCCAATGCATCAGCAACTTCGGGAATTATTGACTTCAGCAGGTTAGTTGACGACCCATCAGTTCCTTCGGAAGCTCCGTTTTTCAGCAGCTTGGTTATGTTGATTAGTTCCTGCGCTGTCACCGGATACAGAAACATCGAGTCTTGACTGCGAGGAGGTAGGTAAGATGAAAATGTTTGTGAATCCGAACTAGAGGAAGGTGGAGCAGTTTTCTCACCAATAGTCGCGAAATGGTTGTTGAGCAAGCTGATGACCTCTTGTTTACCTGAGACCTTCTGATTACCGTCAGGAGACATCATCTCGTCTGGAATTGAATGATCCTTATTTTTCCCTAGGCATGAATTGATGAGATCCCACGTCTTCTTGGGACAACCTTGAGCATTATCAAAAGCTTTCGATAAGTAAATCTTTTTTGCAGATCGCAAGAGCTTAGTTAGCATATTTTTATAAGTTTTGAATATATGCTTATTATCATCAGTAGGGTACTGCAAAAAGCGCCTATATAACTTATTTTTTTTCCTAGCCGATTTTAATATTCCGTGTGTAATCCATGGTTTAAATGGAACTTTATACCTCCGATAAGTCAACGACTTCAAGGGGCAAACTTCATCCAAAGCTGCTTTAAATTTTTGGACAAACGCTTGTCCTGCTTCGTCCACATTTGAACAAACATACACATCGGAAAATCCCCGTTCTTCTAATGTCGTTTTCAACTTTTGGACAGTCAAAATATCCAGTTTTCTTGATTTTTTCTTATTTGTCCGATTTTTTGAACTTCCGGTATCTACACTTGCCAAAAGAAGGAAATGATCAGAAGTATCATCAACTACAACACTGCTATTAATAATCCTAAAATCCGTAAAAATATTATCGATTAGAGACGCTGACGATCCTGTAACTCTCGTAGGAATGCTACACGAAGGAAGCAGATCAGCAGCTAATACAGTAGATAAAAATTGCACTGATTGTAGACCAGCAGACAGGCCTCCATCACGTTTAGGGTACAAATCAATATTAAAATCACCCATCAGAGTAAGATTCCTGTATTTTGATTTAAGTTGAGGCACTAATATCTCCAGTTTTTGCACGAATCCACCTATCGAAGAACTGGGTGGGCGGTAAATAACGCAGCATAGAGTTGATTTGCCACCAAGGTTCATCTCAGCGACTAAAAACTCGAAAACCATTTCTTCATAAAATGAATCGAAATCACTAATTACTCGAGCTGGTATACAACTATTAACTAATAAAGCCAAACCTCCACGTCTTCTACCAGCACGGACCTTACTAAAATAATTATATCCACTAATAGACACAAATGAACTAGACACATTATCAAGAAACGTTTCTGTTATACCTAACAAATCAATTTCCGCTGTAGGCAAAAACGAAGATAAATAATCCATACTACTAAGCAGACCCTGACAATTAAATGTTGCCAACCTCAGATCAGATGGATTTGATTTTTTAAGAATTTTATCAGGGGTAAAATAATATGATCGCGGTAGAAGATTCAACGTATCATCATAATTTTCAACATCTTTACCGTAATCAACCAAAAGATTCTTCAGATCAAGCGGAGAAGCCTCCAGTCCATCCAGCCGACCACTCCAATTCCCACCCAAATTAAAATTTTCATTCATAACTCACCAAACCAAAACATCTCTTGACGAGTCTTCGATCCGACATGTAATAGACAATAAATTCAGCAGGTGTTGCAGGAAATGAATGAATGGCACAACTGAAAGAGAAATGAAAACACAGCAAAAACTGAACCTTTTTTGAAGCATACAAACAAGACGAAAAAAAAGGAAAGAGAAAGAAAAAAAAGAAAAGTAGAAAACAAGGAGAAACTTTTCTCAGTTTCATTTTACTTCTGCGGGGAAACAAAATATAAAGAAAAATAACTCGAAACTACCATGATCAAACATAACATGGACTCGCGGCCACACTGCAGAATCAGTCTTTATCACTTTCAGCCAGATATCGTGACCACTCTGCAGACTCAGTCGATGACGCTGCTTCAGTCTTTATCACTTCCAGCCAGACTTCAGTTCCCCGGTGTCTGACACGCGATCTTACAATAGTGCCGAGATCTTTCATACGTCTGGCTTGTGCCAAAAGATCATTTCGTAGAGAGTTTAAAGTAGGCGGTAAATCGGTACAAATACGAATGTCCGAACCTTTCAGTTTACCGACACTCTGCATGATCAACTGGGCATCATTTTCACTTGTAAACTTCACTAGAACAGGACCTAGGGTGCTACGGTTATTCCGGCTACGGCGGTCAGTTACGAATGAATTGGGCTTGGTGCCTGGCAGTCTGAAACACTTCGCTATCGACACAGCTGTCGTGATTTGGAGGGAGTTTGATAGCAATTTCTTAACAGTGGCTTCGACCGGTTGATTTGCCTCTGTAGGGAGATTATGAATCAGTACATTCGGACTACGCTCTTTGACGTCAAGTAAAAGCAATTGATTTTCAAGTTTCTCCGATTTGTCTCTCTGAAGTGCCAGCGATCCCTCAAGGCTCGAGATCCTCGTTTCCCTTACGACAGCTTCAGTCCTGAGAAGGACTGAATTAGGACAATGCTTTAAACCAGTGTTGCTCAGACTCTTATTTTAACCCTCTCTAGGAGCTGAGCTGACTGCCGAAGAACTACTGAAGCAACGGGTAGGAAAACCAGAGATTATCCACGAGAATACAAGGTTTACTGTTCAGCCCTTTGATGAGCGGAGAAGCATTTTGGCTGTTAAGCTCGCAGCCCAAGCCAAAGCTAAGCAAGCAGCTGGTAAGTGTACTGTTGGGTAGCCTGCTCTTTTGGGGAGAGGGGGCATAGGGTCGACGAAGAATTTGAAGCATAAAGGGGTTGCATATTCTGTCGGGTAGAGACAAATGTAAGGTTATTCAAGTTATGTAAGGTCATTCTATTTTTAGAAACAAGAACATAGGTGTCGATGGGATCCCAAAAATCTAATATTTGATCCAGACAATTGGCTATAGTCTTCACCAGATACAGTGTTCGCCAGGCTACTCACCAGAGAAAACCAATTTAAGATTTACCTCTATAAGCCATATCCATTTTGTCGATACTGACCGGAACTTCCTGCTTTACTTCTGCCAAATTTTCGGTTTCGCCCGAATTCCGAGCGAACTGCTAGTCCAGCAAAACAAATAATTCAGAATCGAATCCAGTGTGTCTCCTTATCCCTATAAAGAATATCTGATCAACTTTAAGTAAAACTTTTACTTACAAAAACCCGGTTACAAACGGATTCGGGACTAATTATATGTCCGGGTAAAATGATTGTCAGATCCAGAGTCGCGTCTCTTCTTACCCCTAAATCTGTCATCTAATCAACTTCAAATAAAAACTTTTGCTTTTAACATATTTTCCGGTTTTGGCCGGATTCCAGGCGAACTAGTTGTCCGGCGAGCAAAATTGTTTGCACCATCCTGTTCAGCATGTCTTCTTACCCCTAAATCGAACATTTAATCAGCTTCAAATGAAACTTTTAATTTTAACCAACTTTCCGGTTTTCTCCGGATTCCGGACGAACTACTTGTCCGACGAGAAAATGGTTTTCATCATCCTGATCATCATGTCTTCTTACTCCATAATCGACTATCATATTAACTGTTTAAAAATATTTTGTTTGTCCCTTAAATTTGAACCCCTTCCCTCGCCCCTAAATGTATGGCTACAGAGCCCGTCTACGAACTTGACCTTACCCTTGACCCAAACAAACCTCACACCAAGTTTCATCAAAATATCTCATTCCCTTCGAGAGTTATCGTGCTTACAGACGGACGGACGGACGGACAACTTGTGCGATGTCTTAGGTATCCCTCCACTTACGTTTTGGGATCCAGAAAATCCTTCCTCTTGCGACCTCCTCCGGGAAACTTACTTCCCCAATACAAGTGCTTTTACGGGAATCGTGTAGTTGGCTATAGTGTTTGCTGACGTTTGTTCTAGTGACACTTCGGCCCTTTTGGCAACGTCAACGTCCTGCTTTATATCAGACCTATCAAAATACTTATCCGTTTATTGCTTTCAAATTTGATTTGCAGCGGTGGTGCCATCTGCACCCCGCACTGTTTACTTCTTCCGCCGCTAAGCAGCGCTACCCCCTGTTAAATATGGTTAATTTGTTCTACTGACGCGGTTAAATGTCCGTAGTCTGAAATTATGCGGAGAAATTATATTGGTAGAGATAGGAAAGGTACTGGTCCTTATTTTTGTCCAATGTGTGGTACTGAAGGAGAGGATGTGGTACACTTGATATGTTATTGTGAGGAGTTGAAAGAATTAAGAAAGGAAGTGTTTGGTCGGGAGGCTTGGGAGGAAAGGGGTTTGGTTTCAAGTATGGGAAGTAAGTGTTTTGGTGAGATCCGAAGGCTGGGTAGATTCCTGAAGCTAGCTATGGCCCACCGTGAATTATTTTTATAGAAGTTGATTTTTTGGTTTGTTGTTGGAGTGTATGATATTTTGTTTTTGTTATTGTGTTATGTTTCCCGCCATGGCCCTTGGGCTTTATTGGGAATAAATTCATTCATTCATTCATAAGAACCTTTTCCCAAGTTTAACTTCATAAGGAAGAATACGTGTTTCTTTTTCCTCCTTGGAAATATCGTAAGCAAAGTTAACTATATTAAATCATTCAATAAAAAAAATCTAGTTTTTTTACTTTATTGTAGACAATTCTACTAACCAGTTTTCTTCGGTTGTGGCCATCTCTTTTTAGCGCGTTAATTTTTCAAACTAATTCTGTTAACAAATAATACGATAAGGTTCTGATAACATCTTTCAGCATTTTTCTAAGTCAGTTTCGGTTTTGTATGTCATATCAGTAGAAAAAGACTGTCCGGACCAACCCCTTCAAAACCGTCCGAACCAACCCCACCCTGACTGAAATAACAAAATGGCGTACTACAGGAAAATTAACTGATCTAGCTTGAAAATACTAAGCAGGCTACACACCGCAATTACTAAGCTGTCTATTGTCGTTTAATCGCCTTCCAACTATCGCTAATCTTGGACGTACAGCTTTTTAACCGACCATGAGCTAAAAACTTTTCCCTCGAGAAAACCAATTTTTTTAACTTTTTGTCAAAACCAGAAAAGCAAGTACCATGAAACTTTGGTACAAAGTTAGATCACTAGAAGCTAGATGTTATGTATTTTTTTCCGATTTTAGCGACAATTTTAATATTTGTTTTGCGGGTGTCCAGACCAACCCCGTGTCCGATCTAACCCCGAGCTCCCCTACTTTTTGGTGGTTTTTCGGTTCTTCCTGAAGGTATTGCTTATTACGCATAACATTTTGAAACACAACAGATAACATTCGAAGTGTTATCTGTTACGCATTATCTGTTGAAACCGCGCACCCTCGTGTTATCTGTTATGAAACTTCTGATAGTGGTTATGAAACTTCTGACAGTGCAACAACTCTTTAAATATAAAGGTTGATAATATTGTAAGTACGCAGTGAATAAAATGTTTTGTTTCAACACGGACCATAGATCATTGTTATGAGTCTCATTTGAAGCTCCTTAGAGTGGGCTGGCCTGTAAGGCCTAGTGTATGATGGGTGGTTGATAGCCTAGTATGAGTTCGGTCTGCAAACCATAGTGTGAACTGACCTATGGTATCCATAAACCTGTGAATTTCTGCATGTGTAGTAAGCCATCCTGACTCTGATGACTGCATACTTGGACAGTTACCATCTTCTGTCGCCGGACAGAAGATGGTAAATGTTGAGGAATCGGGAAACGAAGCAAAACAAAAGAAGTCCAAAGCATAAAATAAACCTGATGGTCCACCAAATTTCATTGTCCTACCACACTTGGATGTACCTAAAAGACCCCTCTTGCTTATTCTGCCTTTCCTATATCATTTCTAGCTCCCTTTTGGAATTATAAGCTTCAGCCCCGCCTTTCGTTATTGTTTCGTTTTATACCTCAACTACTACACCCTTCGCCATAATATCAGGTTGACAATGCATCTTCATATATAAATACAGTCGTTGTAATAGCAGTCAGCTTGTACTGAAGAAGTACTCCTGTAAGAAATTGTTCGCTATTCCCTGTGTTCCCAACGCTACCCCAGCTGTACTTTATGATTTTTTTTTTTTTTTTTTTTTAAATGAAATGATGGTTTAATTCGTAATATCTTTAAATACATAAAAATAGCTTTGGATATGTCAATACAAATAAAGACACTTCAAGCACTATCAATCAACTCGACAGGTCAGTATTAATTATCTGGTAACATTAAAATTTCATAAATAAACTACATTAATAAACAAAAGTCAGGTCAAAATTACATACCGTATCTCGTAAAAAATTTCTAAATAAATAAACTACATCAGTAAACAAAAACAAGTCAAAATTGCATACCGCAGCTAGGAACAGTTAAACTGTTTACTAAAGTACGGTACAAAAGACTTTAGGTAACGCTCGTATGAGTGTATTGGAGGAGGAATTAGTTGCTTCTTCTGATTCATTGTGAATCAGTGTGCCGTTTATTAGGGTATCCTTTGCATGTTAGCAGGGCATCATTCTTTCTCTCGTCATAGGTCATGTGGATGTTGATGGTTCGGAAGTGAAGGCCCCATCGACCCCTCAGGTTGGTGGGTTTAAGCTGGTCCGAACCCCGTCACCAATGCCTGGGGTCGCCGAATCACCATTTATGACGTGGGGGGCTATCGAGGGGACACCATTCAAGTAAGCAGTAACCATTCTTAATCCTTCTTTAGTAGTGAGTGCTATCCCGATGAAAAATTGTCAAGAATTAATCGTATGGAGTTTTACGAAAAAGTAAAATCCAGTAGAAACTGTTGCTTCTGCATGCTACTACCAGCAAACTGGATGCTATCGGATACTACTACTTAAAGTTCAATGGGCACATCAAACTACCCCAAACCCACTCTGTAACAACCTAGGAACAATGCTTATCCCCTAGATCAGCAGCTTTTTCAACAGTTTCCTCTCTGTGATATTTCAAAGTGTTTTTTTTGGGCCAGTACATGCTCATTTTACTAGCTTGGACAAAGATAAGAGTGATGTTTCTTATAATACTTAGTAGATCTTTATTTTAAGCATAAATCAGCTTGTATAATTCAGATCTGAATAGGTTATTTGTTTTTGAATGATTTTTGTAGCTATGTTATTTTTTATAAGCTTATTGCATATTCTGGTACATTTTATTAAGCAAGTTAATCAAGCTCCACAACACTATTCCACAAAGAAAAACTTTTAATGGGCACTTTAAGTCATGGAACTTCTGATGAAACACTAGAACAATCAGGTAAACTGCATCTGCGGCTTGACTTTGGTGACATCTCAAATATATCCTTTTCTATCAAGCATTGTTAGGAGTTTTTGAATTTCCTGCCACGATATCCCAGCTCCTAAGATTTGGATCGACGAAATGCCATAGAGGTAAAAACAAGGGATAACAAGAAAACGGCTGATTTTCGTAGCGCATTCTAAAGGAAGTCGGAAATGTTTATTTGTGAAGCATTTAATAGGAAGTAAAGCATTAGGAGTGTCCATTGTACTTTAAGATTAACCCGGTCGGAGGCATGTTAATATCAATTCATGCATTTTTTTTCGTACAACTACACAGTGAAAGAATTTTTCATCTGGATGACAAAGGTTGCGATGCTGGGAATAGAAGTTTACGTTGTGTCGTGAAACGGAAGTATTGTAAGTAAGCAACTGTGATGCGCTGGATTTAAGGGGCGGAGTAACACAAAAAACGAAATTAAATTGTAATGTAGCGTTTACACGGACAAGAAATCCCGTCGAATAGATAGGAATTCCGGTCAACTGGAAAGGATTCCGTCCGTGAAGACGACTAGAAAAGAAAGTCTAGTGGGGGGAATTCCTTTCAAGATGAAAGGAATTTCGTCGGCAGCACTGATTGAAAAGACTAAAAAAGGCGAGCTAGCTTTTGAGATCATCAGTCATCAGTACTGATGTCATTATCAAAACATTTTTTTGTTGGCTAGTGAATTTATTTGTCATATTTTCTTGCTTGTAGACACAGATTTTTCCCTCTGTGTGTAAACATAATCTTTTCACCAAGAACGGATTACATTCAAGTTTTTTTCTACTTGTGCTGCATTAATCTCGTATGGCACTTGCAAGTGTTGCGAGCATTTGTATCAACTACGTTTCGCGCTTGCAAGGTCGTATCTTCTTGCCAGTTATCAAGTTTCTCTAGATTTGGTCACCCGTTCGAAAGTTATGCATGCCTCAAATTTCCGGATTCCCCTTCCCTCCGCCCCCCCCCCCTCCCCCAGACGGTTGGGTCCAGAAAGTGAAAATCTTAAGTGAATTTGGTAGGGTCCCTAATATTCGTGTCAAATTTCTCGTCTTACCACATTTGGATGTACCTAAAAGTCCCCTCTTGCTTATTCTGCCTTTCCTATACCATCCCTATCTCCCTTCTGGAATTATAAGCTTCAGAAATTCCCGCCTTTCTTCATTGTTTCGTTTTGTACCTACAACTTTTTATCGCTTTTTTGGCCGAGCTGGGTTTTTTCAGTCATGCAACGTAAACTTGCAGCAATCATTTCGGAAGAAATGGTAGACCATCAGGTTTTTTCTGCTTTGGACTTCTTTTCTTTTGCTTCACTTTCCGATTTTATAACCACAGCTTGTTAAGTTTTCAGATACTTCGTGTCCAGCCGACGCGTCCGAAAGCGTGAAGGCTAGATAGAGTCGACACGCGCTGACAGAAACATCGCTTATTTCATGGTATTATCAAAAGACGGTAGTTCCGAGCAATTTCGTAGTGGAAAGATCATTCCTAGTAAGAGGTGTGCTTTAGTCGCTGCGATCGGAATTCCGAGACCCCCGGGATAGCAATATGTTAACTTGTGCACGTAATATTTGTTTTAAAATGTTTGATATTATCAGAGAACCGCCGCTTTTACGCTGTTTCTCTATGCTGCTTGTTTAGTGTAGCCTATTAATCAAATTTACTTCCAAATAGCTTAAAGCGGACCACAAAAATGGTCTTTCTACCACACACACAATGATAACGAGCCCTACTGCCACTATGAATGTTCAAAACCACAAAAAAACACCGTCAAACAATGAGCAAATGATAAAAAACACACCAAATTTCCTAGGTTTGAAATAATTCGGTCTGGACTAAATCTCAGCCGATTATCCAGGACAGCCGCTTATGTCACGTACGAAGCCATGTAGGATCAAAATAAGAATTTCTATATATGCTCCAACTGTTTATTACAGATACAAATAAACTAAAAAACCAAGGCCAGTCTGGTATTCCTGAAGACATGAACAAAAGAATCAACTAAGTCTTATAATTCTTTGCTAATCAGATGTGGAAAGTTTCGTCATCTGGAAGGCACTGTCTAGGGAACCGGGAGCCGTACGTTGTGTCCTACGGGCTGCGGAACCGGTAGTTCTCACGGAAACCTAACCATATGAGCTACGGTTCCGGGATCTGACGTCATTGACTAACGGAAATTTGTATGTGTAACATGGCAAAAAAACAACTACGGGAACCCATATACTGAGAGCTAAGGTACCGGTAGCAACAGTTTTGGTTGAAAATGACCAGCTCACGGACACAAATGACTATTGGCTAGAGTTCCGGTAGTGCCCAAAACAAAACAAAAAATTGAATTCACGGACCCATGTTAGTGCAGACTAGGAAACCGGAAGTGAATATCTTTAACTCACGGAACCCAACTCCTACGGGCTAGGGTTCCGGTAGTGCCAACAATTAAAATTACAAACTCACGGACACGTGTCAATATTGACTTTGAGTCCGGTACAGCTCACGGAATCCTACTTCCATGGGCTAGGGTTCCAGCAGTGAGTGATACTTTTTCTTTAATCTTTAATCTTTTTTTTTAATATTTATTTTTTGATCTTGTGCATTTACTACATTATTGAAAGCTCAATTTATTTTTTTCTTTTATGTGTCTGTACTGCACTATTTTCCTCTTCTTAAGTGCGTAAATAAAATTTCATCATCATCGTCATCATACTCATTAACATTTCTTACCCCATGAGTTGATAATATTTGCTACAGGACTCTTTAAGTCCATATTGACATTTCTCCATGAGTTCGTTTTTTGTTTGCACTACAGGAACCCTAGCCCATTGGAGTCGGGTTCTCTGAGTAAAAAATACTCACTCATGGACTCCTAGTCTGCACTAACGTAGGTCCGTGAGTTCAAAAATCTTAATTTGTTGGCACTACCGGAACTCTATCCTGTCGGAGATGGTTTCTGGGAGTTAATAATATTTGCTACCCGAATCCAAGTTCATATTGACAAGTGTGTGTGGGTTCGTAACTTTCCATTTTGGCACTACTGGAACCCTAGCCAATAGCCATCTGTGTCCGTGAGCTGGTCATTTTCAACCAAATAGTTGTTGCTACCGGTACCTTAGCTCTCATTATATGGGTTCCGGTAGTGGATTCCTTGACATGTTGTTTTCTCTAAGTCAGTGAAAATCCAGGCATCCTAGCTCTCGTCAGTTCTATATTCCACGTAGACACTACCGGAACACAAGCTCCAATTATGCAGTTTCCGGTATCAACTACCGGCTCCCTAGCTTCTGAGTACACGATTCCGTGAGACTACCGGACGAGAAGCTGGTGCGATGAAGTACCCATGAGCTATTTCCACTTACTACCGGAACGCGAGCCAGCACATACAAGTTTCCGTTAGTCAATGACGTCAGATCCCGGAATCGCAGCTGATATTGTTTTGTTTCCGTGAGAACTACCGATTCCGCAGCCCGTAGGACGTAAAGTGCGGCTCCCGGTTCCCTAGACACTGCCCATCTTGAAAAGAAGGCGTTCTGCGTATAGTCTGGGGCCCAAGTATCAAAATGTGAAAAGTAGCTTTCCCGTCGGGGGCAGCTGATCCGACGATGGATTCTAGGTAAATCGACCACGCTGATTTCGAATCTGGGCGGGATACTGGGATCAGACATGTGCTAAAGATGTTACGCAACAACACTCAAATTCGGATGTCTTGGCGTTCCATTTCATTTTTCTAAAGCGGAACGAAAACTATTATCAGCTAACCAGCTACGGTGATTCCAACTCTGACTAATAGCTATCCTTCAGAAACAATGGAAAAGTTTATTTAGGTATGTTTATTTAAGGTGAAAGAGTACATTTATTAAAACCATATTTGCAAAAGTTGGTCCTGTCAACTTTCATATTTAATCACAAATGAGTTAGGCTTCGAAATCTTCTTCCTCCTCGTCTATTACAATGACATTGACACATTTCCCCCCGGATGCGCATAGTAAATCACGAGATCTCTTGGTTACAGCACATGAGCATTTTTGTCTGCAAGACTACTTGCAGGCACAAAAAACACCGACCACACTGTCTGGAAAAATATGGCCCATCAGTTGCCACTGCTTTTGCTCCCCCACGTATCTCATCGGCCCATCCATAGTCCAGTGGGTTCAAAGAGACAGGTATTGGGTCGTGAGCTTGCGTCTACACGGAAAATTGCAAAAATGCACGCAGCCAGTGCAAAAAAAAAATGATCTGTCGGTGGGTGACAGCCACATGGGCTCCTTTTGCGTGGCAAAAGATGTATACGGAGATCATTTTTAGGCAATTCTTCAGCCGTTTCATAGTATGGCTGTCACTCTGCTTTAAAAGGACAGACAAGTTTTCTCTGATTTGTGATGTCTTGTACACACTACCATCATTTACACTTTGGTTCAATTTCCATCACAAGTTCCTCAAGCATTTATCGAGATACCTGGCCTTCTCTGCAACAAGATCACGACCCCTACATCCAGAAGCAAGAAGAATATCACGCTCAGTTAGTGCATAAGCATGTTCAATTACTATGTTAACGCTCCTTGACGCTTCAGAAACTCTGCGAAGTTGAGACTCTGGCCTCTCTTTACATTCTTTTTTCAGGTAAAAGAGGAAAGTGTCAGTATATGAAAAGTCAACACTTTGAGACCTTAACTGTAGGACCATGGGACTAGGAGTCGGTGTTGATGAGTTGCACAGTGTAAGAAGTCCCATCAGCTAACAAGACTGAGGACTCAGAAGTGGAAAAAAGCTTTTTCCTGCAAGTTTCATGCAACACACAATCACAAAAATCAGGTTTTGACATTGCAGTCATGAGCTTTTTTGCAGCAAATCACTTAGCTTGTCTAACACTTTAGCCTGTGACCAAGGAGCGATGTCAGTTGTTTGGCACAAATACACATAGAAAAGTCGATCAGTTTTCTCTTTTATGGGCTGTTGGCAAACAGCATCCATTTTTGGCAAACCGTAACCATCTACAATCTCTTCTTCCACTGATTAAAGATTGAGAAACCCCTTGATAAACTTTTCATGATATTTGGCCTTCTCACTGCATGCCACCAAAGATTTAGGTGCTGGCAATAGCAGCACCTGCCATTGTAGTCATCAGAGGCCTATAGTGCCTGTCTCTTACTGTCTTCAATGTATCACTGAGCTTGTCCAGGACTCAAGCCTCTGATAAAGGAAGAATATCCGTGTTTGGCACAAAATAAGAAGTCAGATTTCTCCTCTTTCTTTAGGCTATTCGCAATCCGGACCTGCTTCTTGGTCAGTTGATCCATTCAATTTCCTGTAAAGAATAAAATATGTTACAACACCATAGTTACTTAGATATTATAGTATTAACAAACCTTGCAATTACAGAGGAATTTACAGTTGTTAAAACAAATATAATACAATAAAATTTGTTGATTTTTAGCTTGGCTAACTAGTGGCAAACAAAAACCATAAAATATCTCATAAGAAAAAGAAAATAAACAATACAAACACATATTAGGGACTCAACATGGTTAGCCTTTTATAATAATGGAGATTTTTGCAAGTAAACTTTATTCTGACTACCATAGTTGTGCGTAGCAGCTTCAGGGTTCTGTATTTTTCCTGTACCCTACTAATGATCAAACCACAGGATATGAAAATATTTCTGCTGACTAGTCGCAGACTCACAGCATCTAGGTTATTCACTAAGCTACTGATTTACTGTAACCCGACTTTGCTACTGAGCTTCTCATTCTTTTTAGCTGTTCAAATTAGTTAAGTTATCATAAAAAAAAATGGAAATAGCCATGTCGCATGGCCGACAAGCGTCAGACATCCGTACAGTATGTACAGTAAACAGGGGCGTCACAACTGGGGGGGGGGGCGACCCTTCCAAATGTAAATATTCCTTCAGCCCAAGCTGACTGCGAATCATATTTGATGGTGCAAAATGGATACGTCAGCTGAATTTTCTTGGAGCTATACTTCGGCCGTTCTTGGCAAGGGCCTCTTCAGGCTCAAAACCGCTCAAGTTGGAAAAAGGAACCCTTCCCGCAAGTTCATTTTCCAACTTGAGCGGTTTTGAGCCTGAACAGGACCCTTGCCAAGAAGGGCTGAAATATAGCTCCAATAAAATTCAGCTGACGTATCCATTTGGCACAATCAAATATCCTCCAAATGTGTCCGGCCAGTCTTTAAAAAACAACTGAGTTGGCGTGAAGCACTGCAGTTTTCGGTCAAAACAGTTTTTTTTTTTCATGAAAACAGTTATTTTTCCTGAAAATCAGTTGATTTTTTGTCAAAACAGTCATTTTTTTAAATCAGTCAATTATTTTTCAAAGCTGTCATTTTTGTTCTTGAAAACAGTTCTTCTTTCTGCAACAACAGTCAGTAAATACCTTGCCCCCCCTGCCCGACAAACATTTCAGCTAGTAACGCCTCTGACAGTGACAGTAACTTAGCATAGCCTCCGGCCTCCAAAATTGAGGCTTTTATAATGGACTGACTAACAGTTCTGTAACATTCACAAAAAAAAACAATACATACCACGAATAATCTTAAACTCTCGACTTAAAGTCCAACTTATTTGCTGTTTAATCTGGGCCTATAAGCAAGTGGAGATTTCTACTACCTAAATGGCCTTAACCCACACTCAAGAACAACCACATTGCAGCTCTGCTTGAATGATTTTTACCTGTTTATTCTTCTTAATATCCTTCAATTCTCAGGTGAAATATCTTGGAATTCTTGGTTTGTAAACACTATTGCCACTTTTTCTTGTCTGGAACATGTGACTTTTGGCCGCAAAAGATTTTTTGCTTACTTTTTATATTTACTTGCAAGGAACCGGTCGTAGAATTTTGGCTTGTTCTGTCGAAGAAGTGAAAACCGTCATTAACGGCAGATTTCTGCGACAGGCGGCAACGCTGCTTCTGAAATGTTCGAATGTTTGTTTACATCTGCTTGCTGTTGATTGGTCGAAAGTTGGACCGCGGATGTAACCGCACAAACCGCAACCGCAGAATAGTTAAAGTGTAAGAGGTTAGAAAAGCATGTCCGATATACCAAAAAGCTGTATCCCGGTAACTTTCGTGAGTAACAGAACGTACGCGAGGTCCTGTGATCTCTAGAGGTGTTGCCCCAGTAAGACCCTCCACTTTTAGAAGGAGAAGACTTTCGGTTCAGTGGACCCCAGACTAGTAGGTTTTTTCTCGAGCCAAAACAGCAACCCGGCAATCAAGTTCAAATCTAAATAAACTGACGGCTTGCGATCTGTAAGAGAAGGTAAACATAATGTTTGGATCAGGTCTTTAAAGCTAGAGGAAGTGAATAAAACAGTTACGAAATATAAAAAAACGACAACAAATGAACTAATACACTAAATATGACCAGAAATAAAAGTTGGAATGAAACTGTGTAAAAATTGGGCTGAAGAATTGGCAGTATACGGAGAAAACTGATTGCCGGTCTCCGTCTCGGACCGACGCACTGACGACAGGAGAGGAGGGGGAAGAGTCGGCTTATCTGGGACAAAACACTATCTTTGCTCCGAAATTTTTTGAAAGGACATTTGTACGGCTAGTTAATTTAGAACGGCCAGTTTAATGAGAGCCTCTTCATGTGAAATGCTACGATCACCAAGAATGATTCTCGTTGCTCTCTTTCGACATCAATAATGTGAAATGGAATATTCTACAACAATAAATAATAGTGTTGTAAACCCCTTAGACAAGTTTGCCTCGGTGGGATCACAGTTCCTCTAGCCCGCTTGTATCGGACTGTTGTTATGGTTTGCGACCATGTTCACAAGCCCATCTGTAGCTCAGCGGTTTTGTAAGCCAAAGGTAGTGGGTTCAAATCCCACCTGAGGCGCGCTTTTGCCTTTCAGTCCACTCATTTTAATATCCTTTTTGGTTTTGTGAAATAAAAGTAAAACATTGGACCTGTAGTTGCTCCCGGTTGCTTTCCAACGGGGTTTTGAGCTATAGTGACGATGGCGGGTAGTTACTTTAAGGTTCTTATACAGAGCAGTTTGATAGGCAGACTGATCTTTTTCTTTCTGTTAGACTTGACGGGAGTGACACACCCCTTCCCACCCAAAGCCCTGGACCTTCATTCAGAATTCCTGACACACCGTTGAGAGATCAGATTGGCTTCAAACTCGCAGAAAAAGTCAGTCAGCAGTATCGAGACAGGAAGGGAAAAGCCATACAGGCCGCAAAGAAGTACATGCCCTCGTAAGTTGGATTAGACTCCTTAGTGAGAATTTTTTTTTTTTTTTTTTTTTTTTTTTTTACAGCGGAGTAGGTGAGTATACACATATTAAACCACTAAACAAAAGAATGTAAATGAACATGACTACATTCTTTTCATATAGTTTAAGACTTAAAATTTTTACACAGTGAGAAGTAATGCAATGGCGCAGTGACAAGCATATTAAACGGGTTCAGGAATGAAATACTGGCTAATAATTTCGTGAGCTGAGATGGCAGGATATTTGTGGAGGGTAAATAGAGTAGAATGCGAACGAAAGAGTGTGTTGATACTATCCTGAACGTTAAAATTCGAAACCAGTTTACGATTACGAAAGGAGTTTGGAAGATACATCAGAAATTTACAGTACTTAAAGAAACAACTTCACAAATTTGTTACATCTGTTTTCCTCAGGATATGGTAAATCCGGAATAATTGTGAATAATATTTGATAGTACCTAACGCGCTGAATTTTATTAGAGCTATTTTTTTTTCCAACTTGAGCGGCTTTGAGCATGAAGATATCCGTTTTGCACCATCAAACAGGGGTGGGGGGGGACACCTGAATTTTCGTGAAACGCTTAGCGTCGAGGGACCGGGATGGAATTTGGTGGGAAGAACAAGCATAAGCATTAAAAACATTCTTGGCAGTACCAGACCATATGGGCTCTTTGGGGGGAGTTCAAGGGGGTTTCCCGGAATCCGGGTGATCGTGAGTTAGGATACTCACAGAAGTTCTAAGGATAATAAAACTTGGCAGGCATATTAGTGACCCGATGAAATAGATTTAAGGACCCGACACAATGTCCTAGGAAGACTGCCGTTCCTGAATCCCACCATGTTTGGGGGAGTTAATGGAAGAGGGATCCGGGAATTACTCATTACCGTAGCCTTGTGAACGGGTGGTCCGGTTCGAGTGAAACCTTATGGACGGGAAGAGGGGATGTCAGAGAGGTGGAGCTTGTCCGTCCAAGTCTTATTCGGCCGCAGTGGGGGGAGTTGGAGGGGGAGTCCCGGAAATTTGTGGCTCGAATACGGGTCAAACGAGTGGAGTGATTTCAGTGAAACCTCGAAAGTAGAGAGATCATATTCCCTATATGACATATTTTAGGGTCCGGACCGGATCCGAGAACGGTGGAGGGGGGGGGGACAGATTTGTAGCCTGCGTAGTTGGATGTTAGTTCTACGAAAAAGTTGCATGTATTGATGTATAATAGTAAAGAATACTATCACGTAATGTGCCTCAGTCTGGGCCAATCTTAAGCAGTAGTATCCAGTAGCATCCTGACTTGCTACAGTAGCATCCAGGCTTGCTAATAGTAGCACTCAGTAGAGTCAGATCAGAATGCAGTAACACGGTAGCCTTGACATGTAGTAGCATCGATTTGTACTGCATGCTAAGTTTTCGTACAACTTCATACTACGGTTTTGGGATAAATTTTTCCTCTGGGGGTTACTGGAGTTCCCCGAATATTGCTCAGATTCGAGTGAAACTTGATAGGCGGTAAGAGAAGATGCTTTAGATGATCCGTTTAAGTGTCCAAACCAGATTTGGTCGCGGTAGGGGGGGGGGGTACCGGAAAACATTAAGGGTTCAAAGGAATGGACCTGAACTTGTAAGGTAGACAAGTCATTTGTTCTAGATGATCCGAGACGATGCCGGAAATGGTCAGACTCCAGTTAAACTAGACATCCTATTTCCATGTCCGATCCTAGGGGGTTGAAGGGGGTATTTGGTGACGGTCTGATCTACTTTTTTGCAGTACCTTCTCGTAACAACTACCAGATTAACTCCTGGCTCTTGTTCAAATCTAGTTTTATGAAATAACCAAACTCAAGATTGATGTAAAAAGTTCTTATTAACCATCTCTAGCACCGTGTTTTTCAAAAAACGAGAACATCGCTTCCAAAATCGATTCCCCGCCGAATCTGAAAAGGAAACCCCTTTGATGATGGTGATCATAGGGTACTGAACATTGCCCGTCCACGGGGACTCGCGAGAACATGGGGAATATTCCCTGGGTCAAACAAAGCGCAGGAACTCCTCAAGTTCCTAAAGATAATACTGTAGAAATACTCCGCAAGGCAAACTCAAGCCTGCACATGTTAAAGCTTTTATCAAAGCATAATGTCCCAAGTCTTCACATCCTCAGGATTTATACCTCTTTCATAAGACCATTAATGGAGTACACATGCGCAGTGTGGCATTTTGGTCTAACTGCAGATCAAAACTCACTTATTGAAAGAATCCAAAAACGCGCTCTTCATATTATCCATAAAGGCCCAAAAGTACCCTACTCCCTTCTTCTAAGCACATACACAATTGATACATTGGAGAAACGGAGACTGAACCTATGCCTCGAGATCGGTAAAAAACTTATTTCGCACCCCATTTACAATGAGTTTCTCCCTCCCCCATACAACAATGTAAGGGAAAGGCAAGAGCGAGCAGTCTCTACGAAGGTCCTAATATTTGCTGGTGTCAGCGCAATATAAAATTAACTAAAACGATCAGAATAAACAAAACCAAAAATAAAGTGGATCCAGACTAATTTAGTCAACTGCATATTTTTTTTAGAACAAAATCCGTTTTGGAAGCATTCCCCGTGTTTTCGCTGTTTTCTGTACGCGGCGTCCTTCCTCTATTCTCGCCGTTCTTTCGATTCCCCGAGGAGTCCTCGGGAAACGACTAGAATACGCCTTAATAGAGGAAACGTACTTCAGGCAAAATGACACCGCTTATAACCTTATAAAGCCATAAGGCGTATTCTCGCCCTTACCCGAGGAGTCCACTTGAGGAGTCCCCGCGATTTTGTTTGTCGCGGGGACTCACTCCCCGTATTCTCGCGAGTCCCAACGGACGGGGAATGCTCCAATCATCACCTCCATCATCAAAAAGGACTCTCTTTCAGATTTGGATGGGAATCAATTTTTGCTGGTGTCAGCGCGATATAAAATTAACTAAAACGATCAGAATAAACAAAACCAAAAATAAAGTGGATCCAGACTAATTTAGTCAACTGCATATTTTTTTTCGAAAAAAATCCGTTTTGGAAGCATTCCCCGTGTTCTCGCTGTTTTCTGAACGCGGCGTCCGCGTGGAGTGACTTCCTCTATTCTCGCCGTTCCTTTCGATTCCCCGAGGAGTCCTCGGGAAACGACGAGAATACGCCTTAATAGAGGAAACGTACTTCAGGCAAAATGACACCGCTTATAACCTTATAAAGCCATAAGGCGTATTCTCGCCGTTACCCGAGGAGTCCCCGCGTTTTTGTTTTTCCCGGTGACTCACTCCCTGTATTCTCGCCAGTTCCCACGGATGGGCAATGCTCCGATTATCATCACATCATCAAAAAGGAACCCCTTTCAGATTTGGAGGGGAATGAATTTTTGCTTGTGTTGGTACAATGTAAAATTAATTAAAAAAAAATCAGAATAAACAAAACCAAAAATAAAGTGGATCCAGACGAATTTCGTCAACTGCATATTTTTTGTTCGAACAAAATCCATTTTAGAAGCGTTCCCCGTGTTCTCGTTGTTTTCCATAGGCGGAGTCCGCGTGGAGTGACTCCCTCTATTCTCACAGTTCCCTTTGATTACCCGAGGAGTCCTCGGGGAACGGCGAGAATACGCCTATAGAGAGTAAAGAGGCCGCCTGAACCTCAGTTACTGAGAGATGTGACGGAAATATGATTGTGGAAAGATTGTTTACTGTGTTCCCTAGTATAAGTAAAAGATGCTTTTCCCCCGGAGTCTCGTATGAAGTTGTAGTAATGTAATGTAATGTAATTTATTTATGACCCGCCATTTTGAAAAAGTGGAGTAAACGAAGAAAATAAACAACACACATACAAAATAAATAATAAATATAAAAATAAATAATAAGAAAATAAACACACACAGAAAAAGACACTTAATTTGCAATCCTCGGTCAAGAAGCAGTGGATGACGTCGTGCGCTGGTTGGGCCCTATTGTCCATGATTTTTGAAAGCGATGAGAAAACATCCAAAAGGATAACACTTGCATCTTGAATTTTGAACTTCTCCGCCGTCAATGTATGGTTATGACATAATTTCGACAAGTAGTGTAATAATTAAAAATTTTCAGAACGCCGAAAGCTGGCAGTAATTTGGATCGAATCGCTACCATGTCCCCGGCCGCAAAACGTCTTGCGACAACGAAACTTGGCATCCGACTATCGACAGACATGCCTGCCACCTCTGGGTACACCCCGTCTCCGCTTCGTCGCGTCAACACGCCGCAAACGCCTCTCGTTAGAACGCCGAAAACGCCACTTGTAAAGACGCCAGTACGAACGCCGAAGAAGGCAGCCGCTGGTGCGTCGCTGACAGACAATCTTTTACAATTGCCAAAGAAACGAAAAAGTTTAGAGTGAATTGCGGACGCAACTTTGGTGTGAGGTAAGTTCGAGTCAAAGTGGACAGTGTCGCTCCGAGTTTCGCGAAGTTTTTTCTAGCTAAAGCAGCGTTTACAAGTACAAGAAACCTTGAACAGAATCTGATCTTGGTGACAAGGAGGGAAAAAGTAAATTCTTCTAACCAGTAAATTTGACAAAAATAAATTCACTAGCTAATAAAAAAATGTTTTGAGAGCATTTATGACATCAGTACTGATGACTGTTGCTCTCAAAAGCTAGCTAGACTTTTTGTTCTGTCTTTTTACCAGCGCCGCCGACGAGATTCCTTTCAAAAAGGCCAGAATTCCTTTCATCATGAAAGGATTCTCGTCTCACTAGACACTTTTTCTAGTCGTCTTCACGAACGGAATCCTTTCGAGTCGACCGCAATTCCTTTCTACTCGACGGGATTTCTTGTCCGTGTAAACTACATACGTATTAAGCGTCTATCATCAAAGGAAACACCGCCAGCAACTTATTTATTATTACTCCATTAATGGACAAAAACAGGTGGAAGCTTCGACACAGTTCTTCCAAGTCATTTATCATTTACTTCAAGTGATTTCTCGAAAGTGTCGACCCGTGGGCTAGTGGGCTAGTAACGATTTGTGATGGAAATCGATTCCTTGTTTGGATAATGCGTTTTTCAAATTTCCACCGATTGACGATTTTCTTATATTGGTGTTCGATGGCGCGATCAGAGCAAAATAACTCTAGAGAGTAATGCGAAGACCTATCCTTCCCCATGCATCAAAAATGGGCCTCCCGTCGCAGCACCGCCCAGCTCTCGTCGCGAGAGAAGCTTCAGCAAACTGTTCTTGTTTGACGGTTGCGGACTAGAGTTATTTTGCTCTGGAACAGAGCCAGCGCTCGTTAATGACTGGTCGAGTTTCAGTAGGGATGTTTGTGTCCGCAAGCGGAGCTAGTGTCACTGTGTGTCACTTTTCCAAAGTTTGCGCATTACTGTCTACAGTTGTTTTGCTCTGGAGTTAAATCCCCTAAAGGTGTTTGAGTTCAGTTCAGTTTAGTTCAGTTCAGTTTTATTAAATTCAAAGTAAATGAACAGAATAAGTTTCGACCCTACAGCTAACCGGAACCGGAATATAACTTTAATATTAGTGATTGTGGAAGATCGGCGTGGACCTGGAGGCGAACTTTGAGGATGGAGCGGTAAGTAAAAATAAAACAAATTCTTCAACTGTTCTTTCTTTGTTTTATTGTAATAGTGAAGAGACTCATTCATTTGTTGGTTATTTTGGTATTAACCCCTATGTAACGGGCCATGCCCACTTACTATCGGATCAAGTGCCATCTGCTAAGAGAGAGAGAGAGAGAGAGCGGTTTATTATACAACTTTCGTACCTCTTGGCTAATGTGCAGTTGCAAAACATTACATAAAAAAAATTAGGCACTAGGGCCAAACCTCCCATGCGCAAGGAATATAGGATACCTTGCTCTTAACGCCACCCCTAGTAAAAATTCTTCAACTGTCCTTACTTGTGTAACTAAAGACTAATTCACAAGGATCGCATGTGGGACATCAAAATACATCCATCCTGACCGATAATATCAAATGTCGTCCACTTACTTCTATTTCCTTTGAAAAATTACCTGGCGCAAAAGAAAGCGGAAAGGCGCAAATACATGCAACAGAAAAATGCTGGTGCAAATGTTCACACTCGAGCTATTTGGGTTGACCTGGTAGGCTAGTATAATATATAGACTGATATCGCTTTATCTTTTCGAACTACCGTGGTGAAATCCAAATTTGTCGAAATCGTCATAAATACATGTAAACACTCACATATAAATATGTCAATATAAATATTTCAATGTCATGCATAAAAGTAAACTCTAAATAAGATTAAAAATTTTAACGAAAGATGGTTCAAACGTCTTTTCATACCGTACATGTTCATATTTTACGTGTTGAAGTTTTGGGATCGCCACTGAGGCCGCTGCAGGTCGTTCGAGATCTGTATCGAATGGTGGCGGAAGAATATATTTATGGATAAGGTGCTAATAATAAATTCGCGAAAGGCGTAAAAGAAAATCGCAGACGGAAGGTGGTGCAAAAACTGTTTGGCAATCGTCAGCAGGTGTTTAGAAGAAAGGCATTTGGCAACACTGCCATTTCAGCGGAAATGGAAAACATATTAGGATTTAGAGAAAAATTAGACCTTTCAATCAAGGCCCAAGTACAGACATTTAGTAAGTGTAGAAGCTGGAAAGAGACAGTGGCAATTGCGTGCTTAGATTTCATTCGCGGGGGTGGCGCTACAACAAGGTATCCTGTACTTTACTACGGCCACTTAGCTTGTTATCTCATTGCCGTCTGTGGGCAGTCGACATGATTTGAGGGTCTAAACTAAAGGTGTCTCGCCGTTCCCCGAGGACTCGACTTGTTCCGCGTTTTTGTTTGTCCCGGGGACTCATTCCCCTTATTCTCGCTAGTCCCTACGGACGGGGAAACCTCCGATTATCATCACCATCATCAAAAAGGACTCCCTTTCAGATCCGGGGGGAATCAATTTTTGCTGGTGTTGGTGCAATGTAAAATTGACTAAAAAAATCAGAATAAACCAAACCAAAAATAAAGTAGATCCAGACTAATTTTGTCAACTATATGTTGTTGTTTTTCCGACAAAATCCATTTTGGAAGCGGAGGTCGGCGGAGTCGGCGTGGAGTGACTGACTTCTTCTTTTTCTTGCCGTTCCCTTCGATTTCCCGAGGAGGGCGAGAATACGCCTTTAGTTGTATCGTAATTCCGTACATGCGTGACGTCATACCCGTTTGATATATTTCACCTCGGAAAACCAAAAATTGTAGTTTATTCCTATCGGTGAACATGTATTTTAATATATATAGAGAGAGAGCCGAGTGCGTTTACATTTATGAAACGACCTAGGGACAGTCAAATCCTATGTTGGGTCCTCAATCACTCGACGTCACTATTTACGTCACGACTGTATGGAATTAAGATACAATTTAGTCAACACTGTTTTAGCGTGAATATGTGTTGCCTGCAGTAGAGGCATGCTTATTTGAGCAGTTAGTTAAATTTGAACAGTGCAGTTTGGGGCGAAATGGTAGAAAGAAGATTCAAAATACCCATTCAGGTGTTTTCAAGGGTACCGGTAGTTGGCTTTTCTCACAAGAATTGCAGGAATACCTGTTCAAACTCAACAAACGAAGCATACCTCTGCTATAATAATCTTAAATTAGTGATTGTTTGTAGAGATATGATCTTCACTGTTGGCATTGCATAATTTGCATATTGTATTTTCATTTTATGTGAAATTTGTCGTCGTATACATTTTGAATATAAGTCGTGTAAACATAGATGACTTCGTGTAGTATTTGTAATAGTTTCACTTTTGCAGATACCATGGTATCTCTTACCACGGCAAGTGGATCTGCAATTAGTCGTTTTTGCAGTTATCGTGGTATCTGATATACGGTAGCTCTGCAAAAACGACTATTGCGGAAATTTCACTTTGCGAAGTCATCCCAAAAGAAAGACTGATATCCAGTTACGTCACTAAGTGCTAAACTGCTTTCTCACCAATCTGAAAAAATTTGATGAAAGTGAGATGACTTTTCAGATACCACAATAACTGGCCAGATGCTACGATAATCGAAAAAACGCCTTTCGACCGTGGTATCAGATACCACAATAACTGCAAAGACGACTTTAAACCGTGGTATCAGATACCATGGTATCTGCAGAAACGCAACTAATGACAAATAATCTGGAACCTCTGTCTTTGGTCCCTTGCAGCGGCTGTGGATAGGATAGGATACCCCGATAAAAACTGAGCAGAGCCAGAGGTACTTTAGTGAGGGATGAGTTGATACCCGTCTACATCCCTCATTGTCGCTGCGAATACCAGATGAAGGATGCCTGCAGGGGTGGATAACCCGGTCTGCAGCGAGTTAGACCTGACGTCACAATGGTAGACAACCAATCAGCTGTAAAGGACGACTCGGACGGCGTTCTTATTCTTCTGTGGAGTTGTACTGCGATTTAGCTGTTTGTAGAGGTAATAAATTGTGATTATCAGCGTAGCTCCTACATCGTTCGTTTGCGTCGGGTAGGGTATCAGAATGTATTCGATTCCGTGTGTTCTTATTATAGAGACAGGGAGACGAAGATTTTTGTAGGTTATTTATTAAGTTTATTATGTTATCATCAGAACTTCAAACTAATTCCACAAGTGGCATGGAAATAAGAACTCTTTCACAAGGCGGGAGGCAAGAGGACTAATGGTCCGTTTACACGCTGCGTAAAATCCGAGCGTATTTTACGCACGTTTTGAGCATGAAAAGATTTCTAGCAATAAGGACGTATTTAGATACAAAACGGACCGATTTCTCAAATACGTCCGTATTGCTAGAAATCTTTTCATGCTCAAAACGTGCGTAAAATACGCTCGTGTAACAATTGAAGGCTCTTGGAGACTAAAGTACTACGCAGTTGCCTTATCTTATGGTTAACCACATTTCCGGGTTCCCAGTTCTAAATGCTAAGCGTGTGTCGTTTAAGGGAACAGGATGCCGATATCCTGTTATTGTGGCTGGCGATTTCCGATAGTTGGTTAGCCGATATCCTGTTATTGTGGCTGGCGATTTCCGATAGTTGGTTAGCCGATATCCTGTTATTGTGGTTGACGATTTCCGATAACTGTTTACCTAATCAGGGCCGGTGACGCACGTCCTTTAAGCCTATAAAAGCCTTAACTGGTAAAGCCTGCGACGTGAGAGAGTGAGTAGAAGTTAGGGACAGAGAACAGTAGTCACTCGCCCTCAGAACTCGCGTGGCGTGTATATATCATATGGTCACTGATTGACCCAGTGTTATGAAGACTTATTGTATGTGCTTACGTGTTGTATAAGACATGAACTGTGTATAACGAGATCAGCCTACGTTTGTGAATAAAGCCAGGATCAACCCGCAGCTTGCGTTCTGAACTAGGATACCGGTTAAAGACTCCCAGGAGCAGACGGACCGCGAACTCGCCTCTACACCACTCTAAGGTAGATATTGCTGTTATTCCGACCATGCTACCCAGACACTAACATGCAATAGAGTAAGGGGAAGCTCCGTTTCACTGGTGGCAGCGTCGCTCTTGTGGGAGGTATCAGATTGCATGTATTGATCCATCATTCATCATTTCAGTGCTTTAATATTCGCTAGAAATTATTAGTCTCGTTAGTTCTGATCAGAATTCCATCGTTCGAGTCTACTGTTCTTTAACCAAATAGAATCAAACGCAAGTGGAAAAATGCCGGGTGACGACAAGATTGATTTATCACTCCTTTGCCGAATTGCTCAGCAAATTCCGATTTTTGACGGGAGTACGGATGTTACCGACTTTGTCGAAAGTGTGGCTAAACTTGAAGACTGGGACGAGCTAATTGACGATGGAGCACTTATCAAAGTCGCATTCATGAGAAGCAGTGGTCCTGCTAGCGATTTTCTTGCCGCAAACAAAGCGTCACTCACGTCGTTCGCTTTATTGCGGCAAAGTTTAGTTTCACAGTTTGAGCACACTTCACACAAAGCAAAATTACTTCATGCGCCTTTAGTTTTAGAAGATGGCGAAGATCCGTACCCTTTTCTTATCTCGTTGAAAAAGAAAGTACTTCAGCTTTTAAGTCTTGAGGCTATGCCAGCAGCACCAGCAGCTGCCGCGATGGCAGGCTCCGCCTATCAGGCAGCAGAAAATTTGATGAAGAATATGTTGATAGACAGTTTGTCACCGTCTTTAGGTATGCGGATTTTAGCCCGGAATCCGGCAAATTTCACAGAAGCATCCAACTTCATCATGAACGATTTTCGTTCTCGGGAATACGGCCGGATAAAACAAGCAGCTAGAACCACTGTTTCACCCCATTCGGATATGCATTTTGTACAAACAGTTCCCAGCGAAGCGACAGAAGCTAAACCGGTCGTTACGCATTATCCCGAAAGGCACGAAAGAAACCAGCAAGTTCAGAGACCAGAATTTCCTCGTTCGCGCTCGCCTTTTCCAAGCCGAACCTTTAAAACTAGATATCCTCACCAGGATAAAAACGGGTCGCAAACGGCGTATAAAACTTACGATCAACTTCAAACGCGCGCGCTCGACAACGATCACCGCGGTCAGTATAGAAATAGGGATCAAGCTTTTAGTCGGTCGAACCAAGGGTTCTCTCATGCCAAACAGAAAATTCCGCAGGGTAGGCCTAGTTTATTTACAAGTAGCGAGGCACGCAGTAGTGGTTCTACTCACGGTGGAAGTAGGCAAGATAGGCTGTGCTATAATTGCGGTAAGCCAAACCACGAGGCTAAAAATTGTTGGTCTCCTCGTCGCAGCATTCCGACAAAAGACGGAAACCCTGTAGGGAGATGCTTTAACTGTGGCGTCAGGGGCCACTACGCCTCCCAGTGCCGAGTGGAAAAGAAATTCAGTTCTTTAAACTTGAACTAGGATGTGCTCGTGCTAGTTCGCGGCGACCGCACGATTCACATCCTTTTTCTCGTTTCTCTAGTGCTCGAAAAAATATTTCAGTGCGTAAAAAATGCTGTGATTGTCCTAATTGCCTAATTTCTCAGTTAAATTGCCCGTGTAGTTTTGATAAGCTAGTTGCTACGTATTTTTGTGCTCCCCATAGTAACCATGCCCCGTTTGTCAATGTTATTTTGGGTGGCAATACGGTGAATGCTTTGGCAGACACAGGAGCATGCTTGAGCATTATATCGAATGAACTTTTCATGAGGCTACCCAGCCATGTTAGAAATAAGTTGTCAAAAAGCACCGCTGCCGTAAACAGCGCTAGTGGTCACAGTTTAAATGTTATTGGGAACCTAACGGAGACAATCGAATTAAATGGAAAATTGTATACTGAGTGTTTTCTTGTCAGCAAAGTGCTTAAAGTGCCAATGATAATTGGCTACAGTTTTATGAAAAAGTATTGTCTCATGGTTGACCCCGAAACAGATAAACTAGTGAACAAATCACGGGACACGAATTATGATATAAAGGAAAATTACGGGACACATCGCGATATTGAGACAGTTTCTACACCGTACCGCGCCTACAATTCATTTTCCGTGAACTCTCGCAATAGTACAAAAGATTGTATTTGCAAAACTGGACCAGATCCAAGCCACGAAGACGAAGATTCGACGCCAGTTCGTTTAACAAAACCCGGTCCGGAGCAAACTACAAGCCCGCCAGAAATCCACAGATTATGTTTTGTAACACGCACGAAGTTTCCACCAAGAACAGTCAAACGGTGTACTCTCAGCACATCTCGCGGACCCCTCATCTACGATCAAGACCTACTCGTTGAAGCAACAGAAGAAATTCGCTCTCGCTTTCCCGATTTGGAGCTGGCTGATCAGATAACCAAACCACGAGACGGCTTCATTCAAGTCCTCATTGAGAATTTTTCGGACAAACAAATCACCGTTCCAAAAATTTTCGTTGCAAATGCCGAAGCCTGGAAACCGCAGCCAGCCATTTCCGTCAATCAAATATCATTGGCAGGAACAACAAAGGAAGAAGGAAGTTTGGTGACGAACACCGTCAAACCGCTTAACCGAGAGGAAGAAAGCAAGTTCCTGTCTTTGTTCGATTTCAGTCATCTTGATAAGGAACCCAAAAGGAGGAAACTTGCTGAAACTTTAGTCATCGAAAATCATGACGTATTTTCAAAATCCAGCACGGAGCTCGGAAACTGCAATCTTGAGCCATTTCACATAGAGATTGAAAAAGATACGAGACCAGTAAAAGTACGGCCCTACCGAATACCTATCCACTTAGAAGACATCGCAAAGAAAGAGATTCAGCGCATGCTCGACTGTGACGTCATCGAGCGAGCAGCATCAACATGGAACGCTCCTTTACTGCTAGTTGGAAAGAAAGATGGAACAAAAAGACTCGTGACCGATTTCAGAGCTTTAAATGCCGTTACGGTTAACGACGAGTTCCCTTTGCCCCTCATAAGCCAAATCCTTGACAGGCTACACAACAAAACTGTTTTCTCAGTATTGGATTGTATTGCCGGATATTGGGCTTTAGAGATCGAACCGGAGAGCCGCCAATACACTGGTTTCTCAGCCCCTGGCCACGAGCAGTATGTCTACAAGAAACTAGCATTTGGTTTGAAAAACGCGCCAATGGCCTACAGCCGAATAATGCATAGAATTCTCTGTCACCTATTTGACGAAGGCGTTTCTGTTTACTTGGATGACACAATCGCCGGATCTTTTTCGGAAGAACAACATTATTCACTGATGCAAAGAGTGCTAGCAGCATTCAGAAAGCATGGAATAAAATTGAAACCGAGCAAATGCCTTCTGTTTTCGAACCGCGTGACCTATATCGGTTATGAAATTGACAGTAAAGGCATAAGGCCGGATCCAAATAAGTTGAGTGCAGTAAGAGACTTAGAATACCCCAAAGATGTATCACAGCTGAGATCGGCGCTAGGCCTGTTCAATTATTTTCGAAAATTTGTAAGAGGCTATTCGGAGATCAGCGCTTGTTTGAACTTGCTTACCAAGAAAGACCAACCATTTATTTTTGGAGAGGAACAAAAGGAAGCTTTTGAAACACTAAGAGGGAAGCTCATGGAAAAACCAATCCTCGGTCTACCAGATCTTACCAGAGAAGCTGCAGCCATGAAAATTTACTGCGACGCAAGCCTGAAAGCGTGTGGTGGTTACCTAGCACAAGAACAAGATGGTAAAGAGCGCGTGATCCAGTACACAAGCAGATCTTTCAACAACGCAGAAAGATCACATTCAACAATACAACGAGAAGCTTTAGCAATTCTCCACTGCGTCAGAACTTTCCGACCATATTTGCTAGGTAAACGGTTCACCATTGCATCGGATCACCAACCCCTCCAGTTTCTCCTTAAAGGAACAAGCAAGGATGTCACAGGAAAATGGGCAAGAATGCAAACCGAACTTTTGGGATACGATTTTACGATCCAGTACTTGCCTGGACGCCTCAATTCAGTCAGCGACGCATTGTCAAGACTAGACAGGAAACCAATATTGGAAACATCCTCACCTCAAACAGACGGAAACTTGGTCAAGAAACCAGACCACATCGCAGAAAATGAAGATAAGAGCATTTGGCCCTCAAATGTTAACTTCATAGAAACAAAACAAGAAGCGCAAAATGTATATGTTCAAGAATTCCGGAAGAACCAGGAACAAGACTATTTTGCATCATCCATACGCGAGTACCTAGCAACTGGCCAACCACTTCCGCTAGAAGTCGAGAAAACTGTCATTCGCGAAATTCAGAACTTTGTCATAGATAAAGACACAGAACTTTTATGCTACATTTCTATTCCTGCCCAAAGATGCAGACGATCCGAAATTAACACAGTACCTGTCCTACCTATGTCTATGGTACCAGGAATACTTGAAGAATACCACGATTCACAACTTGCAGGACATTATTCTTTTCTGAAAACGTACCACAGGATACGAGCTCGTTTCTATTTCCGAGGAATGTACAACATTATCAAAGAATACATAGAAACATGTCTGCCATGCTGTCAAAGAAAAGGATTGAACTATACGCCAAAAGCACCTTTAGGCGAAGTTAGGAAAGCAACCGGTCCGCTAAATGTTGTTAGCATAGACTTGTTAGGACCTTTTCCAACTTCAACCAGAGGAAGCAAATACGTGGTCGTAATTGCGGACCATTTCACTCGCTACACAGTCCTAGCGGGTATACCAGACAAAACAGCGAACTCAGTAGCGCGATCTTTCGTTGAAAATTTTGTGCTCATTTACGGAAGTTGTGATTACATACTCAGCGACCAAGGTTCAGAATTTATGTCTGAAATTTTCAAAAGTACGCTAGAAGTTTTAGGAATAAAGCAGACGCGTACCAGCAGCTTTCGACCCTGTCACAATGGGAAAGCTGAAGTAAAAAACAAAGACATAGCAACCATGTTAAGCTTGTATATAGCAAGAAGAGACTACGCCGACTGGGAGAACCACCTCAGATACGTCCAATTCAGCATGAACTCTGCCTTTAACGAAAGTATAGGCGATTCACCCTTCTACGCAATGTTTCTGAGAGAGCCCAGATTCCCAACCGAAGTTGTAATAAACAGCCGCGTATTCTATAACATGGATGAAAATTACAAGTCCGAAATGCTGAATCGACAGAAGATAGCATACGACCTAGTTAGCAAAAACTCAGATTTTGCTCGAGACCGACAAAAGGACATACACGATAAGAAGGTCAACATGAAACCCTATTCAATAGGCCAACTTGTCCTTCTCAAAGTTCCACCGGAAGCAAGGCAGATAAAGCTTGCGAAAATCCGTTGGCTAGGGCCTTATCGGATAACCACAGTACTAGAAAATCAAGTAAATTACGAAATCACAAGAATTGCAGATGGAGACAAGCAAATCGTCCATTATAATAGGCTAAAGATTCATCGACCAAGAAGTTTGTGGGAACGTACTATTGAAATTGAAGAAGATGAACACACGGATACGGGCCAATCGGCGAAGAACAGACACGTCACATGGTGGGACAAGAATGAACAAGCCAATCAGGAAGCTGAACCGCAACTTGAACCCACAAGCGGCGAGCAAACGAATCACGAAGCTCCTGAAATGGAACGATTGACAGCAGAACGACAAACCGCAAGAAGGACAGCGGAGCCGGTCACCACACTACGTCGATCGCCAAGATTTATCACAACAGTACCAAATTCAGAAAACTTGCTCGACACAGCTGTCACGGCCCCAGTGCCACTTGTTACTCTAGTTCCTAGTCGCCCAGAACCGGCACAGCCCAGAACCAGTACCAGAAGCCATAGTTCTTCAACCAGTTCCTCCGACCCGCAACCCCGTACACCTCGATTTCAAATTCCCGAAAACTTGCATGACGGACAGTATGATGACCAACCTAGTGCATTCTATGGCACACCGCCTGGTGCGAAACGTTACAAATCCTGCTCTGACGTATACACGGAACCTGACGCTATGTTTGGTGAAGTAGTAGTGAAAACGCCACTGTCCCTAGCAAATAGCGATTTAACTTGGGATGATTACCAACAGGATATAGACGGAATAAATTATGAAGATGAAGTTTTTGGAGATCAGCCATTGTTTACGCCCCGCGTAAGATGTTCAACTCCAGTGAAACTTTCAGAAACAAGCGAAAACGTACCGCCATTTATGCAAAGCCCAACAGTAATCAGACCTACAAATGATAGCTATACCACACCATTAGAATTCGACGAGAAGCTGTCAACGGATCGATACAGGCTGAACTTCGACGAAGTGCACTCAACTCCGACGGCCCCTGCTGCAGGAATAGAAGCAGATGCTAACGAACACACATTGGTCGGTGAGACGCAAGCAGCACAAGAAACTGGAAATGCTGACCAGGTTTGTGGACTCGGTGTGCCAATCTCCGTTCCACTGGACCAAACTGAAAAACAACCGGCAGCAGAAACGTCGCATCAAGGTCTAGCACAAGACGGACATCAAAGGATTCCGTCAATCGGTTATGAAGAACCACCACTAGATTTAGCTTCGCCAGTAAACCCATATGTCCTAACCAGAGCGGATATTTTACCGGCAACGTCACACGAAGGACGCAGACTATTCCAAAAATCCAAAAACGAAATGACAAGGCACAGAAGAAGATTTGAGAAAGGAACCACACTTCAAGAAAGGGACGTAACCCCAACAACCAGTCAGCAAGCTTCGACATCGCGAACTGCAGGTTTAAGACCCAGGCAACTCAAGCAACCAGACTGGTTAATGTATGATACATTGGGAGGAAAATAAGTTTACCAAAAATAAAATCTCCTATTTACCGGAAGCTAAAAGAAAGTAATATCATGATTAATAAATAGAAAATAAGTAGAATGCAGTATTTTCTTTTATTACAGGAAGGAAGAGAGAGAAAAACTGGAAATTATAATAAGTTTCTGTCTAAAAAGATTGAGAATAAGGACAGAGAAATAGGAGTAATCCAAGGTCATTCGGCAGACGTGCAAGATGTACTTTTGGATACACAGGAAATGCCCATTGGACAGATGAGCATGTTGAAATTCGCGAGAGAAACTAACAATCAGCGAAAGTGCGAAATCGAACTACTTAGAAAAAAAAACGTACAGAGAACATTGGTTTTGTGGCCCATGTGTCTCTAATTACTACCGGCCGGGGTATTAGAGACGGACGAGCTATACAGCCTTAGATGTCCACAGTGTAAAAGCTTTATGGAAATAGTTTTGTCGGACCATTCATTTCGGGGAGCAAAAGGTGAAATTCTTCCAAAACTCGGATAAAAAAAAAAAAAAAAAAAAAAAAAAAATCTGTGTGCCGTTTGTTTTATGCGCCACAGTCAGCTCTGACTTATTGTTATTTGACATGCTATTTTGCTGCTTGTTATTGGTGTACCAGGATGATACTGTACCGCGGTAGAAAATTTAACGTTGCTGAGTGGAGTAAACAAGTAGAAATACTGATGCGTAGCAAACAAGTAGAAAGCAATTTTGTTTTGTTTTGCTTTTATTTGAGGGGTAAACTAATAATAAGTTAAAGAAGTAGTTGCTACGCGGTGATCTAAAAATAAAAATAAAATGGGGTAAAATCAGTAGGAATGCTTCGTAGGACTGCTATGTATGTGTTGCTTTGGAAATCGCTAGCTTAGTTAGGCCTTATTTGTGTTCCTTTATTTCAGAACAGTTGAAGGAAATCGTGGCATATATAAACAATTTCAAGTCATAGCGGGATTGTATGACAGGAAGAAAAGAAGAGCGGGTATCCGCCAATTTAAATTATAAAAAAAAAAAAAAAAAAAGGTGGCAATTTTAATTTGAATTATGAATGAATATTTGCTCAGTCTTTATGAGTAATGCACGTCGAGTAAGCAGCAGCGTCATGAACTGTTGCTCGGTTGATTGTGCAACCCTAAATTTGATATCGGGTAGTGACTTCATGCACTAGCAAATCTTTGAGTGAGCTCGATCACTGCTGGTCCCCTTGACAGAAACTACACGGTCCATTATTTTTATTTATTTTGCGTACGTTATGTGGCGTAACAACAGATTGCCCAGAAATAATTAATCAGTTATAATCCCCTAGACCGCATTATGATACTAGAATGACTGACTGTACAAAAACCCAGTTGTGTCAAATTGAATATCTGAAATATTAAATTTGTGGGATCCCATCGAAAACTTTGGTCTTGTTGTTTGTTCCAAGCATAGCCTACCCCCCAAGTATCTTTGCCCAAGTCCCTAGTATCACTTAAAAATAGTAGAAGAAGAAGATTGTCTAATTCGTGACATTAGCAGGAAGTTTCCAAATTCCTTTTATCCGTTTTATTAGCAAAAAAAAAAAATTTGTTTGATCTGTCACGGCGAATCCCAAATTCACGTATGACGTAGTCGTATAACGTCGTGTTACGAAGCATAAACATGACGTATTTGCGTGACGTATATGGAGCATGACGAAGCGGTATGACGTAGGAAGTACCTTTAACGCTTACGAAGCCTCGTATTTAAATATTGCTGTTCATGTCGTAAATCTGCTGTTTGAATTTATCCAAACCACCGACGTCACTTTGCGGTTTAACTTTATATCGCAACTTTAATTTAATTCGAACCTGATTTGTATGAGTCGATTGACAGAAAATGAAGTTTGAGATTTTCTTAAATTGTTGTTCTAGTTTTTCAGTTTGAGATTGACAGGAGATAGACATTGGTTTGGATGATGTCACAGGTCAGACAGACACTGCATCAGCCAATCGTCAGAGGTCAAAGACGTAAACCTGACCTCAAAAACAGCTTCACGGTAACAAGTATAGCAGTAGAGGTATACCATCCTACCCCATGTTACCAGAATTGTTTAGAAATAGTTTCTTATGCTATTTGTCTTGTTGAAGAACTAAAGTTTAAATGGATTTACTCACTAGTTGAATTTAAAAACTCGCGGTTGCGTTATCATTCGTGTATTTTAAACGACGGATGAGAAGTCGCGAGAAGTTTAAAGTGCCACGTAATTTGCGGTTTTGGCCTTTGAGACATTTAAGTCGCGAGAAGTTTAAAGAGCCATGTAATTTGCGGTTTTGGCATTTGATATATTTTAAATATCAAAGATGTTGTGTTTTAAATGCCGAAACAAGTGAACAGACAAAACGTGAAGGACTGAGATTCGGTCGAAAGAAACACGAAATTACCACAAAGAGAAAACGATAGAATGTAGCCCTGTAAGCGGTTACGTTATTTTTCCAGATTTATTGCGTTTATTATTTTACAGATTTTAATTCGCAAATCGCCGAGCCAATAGAAATGAATTCAAGTATCGTCGCCCGTTTGGAAGCGGGGTGGAGCAACAGCACCGTTCACATACACTACCTCTGCTGATGGAGAACAAGAGACGAACTATCGCTACCGCTCATTGGGTCGGGAGTCAACCTGTATGTGGACGAGGAGTAGTCGGCATTGCCGGAGGTTCTTAGTGAAGAACCAAGGAGAAACGTAGCTATGAATCATTTTCTTACTTTGTCGCCAAAACATGTCTTTATGACGTCATTGATAACGTCATTGCGGAGTCGACACCTATCGAGATACCAGTTGAAGTATCCGTCGACCTATTGTTGACACTTTCGTCACGCGCTCCCGGGTAGACTAAACAACGACTGTTTATTAACGTACCAGTGAGACTACAACTGAGCAGTTAATCGAATTTCTGCCAATACTCGAAAATATTCAAGCTGGAAGGGAGTTGAGAATGTGACTGTACCATTTTGAAACCTCGAATCATAGGTCAAACACAACACCAATCCTGATGAAAGTAAGAGGTTACGACAACATATAATACGAACTTGTACATGAAGCATGAGCTTCATGGGTGAAACAATTATCAGAATTTCCATACAGTTATAATGGCATAGGGTGAGCCATCTTGTAAAGATACCGGTGTGTGCAAGACGCACGTGTAAGATAATGCGCTAATGCTTGTTCAGCGAACTTATCGAAGTGGTCACACTATTATAATGGCCAATTACCAGTCAAATATTTTACGGTTACTCGTGGCTGAAATCTGGCGTGAAAAGACAACAGATTCCAGCCAACGGCTAGTAAAGTCTTACTAGCCGGCTTTTACTGTAGGCTAATGTGCTTATTTGTTGCAGGAGCTGACATCTGGTTGTATAAAGGAACGTCGTTGCAAGCTCATTCAACTACGCTAACATATAGGTCATGGAAGATGACCGCAAGGAGAGTTCATCATCATGGCCGAGCATCAAGAGCCAATGGAGGAGAATACGAAATTAGATATTGATGATTGTAAATTTGACAACAGCTTTGGCAAGGCGAATTTCAGAGTCATGATGTATCCACTACACCTATCAAATGAGACTAAACACAAAAATCAACAGTACAAACACGACGGCCGGGAGAAGTTGGACGACAGTAACGAGGACTTCTCCAGTAAACACAACAAAACGTAAAGAATACCGTCACCGCAGGCCGAAATCGCAACCGCAGGTGAACCTTATCACAGAATTTGGCAGAAAAACCGAAGTCTGTTTTTCAGAAAGGACACCACAAATGAAACAAGTAAGAATTTCCAGTGCGGATGCAGGAAATCTAATTGCAACAAGAGCAAACTAGGACAGAGAGGTTCATTGACAGATCAGAGCCTCTTACATAGGGTGATTTTGCTTGTGAGCCATCCAATTAAAACAGAAGAGACAGAAGAGTTGTCTAGACTGTTTAAAGTTATTGGCAAAATTCAAAAAAAAAAAAAAAAAAAAAAAAAAAAGCCCAGGACAAAGTGCAGTACCGTATTATGTGACCGCATCAGAAGAAATTTTTAATGAAAATAAAATGAAATTTAAAATGAAAAATTTCGTTCTATGAACTAAAATAAACCAAGTCGTGTTATTTTGTAGTGTGATTCTAAAGAAGACATTGAATGTTTAGTAATAGTGCACCCTTATTTGTAGTTTTTTTTTTTTTTTTTTTTTTTGCTGTAGTGGTAATTTAGAACGCGGCCCATACGGCCATTTTATTATATTGTTGTTGTTGTCTTTATTTCCAGTGCTTCTCATTAGAACCGGAAATCTTTTGCATCGAACCAAGCTAAAGACTAAACTGCAATCTGTCTAAAATGATAGAAACAATACTGACAGTCCAGGATCCTTGTATTTATAATTTTTCCTCGTATTTTCCAATTTTAGTTTTTGTTGTTGTTGCTACTCTTTGTAAGATATACGCAAGTTACTTGTAAAGGAGGGAGGGAAAGCAAAAACGTAGTTTTATAGGATCTTTATATCTACCAAGTTACTCTTGCGTTCAGCATAGTTTCTGTAAGCTTATGATGCCATGAAATCTTTTGAAACAATATATAGCGGTATTACTAGTTTAAAAACAATATATAGCGGTATTACTAGTTTAAAAAAAAAGAAAAAAAAAAAAAAAAGAGGTTTCCATTTTAAAGATCAAATATACCAGGCTTTTGGCTTATTAAGCTCAAGTGGAATGGGCAGGATCTGGACAGAGCAGTTCCTGGACGAGTTTAGAGTACCGCGAACTACTAAGCTTCGTCAACCCTCTTCCACAAAAAGCAAATGCTGGTACGATGAAATTTAATTTTCATAAGAATAATTGTTTAATCCGCGACAACGTCGGGAAGGATATACTAATCAAAGTAGTAAAATTAAGATAAGTTAAAATGGAAACGCTGTATATGTAATAAGTATAACTATAAATGAAGATATCCATATCATTAAAAAAAAAAAAAGTAAATGGCGTTGATCCTAAGTAGTGAAAAAAAAATAATTGTGGCTAGTGTCAGGAGACACTAAAATATGAGGATAAAGAAGTGTAACAATTGAAGGCTCTTGGAGACTAAAGTACTACGCAGTTGCCTTATCTTATGGTTAACCACATTTCCGGGTTCCCAGTTCTAAATGCTAAGCGTGTGTCGTTTAAGGGAACAGGATGCCGATATCCTGTTATTGTGGCTGGCGATTTCCGATAGTTGGTTAGCCGATATCCTGTTATTGTGGCTGGCGATTTCCGATAGTTGGTTAGCCGATATCCTGTTATTGTGGTTGACGATTTCCGATAACTGTTTACCTAATCAGGGCCGGTGACGCACGTCCTTTAAGCCTATAAAAGCCTTAACTGGTAAAGCCTGCGACGTGAGAGAGTGAGTAGAAGTTAGGGACAGAGAACAGTAGTCACTCGCCCTCAGAACTCGCGTGGCGTGTATATATCATATGGTCACTGATTGACCCAGTGTTATGAAGACTTATTGTATGTGCTTACGTGTTGTATAAGACATGAACTGTGTATAACGAGATCAGCCTACGTTTGTGAATAAAGCCAGGATCAACCCGCAGCTTGCGTTCTGAACTAGGATACCGGTTAAAGACTCCCAGGAGCAGACGGACCGCGAACTCGCCTCTACACCACTCTAAGGTAGATATTGCTGTTATTCCGACCATGCTACCCAGACACTAACATGCAATAGAGTAAGGGGAAGCACCGTTTCACTCGGATTTCAAAATACGCTCGGATTTTACGCAGTGTGTAAAGCCACCATTACGCACTAGCAGTTGCAGATGCAACCGCTCTTTGCTTTCTGGGCATCTAATAGATATTGTTTTTCATGCTCAAAACGTGCGTAAATATGCTCGGATTTCAAAATACGCCCGGATTTTACGCAGTGTGTAAACCCACCATAACGCACTAGGAGTTGCAGATGCAACCGCTCTTTGCTTTCTGGGCATCTATAGATATTGTTTTATTTTCAAAAATAGTGTGCCTGTGCTAAAAACATATGGCGTTTTGTCTTCCAGTATTGAAGAGTCTTGACTGATTTGCAAGAGGCCTATTCTCCAGTCATCATCTCCATGAACTCTGCAAGAAACAGGAAGAGCTATGGTTAACAATCGCGCCAGGATGTGGTTGTCGTGGAATCACGTAAAATAACTCTAGAGATGCGCGAACTTTGAAAAAGTGACACACAGTCAAATCGCAGCGACACTAGCTCCGCTAGAGATCACGATCATCCCTACTGAAACTCAACCAGTCGTTAACGAGCGCTGGCTCTGATCTGATCCTCGATGTTTGCACCGCATGTTAGCCTTGCTAGAATTTTCTACGTCCGCCACTGACCACACGAACAGTTTGCTGAAGCTTCTCTCACGAAGCGAGCTGGGCGGTGCTACGACGGAGGCCCATTTTTGATGGATGGGAAGGATAGGTCTTCGCATTACTCTCTAGAGTTATTTTGCTCTGGCTCTTCCACAAGTTAGGTTGCAGGAGGTCCCGAGGAAAAATGTGTAGCCTGCGTAGTTGTATGATAGTTGTAAGAAAAAAAGGTGCATGTATTGATATGTAATAGTAAAGAACACTATCATTTATTGTGCCTCGTACTGGGCCAATCTTAAGCAGAAGTGTCCAGTAGCAACCTGTCTTGTTGTAGTAGCATTCAACCTTGCTAATAGTAGTATGCAGTAGAATGCAGCAACACGGCCCGATGAAAAATGTGTAGCCTACTTAGTTATATGATAGTTGTATGAAAAAGTTGCATGTATTGGTATGTAATAGTAAAGAATACTATCATTTAATGTGCCTCGTACTGGGCCAATCTTAAGCAGTAATATCCAGTAGCATCCTGTCTTGCTAATAGAAGTATGCAGTAGAATGCAGCGACACGGCCCGATGAAACATTGGTAGCCTGCGTAGTTATATGATAGTCGTATGAAAAAGTTGCATGTATTGGTATGTAATAGTAAAGAATAATATCATTTAGTGTGCTTCGTACTCATCTTAAGCAGTAGTATCCAGTAGCATCCAGTCTTGCTATAGTAGCATTCAGTAGAATGCAGTAACATGGTGGCCTTGAGAAACAAGTAGCAGCATCGGTTCGTATGCTACTTTCTCGAAAAACTTCATACTACTATTTTGAGATAAGTTTTTCATCGGGGTGGACTGGCCTTTCAGGTGACTTTGGGTTTGTCACTTTTCTTGTGTCTGAAGGTAGTGTTTGCAAGGTAGCCTAGCATAAGAAAACAAGGTGATTTGACAGAAATCGGGTATTGCATTTGTCTGGAGAATGGAAGTGAGATCTAAAACTCATTTCTTAGATTCCCTTGAAGCTAGACCTTTGACCTGGGGGACCTTCGCGTCAAGAACCATAAGCACTGTTCGGATGGGTATAACAAGCTGCGTGTTTACTTCTTACTCCACACCTTTGTTCGGACTGAGTGTTGCATCACTGATACAATTTTTCGAGCTTCCAGATGAGGCTTAAGTGTTGTTGGTACTACTTGAAGTATGCAAGTAGCCTACAATATGACGAGCATGCTGTAAAACCAAAAAACTGCTAAATTAACTTATAGACATCAGTGTTCCTCGATAACAATAAGCAGTCGATACAGAACAAACCGCGTTTTTTTGAAGAAAAAATGCTACTTCAGCTTCGAATTGTACTCCCTGTGGTAACCCTGGTGAGGCTCCTCTTTTCTCAGCCCACTGGCAGAGCCCCACAAAGCCATCTGATTGGCTCTGTAGGAGACAAAATAGAACCAGGGTCCATTCACCGTGTACAGCTTAGTATGGCGCGCCCCGAGGAAAAGACGAAATTGTATACGCCGTATTACACCTATTTGAAAAATGCTATAGCCTGAATATAATAAACTGAATTACTTAGATTCTGCGAAGGGATTTTTTATTTTCCACTATCTACTCTAGTCCTGACCTTCAGAATATCCGCGACTGTCCCACAAGTAAATTCTCTTTAGATCGAAAGAAAAACTGCAAAAGCAATTCTTACCATCGAAGTCAATGGTCCCTGATCCGTCCTCGTCGATCTCCTCGATGATCTCATCCAGTTGCGTCTCTGTCAATTTGTCATCAAGCTCTCGCAGGATTTCTCTAAGGGTATTGGTGGTAATGTAACCGTTACCTGGAATCAGAGGTAGAAATAGCCAAGAGCTAAGTTGGGTTGCTGTTTCAGGGGTCAGTCACGCACATTCTTTCCTTGATTTTTTTTGTTTCTATAAACCAAGTTTAACCTCCCAGACACCCTAAACTATCTGAACGATAGTCCTAATACCCTCTTGACTGAAAATTCTCACGTCTGCTTACTATCATTCGGTTCAAGTTTAGAAAGATATTGTGAGCCTTCACTTCAAGTAATCACTTCATATACAGATAGGTACCATCGTTTTAGTTAAAGTTTAACTGAAAAGCCAACTTACTTTGGTGTCATTTAATTGGATAAACTGAATTACTTAGATTCTGCGAAGGGATTTTTTATTTTCCACTATCTACTCTAGTCCTGACCTTCAGAATATCCGCGACTGTCCCCACAAGTAAATTCTACTGTGACGCGGGAAATTTTAATCTCAACACAATCGTGGCTTTTCAGTGGGCAGTTTTGAGCTTGGTGAAGACTGCTTACTGCCTGAACAAAAAAAAAATCATAAATCTTTCTCGTAAGGCATACAACACAGGAACAAGCGGATAGAGGTACCACAAATCACACGGAAATTCCACTATTTCGATTATTCGTGAATAGCGGAATGAATAAGTGACGAGTAACTAGATTGTCCTATCCGAGCCCTTTTAGGTTAAACGTTAACAGGTGGGCTCTGACTATTGTGAAGTAGCTGAAGCTTTGTATTGTTTGATGTGTTTACGGACAACATGGATAAAGTGGACCAAGTCCAGGTAGTATACTTAGAAATTACTTGTTCTAGAAAAGGAACAGCTACTTTGATTTTACCAGTAAGCTATGCTACTGGGTCAAGTTTTGAACAGTTTGTGTTTATGTGTGGGCGATTTTTGATTTCATGCTATTTCTGTTTCTTACCCTCTTTGTCGTAGAGTCTAAAGGCCTCCTTGAGTGCATTCTGGGTCTCTTCTGCGTCTTCTTCAATAAGAAATTTGGCAGCTAGCTCGACGAACTCGGGGAATTCAAGCTCACCAGAACCTGTAAAATGGTAAGGACCGTTATCGTAGACGAAATGCTTGATGGGGGATGTCAAGGATTTTGTTTCGTTTTTTCTTGCGCTTATGGTTTACGCTTTACGGCTTAAAGTTTTCAAGGACATTCATGGAAGAAGAAAATTTTCCTGCCAAAGGAAATTTCAGTTCACTCAGAAATGATTTCGATCGAAGCCGATCCATTCCATATCTTTTCCTATTTCTCTCTTCCGGACAGGCTCGGCATTAGGAGATAGCAAGGGGTTCCACTGTGCTTACCGTCAGCGTCAACTTCCTCAATGATCTCTCTGAGCATGTTGTCTGTGACTTTGGATCCTAGTAGTTCAAGGATTGTTCCGACCATTCCAGTGGAAATGGATCCTTTTTTCTCCCTGTCGAATGCATCGAAGGCCTTTCGAAGCACTGAAATGAAAGACATCTCATTAGCATAGATGGGCGAATCGGACCATGGAAGGATTCGAATCCGATTCCGAATCCTCCATTTCATGCTGAGGATTCGAATCCGACCTTAACAAAAATTAAATTGTGTAAATAGGTTACAGTTATAAAAATCAGAGGGGACAAAAAAGTACTGAGGGCAAATGAGGTGGTATTTCTAGGTACTCATGTGTGGTTAACATAGTATGCTTTTCCTCTCGGCAATCAGGAATGACTTTGGGGCTCGTTTGGGAAAGTCGGAAAATAAAAACTGGAACGATCGATTTTAAAAATTGGAGCGGATTCGTAAGATCCATGGTTTGGAATCCGAGTGCGAATCCGAATCCAGCCTGAAAAGCAGAAGATTCGAATCCGGTCAAAAGGACGAATCCTGGATTTGAATCCGGATTCTGATTCGGATTCATTAGTTCTTATTAAAGTTTCATTCGAAAGCTGAAGCTTCTTGCCTCCTTATTCCTCCATAGCTGCAGTAGGCCATGTCGAAGTTTATGGCAGCTGTGACCCTAGTTCGGGTTTCTGCTTTTTCACTGTGCCCTCAGGGTCCTTGGCTTGGCCGAAAATTGTTTTTACTGCACTTTAGGGGGGCTTCAGGAATTCAGAATTCGAAGCAATCTGTTGAGGCATAGCTGCTGCGAGTCCAGCAAATCCGAGTCCCGAGTCCTTGAAAAAGGCGTCTTGATACGAGCCCAAAGTCCGATCCACCAGCTCTGTCTTGAGATGAATTGACGAGTTGAGGTGAAAAATGAAATGTAACATGAAATTGTATCTTTCGATAAAAAATGTTGAAAGGCGCACACTTTATTATAAAGAGGCTAGGATTCATTGGTAGGCAAATGGCTCATGCTTCCCCTTTCCGCCAAGTCCCGTCCTGATTCCTCGACTCTGAGCTTTCCACAAGATTTCAGGTAGCCCCTCATACTACAGTGCTTGGATTCCACTCCGGACCTAAACACGGAATATTTGCAATTGTCAGTCGTCAAGTTTCATCCAGATCTGATGACTCGTTCGAAAGGTATGCGTGTCGCAAGAATCCGGATCTCCACTCCCCTGGATGGTTGGATCTGGGAAGTGACAAACCTAAGTATATTTGGTCCATTTCCATTTATTATTATTTTATTTATACACTACAGTTTCTAAGGCACTGGAGGTCCCGGAGGTATCAGTCAGATACCTTCGGAAGTAGGCTATAGCTTGTGTAACACACTTAGCAACTACTTAATCCCGATGAAAAAAAATCGAGAATTAGTCGTTTGGGGTTGTACGAAAAAGTAGCATGCAATAGTAGCTGTTGCCACTGCATGCGACTACTAGCAACCGGGTGCTCTACAGCCAGATTGGATGCTATCGGATACTACTACTTAAAATTAACCCAGTCGGAGGTATGTTAAATCAAAGTATTCCATACTACTATATATCAATCCGTGCAACTTTTTCGTACAAGTACACAGTCAAAGAATTTTTCATCGGGATCTACGTATTTACAAGTTCAAGTTCTGATTATTGCAAACTAAATACAACATAAATAGCCAATATGGCAGAGAGAGCGCTCGAGGCACCTTATTATCTTACACTATCAACTGTCTTAGATTTTGTTCAATAAGGTTTCTACACTGTAAAGTAAAATACCCCTCTTTTTGTGAAATACGTTGCAAATGACACGGATTCCGTTTGCCCAGCTTTACTTTCTGAGCTTTAGAAAAGGCATACATCGTTAGATCAGGTTGAAAGATAGTGGACTGTGCTGGGGCTTGTAACAGTAAAGGCAATGTAATACATATAACGCTAGAAAAGGAAATTTATTTTCGTTCGATTTTGCAACTGGAAAACTCTTCAAACAAAAATGTTACCCTGGTCTTTTTTTCTCACGAACTTGCGTCGCCGCATTCTATTGGTTCTCCGCTACGATATGGTCATGAAGGCTCGAAATGACTCCTTTTAGGTTCAATTGAAGGTCAATATCTTGAAAAAAAATTAAAAAATCTGCCCACTTCAACGTTTTTACAAAAAGAGTTTCAGCTGGATGGCTAGTTTGTAACATTCTCTCTAAAATTTTTTTTTAAAAGAAACTGTTTTGAGAACTGTTTTAAGATCCGTTGAACAAAGTATAGGTTGCAAAAACGTTTCTGCAATAAACGTTTATGGACCTTGAACCCTGAGTTCGAACTTTTTGCGGAGGCTATGTATTCGTCAATTCAGTTTCGGAAAACCCTACAATCGGAAACTACAATCGGAAAATTATGTGTCTCGATCAGAGGCATTACCAGCCAAAATATTTCGGGGAAGGTAATTACCGACTGGCTGGTCGTTTTACCGACTGTTTTAGCAGAGATACCGACAGTTTTTAAGAATAATGCGTGTTTAACGAAAAATCGACTGTTTTGAAGATTGAAAACTTTGTTTTTGTATTGACTGTATCCGTTTGACTATTTCCACAAATTGAATGGACCCCCCCCCCATTCGTGGTGCCCCTGGTCTCGATTCTTGTTCTTGTTATTGCTTTGCTTTTAACCTTTACAACATCACTTTGATATCCATGTTTTATTGGGTTATGGGGTAAATGGATAAAATTCATGAGGTAAAAGCCAAGAAAAGAGCGTAGCTTGGTCAACAACCAAGGTCATTCAACAGGAAATAATTTATATATAATTTAGGGAAACATAAAAACCGTAAAAAACGGTCGAAGTGATCGAACTTTTCCGAAAACAGAAAAGGGCATAAACGAATTAACTTAACACTGTGAGATACGGGACTTCCTAAAAGTGTGTTCTCGCCGTTCCCCGAGGACTCCTCTGGGAATCGAAGGGAACGGCGAGAATAGAGGGAGTCACTCCACGCGGACTCCGCCTAGGAAAACAACGAGAACACGGAGAATGCTTCTAAAATGTATTTTGTTCGAAAAGAAGAATGTGCAGTTGACGAAATTACTAGATCCACTTTATTTTGGGATTTGTTTATTCTGATTCTTTTTCATTAATTTTACATCGCACAAACACTAGCAAAAACTGATTCCCCTCCGAATATGAAAGGGAGTCCTTTTGGACGATGGTGATGATAATCAGAGATTTCCCCGCCCGTGGGGACTCGGGAGAATAGTGGGAGTGATTCCCCGGGGCAAACAAAAACGCGGCTACTCCTTAAGCGGAGACCTCAGGGAACGTCGAGCTTAAGTGAAAGCGTTTGTGAACCTGCAATTGGCTGGAAAAGGTATCCTACCTTTTTTTTTGATCGTATGATTACAGTTTTTGCATAGGTGTTTGAAAAGATATAACAGCTTAAAGTCTTCATACTCTTATTACAAAAGCGAATTATGCTTTCTATTGGTTGGTTTTGCATAAAGCGTCATAGCCAATCAAAAGTAGAAAAGACTGATTTTTTCTTTAAAAAAGCAATTAACATCTTACTTTCACAACTCTGTTAGAAATATATTATTGAACTAGTTGGCAACATTTCTACCATTAACAGGCTCATAATTGTCATCATACGCCGATAAGTATAATATGTTAACTCGGGAATCTAAATCAAAAGTCCTTTACCTCCTACTCTTAAACTCCTTTTGTTAGCTCCCTTCCATGAAAGCAATTTCCGTTTTCTTCTTGTTTGTCATGCCATCTTTCAAACTGAAAAGTGCGCGAACTGTGACTCATCACTAGGGAGGAGTCACATCATTATATAAATTTGTTGAAAAGGACAAAGATGTTCTGGAGTTCTGCCAGAGTAAGTAAATAATTTAATCTCTGTTTGTTTTTGTTTTCTTTGTTAGCCTGTCTCAGACCAACTGGATGCTCCTAAGCTTTTCTTGGTTAGCCTGTCTCAGAATGGTCTCAGACGAACTGAATTGAATTGAATGCTCATAAGCTACAATCTGGCTACAATCCTATTTGCATAAGCTTAGTGAAGAAATGATTGCTTAATTCCCTTAATTAATTTCTTTTGACAATTCTGTGAATAATTTCTGAACTCTTTCTAATACCAATCTAATTTAATACCAATCAGTTTTACTTTCACCTGACTAACTTACCTGACCAAACCCAGCAAATCAGCATTAGAACTTAGCCTAGTCTGGTGAATGCTATGCTATGTCACCTGAAAGTGTGAGGTGTAAACTGGGTGTAAATACTGTGGTTATAAATTCTACAGTGAGTTGTTTCTTGAGAAACATTAGGCGAGATTAGATGTTTCGTTCATATGGAGATTGATCCAGTCATGCACAAATCCTCAATTTTTGGGCATGGTGCCCCAACGTCTGGGCATGCCCGGACGTATGGGCATGGTACCCATACGTTGGAGCACCATGCTCTGGAATTTACAGAATGTTAGAGCACTTCCAAGATACATAGAATTTTTTGGAGGCCACTTCTCTTCTAGTGGGCTTATCCTATCCTTTTTCAGAAAATTGCTGCTAGGTAGCATGGATGAGGCAAGCTTTTCAATCTGTTTACTGGAGCAAATATTTCCTTTAGATTGTTTGCCTTTTATTGTATTTATTTTGAGTTATTTTTTTTTACCTGTTTTTACTCTGACTTTTGACTTTTTGACAACATGGAAAAGGATTGAGTAACCTAGTGGCAACTACCTGTAAAAGGATAGGGTAAACCCACTGGGAAAGAAGTGGCCTCCACAAAACTCTCTGTATCTTGAAAGTGGAAAATGAGGTTGGATAGACAGTGAAATCAGGTATCTTTTGATCTAGGACAGGAAGAAGACCCTATTTAGGTATGTAGCCAGTGTCAGTTTAACCAAATTTCACAGGGGTACCATGCCCATACTCCAGGGCATGGTGCCGTAGCGTATGGGCACCATGCCCATACGTCCAGGCATGCCCAAACGTTGGGGCACCATGCCCAAAAATTGAGGATTTGTGTATGACTGGATTGATCGAGATATGCTTTTCTGCCTTTTTTTGTTGTCAGAAAAGATTTTGTATAGTAGTTTTGTAAGTCAAGTTTGGATGTCCACATCCAGTTGGTTCATCCTTGGTTCATCCCCCATACGTCCAGGCATGCCCAAACGTTGGGGCACCATGCCCAAAAATTAAGGATTTGTGTATGACTGGATTGATCGAGATATGCTTTTCTGCCTTTTTTTGTTGTCAGAAAAGATTTTGTATAGTAGTTTTGTAAGTCAAGTTTGGATGTCCACATCCAGTTGGTTCATCCTTCTGATATTGTCTTGTCTTGGTCTTGTCTTGGTGTTTTTAATCCTACTTCATCTTCTGACACTGCATCCCTTCCTGAACCTTTCCCTATCCCTCAGCCTCCCATACCATCTCAATTCCCAATTTTTGTTGTTGATGATACTGATATTGGAGAAAATGTTTGTTACTATTTCCCTGATGTGACAGTTGAGCGGGAAGAAGCAAAGCTTTTCCTTAAGTAAGTAATTTATTTATGACCCACCATTTTGAAAAGGCAGAGTAAATGAAGAAAATAAACAGAATAAACAAAACACATAAACACGCAGAAAAAAGATAGGCTGCTTAATTTTTGATCTTCTGTCAGGAAGCAGTGGATGACTTTTTGCGCTGGTTGGGCCCTGTTGTCCATGATTTTTGAAAGCGATGAGGAAACATCCCAAAGGGTCACACAATTGCATCTTGAATTTTGAATTTCTCTGTCAATGTATGGTTATGACATAATTTTGTTAGGTGGAGCAGGTGCTTCGCACATTTAAAATAACATGATCTCATCTTTTTAATCTTCAGTATTAAGCTTCAGTATCCCCACACAGTCAGTAAGAAGGTTTCTGATGAAATTATTGCTGGAATTCAGAAACTTCAACCTTTATGTCAAGCACATTGTTCTGGTTCTGACCCAGAAGTTTATGTTTATGTTCCATTTGAGAGGCTGGACTCAAAGGATAAGAGAATTGTTTTTTTACCATTGCAACCTACATCTACCAACAGTTTGACCATATTGCTTTACAAAATAGTTTTTTCAAGTGGAAAGGAAGAAATAAGAGAATGCTGTGGGTACAGAGTATAATTGCATGAAAATCTGAATGCTATGATGGGAGATCCTGAAATATTATCCTGGTAGTTTCAAGGAAAGAAGTACAAGGTTTCAAATACTGTCAGTTATACTGATGCTCCTTCTAAAAAGAATTTGTGTTGTGCTGCTTTAAATTGTGCTCTCTGATTTGTTGTTGATAAGTCTCAAGTTATCAATTCGCCTTATTCTGGCTCAGCATTCAAAGTGGACTAGATTCTGTTAGTCCTCCATTGTCTCAAAATCAACACAATCAACACTTAGGTGTGTCTATAGACATACTTATAAGTCGGGTCTATAGGGTAATGGGTAACTTACATTTTCTATACTACCAGCAAGGAGCAGATTCCAGATTTTCTACTCGTCAACCTGAGAGCTATTTTACTATGTCTGTCAGAGATGTGCTGATGGTGAGACATAGGGGGAATAATAGAAACTAGTCAGCTTGGAAGTGGAAGTACTTACTGTGATTTTTTTTCCTTGTTGTTTTATTTGTGCCATGATTTTATCTCGATGTGATTTACTATGATTTGTTTCCCTTTCCAAAACCAATTTGACCTCAATCTTTATGCTTATAAGCTTACACTCATTATTTTCTTGATGAGTTATTTCAAAGATTACTGTGATTGTTTTCTTGATGCCTTATTAACGAGTTTCCAAAGCGTCCAAAGTTATATATAATTATTAAAATCCATGGTTTCTTGAATAGCTCAGTTCTTATGTCACTTGCAGCTTTGCTCAAGTGCCATATACAGATCACTTTTCGGTCTGTTGGTCGATCGGTCTGTCGGTTCACTGTTCTCGAGTTAGGGTACTTCCAGAAAGTTAGGACGATGAAACTTGGCAGGCATATAAGGGACCCAACCAAACTAACTTGGAAATAGTCACTTCACCAATCCGACCACCGAGGGGGGAATGGAGAATCCGGAATGTTGAGGCATCTATAACTTTCGAACGGGTTATAGGATCTTAATGAAACTGTACATTAACAATCTCGTGTCTCAGATCTCCCACTTCGAGTCCTGGACGGATCCGATGAATGTGGGGGGGGGGGGGGAGTCGGAGGGGAGAACCGGAAATATTGTGACACGATTAGACTGGAGCGATTGGGATGAAACTTGGTGGGAAGAACAAGCACATGCCCTAGATACATGAGCGACGGAACCGGGCCGTATTCGGACCCTGGGGGGGGGGGGCTAAGACGATGAAAATTGGCTTGACCATTTGAGGCTTGAGATGATTGGCTTAAAATAGTCAGTTTCCGAATCTGACCATCGTGGGGAGGGGGTGGGGGTGGAGAATCCGTAGTCTTGAGGCATGTATAACTTTCGAAGGGGTGATCGGATCTGAATGAAACTTGATATTTGGAAAAGCCTCGTATCTCAAATTTCCGAGATCAGTTCCGACCAGATCCCATGAATGTGGGGTGGGGATGGTTGGAGGGGAGAACCGGCAATCTTGTGACACCCTTAGAGTGGAGCGATGAAACTTGGCGGGAAGAGCAAGCACAAGCCATAGATACGTTACATTACCGGACCAGATTCGGGCACCTTTGGGGGAGTTGTAGCGGGTGTGGGTCCGAAATTCCGGTCACCGCGATTTAAGGTACTTCCAGATCCGCAAGGACGATGAAACTCGACTTTGAACATCAGAGACTTAACAAGATTGGCTTAGAAATTGTCATTTCTCAGATTCGACCATCCCTTGAAGTATTATCAAAGCAAAATATACTTTTCATGATCCCCATTAGCCCATGATCGTTTATGCTTCAAGGATTTTGCTAAGAAATGAATTTTTAGAACCCTTAAATTACGTATCTTACCGAAAAGTAAAAAAAAACACTTTTGACCAAAAGATATAATTATATTCGTGATCCCAAGGGCCCGTGATCCGTTTTGCCTCACGGGTTTTGTGATTTCCTTAAAGTAAAAACAATTATTTTGAGCAAAATACATATTTTCATGATTTCGATGAGCTTATCATCATTTGTGCAAGAGTGTTCGTTACGGATGAATGTTCTAGCGCCCTTAAAGTGAGCATCATCACAGCCAAATGCGTAAATAGAATAGTTTTTAAGAACGATCCATTCTCACGATTTCAAAGGACCCATGATCATTCTTATCTCAAGGGGTTTGCTTACAAATGAACACAACTAACGCACGAATTGGCAAATTCTTATTTTCATCCTCTGATACAGCGTTGCAAGTGCCATATGAGCTTCTAGCTCTTGTCTTCTGAACTCTTAATGAATAAAATATTAGCTTATAAAGTCATTATTGCTGACTATACATGTATATAAAGGGTAATGGTGATAGGGATAGGAGAGGAATTTCTGTGAGATTGCTACAGTAAGAAGCCTTTTCAGAAAACTCACGTTTTTTCAAACGCGGAGGTCAGACGTTTGCATCGGTCATTGATTTTCATCGTCTCTTAAATAATGTGTCGCGCAGAAGACTATCCTAATCAGAAGAAGGAAGCTTGTTTTTCATCGGATATTATTATGTCTCACTTGTACTTCTGGCACGAATTCCCGATGAAACGTTATATAGCTGCAACCCTTCGCATGCAACGCTGCCTTCCCTTTGAACCAGTTTTGCGATGAAACGTTATGTAGCTGCAACCCTTCAGGATGCAACGCTGCCGGCCCTTTGAACCAGTTTTCTAAGAAACACTTTTGCAAATAGAAACACTTTCTCCTGCAACATATTCTTGTGCGGTACGTTTCTCTTGAAACGGATTCGCTAAATCGGTTTATAGGAGAAACGCTTTACTAGAAAACTGGCAAATTCTGAAAACTGGTTCATAGGGCCGGCAGCGTTGCATACATAAAAAACGTTGCGTTTTACTTTAGAGTGTAATATACCTGAAAAGTTTCATCATTCTAGCCCATCTGGAAGCACCCTTATTTGCGTCACTGAACTGACCGACCGACGGAAAAGCGATGGGTAGATCGACTTAATTCAAGGCCGCAAGTGCCATGAAAATAAAAGAATCACAAAACTACTCGCTTCGATAGAGGGATCAGTGCCGTAAGAAAGGAAAATATTGACGAACGTACTCACTTAAATAAAGGTAGCAACCAATATTCCCTCATTGGTAATTCACCTCAAAATGATTAGACCCGAAGAGGAGAAATCATCAGCAACAAGACCAAAGGTTTTGATGGGATCCCAAAAATTGTAATATTACTTGGACTATTTTATCCAGACAATTGGTCCTTTTAGAGATCTGGTCTTCGTCAGACTCGTTTAACACTTTAGTACTTATCACGAATCGGCCGTTGGAGAAGAAACTCAAATGACACCGCATAGTGGTTTTCTCTTTGAAAGATTACGGCCGAACGGTCCAACTTCAGACAAAACTGCCATTTTTAGCAAATTTTTCTAGTTTCGGGTGGATTCCGGGCGAACTATTTGTCATGCGAGAAAATTATTTTTCATAGGATGTCTTTATACCCCTAAATCGGACATCTAATTAACTTTCGATGTCGAAATTTAACTTTCAACAAATGTTCCTGTTTCGCTGGATTCCGGGAGAACTGTATGTCCGGGGAGAAAATAATTCGCATATACGGATTGTAACAAATCTCCGTTTTGGGCCGGATTCCGGACGAACTGTATGTCCAGGGATAAAATAATTTGTGTAAGTGGATTCAGCATCGCTTTACCCTTTATCAAACCTCTAATCAACTTCAAGTAAAACTTCTACTTTTAACAAATCTTTTGTTTTTGGCCGGATTCCGAGCGAACTATTTGTCTGGTGAGAAAATAATTATCATATTCGGATTCAGCATGTCTGCTTACCCCTGAATCGACTATCTCATTAGTGTTTTAAAAATATTTTGTAGGCCCCCTTATTTGAACCCCATAAAATACGGAGTTCCGGCCTGGAGCCCATCTACTAACTTGACCTGTCCTTTGACCCAAAGAACCTTCATACTAAGTTTAAACAAAATATCTCATTCCCTTTGAGACTTATCGTGCTTACAGACGGACAGACGGACAGCTTTTATGAAGTCGAAGGTACGTTTTGGAACAGTTTTGGAATCACAAACACTTGAGCTCAGTTTCATCCTTAATTGCGTCCGAGTGGAGAGATCCGGGAGAGAATTTTCTATCTCGCTACCGTTAGTAGATCTATCATAATGTATCCAGTTATCATGACTGTAAAGAAACTGAATTAACGAAGAAACTAGAAATGAATGAATGAGTGATTAGTTGAAATCGGACTGATAAGCCAAGTTGGCTAGAAAATTTTTGCCAAGTTTGGCCAACCTCTGTCGGAGAAAGTAACAAGGGATTGCTGCGTAAGACTGGAAACAGATTGCACGGTATACTAATTTCTTGATTTTGATCATGACTTTGAAGGCTTCTGATTGGGTAGCGTAGATTCTTTTGTATATTTAGTTGTGAGTCACCAACGGACGGACTTGCGAAGTTAGTCGCAGACAGTCAGACGGACATATTGAGCTTTGCGATTGGTTTGACGCGATATATACATTGCGAGGTTTGGCCTACCTGTCGGGGAAATAACAAGGGGTCACTGCGCGAGACTGGGACAATATTATACTTAGGTTTGGTTCCTGATTTTTAGCATTATCTTGGAGGATTCTGGTAGTACTGTGTTTACAAGATTTTATTAGATTGAATAAGCTTGTGTTGACAGGGGTACACCTAAGGCGTTTTTCCATGCTCCCACAAACAGGTTGTGGATCGATTGTGGCTCGAAAAGGGCGTTTCAGCTGCCTTTTGTGCGGCCTACAAGTGTGTTTGCGCGACTAACAAGATTTTGGTGGCTCGTTTTGTGGCTCAATTCGACAAACAACTGTCGAGGTGATTGTCGATTTTGTGGCTCGATTTCGGCGGGAATTTAAAATTTAGTTGCAAACAACGTCAAAACAATAAAAATAAAAACTTTCTCAAGTATGTAGACATTAAACTGAAGATCCTCTTTTCACGGAATGGTAAGGACGAAAGCCTGGAGTTCTATTTATTGAGATCTGACATGATTTTTATTTCTATATTCAGACATTTGAAATTGCCGCCCAAAAACAGAAGAGACGGCGTTTCCGCGAGTTTCAACTTGTGGCTCGGCTGTGTGGCACACAATCGTGTTTCCGCGACAAACACTAAGAAGTGTGTGGCCTAAAATTGTGTCACGGAAAAACGCCTCTAGCAAAACTAGCACTAACAACAAACTCGGACTGTGAAGATTCATTTAAATCAAAATGAGCAATACGTTGTTAACACAGGTGCAAACTCAAGGCCGTATCCAAGGGGGGGGGGAGGGTAGGGAGCCCAGACCCCCCCCCCAAAAAAAAAAGAAAAAAATTAATTCCTGGATACGGGCCTGTGCAAACTAACAGAACTATGACTGTAAAGACTTACTGATTACTTGTTCCGGGTTCAGATCCTCCTGAAAGAGAGACAGAGGTAATTCCTTTTGGAATTTTATTTATTTATTTATTTGTGACCCGCTTTTTGGGATCCCAAAACGTAAGTGGAGGGATACCTATGACATCGCAAAAGGTGTCTGTCGGTCCGTCCGTCCGTCTGTGCGCGCTATAACTCTCGAAGGGAATGAGAATATCTTGGTTAAACTTGGTGTAAGGATTCATTGAGTCAAGGGTAAGGTCAAGTTCGTAGATGGGCTCTGTAGCCCTACATTTAGGGGTGGGGGGATCAAATTAAGGGACAAACAAACTATTTTTAAACAGCTAATGTGATATTCGATTATTTTGTAAGAAGGCATGCTGAGCACGATAGTGAAAACCATTTTCTCGCCGGACAAGTAGATCGTCCGGAATCCGGCAAATCCGGAAAGCTGGTTAAAAGTAAAAGTTTCATTTGAAGCTGATTATATGTTCAATTTAGGGGTAAAAAGCATGCTGAACACGATGGTGAAAACCATTTTCTCGCCGGACAACTAGTTCGCCTGGAATCCGGCCAAAACCGGAAAATTCGTTAAAAGCAAAAGTTTGATTAGATGACAGATTAAGGGGTAAGAAGAGAGGCTGAGTCTGCATATGAAAATCATTTTTTAACTTGACATATAATTAGCCCGGAATCCGGTTGTAACCGGATTTTTTTTTTAAGTCAAACTTTTATTCAAAGCTGGTTAGATGTTGTACCTGTTCCAACATCAACGACGCTGGATTTGTTTCTGAATTTTCTTTTTTTGCTGGACTAGTAGTTTGCTCGAAATTTGGGCGAAACCGGAAACTTGGCAGAAGTAAAGCAGGAAGTCTCGGTTAGTATCGTCAAAATAGATATGGCTTATAGAGGTATATCTGAACTTGGTTTTCTCTCATGATTAGCCTGGCGAAGACTGGATCTGGCGAAGGCAAGACCCTATTGTCTGAATCAAATGTTAGATTTCTGGGATCCCATCGACACCTTTGGTCTTATTGAATAACATCAGAGTATGAGTAAAATACACAGATTAAAACACTAAACAAAACAATGGAGACCAGCATGACTACATTTTTTCATATAGTTTAAAACACACACTAAACATACTTAAAGGACCCCTCTTGCTTATTCTTTCTTTTACAATATCCCTAACTCCCTTATGGAATTATTAGCTTTTGAAATCCCCGTCTTTCTTCATTGTTTCTTTTGTGCCTAAAAATGTTTAGTGCCTTTTCGGGCGTGCCAAGTTTTGCCCGTTACACAACGCAAGGTTTGACAGAATCTTCAACGTCCGCTGGCCAACTATTTCACACACAAGGATATGGGAATCATCTGTTTTTGACTAGTTTTATTTGTTTAGTTGTCGTACTTTTTATCCACGGCGTTTTCAGTTCAAATGTTTTGCGCCTAGCCGCCGGATCAGAGAGCAGGAAGGGTGTACAGAGTCTTCAAGCGCTAACAAGAAAATTGTTAATTTCAGATGAAACGTAATGGTATTTTCTGATCCATTTCATGGTGAAAAGATCATAGTTGGAGTTGTGCGTTAAAATTTTTACATTTTTTGAATGTCAAATGACAGTGATGATAAATTTTATTTAGTTCATTTGTCTGCACGTCTGTCTGAATGTTTATAATGAATTGAATTTTATTTTTAATCCATCTAAGGTAGAGAGGAGTATGGTAAAAAAAATGAAAAAAACACAACAAGAATAACGACAATAATCAAAAGTCACTAAACCGGGAGATCATGGAGCTCCATGGGTGACTACAATTTTGCTTCATCTGTTCCCGATGAAAAATTTGTAGCCTGCGTAGTAGTATAGTAGCAGTACGAAAACATTGCATGTAATACTATGTAATAGCAAAGAACACTATCATTTAATGTGCCTCAGACTGGTCCAATCTTATGTAGTAGTATCCAGTAGCATCCTGTCTTGCCATAGTAGCATCCGGTCTTGCTAATAGTATCATATAGTAGTATGCAGTAACACGGTATCCTTGAAGTAAAAGCATGTAGTAGCATCGTTAGTACTGCATGTTACTTTTTCAGACTACTTCATAGTACTAATTGAGATAAATTTTTCATCGGGTTGATGAATCACAAGACAGCCGCAGACGGAACTTTTCAATGAGATGGCTGTTCCTTGTCTACGGGGGAGGCTTAGCAAAATAAACATTCGGCAAACCGAAAGAAAATCGAACGTACTGGACGAGATTATCGTTCCTAAACATGGTCCTAGAAAGGGGAAAGATATAGGCTTATAAGGAGAAATGATAGAAATTCTGGGATGAGGTGGTTAGGCCTGCAGGTGTTACGAACATAAGTCCCTAGTGTAAAGGATATGATAGTGCGAGAGGGATAGTGCGAGAGGTAAATAAATCATATTTTGGTTTCTCAGAAGTAAAATAAAAGGCTTAACCAGTTTTACAATGGCAACTTCGTTGTTGGGCATTAGAACTAGAGTGGCCATGAGTGGCAAGTGATTGTTCTTTGACATTTTCGATTTATAAGTGTGATTTTTCCCTCTGTGATTTGCCTTTTGTTCTTCTTTGTTGTGTCATCTTTTTTGTGTTTTTTCTACTTTCTTTCTATTTTTATACTCCATTATTTTCTCTTTCCTGTACGATGGGTGAAAAATAAACATTACATTACTATCTCAGTATGTAGGCATGGGCACTGTTCTGTTTTTGCATTCAAACAGGAACAGGCAGAAACAGGTCACATAAGAACAGAAACAGAAAGAAAACAGGAAACTTAAAAACAGGTTCTGTTCTGTTTTAACAGAAATGATGACTTCGAAAACAGAAACAGCTGTTAAACAGGCGAAAAAAAAAACAGAACCGGCTGTTTAAAACAGTTTTTTTTTTATTATTTGATTTCCCGTAATTTTGTATTATGTTTATGGCAGAGTTCACCTATAGTTTGCCCTGTACCATGAAGTATCTTAAATAGTTCTTCCTTGCACCACAGAGATGCCTTTCTTCGAGTTTATTTCATAGAACAATAAATATCTTGGTCCAGAATTCCGGCTGCCTTTATCAGTGAATTAGACTTTTTCCCGATGGAAAATGAGCCATGGAAGTTTCGTTTGTCTTAACAACAAAATTTTCGCATAGCCTACCTTTCCACTTGGATTGTTTGCCATAGTGATTGGTAATAAACTAAAGTTTACGGATCATACAGACTCAAGTTAAGCAAGCTTCACTTCGTGACAGTGGTTGGTGATGATGGTCATTATTTTTTGTGAAGGGAGGGTCGCGAGAGATGCATGTTCAATCAGAATACCGAATAGCTTCTCTTAGGTGGTTTCTTTTGAGCATGGTCATGCAAGGCTCAAAACGCGCGGATTTCTCGGCTGAATGTGGGTCTACTATTGTGCGAAAATACGTGAAACGGAGTTTCACTTTCATCATCAAGTTGAACAAATCTCAACTTTTCCGTATAGAACTGAGGTTGTGCCAAAAATACTGTCAGGAATTCAAGTTATCGTTTGTTTACATCATGAACCGGTGCGGATGTTGTGACGTCGCTAAGCTAATTTCAGCCTTTCTAGCCTTTTTGAACTTGAAAGTACTAGTCTTTTGAAATCACATTTAATTTCGCTGAACAGATAATGCGTCGTGTGAGCCCTTCTTGGTAATCATATGTTCGGTTTTAGTGTAAAGTTCATTTATGAACACTCCACTCTTGCTGCCGCGATAGCCGGTTTTCCGTTCTCGGTTTTCACCGTTTTATTTTGGCATTCTTATCTCGTGAACCATGACATATGCTAATTTGAAACTTGGTGTACTTATGGGCCTTGGGGTCTAGTTGTGACTTTTGGGATTCAACCCCCGATACACTCTCGGTTCAAGGGCAATTGGTTACAATTCTCCCAGTGACTAATGTTTCCTTTAAAGTTTAACCTAAGAAGGCTGGGATACGACAATCGTTATTAACTAGTTACCCATCACTTATTCAGTTAAAACAGCTTGAAGAGCCGCTGAAAACGCGTTACTTCGTTCTTCCACTATTCACGAGTAATCGTTTTTTCAAATAGTGGAATTTCCGTGTGATTTGTGGTACCTCTATGCGCTTGTATTTTTGTTGCACGCCTTACGAGAGAGATTTATGATTTTTCTTTTGTTCCGGCACTATTCAATCTTCACCAATCTCACCACAGTAGTATATAATACCGGCTCCCACTCCACCCTCCCCCCAATTTCAAAACCCCATTTTAACATCAATTTCTTAAATTTTAACATCCTTTTTACCAAATTATCCCCTTTTTTAAGAACATTTTTATTTTCTTAATTCCAAAATAAAGGATACAAGAAATGAGAATATTACCCTTTACTACATATAAAATACTACAATATACACTACTTGTTTTTTTTTACATTTTTCATTTTTTATTCAAATATTACTGAGTAAACAGTTCTAAATCCACATATGTTTCTTTGTTCTTGTTTTCGCGTACAATAGGCTGCAAAACCAGATTTTTCTTTAAAAGTAATTCGTTAGCAATGGCATTATATTTCTGTGTTATAAACAAATCACAGGGTTTGTCATTATGATGAATAACTACAACCAACTTATCACCGTATTTTGTCTTAGCAATTCTCATTTTAACGATAGTATATTTAAATCCTAACACTAGTTCTTCTTTCCTGATTGTCTCATTGTATTTATTCATTCTGATTGTATTCAAGACTTCCTTTGTGGACTCCATTTATTAGGGGATGATTTTATTAAATAAAAATCCAGACTCACAAACTCACATACATATTTTTATTGATAATATCTAATGTAGCTTTTCTTTCATAATATATAACACAGTAAACATTATATGGTACGGGTTGATTATCTTTCAACGTTAAACTTATTTCAATATCAGCAGTTGTTCCATTATAAATATTTGACTCGTGTTTGGAAACATCGAAACAGAATAGTGGATATACTTCTTTAAATTCTTCTATACTAACAACACTACCAGTATCAAATGCTAATTGTTTATAACCCAAATGTACAAACCTATTGTAAAGATTTGAGTATTTACATTTATCATCGCTAAAATCACATTTAAGTGGTTCTTCAGGATATTTATCCCCATTAATTCTAAGTTCTATGTCTGTTAAATTCATATGATCAAACACCATATTATTCATTAATTGATTGTTATGCTTTTCATTTTTCTGTAGCATCACAACTACTTTTGTTGGATTGTTTCTCTCAGAAATAACTTTCCAAGTGTGTTCCTTATTTTGACTAACATCGCTTTTATAAGTATTACATGCTTCCCACATCAGATTATGCTTTTTATCCTTAGCAAGACCCTTTTCTAATTCACTCATCATTTCGATACTAGGAGCTACAATAGGGATCTTCCAGGATAAATACTCGATTACTACTTTGAAATTAGTATTTCCATTTCTTATAATCATGTTGTTATCATCATTTCTTCTTAGAAATAATTTATGCGATGCACCTCTGAAGAATCGTTTGTTTCCTTTCAGAAATCCAAACAATTCTGATAATGGTAAATACATATTTACTAATTTACTGCTCTTTGTTCTGTTATATCTTTTTTCAAATCCTTTATTATAATTATTATTATTTCTCAAACTGACTGTTCCACCCCCTGCTGCAGCCCCTGCAGCCCCTGCAGTAAACGAAGCAATAACAGGATTAATTTCTTTTCCTTGATTATAATCCTTATACCAGAAATGATTTCTTGCTGCACTTCTAGAATAATCATCAGAGTATTCAATCAACTTTGTAACGGTAGTTGTAATACCAACATGATTAATTTTTTCAACCGATTCATCGTTTATTACATATTCAGCGGTACTGAATAAATTAAATCCATTGTTCGTCAAAGTAGCAATATCGGTTGCAGCTATATTATCTCCATTTTCTTTCACTATTCTTACACTAACATCAAGATAACTTTCACTTGGATAAAACCAGGAATCTAATTTCTTCGTTACGAATTCAAACTCTGATTTATTAGATACATTCACATCTGTTTCTCGAATTTCTTTAAATTCGTATTTTACCACTGTATCATCCACAAGCGGTTCGTCAAATATATTCCATTGCGGACTGATAACTTTATTTACTGCCATTTATATAAGAAAGAAATTATTAAATAAAACTTATTTCAGAATCTTTAATCCATTTCCAGTCATTAACGTTTTGATCAAGTCCTGACTTCTTTGATTTAAAATCCTTTTATTTGTACCGATAAGATCCTTCATCGATTTTTTGTTTCCAATTACATCAATGAGTTCCTTCTTGTTTACATTGATCAGATCTTTCCCATATTCTATTGCTCTGTGTTTCAACAACTCATATCTCGGTTTAATAATATTATTATACATTGACATAGCCCCATCTTTTATTTGTTTTGCTGACGTTTGAAATAACTGGGAATTAACAATGTTTTTGAATACACTACCGATTCCACTTCCATACTGCTTTTTATAAAGTAATCGCTTATTATTAATCAACATTTATAGGTAAATAATTTTATTTCACTAATCCTTTAAGCTTTTCTTAAATGCAGCACGTATCCAACGTTATCACCATTCAAATCGATAGGTCTTCCCAACTGATCAGTAATTGTCATTCTCAAGGAGTAAATAAAGTCTTTTGTGTTAATAGGAAGGTAGATTAATTGTCTAGGATTCTCAACAATTTGACAACCCGGTTCTGTATTAGGAACAAATGTCCAAATGACATCTGATTTACTTTTGTTTACGATAGAACTGTTTACAAGAGAGCAGTGAATTTGTATTTTATCAACGCTTCTTGTTATATTCGGAAGCTTTGTACCTTCATTGATTTTCTTAGATATCTCACTATCCTTCTCAAATCCTAAAATCTGACACAAGTCACTATTAAATCTAAACACATATTTTTCTTGTAATAGTATGACAAATCTCATAGATGCTGGATTGGATGAAATTACAATAGGACATTTATCTTTTGGGGTATCAAAATACTGACACAAAAAATAATTCAAACAATCATCGTTATACATCCCATTAGGAATAGTAACATTCATCCATTCTGTTGCATTATTATCTTCATCTTTCCTGTATTTAAATGTATTATTTCCAAATTTATCACTTATATTATGCCATGAATACCACAAAGTACACTGATTCAAACCTATTTCATAACCCCAATTACGATTCAATTCGATTGGTTGACTAAATGTTATATCAATGATACTTTCATTACCTTCAATGTTTAACAACACCATTTATTAGAAATATTTTTTATATATTGAATTGTAATTTCTCTTCGTAAGAAATTTATTTCGCATTAACGAATCCAAAATATCAATAGCTTCATTTCTCACCTCATCAGATGTATTTCCGTTTACTCTGCTACCTATCAAAGTGTATAATTTTGAAATCATTTCATCACAATTCATAAATATTCCAGTTCCTTTTTGTTGAACTAAAAATGGGGAATTAGTTCGAATGCTGGTTAACCTCTCCTTGTATTCTCTTATAAATTCAAGGATTTCATCATAGCTAGAGTAACCTTTACCTTTTTTCCCGCCATAACTTTGACTTAGAGATGTCAAACGTTCTAGAGCTTCATCTATATCCGTATGATGCTTAATGTAATACGTAGGCATTTTAAAATAAGTATCAGTGCCACCCCGCGATTCTACATGTTTTAAATTAATCTGATTTAACAACTCTTGGGTAATATCTTTATTCATATCAACGGATAGTGGTCCTAAATCGGGAGAAGGTTCTAAAGCGGGTGCTCGACTCACTTCCTCTGAATTTGGAATCTGTAAAGCTGTTTTAAATGTATCACCTAATCTGATAAACCGTCTTCTTGAATTATTATCACCTTCCTGTAGTTTATTAATTATCGTTTCAGCGTTCTCTTGTAATTTTTTGATGGTATCTTTAGTGTTTTCTTTTTGTGCTATAATAACTGGAGCGTTTAATTCTGAAGCATATTCCCGAAATCCTGCTTTCTCCATCTCATTTTGTTGAACCTTTCTTCTCTGAATTTCTCTGTTCTTCACTATATCTGATAAAATATCACTCAAGCGTCTTGAATCCATTTATATACAAGTAATTTTATTTCATAATAAATTTTGAAAGTTCTTTTTCATAAAACCCTCCTTGAATTAACTCCCCACTTTTGTCAGATATTTCATAAGTAATGGGGTTGGTAGGTCTAACGGTTGCTATTTGGAATACTTCATCCGTATAATTCGGTAAATATCCTTTATCAAAAATACTTTTTTTTTTTTTAATTCTGACTAAATCCCCTACTTTGACGTTTCCTGTGATTTTGTAGTCATCTACTGGAGGAAACAGAGCACTAAAAACCTTTTTCTGATTAACCTTTTTACTAGCATCAACTGGTTTCATTTGTATTGAACGGTGGTACGAGTTATTATAATTACTCACAAATAAAGGTAAAATATCAATCCAATTAGTAGTGCTATTGTGAGTGAAATATTTCCATAGCTTTTCTTTCAGAGTTCTGTTGAATCGTTCCACGATTTGTGCTTTCAGTTCACTTTCCGATGCAAACCAGTGAACGTTATTATTTTTCAAAAAAGATTGAACATTTCTCATAACAAATTCTTTACCTTTATCAGTTTGTAGTTTCTTAGGAATTCTTTCTTTAAAGATGTGGCTGAATGCGTTTATTATTTCAGCACCCGTTTTATTTTTTAAGGGAATACCCCAAGCATATTTACTAAAGCAATCAATTACAGTTAAAATGTAATTTGTTTTATTGTTATCTTTTTTATATTTCTGGAGGTCAACTAAATCAGCTTGCCATTGCTCATCAACATAGTGAACATAGACTCGTCTCCTTTCAAAATTGTGATAGGAAGGTTTGTGTAACGTATACACATGCTCATTTTGCAACACATATTTTATTGTATCTTTAGACACGTTCACTCCATTTTCTTTTAATTTTCTGTAAATATCATCCACACCTGAATAATTAGAATAATACGTCTTCAAAATATCTGTTTCTGCGTTGAGGTTTTTTTTAAAAAGCGATTTTTCATTGAACCACAGATAACGCAATTACCTTTCAGCATTGGAACATTATTTTTTTGTGACACTGCCTTAAACATTGATTCAGTGTCAGTGCTCTTTTTACATTTCATACAATAAATCTCCATTTATTAGAAAACAATTTTCTTAAACGAAAAGCTACCAACCCTTCATTTTCCGCTGGATGTAGGAAATGCAGTGAAAACCACAGTTTAATTCATCTATATTTTGAACAGCAAGATTTTCATAAGCTATTTTTTTCTTTGAAGTTTTTAGATATTTAACTATTTCTTTTCCTGGAGGAATACCGAAAGAATCGAAAAATTCGACATAGGGGGATTCAGGTAGATTACAATAGGCAACCCAATGTGTTCCAGGCATTCCACGTTTGTCATAGTTGATTACACCACATTCCGAATCGTTTATATGTTTGGGTAGCGTATCTAAAGAGAACACACCTCTAAACTGTGGTATACTCCCTAATGCATCCATAATATCAAAATTGGTTAGAGGTCCTACTTTACTTTTGCTTCTTTTTTGATGTCACCGTTTTTTGGCTTCTTAGGTCTCCCACGTACCCCATGACCGACAACTTTTTGCGTTCCAGGAAGTGTAAGCGCGCCACCTGTGGTATCCTCCTTCCTAGGTCTTCCACGTCCCACAACTTTTTGTGTTCCAGGAAGTGTAAGCGCTCCACCTGTGTTGGTTATGTTATCCACCAATTTCTTACCAGCGAATGTACCCAAAGCAGCAGCTCCGCTTGTTAAAGCTGCCTTACCAAGGGCTACAGCTAACGGTATTAAGAATGGAAGTAATCCACCTTTTTGAATCGCTTCTCTCATCTGCTTGTATGATACATCTATGTCACAACCCTTATTATTCATTTTACATGTTTCAATTTTATCAATTTGTCGTTTACTTAAAAGTAACTTAACTGGTTCTCGTTCATTTTGTCTACTATGACTAACACGTATCTGACATTTTTGTTTAGCATCAAAGCATTTCTTCAGCTTTCCTTTCTGAAGCTTTGACAAATAAACTGTATACTCCATTGTTTCAACCATTTATTAGGGAATTAATTTATCTTATAAAATTTATTTACCAGCCATCATTTTTTCTATTCTGGTAACGAATGGTTTGTCAACAGGTTTTAGCTCTAGCTCTAGAAGCCTTTTTAAAATATTTACTACTGCTCTTTCAATATTATCGATACGAGTTTTTTGACCAGCAATCTTTCCTTCAATTATACCGTTATGGGTGTGTTGCCCAAGAAGCTTTTTGTCATAATCTAAAAGATTCATAGTTAACGTTGCTAAATTAACAGCATCATTTTTGTTTCTAGGGTTTTGAACATTTGTTATCAACTTGTTTTCAGCGTTAATCTCTTTATCACTAACTCCAATTGTTTGTTTTACAAATAACCCTTTATCTTTGTTCCTTACCAACGAATTATCAGGAGAATCATCTATCGCAGTTAATCTGTTGATATCTTCGCTAAAGTATTGGTTGGCTTGCACTTGTCCTGCAGTCATTTGTTCTTTAAATTGATTCATAATCACAGTCATAGATCTTAAGCTAATAGCATCCTTGTCTGCCTTGGCATCACCTAAATTTATAATTCGTCTATCATGTAGGTTAATGTTACCATTTTCGTCAGTAACTTTCGATTCGTTACTAACCTTTTTTCCAACACTACCAAATTTATTCATTTATTATAGAAATTAATTATCCGGTAAATTTTTCAAAGTTTTTCCTGTACTTAAGGGTTTTATCTTTTATTTTTAAATCTATGAAGAAAAAACCGTAGCCCTTGGTTGCAGTCTCGAATTGTTTGAGAAATTTTTCATTGTCTATGCTGGATACATGACTTTGTCTTATTAATTTTACTTCTTTTGGATTAGAACACTGAAAGAATGCAAAATAATTGCACTGGAGCCTTACCACCTTTGGCGTTTTATGATAGCTTTGAGACAAGTAAATAATTGAGGCATTTTTCTTTCTTCCTCTTATGAATAAATCTTCTATTTTCTTCTGGTCTTTTTCAGTGACAAAATCGTCAAAGATAATCAAGTTTTGGTACTCAGGGTCTAAGTCGTCAACATCGACAATATCATCAAGATTGTTACTTACTGTTAAGACTTTCGATTTGCATTGTGACTCCAAAGTGGTTAAATTGGTTATAAGGTCTTGATACTTATCTTCTTCAAGATCTTTAGCATACAAGTATATTCGGTTGAAACAAAGATATTCATAAATTAAATTCAAAAGAAGGTTAGTTTTCCCTGTTCCAGAACTACCACAAATTAAGAGTCTGAATGGCCACTGAGGTGCAAGGTCGTGCTTATTCTGATAAGTGTTCTTTTCGCTAAAATCATACACTTTGATTGGAGCCTTTTCATTCATTTATTTAGGAAGAATTTTTCATTATAAGATTTACTTGAGTATTTTAAGTATATACCTGAAGTTTTGAAGTAGGTACTTGAAGTTTTGAAGTAGGTACTTGATTTTTTGAAGTAGGTACTTGAATTTTTTAAGTAGGTACTTGAATTTTTGAAGTAGGTACTTGAATTTTTTAAGTAGGTACTTGAATTTTTTAAGTAGGTACTTGAAGTTTTGAAGTAGGTACTTGAATTTAATGTTTATAACCTAAAGGTAAAGTGTGTATTTTATCGCTTGTTACTATCCTTTTATCATCCTTAGGATCTAACGCTTTTTTATTCTGTTCTTCTAGAAACATATTGTGCTTGTATGATCTTAAGTTATACTGGATTATAGAAAGGTTTTCCGTTTTACCAAACAGTACATCCTTATAGTTTTGAATGGTAATTTTATCTTTAACGATATTGGTTTTTATTCCTTTCAGTTTTTTGCTAGCTTTTGAAGGGTCTTGGTTGTCCTTTAAATAAGCATATACTTTTGATCGTAATCCAACAAACTCTGTCATAACCTGTCCACCTAATTCATCTTTCATCATTCCTATCACTTTCTTATTTACACTAGGAAACCTATATGGATTATCTTTCGCATACTCAGATGTATCGAACCTCTCATTCAAATCCTGTTTGATATCTTGATAAAAATCTTCAGTTCTAATATCATATATGAAAGAATCAGTGTCCATATAACACAAATCAATTTTATCTCCATATTTAGGCTTCATATAATCATAATGGAATTCATACATCAATAACTTGGATAGTTCCAATACAGCAAAGCCGATATACATTGGTTTGTCTAATTTTATCTTTTCCTTTGACATTCTTGCTACTGAAAAGTTTTCACTAAAAATTATTTCAGATTTAAAGTTGGGCTTCTTTATTATTTTTTCTCTTGTTTCATTATCCGTTATTATTTCCATATCCGCTCGCTTCCTTACGTTTTCCATAGTTTTTCCAAAGCAAGCATTATTCATAAGCTTAAAGAAATCCTTTTCAAAATCATTTGTACCTTTAGTTCTAAGTGCTGTGTTGTGGTCTATATATCCTTTTAAGTAAGCACTTTCAGTGAATCCTAGTATTCTGTGTACTCTTTTTAATATCAAGCCTTTTTGTAAATAGAATTCTAGATTCCTGTGGTGAACTACATAGTTGGTTTTATCTAATACTGTGGTACATAGCTTACCGTTAAAGTGTTCGGGTGCTAATGGTAAATCCTTGTGTAATTCGTGTAGTTCTTTTGGATATTCTAAATCTACCTCATATATAGCACCTACATCTTGTCTCACCGATTTAATCATAATCACCGACTTGATATGAGTTTTTAGATGGTTGTAATACTCGATTGATTTGTATTCATTCCTTTCTTTCAAATCATCCGGTATGGAAATGAATTGGAAATCACTCGCTGGTAAATTCTGCGACATCGCCCACCCATATAAATTATTAGCGTCTAAATACATTAAATAATTAGGTGGTTTATGCTTATTATAATCACTTGTATATTTATTATTTGCTTTTGCGTATCTTTTTATACATTGGGATACACCACCTCTTATTCCTTTTTCTATAAAGGTATACATGTCTTCCTTTGAGAATAACGGTAAGTCTACTTTCGAATGTTTTAGGAAAGCATCCCATGTTAGTCCTGGAGCTGAGAAGTAATGAAGTGGATCCAGATCATAATTATGTATACACACATTTCTGAAATTCTCTACAACATCCGACAATATTAACACATCACTTTTTAGATATAATTTGGTATAACCAAGTAATGTTTCACAGTTAAATTGCTTCCATATAGATACCGCTCTTTTATAATCACTTTTGTCAATACCTTTCCCTGTCAACCTAGAATAAAAGCTTTCTATGGATGGTAAGTTTGTACAATTCATTTTATCGAAACTGTCTACGAATTCATACGGATATACCCCTTTTTTAATTATTTCTTTGAATTCTTCATCGTTATTGAAACTATTCGATGTGTAATTGAAATTCTCTCTTAGATGATTACAGGGTACTTTGCAATCACATTTCGCTAAATTTGCTGATAGTTTGTCTAAAGATGAAGCCATAAATCTAATTGAATCTATAAACCGCATCTCATATTTTATTTCCGTATCCGCTTTTGTAATACTTATTGATTTCGAGAATGATATGAAACTTTCTGCACTTTCAAAAATTCCGTTATCAGGTATCAATTCTCTAACAAACAGATGGGAATCATATTTAGATAAATTATGCATTACTACCGGGATATGCCTAGGAATCCTGTATTTCATATTACATTCAGCATGAGCAAATCCCCTATCTTCTCCTGTCATGTGATCGTGATCAAAGTGAGGATTTTCAGTAATTTCAGTTGTACAGATGTGACAAGTCTTATCCATTAGATTTTTCCATTTTTCGGTAATTTCTGAATTGGTATAAGTATGGTTTCTTTGTCTGCTTTCATATTTGTTTGCAATTTCTGTGGATACTTTTGTAACGGTTTTAACAAAATGTTTTGCAGCGTCTTCACCGAAATAGTCATAGTATTTGTTCTGGTTTGTATCAAAGGAACGGCAAACCTGAAATCCGTAAGCAAATGGTTTCTGTTTGGCCACTTTTATTGTTTTCTTCCCGTTTACCTGATTGTATTCTTCGTTATAAGACTCAAAGTCTGCTATTATGCAATAAGGTACTTTCATTTGTTTTGCAATATTTTTATATTGTATACTTGAACCTTCAGGAGGCATTATTATATCAGGATCTTCGCAATTATTTTTACTTTCATGTTTTTCGTATTGTTCTTCTTTTGTAAAATGCCTTCCGCAAAAAGTGCATAGGTATGTCTTTGTTTTATTTTTAGAGATTTGACTACCAACTAATCTGCTCAGATCCTTTACCAGTACATAATGATTATCGAAATATAATAAATTAATAACATGTTTAGCTGTTTTGCCATTGATTGTACTTTTTAGTATATGACTTCTGATAATTTTCTCTTTTTCAATTTGAAATAAACAAATCTTAATGTTGTATCTATTTTCAAATTTGTGTATATCTTTAGTATCCATTGGGAAGTTGGTAACCCCTTCGAAATCAAATTCGTTCTCATATTGTTTATATTTCGAAATTCTTTCCGGATGATCCATAGCTGGATGTAGATTTGCTAAGATAGACCAAAGGAAACATTTCTGGTCGTTATTTTCAATATTCAAGCAAGCTCTTTTATTTTTTACGAAATCTGGCAGTATTTTAAACGTTCCTCCCATGTAAGATTCTATTCGCGTCATCCTATAATCAATTCCTTCATACCGACTAAATTGTAGCCCAGATCGAGGGGTATTACTTAAAGAACTAAGTCTCTTGTTATTATCATTCAAATGATTATGAGTAAGAATGCTATTTTTATTTAAAATCCAAGAAGTACTGTTGTAATACACTACTACTTCTTCATCATTCTCCTGTCGATGGAAAATAACACGAGTTACGAACTGAACTCTATATTGATAAAGTTCATTCATCCGCCGCTGTAAATCGGCGAAAGTAAAAGCAATAAGAGTATGTTCATCTCTTCCATTGCTTTCAACTGACACGTTTACAGTGAATATATTTTCACTTTCGCTAAAAATAGTAGGCTGCTGTTCTTCTTCCGTTCTAAATAAATGATCAGGAATTAATTTTTCTTCTTTGATTTTTTTCTTATTTATGAAGAGAGTTGATAAACCAATTGGTTTCTGTCTACTGTTATCACGTCTTTCTGTTTGATCTCTTATGATATCTCTATTTTTCTGTACGGAATCTTTATGTTCGGTAATAATATTATTATAGTATTCTTCAACTCTTTTTAGTACTTCTTCTCGGTTTCCGCGAGTTGCTAGGTTCTTGTTTTTCAGAAATTTCTTTAATTCACTTGTCTCTTTTTCTTTGTTATCATTGTATTCTTGTTTTAGTTTTGTAATGGTGATATTATTTTCTTTTATCTCATCTTCCAGAATGGTTCGTAATCTCGGTTCTGGTTTGTAGTCGGATGGTCTGTTCTTATTATGAGTTCTTTCGTTTCTGCGTTCAATTTTAATTTTATCTTCAGCTATCAAAATATACTTACTAAGATGGTTTATTATATTATTTGTTATTTCATGTTTCTTAGCTCCATTTGTTTTGATTTTATTAATTTTCGCGTAAGTCCGCAGTTCATTATATGTGTATAGCGGTAATCTTTGTATAACCGATTTGTTGTTCGATATAACCTTTTTACAAAGCTGAATAACCTCTGTAGTATTCATCATTTAATAGGGGAACATTTTTATTAATAAATTTCTCCCGTCTGAGTTTTGTCAGCCGTAAAGAAAAGCACTGGTTTTCCAAATCCTTTACTATGTATTTTCCGACGCCCTTATGGGTTTCACACATGCTTTACTACTAGTCACGGGTTTCCTTTATTCTTTACTACTCTTGACGAAATCGGCATTTGGTTACTACTCTTAACGAAAATCCGCTATTGGTTACTACTCTTGACGAAATCGGCATTTGGTTACTACTCTTAACGAAAATCCGCTTTTGGTTACTACTCTTGACGAAAATCCGCTTTTGGTTACTAATCTTGACGAAATCGGCATTTGGTTACTGCTCTTTATTTTGTTAGAAATATTTTTCGAAACAATTTTATTATATTATAAATGGAAGAATTAGAAAAGAAAATGTATGTTTACCGTCGCAGTTACAAGTACTACAATCATATAAGTAATAGCTTACTTGTATCCAAATTCCTCTTTTCAGCAGCAGGAATGTCTGCGTTTCTAGTGCTACCGCTAGCTTCTTTAAGTTTGGGTGCTGTTATCATCGAAATAATTGAAAAGCAATTAAGCATTGCTGATAGAAAAGCAGAATTTAGGACTATTTATGATTTTTATACTGAGTTGTTGTCAATGCTAAAATGCGGACAGTTAACAATTGAGGAGGTAATTCAGAGAGAAACAGAGATGCGTAAAACCTTTCGATTTTTTCCTCGCGAAAAATACATGAAACAAGTCCGTCTGAATGGCTATAAATATTGTAATAAATCTATAAAAAGTCAAGAGAAATTACCAAACATATAGTCTATTGCTATACTGAATATTGTTTCCTAACTGTCAAACAGATCTTTATTTCATACGCGCATTAATGAGCTGCGTCATTCAAAGGTCTCGCCGTCAATTTGGGATGTAATTACAGTCTCCGGCGTGACTAACACAATCTCATCTTAACTCGGAAACTTTTGCGAAATGAACAAGGACCCTTGGTGTAGTGGCTCAACGCTCGGCCGAACGTTGACTCATCACCATTCAGACCTTCGAATCCCACTGACCGCAGTTTCTGTTTGTCGATAGTGGGATGGTAATAAAAACTTGCGGGTTCCCCGTTCAGGGCCCCCCAGACTAAGGCCACATCACCACAAACACTACACCAATCGGGGTGTACCAACATCACACCTCTTAATTTTCAAAGTCTGGGGGTGTGGGGTTTTGCAAAAATATTTTATAAAGTTCAAAATCGGTAATCATCATATCATCATGCAAACTCAGTACTGCGTTTTTATCTATCGCATTTATGTGATAAACGTGGTTGGTTTCTATTACCAGATGTTTCAAAGCGATTGGGATTTTTATTTAATAAAATCATCCCCTAATAAATGGAGTCCACAAAGGAAGTCTTGAATACAATCAGAATGAATAAATACAATCAGACAATCAGGAAAGAAGAACTAGTGTTAGGATTTAAATATACTATCGTTAAAATGAGAATTGCTAAGACAAAATACGGTGATAAGTTGGTTGTAGTTATTAATCATAATGACAAACCCTGTGATTTGTTTATAACACAGAAATATAATGCCATTGCTAACGAATTACTTTTAAAGAAAAATCTGGTTTTGCAGCCTATTGTACGCGAAAACAAGAACAAAGAAACATATGTGGATTTAGAACTGTTTACTCAGTAATATTTGAATAAAAAATGAAAAATGTAAAAAAAAACAAGTAGTGTATATTGTAGTATTTTATATGTAGTAAAGGGTAATATTCTCATTTCTTGTATCCTTTATTTTGGAATTAAGAAAATAAAAATGTTCTTAAAAAAGGGGATAATTTGGTAAAAAGGATGTTAAAATTTAAGAAATTGATGTTAAAATGGGGTTTTGAAATTGGGGGGAGGGTGGAGTGGGAGCCGGTATTATATACTACTCACCACTGACCAATGAAAAACAGCGTTTGTGTTTAGACTAAAATTTCCCGAGTCATAGTAGAATTTGCGTTGTGGGGACGGCCGCACATATTCTGAACGTCATAACTAGAGCAGATAGTGGGAAATAAAAAATTCCCTTTGTAGAATCCCAATAATTCAGTATGTTTAATTTAATGACACAAACATTAGTTGGCTTTGCAGTTAAATTTTAAAGGCTTACCACCATTTTGCGAATTATGTGCAACTGGGCCCGGATTGCCCAGAGTAAATTGTCTGACCAAATTCGCGAACTTGCTAAACATGCCTGGTACTAAGGTGGAAATTTGGAATGCGTGAACATCATTGTCCCACCCAAAGACCCATCTAGCAGTATCTTTCGGTGATACCCCCCCCCCCCACATCCAAACGCTGGCAACTGGGCCCATATTGACCAATGAATTAAACGTCAAGGGCGAATGGTTATTAGGCTGTTAGTACACAAGATATGTGGGATGTGATTCGAAAAATGAAAGGTAGGTCCGCCCCAGGTTGCGACGGGATTCCAGCAATAGTTTGGCGATGGGGGAAAAGTACATTAGCACAAGTGATAGCAACTATATTTTCTAGTATTATTATGACAGGTGTATGGCCTAGGCAATGGAAAACGTCGATAATTATACCGATTTATAAGAAAGGTGCTAGGACTATCCATGATAATTATCGTGCAATTCATCTCGGTAATGTGATGGGTAAGATATTTTCAAAGGTGTTGGACCTTAGGATGAATGTTTGGTTGAATGAGAATGAGACAATTTCTTCGGTACAGGCTGGGTTCAGGGAGGGATATAGTACAATAGATCAGATTTTTGTCCTAAATGTATTGATAAAAAAATATACAAAAGGTAAGGGGGGTAAATTATATGTGGCATTTTTGGATCTAAAAGGGGCTTTCGATAACGTAAATAGGGAATTATTGATGAGAAAGTTGATTGAAATAGGTTTGCCACAACCGTTTATTGTAATTTTAATAGAAATATATAGTCTAACAAAATTAGTGGTAAAAGTGGCAGGGAAATTTTCTAGGGAGTTCGTGTCAAACTGGGGGTAAAGCAAGGATGTAGCCTGTCACCAAAATTGTTCTCATTGTAAATAAACGATTTGGATGAATATTTGAAAGCAAGAATGGCGCCTATGGTATCGGTAGATATTGTTACGTTATGTGCATTGTTGTTTGCAGATGATGTGGCACTTATTGCTGATTCTAAAGAAAATTTACAGATTTTGATGGATAAGGTAAGTGAGTATTTAACAAGTAAAAAACTGACACTGAATGTTAAAAAAACGGCAGTGATGTGTTTTCGAAAAGGAGGGAAAGTAAATAAGGATAAAGTTATTTTTGAAGGGAAAGAGATTGATTATAAAGAGGAGTTTATTTATTTGGGGTTTAAACTATCGGCAAAAGGAAAATACGGTAAGCATGTAGAATCAAGCCTAGCAAAAGGAAAACGGTGTGTAAATATATTGTTAAAAACCCAAATAAAGGCGATAGTAAATTTAAGGATGCATAAACAAGTATTTTTTTCGAAAGTAGTTTAAGCCATGCATTATGCAGCTGAAATTTGGGGATATAGCCAATGTCAAAAGTTCGAACAGGTACAATTATCTTATTTTAAAAGAATACTAGGAATTAGTAGTAAGACTAGTACGTTGGTAGTAAAAGGTGACTTAGGACTTTATTCGTTAAGGAGTTATCGGTTAGTAAGTATGATTCGTCTGTGGGAAAAAATCATAGCATTGCCAAGAGTGAGGCCTATGAAGGCGGCGTATTTGGAGTCTTTGAGAGATAAATCAAAGGAGTCATGGTCGCAGCAGGTTAAGGCAATTTTAGATAGTACAGGATTATCTTATATTTGGAATGAGGGAAAAGGGTGGGATAACATAGGAAGTATTGCGAAAAAAGTGGAGAGTAGGCTAAGAGAACAGGAGGTGCAAGATTGGCAGTGTAGGCTGGCTGCTTCGGATTCCCTGAGGTTTTATGCCGTAGCCAAGGAGACATGGGGGGAAGAAGTTTATTTCAAGGCGGGAATTCCTTTAGACCAAATTCAACTTATAATTAGCCTGAGGGCAGATTGTTTACCGGTAGGACTAAGAAGGAAATATTTGGGTAAGGTTAGAGTGCTCCGTGGTCTTTACTTCTGTCCGATGTGTGGTAAATTTAATGAATGTATATTCCATTTAATGTGTGAGTGTCAGGAGTTAAAAGACCTGAGGAAGGAAATATTTGGGGAAATGATTTGGGGGGAGGAAAGGTTTAAACAAATTTTGAAAAGTAGAAGTTTTAGAGATATAAGAAATTTGGGAAGATTCCTAAAGGTAGCCATGATTCACAGGGAAAGTTTTTTGTAAATAGTGGTTGCGGCTATGGTTTCGTTTTTGTGTTGTTTTCTTGTTTCCATGGCCCTTTGTGCTTTTCCGGAAATAAATCTTATCTATCTTATCTATGATACGAGATGGGTTAATCCGAATCCGGATTCGGATTCGAATCCAGGATTCGTCCTTTTGGCCGGACTTGAATCTTCTGCTTTCGGACTCGGATTCCAAACTCTGAATCTTACTAATCCGCTCAAATTTCTATTCTACATCTTTTCAGTTTCCGTTTTCTCAATTTTTACACAGAGGGCTTAGACAATCAAATTGTTTGGTGTCCACCACGAAATATGTTAAGTAATCTATCACATTATCTGATTACCTGAAATATCAGTGTTTTTTTTCATCTCTGATTTTTAAACTATAACCTATGAATATGATTTAATTTTTGTTAAGATCGGATTCGAATCCGGATTCGAATCCTCAGCATGAAATGCTGGATTCGGACTCGGATTCGTACTTAGCCCTGGATTCGGATTCGAATCCTTTCATGATCGGATTCGCCCATCTCTGATATGATATACGTTTTACTTTTACACATCACGTTTGAGCGCTTGCGCACTTGGACCCGAATACTGATTCTGCCACGAAGGGTCGGAAGGCTGCAACAGTAGTCTAAGACTTAACTGACTACGTATCCATTTAGCTCAGTCAAATGCAATTCGCCGTCAGCTTGAGCTGAATAAATATTTACAGTATATGAAGTTCCCATTTTTTGCTGATGTTCCTACTATTGCTTGATTTTTGCTCAATATTTTTGATAGCCGTCATCTCATCCACAATTTGCGTGGGTCACTGGTAAGGTTGACAAATTGGCCTCTTTTGGAATGTGGCATTTCGAAATGATGAGTTAAAATATGTGTTGTACTGATAAGGCGGGTTGCCCCCAAAAAACAGATTTGGCTGTTTAAACAGGTAGAAAAAAACAGGAACAGGGCAAAACAGGATACACCAAAACGGAACAGAACAGGTGAGAAGAAAAACAGCTGGCTTCAAAACAGCTGTTCTGTTTATTTTGGGTCCCTGAAATAGAAAACAGCAAAACAGGAGGAAAAAAAAGAAACAGAAACAGAAAACAGGAACAGTGCCCATGCCTGAGTATAGGCCAGGGGTCTGTTTCTTGTCCTTTCTTTTACGAACTACACCGCAGCGGACAGTTATGTGTTTGTTCTTGCGCTGCCTAGAGAAGTGCCACACAAAGGGGAACTCAAACCCCTTCGATTGGATGGATGGGCAGTTCCCCAAATGTTTAACTCCCAGATTGCCCAGTTCGAATGACCGTTAGGACAGAGGATTGACGGGACCAAGCAGTACGATGAATTCGATTTTCAGGGCCAGTTGTTAAGAATGTAGTGAAAACTGTAGCAGTTGAAAACAAAGTAATTTACCTTTTATGTCGGATCTTAATACTCGCGTATTAAAAAACAGAACTATTCTTCATCTGATAACGCGCAGAGTGTGTTTTAGCGAATAAATCTTTTATCAGACATTCCGTCAGCCCAAACTGGCTGCGAATGACGGGCTGACAGAAATTATGATCGCTATATGGCACTTTGCTATAAAAAAAAAGAGAAAACAAGATACACTTCACTCTTAATGTTTTTGTTTTAAATTCAGGAGATCAGTTATAACGAAACAGCATTTCTGATTATGTTAAAGGAAATAGACTGGTATTTTTTAGTGCTTTTGACGATACAAATAATATGAATAATAATTTTTTTTTCACTGGAAAAAATGGTAAAAGACGTAAAATAGATACTTCTTTATTGTTTTTTTTTTTTTTTTTTTTTTTAACTGAAACATGTGTGACTGGTGGCGTTTTGACATCTAGAAACTCTTTACTCCCCTAATAACTTATGTTAATCCTGGGATATGAATGAATGAATGAATATATTTATCACCCATCTTTACATAAAAATGTCACTGATGGAGTATCAGAACAGAAAAATAAAAAAAAAAGAAAAGTGAAAAGGAAAAAAAAAAGAACAACACACACAAATTGGCACTACGTACTGCAAACAAGAGAGACAGAAAAAATATTAATATTAAAAGCAAACTCATGATATTTCACTCTAGCCCAACATAAATTAAAATTAAGTTGTTGCAAAATTAGTCAAGTTTAGATTTTGCAACCCTAATTGCAGTCTGCTCATTATCTCCAAGCTGCCCCATGGCCATCAAACGTAACGTTCACTAAGGATTTTCGGAATTCTCCCGGCGACCACACCGAACTGCGCAGATTTGTAGACTCAGGTTAATCCGAGAATCCTGCGCAGATTTCTGTGCGAATACTCTAAATGACCAAGTCCAACAGACGCCAGTGAACCTCGAGAAGAACGAGAAACGTTGCCCCAACGATGACTCAAATCCTCTGTCAACCAATAAACGGCGCTCGTTGGGGACAGCTGTGGTGACGCTATCAGCTCTTCCGCCAGGTACAGGTCGATTCTTCACTGATACGTAGAGCTAGTTATCAACTGTATTGTCAAATCGGTGCCGTTTTCAACCTAAGGGGTATTCTCACCGTTCCCCGAGGACTCCTCGGGGAATCGAAGTGAACGGCGAGAATAGAGGGAGTCACTCCACGCGGACATTGTACCAGCACCGGCAAAATTGATTCCCCTCCGAATCTGAAAAGTAGTCCGTTTTGATGATGGTGATGAATTGGAGCATTCCCCGTCCGTGGGTTCAAGGTTCAAGGTTCAAGGTTTTTTTATTCTTACTTTATATAATACATACACATTAACAATACCATACTCTGCACTTACAATTATTTCAGGGTGTGAACCGGAGAGAAGAAAATCATCGAATGGTTCAGACCCTTCCATAAAAGAAAATCAATAAAACGAAATCGACCCAACGCTGAGTAGAAAGATCACCGCACGACAACGCCAGCACGAAGCGAAATTATTCCAAACAAAAACAACAACAAAAATGAAGGATGAAGGATGGGTGACTGAAAACCAGCATCACTAGAGGAAAACACACAAATAAACATGAAAAACAACCAATCTCTAGGTTGGTAGGTAGGTAGGTAGTTTATTTATAACAAATTTAACCAACTTATAACAAACAACGCAAATGCCTCACGACATACTAACTGTTAATTATCCATTCTTGAACTTGTTAATGAGAATTTGAGACAGCTGTTTTTTTATACTTTCAAGGGATTTTGTAGAATCAATTTTAGGAAATAAGATTTGCCATGAATTCAATACTGAAAAAGATGGAGAAAAACGAGACCTCTCTGAAGCTACTCTTTGACTTCGGATCTTCCATTTATGACGGTTATCGTACTGGTGCTTTAGTGGGCAAGGAAAGAAATCATTCGAATGGAAATATGATGGAAGCTGGCAACGGTCATACTTTGTTTTAAATAGGAATGACGCAAAGTTAAATAGTTCAGAAACGGGCAAAATATTGATCAGAATATACATGGTTTCTGTTTGACTTACCCCAGGAAGTGATGACGGTGATGGTAAAAAAGTTCGCAAAATCTTTAAAGCACGGTTTTGTAAAATCTGTAATGGTTTAAGATGAGTTTTAAATGTAGCCAGATATATTAAAGGGCAATAAGTGAGATGGGAATGAACAAGAGCAAAATAAATTAGCCGAAGAATTTCATAAGGAAAAAAATTCTTGAGCCTATTCATTACTCCCACACCTTGAGCCAATTTAATTCTTAGCCTGTTGGAATGTTCATTATATGATAAATGTTCATCAATATAAATTCCAAGGTAACGAGCTGAACTCATTCTATGTATTACAATATTTGTATGAAAGTCCTTAATAGATGTTATTGTTGGTGCCTTCTTTCCAATCCTACTATAAATAATAAAATTAGTTTTTGCCGCATTCAATGATAGCCGGTTAGCTTTAAGCCACAACATCAATTGTGAAAACACTAATTGTAATTTAGCTTGCAATTCATTTTCCGATTCTCCAGCTAGTGTCGAACCAGTATCATCCGCAAAAAGAATGTTTAGACTAAGATTTGTTGTAGCTGCTGGGAGGTCGTTGATATAAATTATGAACAGTAGAGGGCCTAGAATAGACCCCTGAGGGACACCCACATCCGATAAATTGAGAATTTCGGATGAAGTATCGTTAATAATTGTGAGTTGAGACCGGTGTTTTAAATATGATGAAAATAAATCAAGAGCTCGACCTCTTATTCCACAACGATTTAACTTACGGAGTAAAATTTCATGAGAAATTGTATCGAATGCTTTTTCCAAATCCAAAAATATAGTCGCTGGTATAAGTCGCTTTTTATCCAAACATTCATGTACACGTTGAACCATTGCTAGTATGGCTTCTTGGGTGCTGTGTTGCTTCCTGAATCCAAATTGTGTCTTAGAAAAAAAATCATGAGAGTCGAGGAAATTATATACTCGGTTGTAAATACATCTTTCAATTAATTTGGAAAAACCCGACAAGATGGAAATTGGTCTATAGTTCGTGCAATTTGCTCGATCACCACTTTTATAAAGAGGAATTACCTTCGCTTTCTTAAATGAATCGGGGAACGTACCAGCCTTAAAAGAAAGGTTTATTATATGACACATTATTTTACTGATACTAGGCAGTACCTCCTTAACAATAATTGTTGAAGATTCATCAAGTCCTGGCGAATGCCCATTCTTTAACAGTTTAGAAATATTAGAAAGCTCTTCTTCCGTCACCGGTCTCATAAATATAGACTTGTCTGAAGAAGGTTTCAAATACGACTGATAATCGCATTTCACATTGTTCTGATTTTGTTGCAGCTTATCTGCTACAGACTTACCAATGCAAGTAAAATGCGGGGACTCGCGAGAATACGGTGAGCGAGTCTCCGGGACAAACAAAAACGTGGGGACTCCTCGGGTGGAGTCTTCGTGGAACGGCGAGAATACGCCTCTAGTGTCACCAGGCTCTTAATCACTTTCGTTGCAGAGCTAACACTTAACATGTTAGAGGTCACGCGCAAAGCTCATCCCTGATACTCGAAAAGTCGAAATTATTGCACTTATCATGCTGATATGCAAGTTTCCAATTCCTTCCTTATTATTCTTGCTATTACATGGGAACGTGTTTACCGTTGACGAAAACATTAGGGGATTGGACAAAAATGTAGGTATTTTGAAATATTTGCAAGCAGTAATTTTGGCCTTCAAGCATACTTCCAAAATGCATGCCTGAAATAGTTAAATAATAAAAAAAAAACTTTTTTTGGTTATAGAGTTGATTCTTACATATCCTGTTTGTTTTTCCGCTGGGAAATGTGCGGAAGTAATTAAGAACCTAGCTTGCCCTTTGAAATACATTATCGCGTGACGGAAACCCATTAAAACTTAATGCCTCCCATTTACGGTCATATTTCTCAGGAAAAGAGAATTTCACCTGGTCAAAGTGTGTTCCGTCATTCCGTACAGCCATGAAGTCGATACACTTACTGGGGGAGGGGGACTAGTTGTCAAATCAAACACAAAATTATTTTGTTTCTGCAAAAGGCCGAGAAAGTGCATCCTGTATATTCTGTACGTAACTTCACTATAAATAGTTTCTTCGAGTCATCCTGGTCTTCTCGTCATCCTGGTCTTCGAGTACATGATCTTTTTCATGATTTTTTGAGGCCCAGTTAGTAATTATGTCTAAATTTTGTATGTCTATACTGTTATTTTATCTTGTGTTATTTCGCGTTATTCTCTTTACTCCGCTACCACATTCTGTATTTGGCGGGTTATAAATAAAATATAAATATATATATAGTTTCTTCGAGTTTAATTTACCGACTGGCTGGAAATTATAACCGACTTTTTCTGCAGAAAAAAAGACTGTTTTCAACAAAAAAAATTACATTTTTGGAACAAACCGACTGATTTTTAGAAAAAACGACTATTTTGACGAGAAATCGACCAATTTTCAGAAAAACCGACCATTTTCATGAAAAAAATCAACTGTTTTGACGAAAACCGCGACGCTTCGCGTCGACTCGGTTATTTTTTACCGACTGGCCAACAGCATTGGGGTGGGGGCGTCACCCTCCCCCCCCCCGGTCGTGACGCCCCTGGCCTCCAGCACTTGACAGAGTAAAACAAGAGCTGAGAGCTCATTTGGCGCTGGCAAGGGTAGGTAGCACAGCTTTCAGCCAAGCGTCACATACGGTCCGGACATGCAAACGGAACATCTAGAACAAGTATCAAGGCGTTATCTGTTAACCTGGCAAGACTTCTTGTTTCGTCGCATCCCTGCTGGAAAATTAAACACGGTTTGAAGTTCATCGCATGCGAAAACTGAAATAAAACTTGAGTCTTGTACGTTGTTAACTGCAGAGCAAAATAACACTAGAGATTAGCGTCAAGACTTGACAGAAGTGACACACACTCCAAGAGCAGCGACACTAGCACCACTAGCGATAGTGAACGTCCCTAACGAAACTCAATCGGTCGCGCACCAGGGCTTGCTCCAATGGGTTCCGGCTACCCCCCCCCCCCCCGGCGAAACCCTCCCCCCGCCAAAAAACCCCGGCTAAAAAACAACCAGTATCAACCCCCCCCCCCCCCGACCAAAACTCCCCCGGTACCAAAAACCCCCGACCAAAAAACCCCGACCAAAAACCCCCCGGTACCAAAATCGCCCCGGCGAAAAAACCCCCGCGTAAAAAAATGACAATCCCAAAAGAATCTTCTAGTCCCAAATACATACGCCACGGACAGTAGGCCTACAAGGGATTAGCTGGGTATCCAGATAAACTCGTGTACCTACTGACGGATGCATTAGAGTATTAAAACTGGACGCAGTATCTAGTAACAAGTGTAAGAATAAGCTTGTGCGTGCACAAATGGTATGTGTAAGTGAAGCAAAAAGTGCTGGCAGGATGTGTTCTAAGTTTTAAATGCGAAGGCAGAACAAAGATAAACAAGGGAGGGGAGTGTAAAGCGGAGGTGAAGGTTGATGGTTACAGAATAATTGCTGAAGTGAACAAACACACACATTCACCTTAAGCTGTTGTCAGTGAGGTGTTAAAAGTGAAAGAGCAAATCAAAACTCTTTCCACTCAGTGTAACGACCCCCCCCCCCCCCCAACAAATCCTTTCCCAGTTCCTTCCCCTTCTTGGCGAGGAAGCTGCAGTTAGGTGCCGTTAGTTTTTGGGATCCCAAAACGAAAGTGGAGACGGACATAAGACATCGCAAAAGTTGTACGTCCGTCCTTCTGTTAGCACGATAACTCTCGAAAGAGTTGACATATTTTGTTCAAATTTGACACGATGACTCTTTGGGTCAAAGTACAGGTCATGTTCGAATGTTTTGTGAATGTTAAATCGTTTGGATTCGTATTAAAATTAAAGGATATGGGGTTTTTTCGCCGAGGGGCTTTTGGTACCGGGGGGTTTTTGGTCGGGGGGTTTTGGCACCGGAGGGGGTTTTCGCCGGGGGGGGGAGGTACCGGGTTTCTTTTTCGCCGCGGGGGGGGGGGGGGTCTCGCCTAGACCCGCTCCAGTAACTTCATATTCTGAACACCGCAAAAAAAAGATACAGCCTCCTGTTTCCTTGATATGTGTAAACCGCATCGTAGCCTTGCAAGAAATTTGCAAATCCGCAAGTTTGTCTCGCTTTAAATGCCGCAAGCTTAGTGGTTGGCGCTGTGAGTATTCTGGCAGGTCGATCGTTTTCAGTTTCATTTTTCGTTTATGTTGTATGAAGATGACGCCGCGAAGTTCGAAACAATTTCGTGGAGTGGTTAGTTGAAGCGTTATTTTTGTCAAATGAGCGCTTCCTCACTCTTTGCCGGACCTTGGAGCACAACCCTTATTAGAAATGATATTTTCACAAGTGGGGAGGGGAGAATGAGTGGAGCCGACGGGCGGTACTTAATGCTGGACACGGCTTGAGTAAATTTGAATGTCTTGTTGAGTAAGTTGGGGAGTTGTTCGGAAGGAGGTGGTGGAATCTGACTGACTGCAAAATCGTCTTAACGAAACCAATCGCTCAATTTTGGCGTCTTTTCTTTAACGGTACTAGCCGGGGAGTTTTAATCGCTTAGTCATAAAACTAAGTGTGGACGTAGCAAAGAGTTACGATTGTCGGTAACGAGAATGCTGATTTTGAAGGGTTTTGTACAGGTCGACAACGCCATATCTCAGTCGCGGTTTGACGAGTTTTTGTCCGTGTTGGTAAGCCGAAACTTACAAAATATATCGTAGAACGACCGGATTGAACACGTGTTTTGAACTGATTACTAGCTTAAAAAGGAGAGAAATCCAATATGTTTCAGCACAGGCGCCTTTGAATAGCGGATGATGATTAGATAAATTTAAATTTGAAAGCAACATCGTGTCTTTCAAAACGGTTCAAAATAACCACAAGCATTAACAATAGACCCTAGTTTTAAAGGTGACTTACCATTGTATCTGGCTAGTACACAACCGCTGTCTCTAATCAACGATCTGGACTGGCACACTCTTTCGATGCGTGAGACGGAATAGGCACATCTCGGTTACACACTTTATAGTCTTGATGAAAAGACTATATCCTCTGATTCATTCTAGTCGATTTCAGAGAATGGTATGCGTCTTTCCCTTTGTCAAAAGAGCTGTGGAAAAATTTCAATGGAATTCCTTGGAAATGAAGAAAGACGCGTGTTGCAATGTGCCGCCGTAACTTAGAGAGCAAGTTGACACTTCGTTGGTCAGGTTAATCCGTGAATTTGAGTTTGTAAACGTGGGTTTAAATTAGACAAGATATTGGTGCTTAAAGTAAAGAATAAGCATGGGGAAGCTAGGAAGGTCGTCCAAGTTGATGAAGTAATGGAATTTGTTTCACTTCTGGAATTTGTTAGGTGACCTTAACTACCGTCTTGCATAAAGAACAACCAATGACGCAGGGCCGTATCCTGGTGGGGGGGGGCTAGTGGGCTGACCCACCCCTCCCGGAACATACAAAAATAATAATTTGTAGAGGCTTTTCCCTCTGATCTATGTCGTTTTTGTCCTTTTTTGTCCGACCAGCAGGCAACCCCCCCCCCCCCCCCCCCCCCGTAATAAATTCCTGGATATGGGCCTGCAACGACGTAAGTGGTAGTCACGTTTCCTGCTCTCCACTTTAGCAAAATTTCAGGAAAAAATTTCAGCAAGATTGTAGGAAAATTTCCTGCTTCCCGTTTCCTTTATCGCCCTGTCGACGATGTTCCCCGAAATTTTGATTTTGCTCTTTTCTGTAATGTCTTCGTTGCACATATACGTTTGACCCAACCGAGCCGCAGATGATTCAGTAATATTATCTTTTTCCGGATCGGACTCCATCTGATGTGGCTGGAGTGAATCAATTGTTTGTGTTCTTCAACATTTGGTATTAAAGTACAGCAGATCGGAGTGCAGAAAATAACCACTTTTCTATGGTCGCCATTTCGTATTGAAGTCAAGCAGATTGGAGTGTGAAAAATAAAGGTAGAATTTGTTTTGGTTTATTTAAAGTTCGAGCAAGATTGAAGACGATTAAAATGTCTTTGAATAATCCTTAGTTAACTTCTGCGAGTCGGGTTTTTGAAATAATGAATTTTTTACCTGGGATAAAAACAAAACCAAAGGTTTCGATGGGATCCCAAAAATTCAATATTTGATCCAGACAATTGGGTCTTGTCTTCGCCAGATCCAGTCTTCGCCAGACTCCTTGAACATTTTTACTATTAAAATTCAAAAACAGGTTAATCATCTAAGAAAAACAAGTTCAGGTATTGCATCAGCATGTGTGTTTACCCCTATAAGCCATCTCTGTTTTGACGAAAACTTCCTGCCAATATCCCGGTTTCGGCCGAATTCCGGAACTACTTTTCCGTCGAAAAAAGAAAGCTAAAAAACGAACTCAGCGTATCTTCTTTCCCCAATATTGAACATCTAATCAACTTCAAATAAAAATTCAACTTTTAACACATTTTCCGGTCCAGCCGGATTCCCGTCAAACTATGTGTCCGGGTAAAAAATGATTGTCATACACGGATTCACCATCTCTATACCCCTACATCGAATATCTAATCAACTACAAATAAAACTCTAACTTTTAATAATTTTCGATTTTGGCCGGATTCCGGGCGAACTACTTGTCTGGGTAGAAAATTGTTTTCACATAAGTGTTCAGCATGTCTTCTTACCCTAAATCGAACATCTAATCAACTCCAAATAAAACTTTTACTTTTAACAAACTTTCCGGTTTTAGCCGGATTCCGGGCGAACTACTTGTTCGGCAAGAAAATGGTTTTCACCATTGTGTTTAGCATGGCTTCCTGCCCCTAAATCGAACATCTAATCAACTTCAAACAAGACTTTTACTTTTAACAGACTTTCCGGTTTTGGCCAGATTCTGGGCTAACTACTTGTCCGGCGATAAAACGGTTTTCACCATCGTGTTGAGCATGTCTTCTTACCCCTAAATCGAACATCTAATCAACTTCAAATAAAACTTTTACTTTTAACAAACTTTCCGGTTTTGGCCGGTTTCCGGGCGAATTACTTTTCCGATGACAAAATGGTTTTCACCTTCGTGTTCAACATGTCTTCTTACCTCATAATCGACTGTCACATTATCTGTTTAAAAATATTTAATTTGTCCCTTAATTTAAAACCCCTCCCCCCCCCCTAAATGTAGGGCTAAAATAGCTCATCTACGAACTTGACCTTACTCTTGGATCCTCACACCAAGTTTCATCAAAATATCTCATTCCCTTCGAGAGTTACAGTGCGCACAGACGGACGGACGGACAGACGGACAACTTTTGCGATGTCATAGGTATCCCTCCACTTACGTTTTGGGATCCCAAAAACCGCAAGCCCAATCTGTCCCTTGCGGTATTTTCAAACAAATGTTCTGCCTACTCTGACTGATAATTACTCTGACTGATGAATTCTCGTGTGTGACAATACTTTTGATGACTGTCTCTCCTTGCCGATGCAAAATCTCCGGGTAGCTAGCGGAAGAAAGGCAGAAGTGGTATCAAAGCTGCGCCCAAATATCGCGGTGATTGGTTGACACAGGATTTGAGTCGTTGAGTTTGAGTTGTACGGACACGCTTACTCCTTCTTCCTGAGGATCACTGGCGGTTTGGACTTAGTCATATAGAGCAGTGGTTCCCAACCTTTTCCGTCCGTACCCCTAGTCCAGGTTGGAGAAGATTGCGTACCCCCTATTTCAGATAGTGAAAAATACGATAATTGCTATATACCCCGATATTGCCTATAAACCCCGAAAATCTCGTTTTTTCTATTTTATTTTTAATTGCTATCATAAATGATAAGGCATACATGTATAAGATTATATACAAAATCAATGAGGCAATCACTAGAGGCTACTTTATAGCAAAAATTTTGTCAAATCTCGGCTCGACGTCACTAGCGGCATATTTTGTATAGTCAGCCTGCTTCTGTGTTTGTTTTTGGTGTTCTCCGTGATTGCTTTCAGCAAGCTGTATCGCAAACTTTTTCGTTAGCTTAATTCGCAACCTGATTGACAATATAACTTGCAATATCTTCGATTTTTCTTGAAACAATATTGTTTGACACAGGAATAGATTTCACGGCAATAGGACAGTCGTTTTTTCTTTCACTAACTTTCACCAGGGCTTGTAATCAGAGGAGTCACGCATGGATTGCAAAACACATCCCAGCCCATCCCCCCAAAAAGGTCTGCCGGGCGATTAAAAAGAAAAGAGTCGGTGACTTCCGCGATTTTTCGTAAAAGCAGTTATTTATAAAAGATCGTGGGCCCTTGGAAATCAAGAGAATGATCTGGTGAAAAGTATTTTATTTTTGCACTTTAAAGGCACAGAAAACTTGACTACGCAACTTTCGGTCATCAAACCGACCTGGGGGGCTTAGATAAAAGATACTGAGACTTATTGTCGACAGGACCCTCCTTCTTTGTTATCTCGAACCCCCTCCTTAGTGTTCCCAAAGCTAGCTGGCAGGCCCTTGCCCCTTATGCACTGTAATTATGCACTTATGCACTGTAAAAACTCGCCTTTAGCCGTGTTTCGGCCATAGTATCGGGGTAGTAGTCAAGAGGTCGCGCGTTCGATTCCTACTCCCGGCACACAAACCTTTTGCTTTTTTTTCTACTAGCTCAAAAGTCGAATTCTTGGAAACTGCGATGGTCGTAACGAGAATTTTTCTTACTCTCAGTATTGACTCAGGGTACATTCTTTGATATGTCAGCTAGCTCCCCGAGTCAAGTTTGAGTCAAGTTTTTTATTCCTTTAAGGGCACCAGAAATTCATCTGAAAGCAATATCCTTTAGGCAAAAGTGACTATGGGCTCATGGGGATCACGCAGTTGTAAATTTTGCTCAACCTAATGCAACCTATAATACTAATGCAACCTATATCCGTAATCACTACATATATTCTAAACCTGGAGACCCACGTTTCGTGCGGTACATTCTAACCCCTCTAACAAAACCTCGCTGATTCTCTCACTTGCCGTGTTTTGCTACCTTCGATGTGTATCAATCAGGCTGTAGACGGTTCGAGACGGTTGCGCGACGGTTGTTTGTGAGAAGTTTTTCCATCAGGAAAACCGGTTATATTAATTGTTTCCCTGTTTCGCTACATGTCAACGGGTCTCGGAAAAGGCTTAAAACAGCCAAAACAGTTGGTTATTTATTGAAAGCACAGCATAGTTAAAGTATTCTACTGTAAGTTGAAGAGTGAATAGTGCGAGGGGTCCTTTAAGGGAGCTGGAAATTCATTTTGAATCAAAACCCTTGTTTCACAAATGATCATGGGCTCATGGAGATCATGAAAATATATGTTTTGCTCCGAAGTATTTTCTGTACTTTGTGGTTATGATGAGTAAGGAATGTACTCTATAAAATGAGAATTTATGAACCAATCTTTTCAATCCTTAATTACCTACTTAGGCTAACTGGTACATATATTTAGCCACAGCAAGTGCATGAAAATGGCAAAGTTCGAAGCACGGACTTTCCAATAAGCATACCTCTATTGCACTCCCAGAGGGTCTGATGGGGAAACTGACTTTTTCCAAGTTAAATATGCCTGCCAAGTATCATTCTTAGCACATCCTACACATATGAAAAAAAGTTTGGTCGCCACTGAATTACCTTCACCAGAAGCAAAATATACTGAAGCTGACTCTAGTGTTAGGCGATATTCGATATCGATAACGATATATCCATATATCGGACCAAATATCGAAACGTAAATATCGATATCGGAACGTAAATATCGATATCGAAAACGATATTTGTTCATTCGTAAATATTGCAAGTAATCCAACATAAACTACACTTATATATTTTTTATTGATTTATTTAAATAAATAAATCCACGAAATTGGAGTAATATGTTTTCCGTAGTTCTTTTCTTTTTTATCCGGAGTTCGAAATGATCCAAGATGCGATATATCTGATATCGGTCGATCGATATATCGGACCAAATATTGATACCGAAACGTAAACATTGATATCGAAAACGATATTTGTTCATCGTAATTATTGTAAGTAATCCAACCTAACCTACACTTATACATCCGAAATTGGAGCAATATGTTTTCCGTAATACGTTTCTTATTTATTTGGAGTTTGAGATGATCCAAGATGCGATATATTGGATATCGATAGATCGATATATCGGACCAAATATCGATATCGAAACGTAAATATCGATATCGAAAACGATATTTATTCATTCGTAATTGTTGTTAATAATCCAACCTAACTTGCACTTATATATCCGAAATTGGAGCAATATGTTTTCTCTAATTCATTTCTTATTTATTCGGAGTCTGATGATCCCAGATGCTATTTTAACGAAAATTTGGTTCTTAGATTTTGGTGAAACGAGACGTATCCTATAACGAAACATGGTAAGCAAATATCAATATCGATATATCGAATATCGAAAGCGAAAATATCGATATATCGATTATTGAATATCAAAACCAAAAATATCGATATATCGATTATTGAATATCGAAAGTGAAAATATCGGTAACACCAGTACAGAAACATGGTTGACTGCTTGGTGCATTTGGTCAACAGCATCGTCCTCATATCTAGTTCTGCTTCTTCTTCGGCAGCATGTTTTCGATAGTTCTTTCGTTCAAGTACTTTCGTTACTGGGAGCCATATGGCGAACAGTAATCTGCAGAAAATTTGTCCTTGGCCCGAGGAGCGCCGGTGCCGTGCCAGTGCTGCGGTGCCATGCCGTGCCGGTGCCGTGATGCCATACCGGTGCCGGTGCCGTGCCGAGGTGTACACCGGTGGCGGAGAGAGAACAACCCCTCGGGGAACCACTGGTATAGAGTATTGCCGACCCTTGCCGTTTTCTTCGTGGAGATCTGAGTGCTACAGATTTGAAATGGCTTCTGCGACAACGAACGAACTGCTGCCTTCTTGAACTCCAGTGTCAATGGCGAAAGTTTCAAAATGTGTCCTAAAGGTAGATCCTGAGAATTGCTCGTCGCGCCATCTAACCTTTGGTTTTCTTATTTTCGGTTTCAGCTGAGATGGCGTGTGGTTCCACTAAAAAATAAGTTTCTGCCAGCCGCCTAGCCAAGGCGGCTCGATGTAACCGGACTTACTCTTGTATGACTGATGGTGCATATGTACATTATGGGTTAACAACTACTCTGTTCTTTTAGCAGACTGGGGTCTGTTTTGTATATAATTATAAGCGAAAAAGGCCATTCGACCGATGACGCCCTTGTCATTCGAACATATCACAAAACGGCTCAATCTGTTTTGACAAAGCATAATCTGTTTATTTTTTCGAGCGTTTCCGTAGAAAATATACAGTCTCGCGGCTTGATGTCTGTATCTTCCATCTGCTAATCCGGAAGCCAATACTCTATATGGAACCACTGCTCTTTATGACTAAGTCCAAAACACGCAAGCGATCCGAGAAGCGATCCTCAGGAAGAAGGAGTAAGCGTGTTCATACGACTCAAATTCAACGACTCAAAGCCCGTATCAATCAATCATCGCGGTCTTTGGCAGCAGCTGTGACACCGCTTCTGCCTTTCTTCCGCTAGATAGCCGGAGATTTTGCGTTGGCAAGGAGAGATAGTGATCAAGAGTGTTCTGTCGACTCATTAAGACTACAGAGATAATCCCGGCCGGTCTGGGGAGACATCCAGTGGCGTTCGCCACGGGAATCGACCAAATGTTTATCAATTAGCGCCGGAACTCATTAGTGGCCGCCGGGATAAATAGGTAGCAGTGTTCCACAGCCGCCGCGGTCGACTGCTACCATATGTTTACCGCTTGTCAGGTCAGAACCTATTAGTGCAGGTAGCTTCAATATAAAGTTGCGTTTTTGTATGTAGTTTCGGCGTAGTTTCGCTTAAAAGCCGTTTTATTTGTCCATTCCATTTGCTGCAGTTTCGAACCTGAACCTGCGGAGCTCAAACTACAAACTACCTCGCAGGCGTAGTTTGACTTTTCGGAAACAAGAACTCAATAAAACGCAAGTAAGACAAAACAAGAGCCAAGCTTTGACGAAACAGAAGTGAATAAAAAAAACGCAACTTAAGTCTTTAAATGCGAAAAGGGTATTGAGTGCCACCCTGGAAATCTTACGTCCCCAACAGGATTACTAGGTTCGGTAGGCTGGGGTCGAATCTGTCAGAACTAATATTTTGATGGGTCTAGGGATGATCAGTCACCACCTGAGTTACAAGAGAAATAATCCTATACATGTTTAGAACAAAGTGTTTGAAAGAAAATTATAATGAAGGCTACTATATCGTTGAAGGTTTATTGTTTCGGCGTAATAACAACTCGAGGAGGAGGTTTTGAAAGTTGCAAAGATGTATCAAGCTGGAAAGTCTTCAAGAGTAGCGTTGCTGCGAGCGGTTTCTCACCTTTTGAAATTTGAATAGTTTTCAATTGCATGTTTGTTCAAGTTGTTCAGTTTCTTTAATTTATGACGTAAAAGAGATCATTATAATTTGTCGATAAGTTTGAAGCATTGAGCCCAGTCTTCGTATTAGATAGGATTAACGCAGAAATAGCGTCGGTGGCGGTCAACAACCTCTTCTCATTTAAGGATTTGGTTTTGAAACTAGGTTATACCAGCTATTAGCGCTGCCTGTACTGATGGGATCTGATCTGGTAGGCGGTGAACATACTGTAGCGGTCGACCTAGCGAAAAATTCGACCCTATCGTCCAACCCAACTAATCCTCTTGATGATGCAAGATTTCCTGGGTAGCAGTGGAACACGATAGCGGTGGGCACTTTGATGAATATAATTTCGGGAGATGGGCCGATATCGCACTACCCTTGTATTGATTCACCTGGTCTTTAGAGTGGGGTGGATTTTCTTCTTGGTGTTGTTGATTTCCTTATGCAACTTTACTTAAACTGGTCTAGTGGGTTTTGACGTAAAGGCAGTTCTGAGAACCTCCGAGATTCCTTGTTTTATGGCACTTGCCCTTAGTCCAAGTGCCATATAGCGATTGTAATTTCTCTCCGTCCGTCGGTCGGTCTGACGGTCCGGATTTTGCTAGTTCGGGCACTTCCACGTAAGCTAGGACGATAAAGTTTGCAGGCATATCAGGGACCCGACCAGATTAAATTGGGAATAGTCATTCCCCCGATCCGACCATCTGGGGGGAGTGAAAGGAAGGGGAATCCGGGAAATTGATATATTTTCGACTTACGAATGGGTTGTCGGGGGATATTGGTTGATATTTAGAAATACCTCGTGTCTTAGACATCCTACTTCAGATCCGGACCAGATCCGGTGACTTCGGGGGGCCAAGTTAGAGGGGGGGGGGGCGGGAACCGCGGAAACATTTGAAAACGCTGTGAGTGGAGGGGTCGATATAAAATTTGGTGTGAAGGACAAGCACACGTCCTAGATACATTATAGACATAACCGGACCGGATACGGGCACTGTGGGTGAGGGGTGGATTTCTGGTGATTCCGCGAGTTCGGTACTTCCTGATGTGCATGTCAGGTCTGAACAGACTGCTCGAGAATAGTTGTTTTTTCGATCAGACAATCGTGGGGGGGGGGAGGGCTGAGGAATCAGGAATCTAGTCGCATGTATAACTTTTAAACGGATTATTGGATTTGAATGAAACTTGGCAAGTAGAAATAGCTATCGTCTCAGATGTTCCGTGCCAAGTCCAGATTGGATCCGATACCTGTGAAGGGGGCCGGGGTGGAGGGAGGCACCGGAAAACTCGTGAAACGCTTAATTGGGATGGAACATAGTGGGGAGAACAAACATTGGGCCTAGATACGTAATTGACAGAGCCAGATCGTTTGGGGCTCTGTGGGGGAAGTTGAAGGGGGTTTCCCGGAATTCTGTTGGTCGCGAGTTAGAAAAGTTCCAGATTTGCTATAGATGATTAAACTTTGCAGGCGTGTTGGTGACCCGACAAAACTTACCTAAACAAATTTCCGCTCCTTGATTCGACCATTTTTTTTTGGGGGGGGGGAGGTTGGCAAAGGCAGGGAAATACGTAGATTGACTTCCGTGAGTTGCGAACAGGTAGTCCGATTCGAGTGAAACCTATTGGGTGATAAGGATTGATGACCTAGACATGCAACACGATCGTTTGAACCACATGCGACCACGACCGGGGGAATTGGGGAGGGGGGGGATCGGGAAACTTTTTACAGGCACAAAAACCAAACGGATGGACCGAATGGGATGCGAAAGTTTGTCAGTAGCCTACCGAGTTTATACGGCTTAGATTTGTTATTGGGCTTCCAGACCGGATCCGGCCACGGGGGGGGGGGGGGGGTGCAGACAGAAGCTATGCTCAAGTTTCAGTCAAACTTGATGGACGGATGATGGACTTGATGTCAGAGACGCGTCATTTATGTTTTCAAGTCATACGGCCGCAGTAGAGGGAGTTGGCAGTAAAATCAAATCACTAGTCATGTGTTGTTATATTTGTTTGTTCGTGGATAGTCTTATGTATGGGCTTGTCGATTGTCGAATCTGACCAGTACTTCATTACGTTTAGCCCGACGAATTATCCCTGAGATAAACAACCTCGTGATCGTCAATTAGATTGACCATGTGGATCAGTGAAGAAAGCAGAATATTAAAGGACTGTTCAGAGGGTAAGTTAGTGAAAGTATTTTCTCAGAGTTCTGTGAAAGTATTTGACAGTTATGGGAAACAAGGATTGTGTAAATGATGGGTGAAAGCTTCTGCGCTTTCCCTGGGAATAATTGTAAAAGTATTTGGTAAATTGTAAATAGACACAGAAATCAGAATTCTAAAATAGTCACAGATTTGTACATTTACACTTTTAACACGCACATTTTAATATTCGTTATTTTATTTGCATTTGAATGTCGTTCAATCCGCATCGTTCTTCTGGTTTTTAGTTGTTTGATGGTTTGTTGGTTCCGCATCTTTTTTCTGTTGGTATTGTGCTGGATCTTATGATTATTTTTTTTTTTTTCCTCGTACATCATCTTAGAGGGATAACTAGCTGACCAAGAAAACCCCCATAAAATCACGGTTTTCTGTTATTTCGTAGTGAATGGTGAATAAAACCTTATTTACTGTACTACTCAGAAATGTAATTCTGATGCAAAACAGTCGGTTATTTTTCACTTTTCCATTATGCCAAAGATCATTTAACTAGATACGGTTTGGTCAAGTTCGAAACGTTTCATCACTGTTCTCTGATCTTTCAAGGTCAGAACCAAGCCCGAACTCCGAATCATATATCCACCCAGTTTCTTTTCAAATATTTGACCCGTTTTAACTTATAAATACGTGTTATAATCACCAAAAAACACATTATATCTCTTTGTTTGCGAAAATTGCCGATCGAAGTTCTAGGATAGTTTGTCTTTCCTAGAAGTGTTCATATCTGAAAATCTTGTTTCTCTGTCCCTGACTGTAACACCGGGGTTGGTCACCAAGAACCAGGGTGTACGAGTTACTTCAGGATACATTGGGTTACTCAGGTTTACTTTGGGTTACATTAGGGTTACATTGCATTGGGTTACATTGGGTTGCTTTTGGTTACATTAGGTTACATTGGGTTACTTTGAGATACTTTTGGGTTACTTTCCAGGGTGTACGCTGTAACCCTAGGTTCACACAGAGCAAATCGCGGCGATGAACGAGATTTTTCAACCGCAGCGACAGAAGATTTTTCTCGCATGGATGTTCACACTGAATTGTCGTAGGCAACAACAGAATTTAACGCGAAATGTTGCTGTTGCGTGCATAAAATCGTACTGTCGCCCGATTAAAGTTGAATTTTCCTAACACTGAAAATCATGATGAAGCAACAGACATCGCCGATTTTGGCGACGAAAATCCCGGCGATGGCCGATATCGTCTCAGTGTGAACGTCTGTGTGAACTTAGGGTAACTCTCATAGTTGTCCTATGCAGTGGCTTTCCTAGCCAAAATGTTCCAGGGGGGGGGGGAGTGCAAGGCATTTACCGACTGGCTGGTAAAACGACTGTTTCTTAAGAAAAATTGACTGTTTTGACAAAAACTGAATAATTTTCAGAAAAAAACGACTGTTTTCATGAAAATAATCAACTGTTTTGTCGAACAACCCGCGGCGTGCTTCGCGCCGACTCGGTTATTTCTTACCGACTGGCCGGCAACATTGGAGGGGGCGCCTCCCCCCCCAGTCGTAAGATATCGAAATATCTTGCGGACACTGGCTATTCCCTGCCCCCCAGAGAAAGACCCTTTGCATTAATTCCCTCCGTAAGCGAAGGATAGCTGCATTGCCGGCGTCAGTTCTTTCGTCGCCTACTTCTCTCCTGTCCTTTCCCGTGGCTACGGGAATTTAGTGATTTTCTCTTTCTCGGAGTCTGCCAGGGCCAGACTATCCCAGAGAGAAATTATCGACTAGTGCGCGCACGCACCGGGAAACTATCCCTGGGATCACCTTTAAGGGAACCATATATTTTCTCTCTTCTGTGTAAGAAATAAGTTTTAAATGTAGAGAAAATTCAGTGAGAGATAAAATCGTAAATGATGAAAAAGGATAGTGAGGAAGGAAAGAGGTTAAAGCTAGAAAGTCTGAAGCAGAGGAGAGGGAGACCGTGCAATAAGTTTCCTCCAAATGTGCCACTTGAAGAGCGACCGAGCAGATATATCGTTAGAAGGTTTGTCCTTGTTTAGCTTTCTTTTGTTTACATGTGATGGCTCATGATAGCGTCAGATGATTGAGGAGCTGGGATTGTTTCTCGTTGGAAAGTGCAGTTGATGTTGCAAGTACGAACTGAGTGCTTGAGTCCTAACTCATGATTTCCTGAAAACTGGTAGCAGTCGATAATTTTTCGGGGTTTAGTTTATTTTTGTCAAGGTAATTTTGATTTCTTATTCGCGTAGCTAAACCGTAGCTTCTAGAACTCTATGTTTTATTTGTGTTTTTGATTAACGAAGTAATAGGCGTTCGTGCTACGTAAGGCAACTCTTTCGAGCTGTTAGCCATAGCCTACTTGGATTAGTCGAGTTTATGGAGGTCATGCCATTTGAACGTGCTATGAAATTACCACACAAGTGAATTTGAAGTCATATACACTCTCGATGTTTAGAAGGCAAACTTCAATCCAGAAAGCATTGACAATTAGTTAGTGCCGTCACTATGATAGTGCAGGTCTTCTTGCAGCGTTTACATTGGCGTCGGTAACGCGAGGCGATGGGGCAACGTCAAACAACGCCTTGGCTTCACAGGAGACGTGGACTTTGTGGCTTTTCTGTTACGGATAGCTGAATCTTTACCAGCGTAAGTCTGAATTTTATCATCCGTCCTTTTGATCTCCGTCAAGTCGATCGAGAAGGGTGTTGACGTTTTTTTTGATGAAATTTTTCAAACTCTCGGAAGTTTCATAGCAGATAACAGAAGGATGCGCGGTTTCAACAGACAGTGCGTCACATACAACACTTGGGATGTTATCTGTTGTGTTGGAAAACGTTAAACATGAAAGGTTATGCATATTAAGCATTGCCAGGAAGAGCTAGAAAAACAGCCAAAAAAGCATCTACTGCCTTTTTTGTGCGTCGTCATGATGGCTGAAATTCAGCAGATACTTTTTGGCAATTTTTCGGCCTTCCTGATCGCAACGCTTGTTATGCATAACATTTTCAAACACAACAGATAACATCCCACGTTTTGTCTGTTAAGCACTGTCTGTTGAAACCGCGCATCCTTCTGTTATCTGTTATGAAACTTGTGACAGTGTATTTTCCGTCTTTAGACATTTGTCTAAAGATAAAGCATCATCTAAATGATAAAGCAGTAGACCACCATTTTTTTTCAATGGCATCTGATGCCATTTTTTTTAGTTTTTTATGAGTTCTCATTTTAGGAGCTCTGAATATTCTATTGTTTCGTTTTGCAGATACCATGGTATCTGATACCTCGGTCTACAGGCGTTTTTGCAGTTATCGTAGTATCTGATACCACGGTCAAAAGGCGTTTTTGCAACTATCGTGGTATCCGGCCAGTTACCGTGGTATTTAATATTTAGATACCACGGTCCGACCGTGGTAACTGATCGTGGTATCTGAAAGGTCATCTCACTTTCATCAACTTTTGTCAAATTGGTGGGAAAGAAGTTTGGCACTTAATGATGTGACTGAAGATCAGTTTTTCTTTTCGACTTCGAAAAGCGCAATTTCGGCTATTGTCGTTTTTACAGAGCAGCCGTGTAGCAGATACCACGGTTACTACAAAAACGACTAATTCCAGATCCAGTTACCGTAGTAACAGATACCATAGTATCTGCAAAAACTCAACTATTGTCTGTGGTTACTCTCTTTAGCTATATATTAGGCTGCTATGCTTGCACTAGCGATTGACCAGAGTTTGATAGTGGTTTTGGGTGACAGTGTAAATTATATTACAGCAAGGCAGACTGTGTTCTGTAAAGTCTCATTCTAACCCAAGGCTCCAATATCCTGTTCTCTGGTCCTCTCGTCTCTTGTTTACCCACGGAAGCTCTAGTGGCGAGCTGCTCGGATCTGCCACTGGGAAAAGTAAAGCCTGTAAGCTCTCTTCGACTTTACCCTTATTGATTCTCGATTCCAGAAGCTGGAGACTATAATGAAGATGCTTACTCAAGAGGGAGGGAAGTTTGCTAGGAATGAGGGGTGCAAAGCTCAATAGGAAAGCCTCGTATCATTCGACTTCCTTTTAAAGCTGAACCGAAAAGTGCAGGGATCTAATTACCCATCAGTTATTCACAAGAATTGGCTTGAATACACGCTGAAAATCCGCTACTTGGTTGTTCCGCTATTGACGAATAATAGATTTTCAAATAGTGGAATTTCCGTGTGATCCGCTTGTATTTTTGTTGTATGCCTTACGAAAAAGATTTACAACTTTTTTTGGTTCAGGCACTAAGCAATTTTCACCAATCTCACCACTGCCCACTGAAAAGCCGCGTTTGTGTTTGAGATTCAAATTTCCCGGATCATAGTAGAATTTTCGTTGTGGGGACGGCTGTTCTGAACGTCATAACTAGAGTCGATAGTAGAAAATAGAAAAATACCTTTGCAGATTCCAAATAATGTAGTGTATTCAATTGAGTGACACAAAAAAAAGTTGGCTTTTGATTTAAACTTCAAATCCGCTTCAGGATGGATGCGAGAAGAAAAAATGCAGTTGAAGCTTAACTTGTCTTATCCTAGCTTCAGATCGCGTGCCCACCATTTAATGCAAATTCTTTGAGCAAACGCATGTTAACCCGACTCCTGTCAACCACATCGAAAAGTCTGGAAAATGAAATCATAGTAAATGATTAATAATTTAATTTATTACCCGTCAGAAAACACACGCGTAGACAGAGTAAAAATTAAAGAAAGAAAAGGAGAATGTTTGATGGTGCAAAAAGGAGAAGAAAAACACTAAAACTACAAACAGAGAGACTACATAAACTATGTCTAGTTATGACGTTCAGAATATCAGCGGCCGTCCCCACAACGAAAATTCTACTAAGTCGTGGGAAATTTTAATCTCAACACAAACGCGGCTTTTCAGTGGGCTTAGTGCCTTCACAATAAATCATAAATCTTTCTCGTAAGGCATACAACAAAATACAAGCGCATAGAGGTAGCGCAAATCACACCTAAATTATACTATTTGAAAATCGATTATTCGTGAATAGCGGAACAACGAAGTAACATATTTTCAGCGGGTCTTCAAGCCAATTAAGTGAATAAGTGATGGGTAACTAGATTGTCCTATCCCAGCTCTTTTCGGCTAAACTTTAACATTATTGTTGAATCTCTGTGTATACTGTACAACTGCAATAAGCAGCTCACTGACGGTGCAAGCTTCGTTGACTACCCGTACGGAAAATCTACACCTCGAATCTAGGTCAAAACGGCCTCGTACGTTTGAAACACAAACTAGATCGTTTTCGCTGCCTATCCGCTGTCGTTTCCTCCTCAAATCTAGTTCAAAACGGCCTCGTACATTTGAAACACAAACTAGGCCGTTTTCGCTCTCGTTTTTCACCTCAAATTTGGGTCAAAACGACCTCGTACTAGTGTTGGGCGGTATTCGATATCCATAACGATATATCCATATATCGGACCAAATATCAATATCGAATATCGAAACGTAAATATCGATATTTTTTCACTCATAATTAATGTAAATAATCCAACATAACTTACATCTATATATCCAAATTGGAGCAAATGTTTTCCGTAATTCAGTTCTTATTTATCCGGAGTTTGAGATGATGCAAGATGCTATTTAACGACAATTTCGTTAGTAAATTTGGGCGAAACGAGACATATCCTATACCGAAACATACTAAAAAAATATCGATATCGATTATCGAAAGTGAAAATATCGATATATCGAAAAATCCAAATATCGCCCACACTACCTCGTACATTTGAAACAGAAACTACCTCGTTTTCTCTCTCGCCTCGTTTGGTAGCGAATCCACCTCGAACATTTGGTACAAAAAGACCCTGTTTTCTCAGTAAGCATTACGAGATTTACGAGGTCGAAACCAAATAATTTTGGTAGCAATCGTTTTTGGTACCTTTTCTTCCGAAGCGTTGGCAACACTGTATAGATCACCGATCACGAATTTTTGTTTCTTGACAAAGGGCAGATTGTTTACCGGTAGGACTAAGAAGGAAATATTTGGGTAAGGTTAGAGTGCTCCGTGGTCCTTACTTCTGTCCGATGTGTGGTAAAATTAATGAATGTATATTCCATTTAATGTGTGAGTGTCAGGAGTTAAAAGACCTGAGGAAGGAAATATTTGGGGAAATGATTTGGGGGGAGGAAAGGTTTAAACAAATTTTGAAAAGTAGAAGTTTTAGAGATATAAGAAATTTGGGAAGATTCCTAAAGGTAGCCATGATTCACAGGGAAAGTTTTTTGTAAATAGTGGTTGCGGCTATGGTTTCGTTTTTGTGTTGTTTTATTGTTTCCATGGCCCTTTGTGCTTTTCCGGAAATAAATCTTATCTTATCTTATCTTATCATTTGAAACAGAAACTACCTCGTTTTCTCTCTCGCCTCGTTTGGTAGCGAATCCACCTCGAACATTTGGTACAAAAAGACCCTGTTTTCTCAGTAAGCATTACGAGATTTACAAGGTCGAAACCAAATAATTTTGGTAACAATCGACCCGCGCCTTTGTCAAGAAACAAAAATTCGTGATCGGTGATCTATACAGTGTTGCCAACGCTTCGGAAGAAAAGGTACCAAAAACGCCCGAAAAATGTACCAACTGACTAAAAAATTGTACCACGTGCAAAAATTTTCCCGCGTGTTGCGCTCCGCGCAACAAGTGGATCGTTTTCGATGAACAGTGGCCTACACCAGAATACTTTTCCAATACAACGTCCCCACGACAAACGTCCCCGTGACAAAACTTCCCCGATCAAAACGTCCCCTGGCAAAACGTCCACGGCTATAGATTTGTTTTCATCGCTGAGGGATAGCTAGGCCTATGAGACTACTCATTGCGTCATCAGTTCAGGCAAAAAATGTTTTTGGAATTTAAACTTTTGAAAACCACGATGGGTTGACTACTTCGGCATCTAACCGATACGGAAGAAACAAACCAAAGTATTGCTCTCGGCTATAGCCATTTCTTAAAGAAAGCGCAAAGATTTAGTAGTTTGTCAGTTTTCATTTTATCTTTTATTTAATTGTTTGTATTATATGTTAGTTTACGCTGCGATATAACTCATTGATATCGCTTTTGTTTGATATTTAATTTGGTGATCTTTACTATTAAAAGATTTTATTAAAGGATCAAACCGTCTAACCTAGATTTACTTGTCTCTCTACCTAACTAACAGATAACTAGACCTACGTTGCCGGGGCAACGTGAAGTGTTGCGGCAACCTTTGTCCGGCTTCGCCGACTAAAGTGTTGCGAGAGCAACACTTTGGTTTTGTTTCTTCGCTGTCGGTTAAATGCTGAAATTGTCAACTTATCGAAGCTTTTAAAACGGTATGTTCTAAAAAGAATAATCACATGATCAAAAGCTGTTCTTTAGCGTTGTAAAACCAACAACAAAACAATATCGGAAGAAGGGACTAAATTGACTTGGCGGTCAGTTGAACTTTATCCTTTTCAATCGTAGATATCATGACGGATGAAAACTTGGAACAATATCTTATATAATCTAGTTGGTATTATAAAGCTATCCGTAACGTTTCAGGACTAAAATACCATAGATGACACTATTAATTATTACAAAACTACCTTATTGTTTTAGATTACCGTATCTTTGTACCCGTTGTGTAAACAGTTAATCCTCGGTTATAGCGATAGACCATCGATACAAACTTTCTTACCGTCATATTTACAGATATCGAATACAATGTGCACCAATTTTCAAAAATTTCTAGCCCCTCGTGAACCGATTCTTACTTACAAGTCCCTCTCCCGTGATTGACATCAAATTCATCGGAACAAATAATGGATACACCAGCTATTAAAAGTTGCAAACCCCTCATCGCTGAAGATGATTATAGCATAAAAGCCGTTTTGGCTTCTTGGGAACAAAATTGTTCTTACCATCTAATACACCTGATACAAATAACAGGTATACCAACTAGCAAAAGCTGCAAACTCCTCATTGCCGAAGATGATTATGAGCTAACAGTCGACTGTTGCTTACAGTCGACTGTTGCTTACAAGTCCCTTACATGTCTCACAACTGGTATCGCCTATTTTTGGTTTCAGTGTGTACCTTACTCCTGAAGTTGTCAACCCCTTGAAACTTTCAAACTGGTTTATCTCATGAAGGATTTTTGTTTAAAAAATTGGATGACATATACTTTGATCAGCTCATCAAGGGCATCGATTGCCCTAACCACAACAAAAGAATATCGGAAAAAGGGACTAAATTGACTTTGCAGTCAGTTGAACTTTATCCTTTTCAATCGTAGACATCGTGACGGATGAAAACTTGGAACAATATCCTATATAATCTAGTTGGTATTATAAAGCTATCCGTAACTTTTCAGGATTAAAATACCATAGATGACACTATTAATTATTACGAAACTACCATATTTTACATTATCGTTTGTACCCGTTGCGAAAACAGTAAATCCTAGGATACAGCGAGAGACCATCGATACAAACTTTCTTACCGTCAGTTTTATATAAATCGAATACAATGTGCAACAATTTGCACAAATTTCTAGCCCCTCGTGCACCGATTCTACTGACAAGTCCCTTTCCCGTGATAGACATCAAGTTCACCGGATAAAAATAATGGGTACACCGGCTAGCAAAAGTTGCAAACCCCTCATCGCTGAAGATTTTTGTAGCATAACAGCCTATTATTACTGACAAGTCCCTTGCATGTCTTACAATTGGAAACCTAATTGTTCTTACCATCAAATGACGGGTACGCCAACTAGCGAAAGCTGCAAACCCCTTATTGCCGAAGATGATTATGAGCTAACACTCGACTGCCGCGTACAAGTCCCCTACATGTCTCACAACTGGTATCACCTATTTTTGGTTTCAGTGTGTACCTTACTACTGAAGTTGTCAACCCCTTGAAACTTTCAAACTGGTGTATCTCATGAAGGAATTTGTGTACCAAAAAATGGATGACATATACTTTGATCAGCTCATCAGCGGCTATCGATTGCCGTCGAAAAAAAAAATTCTACCTGTCTTAGTTCAAAAGTTGACTTTTTTGCCGTAGGCCAACTTTCTAACGTCACCACTTAGAAAGGAGCAAAGGATAAGCTCTAGTTTCTTTAGCAATGAGAGAACTTCTAAAGTTTAAGAGGTATATCTGATACCATTTCTCTACCGCAAACCCAAGTGCAAAAAAACGAATGATAAACTCAGCTGAAATCGCGTACACAAATGGAACCAAATTGTTCTTACCATCGAATACACCGGAAACAAATAACAGGTACACCAACTAGCAAAAGCTGCAAGGCCCTCATTACCGAAGATGATTATGAGCTAACAGTCGACTGTTGCTTAAAAGTCCCCTACATGGCTCATAACTGCTATCGCCTATTTTTGGTTTCAATGTACCTTACTACTGAAGTTGTCAACCCCTTTGAAATTCTCAAACTGGTGTGTCTCATGAAGGAATTTTTGTACCAAAAAATGGATGACATATACTTTGATCAGCTCATCAGTGGCTATCGATTGCCGTCGAAAAAAAAATTCTACCTGTCTTAGTTCAAAAGTTGACTTTTTTGCCGTAGGCCAACTTTCTAACGTCACGACTTAGAAAGGAGCAAAGGATTAGCTCTAGTTTCTTTAGCAATGAGAGAACTTTTAAATTTTAAGGGGCACATCTGATACCGTTACTCTACCGCAAACCCAAGTGCCAAAAAAAAAAATTATAAACTCAGCTGGAATCGTCACAGACATGGACAGAAACAATAGATGGCAGCACTTCCGGACCCGTGGGAAAAAGCCACTTTTTTGTCTCTGTAGATTTTTCTATTTATCACTCAAAGAAGATATGTTGGCTGTGGGGCCGGGTAACTGCCGCATATATTTAACACTTATAGATTTTAGTCCATCTTCAATTTGAAACTGGTGCCTGCCTGCTAGCGTGCTAGAACGGAGCGTTCCACTCGAAAGCAGAAACATGGTTTGATGAAACGAAAGGTTCGCTACACAACTTGAGATGGTCCTCTCCGACATAGGCTATACAACTCCACTTCACTTCGCAAACCGTAGGCTCTGGCTCGATGACAAGCAAAAACCATCCTTATTGGCCCCAGGCAAGAGTTCTACGGAGCTTTCCAAAATGTAATGTCATATTCATCAATCCGGCCTAAGGTCCACACTTTCCGTAAAAACCGCACAGGTTAGACCCTTCCCAGTTACCAGGAATAAAATGAAATCGGAGTCATAGGAAAAAAAAAAAAAAAAGAAAAAAAAAACGAGGACAAAACCAAAGTGTTGCTCTCGCAACACAATTAATCGTTCATCCGCTTCTGTTTCCTCGCTTCCCATGTCATTTTTATCCAGCATAGCGGCACTACGCTTATTTTTGTATTTTCCTTGTTTGGCTCTCTTTGAGCCACAGCGGGCTTCCCCCTTTCTCTGAGGAGCCTATTTGTGCTCCTCAGATTGTGCATGTTGCTTCAAACGACTTAGAACCTATTAGTTTACGTGTCAATTGCAAGGCATATTTACACTACGTATTTTAACTGAAAACAATACATCTATGAAGCAACCAGTTCTATGTCCGATCTTTCCTGCTACTAAGAAATGTTTCGACATCTGTAATGGACACTCTGAAGTTGGTTTACCTCGATCATGCACCTGAAGGTCGAAGCGAACTTATGCTTGGGGACGTTTCGCCACGGGGTCGTTTCGCCACGGGGACGTTTGGTCATGGGGACTTTTTGTTACGGGGACGTTTTGTCATGGAGACGTTTTGGCATGGGGACGCTTTGTCACGGGGACGTTTCGTCGGGGACGTTTCGCCAGGGGACATTTTGTCATGGGGACGTTTCGTCGGTAAGCCGCGAATCGTATGTGAGTGCAAAACGGATAAGTCTGCTACATATTATTAGAGCTATGTTTCGGCCCTTCTTGGCAAGGGTCATCTTCAGACTCAAGCCGCTAAAGCTGGAAAATGAACTTCCTGTGAAATGGAAAATTATGAAAAATGAGCTGGAAAATGACTGCTCATTTTCCAGCTTGTGCGGCTTGAGCCTGAAGAGGACCCTTATCAAGAAGGAAATATAGCTCTAATAAAATGTAACTGACTTATCCGTTTTGCACCGTCAAATATTCTTTCTTATTGCTCACCAAATGCAACTGCCTCTGCATCTCGTCAATTACCTTGCCAGTGGAACAAAAGTCGAAGTATTATAGGAAAAGTCTTTCACCATCCCCTGATGGCAACTTCGCAGTGAAACTATAAGGTCGCCCTCGCACTTCACCAAAAACGAGGTGGAAATGAAATCTCCTTGTTATTTAGCTACCATCTTCGCAGCGAAAACAAGGCCGAAGTTGAATACACCCTCGCTCTTCGCCAAATATGAGGCGGAGGTAGAATCACCCTGTCTTTCGCCATCTTTTTCGCAGCGAAAACTAAGGTCGAAGGGAAATCCGCTCGCCCTTTACTAAACACGATAGCGAACGCGAGATCTCCCTCTCCTTCGCCTTCATACTCGCAGCGAAAATGTGGGTCGAAGTATAATTCGCCATCAATATTCGTCCTCGCTATACTTTCGCCCGCATTTCGCTACCGAAAATACCGTTTCGTCCTCGATTCGAGGTGTAAAATGGCATTCGACGTGGAGATTTTTCGTACGGGTATTTCGGGCCCAGGTAGGGAGGTCGACTACGTATTTAGAAGTAAAAATAATGAAGTGTTTTTATCGGTGCTAGTTAACATTGGCCAGAAAGATGCGATATATAGAAAAGTAGGCAGGTCCACGGAGTTAAAATCTGTTCGAGAACAAGGTAATGAAAGCGCAACTTATTTGCCACTCCGCAGCAGTCTTCTTTCGAGTTTGAAAGAGTTTGAATTTCTAATCAGGAATTCTGATCAGACATATTGCCGATCTCTGGTCTACCTGTAGAACAGAAAAAAAGTATATTGTGCACATTTTAATTTGTTCTGGTGATATAGGAGCAAAGGGGACAAACCTATTGATATTGCAACAGCTATGACGGCCTTAGCTGCGACCGCACAAAGATTCCTCGACGGATTCCCTCTTCAGAATGGACACGATAATAAAGATGATTCCTGTGATGAAGGCGACGATGACCTTAGTGAACACAGGTAATTTTTTTTCTCTTTTTAGCGAAATAAAAAATCTGTTTTTTCGTCCAAGTCAACAATAATTAAGCTAGATACAGCTGGAACTTATTCCCTGGAACCTTGTTGATTTCATAACTAGTTCCCTTGATTTAAACTTTAGCCAGCCTTTGCTCTTATCCCTAGTACGGGGGGGGCTCTAGTCTGGGGGAAGAGCTATATTGGGGGTTCTACAAATCTGACTGAGACTTTTGTCGTGCCTTTATTGTCTTTTTTTATTGGTAAATGTAGGCTAATGGCCACCGTTGGCTATCATTCCCACTAAACAAATAGATAACTAATTGTTAAATTTGCTAGTTCAAAACCAGGCAACAGTTGCGTTTTAGCAGATGCCATGGTATCTGTTACCACGGTAACTGGATCTGCGGTTTTGCAGTTACCGTGGTCTGATACTAAAGTTGCTCTGAGAAAACGGCAATTGCTGGATTTTTGCTCTTAGAAATCTAAAAAAAAAAGTACTGGTATCCACTGAAATCTAGAGTGACATACGACCAATATACGTAAGAAAACTTCTTATTTCACAACTGAGCTAACCAATCGCATGGTATATTTCCATTGTAGTTCACCTATAGGTCATCGATCTCTACCTTGTCCGTACATTTTGGGTTGTCCCCCCTCCCCCAACCCTAGGATGGTAGTTACGCCCCTGCTTACAAGGAATTACATCATTATTTGTCAGGATCATTGTTTTTTTTTAGTTTAATACTTTTATTGTACAAACCAACTTTTACATGCTATACTACATGAATACACCTTTTGTAAGCCTCTTAACATCTTATGTTCATGTAGCAGATACTTCTGACTGCAGGAAAGCCCGAATGGGCCTGTGGGGGCAGTAAAAAAACAAAAATAAAAAACTTCCCTTTACTGTAATTTTCAAAAAAGAGAAGAAAACTGAAAGAGGAAGAAAAAAAGAAATGAAGGAAGAAAGCAAAGAAAACAAGGCCAAAGGTGTCGATGGGATCCCAAAAATCTAAGATTCGATCCAGACAATTCGGTCTTGTCTTCGCCAGGCTAATCATCAGAGAAAACCGAGTTCAGATATTCTAACTACCTATCTATACCTCTATAAGCCATATCTATTTTGACGATATTGACCGAAACTTCCTGCTTTACTACTGCCGAATTTGCGGTTTCGCCCGAATTCCGAGCGAACTACTAGTCCAGCAAAAAAAGAAAAATTCAGAAACGAAGCCGGCGTATCTCCTTATCCCTATAAAGAAATCTAATCAATTTTAAATAAAATTTTGACTTAAAAAAAATGCGGGTACAACCGGATTCCGGACTAATTATATGTCCGGGTAAAAAATGATCATTATATACAGACTCAGCGTCTCTTCTTACCCCTAAATATATCATCTAATCAACTTCAGATAAAGCTTTTACTTTTAACATATTTCTGGTTTTGGCCGGATTACAGGCGAACTAGTTGTCCGGCGAGAAAATGGTTTTCACCATCGGGTTCAGCATGTCTTCTTACCTATAAATCAAACATTTAATCAACTTCAAATGAAACTGTTACTTTTAACCAACTTTCCGGTTTTGGCCGGATTCCGGACGAACTGCTTGTCTGGCCACAAAATGATTTTCACCATCATACTCAGCATGTCTTCTTACCCCTTAATCAAACATTTAATCAACTTCAAGTGAAACTTTTACTTTTAACCAACTTTCCGGTTTTTGCCGGATTCCGGACGAACTACTCGTCCAGCGAGAAAATGGTTTTCACCATCGTGCTCAGCATGTCTTCTTACCACTAAATCCAACATTTAATCTACTTCAAATGAAACTTTACTTTTAACAAACTTTCCGGTTTTTGCCGGATTCCGGACGAACTACTTGTCCGGCGAGAAAATCATTGTCACCATCGTGCTCAGCATGTCTTCTTACCTCATAATCGACTATCACATTACCTGTTTAAAAATCTTTTGTTTGTCCTTTAAATTGAACCCCCTCCCCCACCCCCAAATATAGGGCTACACGACCTTACCCTTGACCCAAACAATCCTAATACCAAGTTTCATCAAAATATCTCATTCCCTTCGGGAGTTATCGTGCTTACAGACGGACGGACGGACGGACGGACAGACGGACGGACGGACAAATTTGCGATGTCATAGGTATCCCTCCACTTACGTTTTGGGATCCCAAAAACAACAACAACAAACAATAAGTGGGAAACCATGCCGTCGTACCCACATCAACCAATAAACTAAACAAACGGAGTAAAATTTTTATCAATGGTGGTCTGTCAAGAAATGTTTCTTTAGTCGGTCCTTGAACTGAGCTAAACTTACCGCATTCTGGATTTCACAAGGAATCGAATTCCAAACTGCGGTTCCCATCTGCTTTATGACGAAGCCCAAACGTGTAGTGTTTCTCACTTGACTCGCCAGCAGTTTCGCATTTCTTGTGTTATACTCATGATTAAACATGTTCATTTTAAATAAATCAGAAAACACTTTTGGGCCAAGTTCGTACAGACACTGGTATACAAACGACCTCTAATCTCTATTTTGTCCAACATTTAAAATATTGTACTTTCGAAATATAAAATCACTACTCACAAGACCTCTTTCATACATACATATTGCCCGTAGAGCTTTGTTTCGCTGTATCTGTATTTTCTGGTAATTACCTTAAAAATTGGTGTGACCGGCAATTTTTTTGGTCGGAACGAAATAGATCTGCATCAAGATTTGTTTTGTTGATACTTGTAGGCTGTTTAAATGTAACTGTATCATTTCATTTGATTCAACTCTTCGAACGATTCAGCCTTTTAGGTATGGTCAAGTCTTGGGCGGATTTTTAGGTTCCAACCGGGAAATATGGTCCTGGCTCTCTCACATTTGTTGACATGAATGGAATTGCAATCTGTGTTATTGTTGGATGCTTACCCCGTGTTCGCACTGTTCCCAATATGACGCCAGGTGCAGTCGGCTTTGTTTATGGAAAGGAACTTCAGTCCAGATTCGCGTGCGTGCGTATTTTGATGACAAGATTGGTAACGAACGCGAGGAGTTGCTCACTCCCAGAAACGATGTACACCAAGTGGCGCGTGCTGCGGTGCCGTGCCGGTGCCATGCGGTCATGAAATTTTTTCGAATGATGCAATGATCCCACTTATTTTGTACTGTCCCTAGATGCTCCCTTTGTATCCAAACACAACTGATCCCATCCCTTATCTTCTTTTCTTCTGCCACGACAACTTGCATATTAATTTTATCTCTAAATTACGACACTGCCCTCAGCCCGGAATCTTGGGAGGGGGGGGGGGGCACACTTCGAACTTCCTGACGTATATATATATATATATATATATATATCTGTATTTGAAAGCGATTAAGCCATATACAGAAAAACAAAACAAACAACATCTCAAATAACAAACAACCTCACATTCTTAACTTAATATCCTACCGACTTTTTGCTAAACTAATAACTTTTTCTATCATGTTGCCGAAACACACTATAGACCTAGCATTTGTAGACTGAAGGATACCTAGAAATAGCTCATCCCCCCCCATTCTGAGAAAGAGTACCCCTTTATATTATATTAATTCGAGTGATGAGGGGCTGGGCCATGTTCTCTTGAGGTGTGAGGAGCTTTCTAATATATGGGGTACTCTTTTTCAGAATGGGGGGGATGTTTTACTATTAGTTTAGCCAGAGTTTAGCAGAAAGTCGGTAGAATACTAAGTTAAGAATGTGAGGTTGTTTGTTAGTTGAGATTGTTGTTTGTTTTGTTTTCCTGTATATGGCTTAATCGCTTTCAAATACAGATATATATATATATATATATATATTAGAAAGCTCCTCACACCTCAAGAGAACATGACCCAGCCCCTGATCACTCGAATTACAAAAAGGACAAGGATACTGCGCTTCCGGACCACCACTTTTCCTTTTCCAAGTATATGTGGTACTTACTCTTCATGTAACCCGATCTGCTCGAAGGAACGGTTGTACATAATCACTTAGCCAATAACTCCGTGCTCCTTGTTCTGATGTCCTGGCCGAATTTAAACTAAGAGGTGCGTTTACTTTTGCGTGATTACGTCGGAAGTGATCAAGGCAGCGGTGTTCTACAGGGGGGGGGGGGGGGACATTTATTAATAGGCCGAAATATTGCTGCCAAAGTATCGTAGCTGACATTTCCGTGTTTTATCCATTGTTTGATTATATGTTTCCAAGTCAGCTTGGGCTCAAGGAGTGTGTATGTATGTATGTATGTATTTATTTGTGAGTAAACCAAACAAGGTATTTCACTCTATATACTAAACTAAAACTACATGACATCAAAAAGAAAACATTAATCTAATCTAAATCTTAAAGTCTCAAATGAAGAAAAATGATTACACAACCAATGATCACCAACTACGAAATTTCTAATCTCCTCGTTATTTAAAAAAAAAAACAATAACAAGGTTTCTAACATACTTATTACTCACTATACTAAATTCAAACTAAAACGAAAGCTAAGACCTAGTTCAGATAAACACAAAGACAAAAACATTATCTGGGTATAATAAAAAGGACATTCAAATAAAAGATGGCTGCAAGTTTCACGAATTTGGCAACAATAGCACAAGCTAGAAGGAACTTTACCGATTCTATGCAGGAAACTATTAAGACTACAATGGCCGGTAATAAATTGTGTCAGCTGGTATCTTGGCTCAGAAGAAGAAGCAGCAATTAAATCATTTGTATTTGAAAAGAAACGGCTTGGCCAATAGCTAATTGAATTTTGAAAATCACTATACCACATTTCATATAACTGACGGTTTAAAATAAAATTATTAAAAAAAAATGTTAATCTGTAAATCTGGTGTTTTATTTTGAGTGTTACGGATGATGTGCACCAGGATTATAAAATTTTAGTGTACGTGTTATAAATCCTTTAACCTTTAACCTTTTTCTTGTCTCGTCATTTTGGCGGAATAAAAGCATTTCATTCATTCAAAGAGTGCCCGCTTTCTTTCTTGTTTGACTTTCTTTCGTCTAAGCCGTTATACCTATAGCACAGGAATTACACCATCGCATTACCCGTGGTTCACACTGCTGCGATGTCGTGCGAAATTCTGTGTTTCGCTACATACGACACAAATCGCTTGACAAGCACCGAAACACATAAGGCGTATTCTTGCTGTTCCCCGAGGACTCCACTTGAGGAGTCCCCGCGTTTTAGTTTGTCTCGGGGACTCACTCCCCGTGTTCTACGGTCCCCACGGACGTGGAATGCTCCGATTATCATCACCATGATCAAAAAGGACTCCCTTTCATATTTGGAAGGGAATCAATTTTTGCTGGTGCTGGTGCAATGTAAAACTGATTAAAAATAATCAGTGTTAACAAAACCAAAAGTAAAGTGGATCCAGACTAATTTTGTCAACTGTATTTTTTTTTTTTCAAACAAAATCTATCTTAGAAGCACTCCCCGTGTTCTCGCTGTTTTCCTAGGTGGAGTCCTCGTGGAGTGACTCCCTCTATTCTCGCCGTTCCGTTTGATTTCCCGAGGAGTCCTCGGGGAACGGCGAGAATACGCCTATAAGCTTTTTGTCGGAGTGTTGTGCGCTTTGAAAAATGTTAACGCGTCCGGCATAGAGATAATCAAAGATTTGTTGATATTTCAATACTAAAATTGTTCTACCCCTTTTATGGCAGTTGCAGCTTCGCTCAAGTGCCAAATACCGATCACTTTTCGGTCGGTCCGTCTGTCCATTGTTCTCAAGTTAGGGTACTTCCAGAAGTGCTAGGACGATGAAACTTGGCAGGCGTATCAGAGACCCGAACAGACTATCTTGGATATAGTCACTTTCCCGATCCGACCACCGTGGGGGGACTGGAGAGAGGGGGAATCCGGAATCTTGAAGTATGTGTAACTTTGGAGCGAGTGATCGGATCTTAATGCAACTTGATATTTGGAACGAGCTCGTGCCTCAGATATCCCATTTCAAGTCTGGACCGGATCTGAGGAATGGGGGGGGGGGAGCCGGAGGGGGCAACCGCAAATCTTGCGATACGGTTAGAGTGGAGTGATCAGGATGAAACTTGGTGGGCAGAACAAGCACAAACCGTAGATGCGTCATTGACAGAACTGGACCGGATTTGGGCGCTATGAGGGGAGTTGGAGGGGGGTGGTTATCCGGAATTCCTGTGAACCGGAGTTAAAGTACTTCCAGATGGGGTAAGACTTCTTTCACACTTCCGAACAGTTCAAATCCGGTGCAAGACTCCATCGCTTCTCTTAAAACTCAACTGTCGAGCAAGAAAATGCAAATCAATGTTAGTAAGTCTTCAGTTATGCGATTTAGCAGACTGAGAAGAGAAACTGCTGAATATCCATCGTCATTCAGGCAGGGAAAATCCGTTAAATCGCTTGGGTTGATAATCGATGACGATCTGAAAAAGAATTCTCATGTTGACAATATTGTCCGTAAAACCAACTTTTTAATTAAATCCCTCTCTACCTTTGAATCTTTCGGTTTGGATACTAAATGCCTCCTCTGTTATTTAAAAACTTATCCTCATTTAGAATATGCTTCACCGGTTTCGCATTCTTCTCTTTCTGCGGAGCTCTCTTATCGCCTGGGGAATGTCGTAAAGAGAGCAGTGAGAATCATTTTGGATGATCATAAAGTTTCATATGAAGAGGCTCTCATTAAGCTGGACATTCCCAAATTAACTGACCGCAGAAGTACTCTTTCAAAAAATTTGTAGCAAAGATAATGTGTTGTCCCAGATGGGCGATCTATTCCCCCCTCCCCTCCCGTCTTCCATGCGTCGGTCCGAGAGGAACAGTGGCAATCAGTTTTCTCCATATCCTGCTAATTCTTCTGCCCAATTTTTACGTAGTTTCATCCCATCGTTATGTCTGGTAAAATCTTGTAAGTGTATTAGTTAATTTGTTTCGTGTCTGCGTATTTCGGAAACATTTATTCCTTTTCTAGCTTTAAGCTATTTGGTAAATAAACTTGATTGATTGATTTTCTGGATGAAGTCTGGATTAAAAGGTCAATAAAAATTCACCTTTCTGATCTCATCGAAACCTTTGGTCTTGTTCAAGTAGATGACATACGAGGTTTGAATAAAATTGAAATTCTCGAGTAGTGGCTTGTACCCGCGGGGTTTTCAGTTCGTCTCTCGAAGTCATTTTCCCCTACAGAATCACCTTCTCGTAAAAGCTCAATTTCAGGGGCTGCGGTGTGAACATTCGTGCGCTTCAAGTCGCTTTCACACTGACACGTTTTCACACTAAGCTACGCTACCTCTGCGTCGTGCTTGCGCAAACGCAAAGCTTACGCAGACAGATAAAACGCAACGCAGGAATAGAACCAAGTTCTTTTTTGCGTTGGGTCGACGCGTACGCATCAGATTTGTCAGTGAAATGGAAGTTTTGGAAGAAAAACAAAAGAAAACATGCTGATGATGAAGGCAAACTTTCTACTAGTGAAAGAAATTAAAATTCAGCAGAAGAAACCGAAAAATGTAAACGAGCATCCATCGCGAAAGCTTCTCGTCCAGGTGTGAAAGATACGCTGCGCAACCTGACGCAACGCAAGATAAACGCATACGCAACGCATCGCAACGACGCGTCAATGTGAAAGTGGCTTCAGTCGTACATCGAAAGACCAAATAAAAAAATCGTCTCGGATATAACGCGGCCGTGCGAACCAAGGTTGAGAGAACTGACACTTCGTCGGAAAAATAAGAATTGACCTTTTCAACTGATATTAATTGATTTTGACAGCTACCATAGCGACTCCCCGCTGGAAGAAGTCGCTACTGTGGTTGACATACCTACCGCGCTACTTGAAAAGGAGACGAAAGTTAAGCAGAAGATCATAAGCGGAATCGAAAAGGAGGAGCAGCCGGAAGCAGACCCCTTTGCTTTCCAGGTGAGCGACGAAAATGTATGGATTTTTTTGCTTTCTATTTGCTAGATCTAAGGCATATTCTCGCCGTTCCCCGAGGACTCCACTTGAGGAGTCCCTGCGTTTTTGTTTTTCCCGGGGACTCACTCCCCGTATTCTCGCGAGTCCCCACGGACGGGGAATGCTCCGATTATCATCACCATCATCAAAAAGGACTCCCTTTCATATTCGGTGGGGAATCAGTTTTTACTGGTGTTGGTGGATGCAAAATTAATTAAAAAGAATCAGAATAAACAAAACCAAAAATAAAGCGGATCCACACTAGTTTTGTCAGCTGCACATTTTTTTTTAAGAACAAAATCCATTTTAGAAGCATTCCCCGAGTTCTCGTTGTTTTCCGAGGCGGAGTCCGCATAGAGTGACTCCCTCTATTCTCACCGTTCCCTTCGATTCCCTGAGGAGTCCTCGGGGAACGGCGAGAATACGTCTCTAGTGTTGTGTTATTCCGAGGAATTCGTAAAGAAATAAATGGCTTCGTACCAAAATGCCCGTCAAAGTTTGTCCATATAGAGTTTTTTTTTCTACTGTTTTGTTTCTGTCATCTCTCGGTATTGGATCAGTGCAGGACAGCAACATTCTTTCGGAGAGCTGACGAGCTCCTGGTTAGAGAGAACAAAAAATATCGGGAGTAACGAAATAAAAAAAATCTTCCAAGTGCAAGTTTTTCTGTTCGAAGCAAGGCATTGTTCTACAAAAATATGTTATTTGTTTTTTGTTCGCGATAGAGAAAGATCAAATGGGTAGAGAAACACGAGTAATGCAGCGTTTACAAGAACAGGTAAACTTGAAAAGAATCCGATCTTGATGACAAGATTATGTTTACACGCAGAGGGGAAAAAAGTAAATTCTTCAAACCAGAAAATGTGACAAAAATAAATTCACTAGCCAATAGAAAAATGTTTTATTTTTATAGCGTTTATGACATCAGTACTGATGACTGCTGCTCTCAAAAGCTAGCTAGACTTTTTTTTAGTCTTTTTCACCAGCGCTGTCGACGAGATTCCTTTCAGGTAGACCGGAATTCCTTTCATCATGAAAGGGTTCTCGTCCAGCTAGACTTCTTTTAGTCGTCTTCACGAACGGAATCCTCTTGAGTTGACCGGAATTTCTTTCTACTCGACGGGATTTCTTGTCCGTGGAAACGCTACAGAAGAGTAGGAGGCATAGGATTTGGGTTCGCGTAGAGCGTTACCGCACACTTGGGACAATAAGTGAAGCCAGGGCTCAAGAGCAGCAAGATTCAAGTTTTCGTCTCTTTACTGAAGAGCCAATTGTTGGCAGAAAACCTGTTCTTACAAACCTTTAGGTTATTTAATGTAAATATCCCTTCAGCCCAAGCTGACTGCGAATCATACTTGATAGTGCAAAACGGATACGCCACCTGAATTTTATTGGAGCTATATTTCGGCCCTTCTTGGCAAGGGTCCTCTTCATTTTATAAGTAGTGAACTGATAGACAAAAATGCTCCTAAGCCGGGCTCTGACAAGGGAGTCCTAAGGCGAATTCTCGCCGTTCCCCGAGGACTCCTCGGGGAATCGAAGGGAACGGCGAGAATAGAGGGAGTGATTCCACGCGGACTCCACGTCCGGAAACAACGAGAACACGGGGAATGCTTCAAAAATGAATTTTCTTCTAAAAAGAAATATGCAGTTGACGAAATTAGTCTGGATCCACTTTATTTTTGGTTTTGTTTATTTTGATTGTTCTTAATTAATTTTACATTACACCTACACCAGCAAAAATTGATTCCCCTCTGAATTTGAAAGGGAGTCCTTTTTGATGATGGTGATGATAACCGGAGCATTCCCCCTCTGTGGGGACTCGCGAGAATACGGGGAGTGAGTCCTCGGGACAAAAAAAAACGCGGGGACTCCTCAAGTGGAGTCCTCGGGGAACGGCGAGAATACGCCTCTACTCTTCTAAATTATATTCGAAAAATTGTTTATGGAATTGGTCACGGTACAAGTCCCTTATGTAAAGTGCCATCTATATTGGTCCTCTTCAGGTTCAAAGCCGCTCAAGCTGGAACAATGAACTTGTGGAACAAAGTAAAGATTCTAGCTTAGCGTTAATATTTAACTTCGCAAATTCCTCTATGAGAGTTGCTTGGAGTTAAAAAGGTCGCTGTGATTTTATTTTGGACACTGCTGCTGCTTTTGCTGCTCGATTGGGCCGTTGATCGGGTAGAGTTTTTTCTGCATTTAGGTTGACTTTCGTTTTGTAGTAGGGAAGAGCTTGGGGTCCGAATTCCCTTTCGTTGATGATGTTTCTGGTAGTGAGTATTCGCCTGTGTCTCTATTGATCCCTGAACGGTTTTTGTGAACAGTCAGGAAAGTAACTGCACTTTATTTCATCAAAGTGATGAGACAGATAAAAATGTAATGACTAAAGAAGTTGTGCTTAAAGGACCCTCTTGCTTATTTATGCGTTGTTGGTCATCTTTAGCTCTTCTTCTTCAAAAACTCCCTTATGGAATTATAAGCTTTTGAAATCCTCGCATTTCGGCACTGCTTCCTTTTAACATACGACTTTTTATCGATTTTTGGTCCAGCCGTTATCAGTCACGAGTTACTTCAAAGTGTTGTTTTATTTTTGGAAGACATGGTAGGTCACCAGGCCGTTTTTCTGTTTTTTAATTCTTTTGTTTTGCTTCGTTTTCCCACCTTTTAACCACGCCGGATTCTATTTTGAAATATTTTGCATTCAGCCGCTGCGTCGGAGAGCAGGAAGGCTGGAAAGAGTCGACAGGCGCTAACAAGAAAATTGCTGATCTCTAATGTTGGGCGATACTTAGGCGATACGATTATCATAATCCGATGTTAGAGACTGTTCATACTGCTACATTTTTCATGGACAAAAAAAATTAACAAGAAAAAAGCTGACTAAAATAACAAAATCAAACATTCCTGTTAAGTAATATTAGCATTTCCACTCTTTTCCTTCCCACTCTGTTTCTCCTCTCTAATCGACATCAAGTTTGAAATCCCTATTCGTTCTATTATTCTGAAAATTCCGAATGATAGAACTGTTACACATCAAAATGCAACTATCGAAAATATATATAAATATCAATATTTTTCAATATTATCGATAATTCGATTATCGTATCGAATATCGCCCAACACTACTAATCTCACGTGGAAAGTAACGGTGTTGTCGAAAAACGATACGTCATGAAAATATCATTTCTAGTAAGAGCTATGATTTAACGATTTCACATATCTATACCAATAAAATAGAAAATAACCTACTTGCAGAACTCAAAAGTAAAAATTGTAAGAGATAGAATTGATGAATTAGAAAGAAAAGGCAAAGCTTGGAAGCTAGGCCCAAATGGTAGCAAAAGTGTTTGTAACTGTCACTATTTTTTTCTCACTTCAGTTCTGTACTATAGAGGGAATGTTTTAAAGCAAAACAAAAGGTATGGAACGGAACCACTCAGGTAAAGTGTTACGGTTCATAAAGCACTTGAGCACTTGCAGAAAAACTATATCTGTTTCAGGACTTTCCTGACCCTCCGCTACCTCTCAATATCCGGGCATCAGTTGGAATCACCGAATGTCTCAACCTCACCATGGAAGATAAAAATCGAGCCTGTTACAACTGTAGCTCGAAACATCCGGAGTCCGACTGCCCACTTATGAATCCGGTTAGCAGTGTAACTGATTACAGAGGTGAATCGGATTTCCTCGACGAGAAGGCTGAGGAGCGTCTAAAAGCTAAAAGCGAAGGTCAGTAAATGAAAAGCTCTTAAAGTATAACTGAAATTGACTTTAATTGAATACACTGAATTATCCGGATTCTTGCACAGGGATTTTTTTTATTATTTTCCACTACCTGCTCTAGTTATGACGTTCAGAATATCTGCGGCCGTCCCAAGGGCATACATTCTACTATGACGCCGGAAGTTTTAATCTCAACACAAATGCGGGTTTTCGGTCGGCAGTGGTGAGACTGGTGAAGGTTGCTTAGCGCCTGAAAAAAAAAATAAAAAATCATAAATAATTCTCGTAAGGCATACAACAAAAATACAAGCGCATAGAGGTACCACAAATTAATTGAAAATCGATTATTGGTGAATAGCTGAACAACAAAGTAACGCATTTTTAGCGGGTCTTCAAGTCAATTCAAGTGAATAAGCGATGGGTAACTACGCTGTAAAAACAATCTTGCAGTATTTGCTACTGGGATTAATCTTCTCTTTATTGAGATAAGATTATCCCTAATTCGGATTAATTTTATCCCAATAGAGATAAGATTAATCCCAGTAGCAAATACTGCATCCTTATTCAGATAAACTTTTTACAGTGTAGATTGTCCTATCCCAGCCCTTTTCGGTTAAACTACGGCTTTGGCAAAGATTGCAAAATTACCTCCTGCCGCTCCCTTGACAAAGACTGAGATGCAGGATTGTGGAGGAGGGGAGTAATCCGATGCTTCTTCCACCCTAGATCCTATTGGCGGATGTTGTGTAACATTTGTATACGGTTTTCCTGCGCATGCGCCGAAGTTTGTCTCAGGCCAAAACTCATCACATTGCGCCGCCGCTAATGAGTTCGAGATTAATGCAATGTATAGAAACCTTTCATTTAGTTATGTCGAGGTTTCGGCTTAGAAGGCGAGTCACCAAATTCTATGGTTATGACTTTATCACCATAGGACCTGGTACTGGCTGTTAGAAAAAAATATTGCCACTTCGGACCTGCTAAAAAACTACAGTTTTAGACAAAAGCAATTTCTTTAAAACTGTGCTAACTGAATTTTTTTTTAAAACCGATTTAACTGTACCACTGGAAAGAACATAGCTAATTTAGTATTCTGTTAAATTGCGCTAAGTGTTAGATGATAACATGAGCATCATATAATAGGTAGATTCGTTTTAAGTTTCCGAGTTCCTACTTTCTTCATGCAGATGGCATACATATAACTGGGCCCAAAAATTATGAGAATGTAGTTAGCACAGTTTTGAAGAACACGGTACAATTATAAAAATCTAAGAACCTAGAATATCTGGTAGTAGTGTTGTCGCTGCGGAAGGTAAACAGGGTTGTTTATAACTCTGGGAGCCTGAGCAAAATATATACACTAGCGTCTGATTGAATGTTAATTGTAGAATAGAAACCGCGATGACCTCTTCGTATCCGACCGAAGCTGAACTCGTTCCTTAAATTACGTGCAATCTCCTGCGACCAAATAGTACAGTACGAAAACTCATGATTCATTGACTCGTGATTAAAGCTAAATTGGAATACAAAAAAAAAATCTTGGGAAAAGGATAATTTTTCCATTTATTGGGTCTTAATGGGTTTAGCGTGGCCATCTCCTGCGACCAAATAGTACAGTACGAAAACTCATGATTCACTGACTCGTGATTAAAGCTAAATTGGAATACAAACAAAAAATTTTGGGAAAAGGATAATTTTTCCATTTAATGGGTCTTAATGGGTTTAGCGGGGCCATCCAGTGGAGCACAAGAGAGCTGCTGTTCCTCCACCCCTGATAGAAGTCAAAGGTGTCCTCGCCGACCGGCTTTTAGGTGCTGATGATGGAGAAATTTGTTTTCGTCCCGCCCTGCTTTCGGCTTAAAAAAAATGAATAAAAAAATCCCTTCACCGCATGGGAATGCCGGGCGAGAAGAGTTCTTAAAGTGGGATTGGTCAAGTTTTTCTTTTAATTCAGCCGTGGTCAGAGAAACACCATACAGTGTTTATTTTTTATATTTCTCGCAGATAAAATCTGGTGCGTGTTTGGACTGAAATGCCACTCTCGCCAGTAGAAGTCGTCATTAAGCCGCTTTCACATTGACGCGTCGTTGCGATGCGTCGCGTATGCGTTTATCTCGCATTGCGTACAGGTTGCGTAGCGTATCTTTCATACCTGTGTGAGACGATTTCGCGCTGGTTGCTCATTTTTTCCTTATTCGGCTCATTCTGCTAAATTTTAATTTCTTTCACTAGTAGCGAGTTTTTCTTCATCATCAGCATGTTTTTTTTTTGTTTTTCTTCAGAAACTTCCTTTTTCTACTGACAAATCTGATGCGTACGCGTCGACGCAACGCAAGAATAGAACTTGGTTCTATTCTTGCGTTGCGTTTTATTTGTCTGCGAAAGCTTTGCATTGCGTCGACGCAAGAACGACGCAGATGTTGCGTAGCTTAGTGGGAATGGCTGAACGCGTCAATGTGAAAGCGGCTTTAAGTCTCACCACGCCTATTTGCTCCAGAGCTTTGCTTGGACTTTCATCTTGTCTGTCAAAAGTGACTGAGAACGAATATTAGTTGGGTTGCATCCTATCCGTTAATTCAAATTTTTTATTTTTTACCAACATTTATTTTGATAATTGTCCTTTTTTGCCGGAATTCATCAAAGCCCTTTGATATGTTGTCTCTTGTCACAGATAGCCCAAATGGATGTTCCACCGGCCTGTGCAACACTTTGAGCGTGTTCCTACTTATCCTACTTACCGTAGTTACTACGCATGACGTCAAGAATTCTGGCTTTTTGCCGTCAAGGCTGGAACGACTTTTCTATTTTCCAGCAGAATATCATGCCACGGGCAAATCCAACCAATCACGTTACAGTGATCCGTAGTTACTACGGGCCCGAGCGTGGTAAGCAAATAGTTACTTTTGGTTACTATTTCGAGAAGGTTGGAACGGTCAGCGTAGAAACTTTTGGTGAGGTTGGAACGGAAATAGTAACTAAGAGTTACTATTTGTAGAAGGGTGGAACACGATTTGATACTATACCATTCCAGGAAAAGCGGAGGGGAAATCAGACTCTGACGAAGACTCGAACAATTTGAAGATCGACGAACTTAAGGAAGAAAAGGAGGGGATGTCCGCAGCGGGTGAGGAAAACTCAATGACGAGCCGGGATTAGCTAAGAGTGCATACGCGAACCGTCTCCTTGAAGGAGGTGGGTATCGCAGCGCAGCTTTTCGTGTTTTCAGACGGTCGGACGGGGTACTAGGCTTTGTTACATCACTTTTGAGTGTGTGGTGTCCCATAACTTCTAGTGCTTTACTCTATGCGAGCTCCTTTCTAAACCGGTATGGGACTGCGATAATTCCAGTTTTGTATCCAGCAGCTCAGATTGTCCATAGGGATTATCCTTGCTTGTAACCCTAGGTTCACACAGACCAAATCGCGGCGATGAACGAGATTTTTCGATCGCAGCGACAGAAGATTTGCATCACCTGGATGTTCCCACTGAATTTTCGTCAGCAATAGAATTTAACGCAAAAAATAATTAAAATTATTAAAAATAACCCTAAAAATAATTAAAGTAATAAAAAATAATTAATTTTTCTAAAAGTGAATCATCAAAAGGGTCGTCCATGTTGCTGTTGCGTGCATAAATCGTACTGTCGCCTGATTAAAGTTTAATTTCCCAACATTGAAAATCGCCTATCGAAGCAACAGAAATCACCGATTTTGGCAATGGCCGATATCGCCTCAGTGTGAACGTCTGTGTGAACCTAGGGTAACAAGCCGTTCTCAACATAGTTCCCTCTAGAGCTCTATGTGCTTTCTCGCGTCGGGTCTCGCCATCCTAGTCCCCCCCCCCAAAAAAAAAAACGGAGCGAAGGCACTGCCACAACCCGAAGAGAAACAAATCACTGAGAACTTGCAAAAAATACTGACAATCCCGCACCCTTCCTAATAAACAGTAATTATTGAAATCTGTTTCTTCGTATAAACCTCAATTAAATTTGTGATCAAGTTTGTTAGTCCCTAAGTTTTGACTGATGTATTAGTATTTGTAATATTTCATAAGGACCAGGATTAAAGCTTATAGAGCGAAGGTGAATCTAGTAAGTAAATATCGGTAATTATTTTGAATATGGTGGGAGAAACAAGAGGGAAATTTTTATCAAGGAAAAAGCATTGCGGGGGATGTGATTAGATTAGATTTAGATTGTATATGGGGTTTATTGGAAAAAAAAAACCAACAATTACAAAACCCTCACAGAAGTTTACACTTGTTAAGAGGTTTAGCAAACCCCATTTGACAGATTAACCAACATAACACTATAACTGAGAGAGAAATAAGAAAAAAGAGAGAATAAATATTCTTTGAGCCCAAGCTGACTTTGAAACATTTATTCAAACAATGTTTACAACAGATACGTCAGCTATGATTCTTCATCAGCGATATTTCGGCCCTTCTTGGCAAGGGTCCTCGTCAGCATATCTGTTGTAAACATTGTTTGAATAAAAAAAGAGAGAAGATTCGCATCGCCTGGATGTTCACACTGAATTTTCGTCGGCAACAGTATTTAACGCAAGAATTTAACGCAGAATTTAACTATACACTACAAAATCCCGTCTTCAAAAAAAAAGAACCAAACAAATAAATAAAGTATTGATGATTAAATAAACATAACGGAAACTGGGCCAACCTGAGAACGACTCAAATCAAGATAACGACAATTTAAAACTTATATTGGTGGAGACAAAGGGTTTTAAGATCTCGACCGAACTCACACAGATTCTCTGACCTTCTTAATGATTCCATAAATTTTATTGTCCTATGGGTGGTAGTTACGATGGTAATGTGAGCCAGTCAGTGACAACATGCCAAGAAATGCTGACGAGGAATAGCTGAATCGGCTGTTCATCGGCATGTTTTACAATTAGCAGCTGAAGTCCTGGTGGGGTTTCGACCTAGGTCCCGTTTTCGATTAGCAGATTGTTATGTCGTTTTACGTACCGTGACACTTTGAAGCGTTTCGCCTTTCGAAGCTAAAATCCTTTTTGGATTTTCAGCTCTTCTGGCAGCTGAAACACCACTGAGTATGGCGTCCCTTCCTCGAGCCCTCAGGTTGGAACAAAGGGATCCCAATCATGGATTGAGTGTCATTGCCAGAGGAGCTATCCAGGGATTTACTCAATTTGGACCACTCCTTGGCATACCTGTAAGGGAAACAGATGTATCAGAAGAATTTCCAATGCGGTACATTTGGGAGGTAAGCTAAAGCCTCGGCTAAAGCGCGAAATATGCCACCCGCATGCTGTATTTGCCGTCGGACCATAAGAATGAATGAATTTATTACATGCAGCCTTGTAATAAGGCATTTGCACAGTACACACAAAAAAAAGATAAATGAGCGCTTGACAAGAAATACATGGGGTACAATCTACAACAACAGCAAAAGATAAACGAACGCTAAACAAGAAACACATGACGAAACACGAAAAGAACAATGAATTTACTGCATTAGCAGGCGCATTGGGCAATGGACAGGAAGGCGATTAGATGGTGGCAGAAGAGATGAGTGATTAGCCTGATACGAAATTCGGATGCCTGGTCTGGTAGAAAATTTCTAGAAAATAGGAATATCGGTTTAGGAAAAAATGGGAATATTTACATGAGAAACTTTCCTTTTACTCTGAATGAATGAAGGAATGAATTTATTACGCACTGCCCTAGGGCTTAGGTGCAGTACAAGAGTAAAAAGAAACATGAGAAAACAGTAAACAAAAACACACACAATTTTAGAGAAATTACGTCACAAATAAGAAGTAGGCTAATCGGGTGATGAACAGGTAAACCGGCAATCGAAGGAGATAATTTGAGGACAGATTTGGTGGGCCCTGAATCGGCAAACGTCAAATCAAAAATCAATTTCACGTGCGTCGGGGTAAATACAACAGGAAACAGACCTATGTTAAATATGTGGAACATATGCAACGTAGGTCTTTTTTCCTGAGTATATCATGTAGTCCAGCGAGACAGTTCACATATGGTGCACAAAAGGCAGTGTATAGCTTCCCGAGTCCTTGCCTGTTATACCACGAACGGTTCGGCACAATTTTACTAGCGAAAACGGACACCATTAGCAGTTGATTTAATCGCCTCCTCGTCAATCCTTCTCAGACTTTGACCAACTGAAATTCCTAGTCATCGAATTTTTTCTTCCGTTACGATAACGGTACGTCCAATATTTATAGACTGTTTCTTTAGAAAAGCAGGGGGGGGGGGGAAGCAAACGCATTGGTATTTGCTATAGCGTTCGTGGAGAGATCTGTCTACAATGTGACTTTAGTTTAGCTGAGGAAGGAAATGAGGAAATAATAGAAACTTTTCTCCGCCGTTCAAAAAATGTTATTTTTGTAGTTACAAGAATCAAAGTCCTTCTCGAGTCTTGATAATGTAACAGCTCTCTGGTGTTATACATATTGAACGGTGTGCAACGTTCAAATCAGCAATGTGCTAAGATTTTCGCAGAAACGAATTTAATGCTAACTGATAGTCCTCAGTCGGGAGAGACTCACGGGCTAGGAAGGGATGAAGGAGATGGCAGGCCTGAGGGTTGCCCCAATACTGTTCTGCTGACCCACGGTAGGAGAGGTGAGAGTAAATTATTATCGTCACCCCGAAAAGGAAGAAGATGAAAGCAACATGCAGAATTGTAATCATGGTGTAGTAGGGTAAAAAAAAAGCTAAAGAAAAAATAGAATTAGGCTAGCTAAATATACTCCTCCTCCCATCGAAACAATATAAACAGACACGTTTATGGTGCGTCCGTATAAGTGAGAATTTGAGGCCAAATAAGGATCCAGTTTCTATCTGAAGTTTTATGCCCCCGCTGTTGTTACTTGAATTCTTGGCGGATTCCGGACTCAATTTTGGTTTCAAACTCTGGCCTTGGATATAGCTTAAAGTATTAGTGACAATTTTAGTTCTTCCTCGCCATTCGGAAGCATTTTATGTTGTTCCTCCTATGAATTGCCTTTACCTCTGTTCTTCAGCTTTTACCTATTAAAGGGCCTGTCTTGCCTGTAATAATAACGCAACCTACTTCCTTAATCACTCCATATATCTCTAAAGCTTGAACCCCAATTTCGTACGGTACATTCTAACCCCTCTAGCAAAACCACGCTGATTTTTTCACTTGCCGTGTTATGCTACCTTCGATGTGTATCACGCTGTCGACGGTTGTCTTTATCCATCAGAAAACCGGTTGTGTAAATTGTTTCGCTGTTTTTGCTGTTAAGTAAACGCGTCTCTGAAAAGGCTTAAAACAGCCAAAACCGTGGGTTATTTATTGAAAGCACACCCTAGTTTTAAAGTATTCAAATATTTTAAAATAGTAAATAGTGCGAGGGGTCCTTTAAATGGTAGCTTTCGCATTTTCAACTTTGATGGCTAATTTGAATCCCCTGCTTCAGCCTCGTTTCCCGTGTAATGCTGAACCGTCAACATTGCTTCCTCTTTTACTGTGGAGTTAAGAGTGTGTTCCACCCTACTAAACTTAGTTACTACGCATGACGTCACGAATCCTGGCACCGAGGCCGGAACGCCTTTTTTTATTTTCAGCAAAGTATCGTACCACAAAATGATCCGGCCAATCACGGTCACAGATGTTTGTAGTTACCACGCTTACTACACTCCAGAGCGTGGTAGGCAAATAGTTGCTATTAGCTACAATTCCGAGAAGGCTGGAACGGTCAGTGTAGTAACTTTTCACGAGGTTGGAGCGGAAATAGTAAATAATAGTTACTATGGCTAGAAGGGCGGAACACGCTCTAAGTAAGATGAATTACAATTACAGTTCGGTTTATTTATTCATAAATATCTTTTACAAGGCAATTAGGCGCTGTTACAAAACATTTTCTTTTGGACAGGTGTAGCGAGAATGTAAATAGAAGAGACATGGGTGTATGACTCCATGCTCGTAAAATTATGCCTATATTGCAGAGTAGTACAGGAGTCCGAAAGTACCGGGGTGTGAGACCGCACTGAACCTGTACGGTTCACTGAATTTTTGGATTTTCCTCGACTTTGAGCTGGTCGGACGTTCACAACCTTCATGATTTAAAGAAAGATTAAAGGCGTATTCTCGCCGTTCCCCGAGGACTCCACTTGAGGAGTCCCCGCGTTTTTGTTTGTCCCGGGGACTCACTCCCCGTATTCTCGCGAGTCCCCACAGACGGGGAAATGCTCCGATTATCATCACCATCATCAATAAGGATGATTCTGATTCAGAGGGGAATCAATTTTTGCTGGTGTATGTGTAATGTAAAATTAATTAAGAACAATCAGAATAAACAAAACCAAAAATAAAGTGGATCCAGACTAATTTCGTCGACTGCATATTTCTTTTTAGAAGAAAATTCATTTTGGAAGCATTCCCCGTGTTCTCGTTGTTTTCCGGACGTGGAGTCCGCGTGGAGTCACTCCCTCTATTCTCGCCGTTCCCTTCGATTCCCCGAGGAGTCCTCGGGGAACGGCGAGAAGACGCCTTAAGCCTGTCGCTGCCGCCAAATCAGACAATGGGATTCAAGTGAGCTTGGGAAATCAAAGGAAACAAGTCTTTTTATTTTTTAACTGCAAAGAAATGCTTGTAAAGTAATGCTTAATTTATTCTTGCTAAAATTGTAGTTGCGCGTGTTATTGCTTTGACACCTTTTTGGAAGCTGTTTTCCTGTGAAGATATGAATGACATTCGTAAATCTTTTTACAAATATGCAAAGTATCTGCTGAGGGTTCCACCTTGTACAAGTGACATCAGTTGTCTTCAAAGTATGACGTAGCAGGACCAGTATCTGTTAATCGGGAAAGGCGAGAGCGCTTCAAACGCAGCCTTAATGTAGCTCAAGAAATGCTTTACTCAGTGTAAATTTGTGTAATATTCTTTTTTCTTTTTTTTATTTATTAATAAAAAAAGACGTTAAGCCGAAGCTTCTCTCTCTAAAAGCAGAGATATGTTCTTCTTCTTTATTTAATACTCCTTCTTGTGCATTATGATGGGCAATAAATATATTATTATTAATTCATTATATTCCATCCCTTGTCTCTATTAGTTTCGAAGAACTGATTGGCCGTGTCAACATCGGCTCTCGTTTCTATGCCCTATGATCCTATTTGGAAAAGCTTACAGATACTTCGAGAGCTTCTCTCTCTAAAAGCAGAGTTATTTTCTTCTTATTTATTTAATACTCCGTCATGTGCATTATGATGGGCAATAAATCTATTATTATTAATTCATTATATTCCATCCCTTGTCTTTATTAGTTTCGAAGAACTGACTGGCCGTGTCAACATCGGCTCTCGTTTCTATGCCCTATGATCCTATTTGGAAAAGCTTACAGATACTTCGATAGCTTCTCTCTCTAAAAGCAGAGATATTTTCTTCTTCTTTATTTAATACTCCGTCTTGTGCATTATGATGGGAAATCTATTATTATTAATTCGTTATATTCCATCCCTTGTCTTTATTAGTTTCGGTGAGATGACTGGCCGTGTCAACATCGGCTCTCGTTTCTATGCCCTATGATCCTATCTGGAAAAGCTTACAGACACTTCCATGTGTTCTTGTGTCTTCTTCAAGAAACACGGGCAGGGCTGTATCAGAGCAAAATAACACTAGAGAGTAGCGGCAAGACTTGACAAAACTAACACACACTCGAGTAGCAGCGATACTAACACCACTAGCGATAGAGAACGTTTCTATTGGAACTCATTTGGTCGTTTACCAGCACTGGGTCTGATAACTTCATATCTTGAACATTGCGAAAAAATGATGCAGTCTCCGTTGTCTTATTGGTGTGCACGGACCGCACCTTTGGTTTGCTAGAAATTTCTAAACCCACAAGCTTGTCTTGATTTAAGTGCCGCAAGCGTAGTGGGCAGCGGTACGACCATGGCCCGTTTACAAAGCATGGAAAGCATAGGTTTTAGTGCTCCTCCTTAGTGTTATTTTGCTCTGGGCTGTATTACCCTTCCTCTGGAAACGCCTCTACGTTTACTCCGACGAAGAATATCGTGCATAAGACCTGTAACTTTTTCTAGCTGTGTCATTTACGTCTCAAACTTCTCTTTGCCTGTTGCCGCCACCGTCCCTGAATTTTCTCCTTAGACTTTTCCTAGCACCTTACCCAAGAAAATGCAGTCGTCGGACAAGCAACAAGTAAAGTGATAGTGCTGACCCTTTATTTCCTAGCTAAGTAAATAAGTAAGTAAGTATATTTATAACCCAGAAAATGTTTTACAACAAAAGAGTGTGGAGCAGAGATAAATAAAAAAGAAAAGAACAGAAGATACAGGAAAATAACATACGAAACATACAATAGGCCTCCAGCTATCAATCAAACATGTCTAATCAGTCGGTGATGCGGCAACAGACGGAGACAAGACTTCTGACGGAAATTAGAGTGCAAATTTTGCAGCAGGGACAAAATGTCAGTAGCTCCGTAGGTTTAGCCAGCGAGAAAGCCCGTAGGAAATGTTGATAGAAGGAAAAATTGGAATGTTCGCATGTGCTCTTTTCTGTTTTAGGAATACTCTATAAAAAAAAATCTTACAGTATTTACTACTGGGATTAGTATTTTCCCTACTCAGATAAGATTATTTCTAATTCGGATTAATCTTATCCCAGTAGAGATAAGATTAATCCCAGTAGCAAATACTGCAGTCAACTTTAATCCTTTCTCGGAGAAACTTTTTACAGTGTAATTTGACTGCGAAGATTAGTCAAGTGAATAGATGTAGGAAATACATGAATAATCTGTTTCAGGTTTACGGTGAAAGCGGTAAACACTATGTTAGTGTGTTGGATCCTCAAAGGTCAAACTGGTTTCGATACCTCCGGCCAGCCGCTAGTCGAGAGGAGAGAAATCTAGCGGCCGTTATTCGTGGTGACCTCCTGTACCTCGTGTCCATCGGTGAGATAAAAGATGGCGAGGAGCTCCAGTTCTGGGTGGATGATCCGAGTCCCATCTGGGCTAAGAAGAAAATAGACAAGCTTAGTAAGTCTCGCCTACATCTCTTAATTACAAATCCAGCAATAATATACTTTAACGTAAATGCTTTTCCGTTTTTATAGTCGAAAGATCGAGCGAAGACCGATTTTCCACAGGTTTTCTAATCAATCAACCGAGGTGACCACCTGTATCTCGTGTCCATCGGTGAGATAAAAGGTGGCGAGGAGCTCCAGTTCTGGGTCTCCAAATCAAGTTTATTTACCCAAATAACTTTAAGCTAGAAGCTCCCGTCTTCAAGCGGCGCTAAAAGCGCGGTCTCATCGTGACCCGTGTTTTGCATAGTAACAATTTCTTCGTGATACAAGCCTCGTTTTTGTTGCATGCTGCAGGTCCACTTCTCGGCCGATTCCGGACTGATTCTTTCTACATCCGTTTTTGCACTGCAGCGCTTCCGAGGAAGACGGCAGCGCTTTTCGAGAATCACGGACTTGCTCCCTGACCAAGTCTGTGCTTCCCTGCAAGATGCTGCAGCGCTGCCGTTTCAACCAAGAAGAAAGTGAATCCAAAAACGCATATTACGCAAAAGCAAAGAAGTGCTGCAGCAGCGATGCGGCAGCGCCATTGCAACATAAACGAGGCTACAGTCTAGAAGTGTTTCGTTGCTGCCATTGATGTTAGTTTTTATGGCAGTTGGCCAAAGCCATATAGCGATCGCAATTTCTGTCCGTCCGTCGTTCTGTCGGTCAGTCTGTCCTGGTTTTGCTAGTTCGGGCACTTCCACATAAGCTAGGACGATGAAACTTGGCAGGCATGTCAGGGACACCAAATGAATAAGTTGAAAATGGTCTGTGTTCCGATCCGAGTATCCTAGGGGGAGTGGAGGGAGGGGGAATCCGGAATATTGACTTTCTAACGGGTGATCGGATCTTAATGAAACTTGATATTTGGAAAGACCCCGTGTCTCAGACGACCCATCTCAAATCCGGACAGGATCCGGTGACTTTGGGGGGAGCTAGAGGGGGGAGCCAGAAATCTTGGAAAAAGCTTAGTGTGGAGGGATCGAGATGAAAATTGGTGGGAAGAACAAGCGCAAGTCCTAAATACATAGTTTGACATAACCGGACCAGATTCGGGCACTGTGGGGGAGTTGGGGGGGGGGGGCTCTGGAATCTGGTGATCCCGCGAGTTCGGTACTTCCTGATGTGTTAGGACGATGAAACTTGGGAGGAGTATCAGGGACCCGAACAAGCTGACTTGAGAATAGTCATTTGCCCGATCCAACCATCACGGGGGGAGTGGAGGGATGGGGAGCACGGATTTAGTGCCATGCATAACATTTGAACGGGTTATTGGAATTGAATGAAACTTCGCAAGTGGAAAGAGCTATCGTCTCAGATGTTTCACTTCCACGTCAAGACCTGATCGGATCCGATACCTGTGGGGGGGGGGGGGGAATCTCGTGAAACGCCTAGAGTCGAGGTATTGGGATGGAATCTGTGGGAAGAAAAAGCATTAGCCCTTGATACGTAACTGACAAAACCAGATCGAATCAGGGCTCTATGGGGGAGTTGGAGGCTGTTTCCCGGAATTCGGGTGATCGCCAGTTAGGATAGTTCCAGATATTGTAAGGACCGATAAAACTTTGCAGGCGTATTAGTGACTTAAGGACCAGACATAATGCCCTACGAATACTCGTTTTCCTGGATCCGACCATCTTTGGGGAGTTGAGGGAAGGGGAATCCGGAAATCAGTGGCTTCCGTAAGCTGCGAAAAGGTGGTCCGATTCGAGTGAAACTTTAGGGGTGATAAGAACTGATCACCTAGACAAGCAAAACATGCGTCGAACTACATGAGGCCACGGTTGGAAGAGTTGGAGGAGGGGGGGGGGGGGTATAACATCCACAAAATCAATCGGGTGGATAGAAAGGGATGCAAGTTGGAGAGTACCGAGTTTATTCGGCCTTGATTTGTTATTTGTCCGAATGGGTATAGGGGAGGGAGGGGGGGGGGGGGGGTGATGAAGCTGGAATCCGAAATTTGCAGATAGGCTATGCTCCGAATCTGGTCAAACTTACTGAACGGGAATAGGACATGTCAGATATACGACTCTTATAGATCTGAGTCGTATTAAGCCACAGCAAGGAAAGTTGGAAGGGGAGTCCCGGAAATGATGTGGCTCGCATAGGGGTCAAACAAGTGGAGCGATTCGAATGAAACTTGGAGCGTAGCGAGATCACATGCCATAGATGACATATTTTAGGGTTCGAACTGGATCCAACCACGGTGGGGGAGGGGGGAGAGTTACCGAAAGTTCTCGAAAACGCTCAGATTTGAATGAAACTTAATAGGCGGTAAGAGAAAATACTTCAAATAATCCATTTAGAAGTCCGAATCAAATTCGGCCACGGTAGGGGGAGTTGGGGGGGGGGGGGCTGGAAATCGTGTGGCACGTCTAGGGACCAAACGAGTGGATCTACTGGGTTGAAACTTGGAAGGTAGAATACTTGTTTTGCCATAGATGATCCGAGGCAATGCCGGTAATGCTCAGACTTGAGTAAAACTAGATACCCTGTGTGTGGGTCCGAATCGCATTTTTGGATGGCAGTGTATTTTGTGACGTTCTCATCTTCTTTCGTGTGCCACCTACTCGTATCAAGTGCCATATGAGCTCTTAGCTCTTTTTTATGATTACGATACTCCATTTTTAGGGACAGTTCTATACAATAATGGGAAATAAATCACTAATAACTATAATAGTTGTATTATTTCTGTGTCTTTGTAATGACAAAGCTTACTTTTGTCTACACTGATCTAAAGGAGAACCCCGTGTTTGTCACCACTACACTTTAAAAAGTTCCTCCGAGTAAGGATTAAAGTTAACTGCAGTATTTGCTACTGGGATTAATCTTATCGGTACAGACATAAGTTAATCTGAATTAGAGATAAGATTATCTTTTCAGAGACAAGATAATTCCAGTAGTAAATACTGCAGGATTTTTTTTACAGTGTAATGTATTTTAACGTTCTGGATTATCCACCGTGCAGGAAGGCATCTCCAACGCCTGTTCGCTTTAAATTGAAAAAGAATCTGCTCAGTTTCGCTATTTTTGGGGCTTGAAAGTACTCTTCCCTTCCCCGTGCGCCCGGGAAATAACATTCACCAACGCCACTGTTTGCAAAAGAACATGAAGGGGGGAGGGGAGGCGACTGACAGAATTAAATTAAAGTTCAGCTCCGTCCTTGCAAGTTCTATGAATAAATAACCTTCACAGCTGACGTATCCATTTTGCACCATCAAATATGAAATAACCTTCATTTTACAGGGTATCTAGCAGAAAAGTAGTGAATGAAAACGAATCGAGAAATTAAAAAAAAATGCCTTGGCACCGATTACCTTTTAATTTTCCTTACCAGCTTGAACACTAACTAATTATATATGTTTAAATTCTTTGCAGATTGTGGTGGTTGCAGCTGCTCTTTCGACCACCCGCTGTACTACCGCACTCATGTTAACATATTTCATGATCCAAACTTCAGTCTGACGGTTCGAAAATTCTTTTGCAAAATATGCGGCGTGGCCCTGCTTGGGAAGGAAGCACTGGTTAAGCACGCGGCCGAGGAACACGAGGGGAAGGGGGCTTACCAATGCTCATTCTGCGGAAAGGTAAGAGCACTACAGCATGTTGTCTTTCTATAGAATCTATCCTAGATCAAGGACTGATTAGACTGGTTAGATCCGCAGCAGTTTGGTAACATGCCAAAGACTTCAACGGCTCATTACCTAGTTAGTTTACTTGATAGAATTAAAAAAAAAATCAGACACACCTGGCAGTTGGATTAATCTAGTTGAAATTGACTTAAAAAAGACCTTCGATTTGATCAGCCCTAGCAAGCTCGTCGAAAAACTATTAAACAAATTTAAAATTTAAGTTTTCCGTGTACGAATTATTGCAAATTTCCTGTCTGATCCGTCGCAACGTACTAAATATAAGTCAACCTATTCAGAAAGCCTCCGCATTTTTTGTCGTGTAACGCAAGGCACTCTTCTTGGCCCTTTGCTTTTCTTTGTGAGATCAGCGAGCTTGCCTTAACTTTCTAACACTGATGGAAGTATGTAGACGACTTGTCCATTTTAGAGATATGTCGTAGTGATATAACAAGCAGTGCCCAATTATTGTTAGATAATATCTGGGTTGAAGCCGCTGCTGAGCAAATGGTTGTTAACATGGAGAAATCAGTGGTTCTAACAATGTCCTTTTTAAAAAATAACCCTGTTTTTTTCCCTCCGATTCCTCACTCTTAGCATGTTAAGGAAAACTCTTGGGAGTTCACATAACGACGAATCTGAAGTGGGATGCTAAGGAAAGGTAACATGTCCCTCCGTTCCCTCAAAGTATTATGTTGTCATGGAGTCCCACCAAAGTATCGCTCAGTAACATGTCCCTCCGTTCCCTCAAAGTATTATCCTGTCATGGAGTCCCACCAAAGCATCGCTCTGCCTGTAAGAGACCTGAAGAACTTCTCCTAAGAGTTTATCTTTCTTTCATACGCCCACTTCTGGAATACTGTTGCCCTGTGTGGCACTTTGGAATTACTCGTGAACAGTCTGGTTCGCTTGAAATGATACAGTTTAGAGCCCTCCTTGTAGTTTTCAAGTCCCCTAACATACCGTATATAGACCTCATAATTTAGAATTTAGTTCAATTTAGTTCAATTTAATTTAGTTCAAGCGCCGTGAAAAATTTTCGTTAGTGTCTGGAACTAAAATCTTGAATACACCTGCATTACGTGATATCCTCCCCCCAGATTTTTCAGCAGCAAGAGTAAGCCTGAAAGAGTGGTAGCCCAGCCGATACCCAAATGGCAGTTCCCGCCTTCGTCAACCTTTTTAACTCGCATCATTAATTGTAAATACATTTGTATATTTGTGTTATGTTTGACAGTTATATCCGACTTTGCTATATCCAAACTAGTGTAGAATTACCACCAAATCGGTTTGACCGTTGTATCGGTTTTGAAAATAAATTGAACTGAATTGAATTGAATAGAAAATTGCAGATAATACCCGTATTTGGGAAAAACCTTAAACAAATATTAAAAGTCCTAAAAAAAACAAAATTACCGAAGCCTTGAAAGGTTCAAGCTCTTTAATCTGTTTTGGTAATTACAACTTCGTCTCTGTCTAGTTGTCCGTCTCTGTGCCAATCGTCATCGTGGTGGTTCGATACCACCCCAGCACTGCTCCTATCTTTTAAAACAGAAACGACATAACGCCATAACCGTTCTTATCGCCGATCACAAATTTTCTCAAAATATTAGTATGAAGTTGTACGAAAATGTAGCGTGCAGTACCAACTGATGCTATTACGTACTACTATAGCTAGACTGGATGCTACTGGAGCAAGGCGGGATGCTGCTGAATACTACTGCTTAAAATTAGCCCAGTGTGAGGCACATTAAATTAAAGTATTCTGTACTACTGCATAAGAATGCATGCAACTTTTTCGTACAACTACCATACAACTAAATTGGCTACAGATTTTTTGTCGGGTCGTCATTAGACCTTTCTGCATGGCTGGCGATAAAAGGAAGTTCGGCCATTTTCTTTTCTTCTTTCTCGGCTCTTTTTATTGGTGGTCTCTGGTATGATAGCGATGGGTAAACATAGTGAAATTGAGGCTCGTGCTGGTGTAGCTACAGTGTTATGCAGTATTTCTGTCCTTCTTTCAGTACTTCCTGAGGCCGAACTACCTTGAGATGCATCGAAACTACGGCTGCGCTGCAAATCCAAATCGAGAGAGACCGCAATGTCATCTGTGCGGCAAAAAGTTTTGTCAACCTCAAAAGCTGAAAATCCACGTGAAGAAGATACATGGAGGTACTGTCGCTTTTTGGAACCCCACACGACATTTACATAAATCTATCCGTCGTTCTCTTTCCTTGAGCACGATAACCTATTCAGATAGGCTAGATGATGATGCGCCTCGTACGGCATTGGCCTTATTACGGTTCAGCACTACAAGTGGACTAGTTTCTGTTAGTCCCACATGGGATCGACTAAAACCAGGAAGGGAAGGGAACGCGAGAAAAGCAGGAAGGCATACTAAAACCAGGAAGGGCATACTAAAACATGATCGACTAAAACCAGGAAGAGAAGGGAACGTGAGAAACGAAGGAAGGCATACTAAAACCAGGAAGGGCATACTAAAACCTGATGAACTAAAACCAGGAAGAGAAGGGAACGCGAGAAACGAAGGAAGGCATACTAAAACCAGGAAGGGCATACTAAAACGTGATCGACTAAAACCAGGAAGGGAAGGAAACGCGAGAAAAGCAGGAAGGCATACTAAAACCAGGAAGGGCTTACTAAAACGAGGTAGGGATGGTGAACTTTGAATTTGAAAAGTTGCCGACCCCTCAAATAACACTAAATAGAGGAAGGAAACGGTGCGGCGAATTCGGGCGACAGCCTTCCTCGTTTTAGGATGCCCTTCCTCGTTTTAGTATGCCCTTCCTGGTTAGTCGGCCGACCGTCAGAATGAGAAATGAAAAGGTGAATTAAAACTTTTATAGTTGCTGACCCCTTACTGAACTTAATGCCTACCCATGTCAGGATACTAAAACGAGAAAGGGATGGGAAACTTTAAATTTGAAAAGTTGCCGACCCCTCAAATAATACTAAATAGAGGAAGGGAACGGTGCGGCGAATTCTGGCGAAAGCCTTCCTCGTTTTAAGATGCCCTTCCTCGTTTTAGTATGCCCTTCCTGGTTAGTCGGCCGACCGTCAGAATGAGAAATGAAAAGGTGAATTAAAACTTTTATAGTTGCTGACCCCTTACTGAACTTAATGCCTACCCATGTCAGGATACTAAAACGAGAAAGGGATGGGAAACTTTAAATTTGAAAAGTTGCCGACCCCTCAAATAATACTAAATAGAGGAAGGGAACGGTGCGGCGAATTCTGGCGAAAGCCTTCCTCGTTTTAGGATCCCCTTCCTCGTTTTAGTATGCCCTTCCTGGTTTTAGTATGCCCTTCCTGCTTTTCTGGCGTCCCTTCCCTTCCTGGTTTTAGTCGATCCCGTCCCATATTGCCTCATAACCAACACTTATGTAGACGTGAGCTGCGTTCGTTGCACTCCGGGCTGTCTCTGGTGGTTAGTCACCACTCACCAGTATCCGGTTCTAAGAAAAACCGGAGACCACCGGTGAGAACTCTCGTGACAAAGAACGCAGCTATGGTAAAAAGTCATAGGGTACTGGGTCACTTTCACTTTCTGCTGCTGAGACTTATGCAAAACCTCCATTACCTGGGACACAGATGACAGATTTTCCACTCACTAACCTGTGGATATATTTTACCATGTCTGATCCAAGTACTGACGGTGAGGCATAGGGGGATTAACAGAAACTAGTCCGCTCGGAAGCGCTGAACAGAAATATGGTAAATTGCAAAACATCTATCAAGTTCCTGATGAAAAATTTATCTCAAAATAGCACTATGAAGTAGTACGAAAAAGTTGCATGCAGTACTAACGATGCTACTACATGCTTCTACTTCAAGGCTACCATGTTACTGCATACTACTATATGCTACTATTAGCAAGACTGGATGCTACTATGGCAAGACAGGATGCTACTGGATACTACTACATAAGATTGGACGAGTCTGAGGCACATTAAATGACAGTATTCTTTGCTATTACATGCAACGTTTTCGTACTACTACCATACTACTACTCACGCTACAAATTTTTCATCGGGTTTAGCTTTAAATTTTGACAAAGTTTTCGAACGAAGATGAAAATTGTGTCGACTAACAGAGCGAACCGGTATTCGAATTCCTTTGGATTTTACTGAGAAAATTAACAAAAAACGAATAAAACTCCAAGTAATTTATTTTCTTTTATGTAACAGTTGTATATATTCAAGTATTCTAACACATTAAATGTAATGGTCGACGTATTTAGTGCTATGTCGGCGCTACGAGTTAGATCAATAAAAATATCTATCTATCTATCTAAAGTTGCGTCGGGGTGCGTTGCGTTGAAGTCAGAGCAAAATAACACTAGGGAGTAGCGGCAAGACCTATGTTTCCCATGCTTCGCAAAAGGGCCGTTCTCGTGCCGCTGGCCACTACGCTTTCGGCACTTAAAGCGAGACAAACTTCCGCGTTAAAATTTTCTAGTAAAGGTAAGACGCGATCGGCACACTGCAAGGAAACAGTGGAGGTTTTATCTTTCTTTTGCTGTGTTGAGAATAGGAAGTTATTGGAGCCAGCGCCTGTGCACGACCGGTTGAGTTTCAGTAGGGACGTTCGCTATCGCTAGTGGCACTAATATCGCTGGTGTTCGAGTGTGCGTCACTTTTTCCAAGTCTTGGCGCTACTCCCCTAGCGTTAATTTGCTCTGGCTGAAGTGCAGGTCAAGTCAATAAAAGCTGGGAAGGCTGTCAGAGGACAGGCTGATACAAGTCAAGCTAGAAGAGTCTCGATCGAGGGGTCAAGACTTTCCGCACATGTTTCTCGACTTTGCTTCCCACTTGATGGATCTGAAGGCAGGAATCCGACCTGAAGTCAGGAAGTTTCAAATTTCGGTATTAAGTTTGGGTAACCAACAGAAGGCTCTCGAGTCTTGAAAGGATTTGAAATTTCAGGGAGTCAGATCTAAGGATTAAGGATTCAACAACTTTACTAAAAAAATTCATTCCGGCTTGACGACCCGTTACAAACAAAGCGCATACGTGCTTGAAAAACGCAACCAGTACACGTTTACTACCATATTATAGAACTAATCAAACCTTCAGTAAAATAAACCAAATTTGTTTTTTTAGTAATAGTTTAGTTTTTAGTTTTAGTTTAGTTTAATAATCTAGTAGTCATTCTGGCGGGGGAGGGGGGGGGGGGGTACAGTATGTTTTCGTAAATATATCCACGAGGCTCGGCGAACAGGTGAAATTTGCGATAATCCTACATTTTGGTGCTCCCATACATTTCCATTTGAGCACTGTCCGTAATCTGTCCGATCCGACCTCATTCGAACTGTGCGTTCACATTGACGCGAATATTAGCAGAATAGCCCGATTTTTCGTAGCCACACATTACGTGCCACAATTCGCTGCGATTTTTCGGAGAATCGCTGTAGTTGGATTATTTCAGCTACAGCAACAAAATCGCGCCACCAAAGTCTAGGAAAATAGATGGAATTGTTGGAAAAATGATGTTAGCTGTCAAATGCCAGCATCCATGAAAAGAACAGTACAAGCAGAGACATTTGGTCACCAAATACTAGAAGAAAGCTGCTTCAGAGGTGGTGATGGAAGGAACGAAAAGAAAACAATTTGCCACCTTTTGTAGCTCAACCGAATCGTCGTGTGTGAACTTTGCTGCAATTTTGTAGCTGCTACAAAACTACAACGAAATAAAGTTTCGCGCCCGATTCCTCTGTGTAGACGCACAGTAATGGACCTCTAGAATCTAAAAGAAACAATCATTTAGCTGGATAGCTTTGTCAGCAGGATATAAGGCGTATTCTCGACGTTCCTCGAGGACTCCTCGGGGAATCAAAGGGAACGGCGAGAATAAAGGGAGTCACTCCACGCGGACTCCGCGGACAGAAACTGCGAGAACACGGGGAATGCTTCCAGCATGGATTTTGTTCGAAAAATAGATATGCAGTTGACGAAATCAGTCTGGAGCCTCTTTATTTTTGGTTTTGTTTATTCTGATTATTTTAAATTAATTTTACATTGCACCTACCCCAGCAAAAATTGATTCCCCTCCGAATCTGAAAGAGATTCCTTTTTGATGATGGTGATGATAATCAGAGCATTCCCCATCCGTTGGGACTCGCGAGAATACGGGGAGTGAGTCCCCGGGACAAACAAAAAACGCGGGGACTCCTCAAGTGGAGTCCACGGGGAACGGCGAGAGTACGCCTATAGTCTTTTTACCGGATTTTTTTTTTTTTCAGTAGAAGTCGACCCTGCAGACGAGCAGAAGCAGTATCCGTGCAAGTTCTGCGAGCAAGTGCTGGCGACTCGTGCAGCACTTCACCGACATCACCGAGAAACACATAACAAAGAAACAGGGGGCGCCTGCGCCTGCGATACTTGCGGAAAATTGTTTCAGAACAAATCGAATTTGAAGATTCACATGCTGACTCACTCAGGGGTCAAACCTTTTAGGTGAGAATCTAAAAAGAAACGCACAGGAGTCAGAAATGATGAATCAAGCCGCTTTCAAATTGACGCGTCGTTGTGATGCGCTGCGTATGCACTGCATACAGGTTGTGTAGCGTCTCTTTCACACCTGCGCGACAAGATTTCACGCTGGATGTGTGTATACGTTTTCCTTTCTCAGTTTCTTGCTCAATTCTCGTTTGTTTCATCATTACTAATTTTTTTCATCGTTAGTAGGTTTTTTCCAGTTCAGAAACTTCCATTTTTCACTGAAAAATCCGATGCGTATGCGTCGACGCAACGCAAGAATAGAACTTGCTTTTACTCTTGCGTTGCGTTTTATTTGTCTGCGTTACGTCACCGCAAGCGCGACGCAGAGGTTACGTAGCTCAGCGTGAATACCTCAACGCGTCGGTGTGAACGCGGCTTTAGGCCAATCATCACTGAGAACGGCAAAGCAACCAAAAAAAGCAAGATCGCCAAACTAAGCGCGAAGATTCTTCGGTGTTTTGTTCGGGAGCAAATTGATATGAGAGAGAGAGAGATATAGGTTTATTTAAAACAACATCGTAGCTGACAGCTAATTTGCGTTGCTTCACTATACTAAATAACAAACTAATACGAAAAAAAAAAAAAGAAGAAAATATCACTCGGCTTTGTTTAACAAATCCGTAAAAAAAGGTACAAACGAATTTGCGTGGCGGTTCGTTCGCGAAGCTACTGGAACCAGTTTATTTTGGTGACGCGTACGGTCGTTGGGCGGTGCAGTGGGTGGTAAGATTTGTCGATGCTGGGGTTTGGAGAGAAGAAACTTCCCAAACCTCAGGACAATCTGCTCGTATCTTTGGGCCAACGTGGGGAGATCGAGTTTAGCAAGCGCTTCACCATAAGATAGCTGTCGATCGCCAATAATAATGAACAAAGCCCGCTTTTGCACCGATCATTTTACACCGATTGATATCTCAGAGACTGGTTGCATTCGCCAGTTTGATCGGGATGCTAGGTAGACGGGTCGTGGAGTGGAGGTGGTTGTTGATGTTTGTGTTGTTTATTGGAGCTTCCAGAATTTTTTCTCTATGCTGCAGAATCCTTATTCTTGACTTTGTCTCCAACCTTAAAATTACAAATTCTTGATTAATTTACCCTGACCCCCTCACCATCACACAACCATGCTTCGTCACAATAACTAATCTACTACATATAAACAGTCTACTACACATAAGCAGTCAATTAATCTAATATCCTGTTATAATTGGTTTAATTAAGATTTGATGTTCTATTTATAATTACTCTTCACGATGCCTGTTCGGTACTCGTATCTGACAACGCACTAGCATAGATTACGGATCGACTAAAACCAGGAAGGGAAGGGAACGCGAGAAAAGCAGGAAGGCATACTAAAACCAGGAAGGGCATACTAAAACGAGGAAGGGCATACTAAAACGAGGAAGGATGTCACCAGAATTCAAGGCTGCGAAAAACTCAAAAGCTGCACCGTTCCCTTCCTCTGTTTAGTATTCTTCGAGGGGTCGGCAGCTTTTCAAACCTAAAGTTCACCATCCCTTCCTCGTTATAGAATTGTTCTAGTTGCTGACCCGTCGCTGGACTCGGAGGATTTTAGTCGCCTACTGACGGTAATGAACGAGAAATGAAAAGGTGAATTACAATTTGTATAGTTGCCGACCCCTGACTGAACTTAATGCCTACCGATGTCAGGATACTAAAACGGGATGGTGCACTTTGAATTTGGAAACTTGCCGACCCCTCAAAGAGTACTAAATAGGGGAAGGGAACAATTCTGGCGACAGCCTTCCTCGTTTTAGTATGCCGTTCTTGGTTTTAGTATGCTTTCCTGCTTTTCTCGCGTTCCCTTCCCTTCCTGGTTTTAGTCGGTCCCCATAGATTATCAAGTGACTGAAAGAGAGAGAATCGTGGTTGGTCATATATATCCGTGGGCAACTTAATTCCACTCGTGATGGTCAGATGGGAATATTCGTTTACGTACACTGAGTTCAAGAAAGGACGGATGGAAAAGGCGGTGCACTTTTAGAGCGTGTTCCACCCTACTTACCGTAGTTACTACGCATGACGTCACGAATTCTGGATTTGTGCCGTCAAGGCTGGAACGATTTTTCTATTTTCCAGCGGAATATCGTGCCACGGGCTAATCCTACCAATCATGTTACATAGATCCGTAGTTACTACGCTTATTACGCTCCCGAGCGTGGTAAGCAACTAGTTACTATTCCGAGAAGGTTGGAACGGTCAGCGTAGTAACTTTTGGAGAGGTTGGAACGGAAATAGTAACCGACAGTTACTATTTGTAGAAGGGTGGAACACGCTCTTAAGCTGCGTTCGATTTGAGTCCTCCTGGTCTCGGTTTTGTCTTCTTGTTACTGCCTTGTCACGGTTTAACGCCGTTTTATTTGGCCTTTTCAGGTGAATTACTGGATTTTCAGGATTCAAGAACTTTACTAAAAAGATTCATTCCGGCTTGACGACCGGTTACAAACAAAGCACATACGTGCTTACGCAACCAGTACACATTTACTACCATATTCTATTCACACCTTCACTAAAATAAACTAAAAATAAATTAATAGATTTGTCAATTTGTCCTCTCTCGTCTTCCAAACCCTCCACTCACGAACTACCCTCAAGGAGATGTTTCTTTAACCGATTTTTAAATTGCGGTACACTTTCCGCTTCTCGAATTGAGCTGACGAACTGAACGGACGGAACGGAACGGACGAACTGAACGGACAAGCATCGCAAATAAAACGCAGTCGAGAAATCTACCCGAGACAAGACCGAAACTTGCTCCGAGAGCTTGTCATCATGCACTGCGTCAGGCCTGACTGGGCACTGACAATAATCAGCTGACAGGACAAATAACACGGTATTAAGCGGACAAGGCAGTTTAATAAAACGGCATTTGGCTGGCAGGACTGAGGCAGCACCGAGACAAGGCTAAATTGAACGTAGCTTTAGTTTCAGAAAGAGCAGATGACGTCGTCTGAATATTTGCATCCCCTCTTTTTCCTCGTCTGTAATAGCGGCAGATCGTGTTCACTTGCGCTATGAACGTATGCATCCTTGAATGTTAAGCATTTTCCTAATAGGTGTAATAAGGTGTATTACGGTGTATAAGACTTATTACAGATTCCTCTTTTCCTCGGAGCGCGCTGTAATAAGGTGAATAAGGAGAATAGACTAGCGTTCTATTATGGCTTATGCAGGGCCAATCGGATCGCTTGGTTGGGTTCGCCAGCGGACCGAGGCAAGGAGCAGCGCCGTCAGGGTTGCCACGGGAATCACTAAAGTTCTACTTTGTTGGAAGCTGAAGAAGCAACTTTTCTAAAAAACAACACGTTTTGTTCTGTTGCAACTGCTTACTGCTAGTTCGAGGACGAGTGCTGTCCATCCGTAGATTTTATTGCTATTTAAAATATATTGGACGTCAAATTGTACTGGTGTACTTCAAGTAACACTAAGAACACTTTTCAAATCTTTAGAAACTCGAAAAACTGTATGACCATGGCAACACTGCGCGCTGCATTGATAGGAACCTCTCGATGGCTCTCGGGTTCGTATTTGAACGGGCGTGTGTATTAAGACGTAAACATCGCGTATAGCGTCATTCAGCTTATTACACATATTAGGACAAAGCTTTAGTCAACTAAAACAGAACGTTTTTGTGCTAAATGGTCAATGAAGACCTCAAACACCCATTCAGATGTTCTTAGGAGCGTTTAGTTAGCTACTTTGGCGTAATGGTAGATAACTTTTACCACAGCAAGTCGATGAAAATAGCACTATTCAAAGTTAGTTAATGTTCAAAGAAGTAATACACTAGCGCATATTGTAAGTTAAGCGCTTGAAGAAGAATCGGCACAACTCACGTGTTATGTATTGATGGAAAGTGCAGCACCGATGGACGGGTGATATAGAGCGTGTTCCTTCTAACAATAGTAACTATTAGTTACTATTTTCGTTCGAACCTCATAAAAAGTCACTACGCTGACCCTTCCAACCTTCTCGAATCTAACAGTAACTATTTGCTTACCATGCTCGGGAGCGTAGTGAGCATGGTAACTACACATCTCTGTAACGTGATTGGTCGGATTCGCCCGTGACATGATATTCTGCTAGAAAATACAAAAATCCTTCCAGCCTTGACGGGGGCTCGTGACGGCATGCGTAGTAACTACGGTAAGTAGGGTGGAACATGCTCATAAGGGTGGAGGTGTTAGAGTCTTGTTTTGCACTAATACCTTGTCAAACGGATGAACTGTTGTTTTACCTGGCCTGTATGCCTTTCTTTCTCACTGTCAGAAGTTTCATAAAAGATTGCGCATAACACTTCCAAGAAAAACACCTTTTCACTTAGAAATAAAGTGTTATGACCAATTAAGTTTATACCTTTTCGTGCCTAGATCTCCAACAACACCTTCCAAAGTACTATAACACTGTCAGAATTTACATAACGACAACAAAAGGATGCGCGGTTTCAACAGATAACACTTTTGGATGTTATCTGTTATCTTTCTTTCGTTCCCGTTAATATTTTTTACCAATTGAAGGTGTTGTGTTATTCTTGAAAGTGTTATACGCTATCTGTTATGAAACTTCTGACAGTGCTGTTTGAAAATAACTTGATATTCCTTTCAGGTGTCCTGTCGAAGGTTGCGAAATGGGGTTCTCGACAAAGCAGGTTACTCAGGTTCACTTGAAAAAGGCGCACGGCTATGATGATGACAATATGCCTCATGTTGAAAGGACCATTCCCTACACTTTTGATGCATACTCGGCTGGCAACGTGCGTGATCTGAGCCGTGGCAAGCTCCCTCCAGAGGTAAGCTCCAGTGCAGGCCTGGGCGGTTACAGCCAGGTACAGTAGAGGTATGCTTATGTGAACGTCTGCTAACAGTGAACGATCGCCGACGAAAAAACTAAAACCCAAACCAGACATTTTCCCCTAAAACACTAATAATAATCACTCAAGCTTTTGTCGCTTTTTGAACATTTTGCTAATCCGTCTATGAAAGTGACTCAGCTGACACCTGGTCTGCTTTTTATAATTTCAAAAGTTTGCCGCGAGGAACGCACCTCCAGTGCAAAAGATGGCGGTCCGAACCGTCAGATGCCTTCAAAAGAGGAAGGACCTTTTTAACAAAATCAAAATCAAAGATAGTTAATTGAATTTCTGCTTCAAGTTTGTGCCAGGATAACCCTGAAATAGTTGGCTGATTGCTGATATCAAGTTTTGTTATTTTTCTTTTCCATTTTACTTTTTTATATGCAAGTAAGAAAGCCAAGGTAGTGGAACAGTTAAAAAAGTGTTAAAATAAGCATACCTCTACTGTAGTACCTTCAGGAGTGTTACGTCACTGTCGGAAATTTAATAATAGATAACACTGGGTTGCGCGGTTTCAACAGATACTGTGTAACAGATAACACTTCGGATGGAATCTGTTGTGTTTGAAAATGTTATTCATAACAAGCTTTGTTAGGAGCCAAAAAAAGCATCTACTGACTTTATTCCTTATCGTCATGATGTCAGAAAACTCAGCAGTTACTTTTGGGCGGTTTTTTGGTTCTTCCTGATGGTAATGCTTATTATGCATAACATTTTGATACACAACAGATAACATACGAATTGTTATCTGTTACGCATTACCTGTTGAAACCGCGCATCCTCGTGTTATCTGTTATGAAACTTTTGACAGCATATGTACATACATATTTTTTGTATAACCCTCCAAAGGAATAATGCGACAAGGGAGTAAACAAGACCAAAGGTTTCGATGGGATCCCAAAAATTCAATATCTGATCCAGACAACAGGGTCTTGTCTTAGCCAGATCCAGTCTTCGCCAGACTCCTTGAACATTTTTACAATTAAAATTCAGAAACAGATTAAGGCAAAATAGCTAATCACCTGAGAAAACCAAGTTCAGATTTGGATTCAGCATGTGTGTTTACCCCTATCATATCTGTTTTGACGAAAACTTCCTGCCACTTCTGCTAATTTCCCGGTTCCGGCCGAACTCCAGAACTACTTGTCCGGCGAAAAAAGAAAGCTCAAACACGAAATCAGGGTATCTTCTTTCCGCATTAATGAACATCTAATCAACTTCAAATAGAAATTTAGCTTATAACAAATTTTCCGATTCCAGCCGGATTCCGGTCGAACTATATGTCCGGGTAAAATATGATTGTCATACAGGGACTCAGCATCTCTTCTTACCCCTAAATCGCTTATCTAATCAACTAGAAATAAAACTTTGACTTCCAACAGTTTCCGGTTTTGGCCGGATTCCGGACGAACTATACATGTCCGGGTAGAAACTTGTTTTCACATAAGTGTTCAGCATGTCTTCTTGCCCTAAATCGAACATCTAATCAACTCCAAATAAAACTTTTAATTTTGACAAACTTTCCGGTTTGGGCAGGATTCCGGTCAAAATACTTGCCCGTCGAGAAAATAGTTTTCACCATCGTCTTCAGCATGTCTTCCTACCTCTAAATCGAACATCTAATCAACTTCAAATAAAACTTTTACTTTCAACAAACTTTCCAGTTTGGGCCGGATTCCGGGCGAAATACTTGTCCGTCGAGAAAATAGTTTTCACCATCGTCTTCAGCATGTCTTCCTACCCCTAAATCGAACATCTAATCAATTTCAAATAAAACTTTTACTTTCAACAAACTTTCAGGTTTGGGCCGGATTCCGGGCGAAATACTTGTCCGTCGAGAAAATAATTTTCACCATCGTCTTCAGCATGTCTTCCTACCCCTAAATCGAACATCTAATCAACTTCAAATCAAACTTTTACTTTCAACAAACTTTCCGGTTTTGGCCGGATTCCGGGCGAACTACTTGTCCGATGACAAAATGGTTTTCACCATCGTGTTCAGCATGTCTTCTTACTCCATAATCGACTATCACATTAGCTGTTTCAAAACATTTTGTTTGTCCCTTAATTTGAATCCCCTCCCCCACCCCTAAATGTAGAGCTACAAAGCCCATCTACGAACTTGACTGGTCCGACGACCCAACGAACCCTCACACCAAGTTTCATCAAAATATCTCATTCCCTTCGAGAGTTATTGTGCTTACAGACGGACGGACAGACGGACGGACGGACGGACGGACGGACGGACGGACGGACAGACGGACAACTTTTGCGATGTCATAGGTATCCCTCCACTTACGTTTTGGGATCCCAAAAACAACAAAGAAAAACGGCATAAAGAAAAAACAAGATGAACATACCAAATTTATACATGATTTCTAACTGGAAAATTCCTGAAAACAACATGTAGACGATGAGTAATCATCTGAATTCTGATGTGAAACTGATATTTCCAAGTGACACTGCATGCATACCACCAAATGTGTGTTCCCTGTCTATGTCAGTATCTCGTGCCTTCTGTGGTTCCATCACACTTTTGGACAGTGCTGCCAGATCGTGATACAAGAAATATGCCACTGTCTTTGAAAAATACACCAAAATTTCTTTTCAACCCAAAATCTCCGAAAAACTTACAAGGATTTCATAATAACCCAAACAGTTGTAATACTAGAGCAAAAAGAAATCCGCCAGTCGGTCGTAAATCCGCCAGTTTGGCGTAAAATCCGCCAAATGGCAACACTGCTTTTGGAAGTGCAAACTCCCTCTAGAGCCCTATGTTCCATAATAACTTTCTGGCTAGCTATTGGAAATTACACTAAAAACTTTGCTTCATCATAACGTTTGGCAGGTTTTCCACTGATATATAAATAAGCCTGTTCGACTCTAAACCTACTTTAGCCCTTTTCTTACGATCCAGAAACTCGGCCACAGTGTTTCCAGTTCGACGGACTTTTCCGTCAAAAGCGGATTTCCGGATTTTTTACGGATTTCTCAACTTTTCTGAAGATCTTGCATAAAATCTCAGATTCTATTTGGTTTTTCTGAATCTTTCAACATTTGTGTAAGAGTGGATTTCATGAGCACTGTATCATCAAAAACTAAATCCAGTTATTCTACTCTTATATACCCATCAGTAGGTACAATCCGAAGCGCCTATGGGCGCATCGTCCCCAACCGGGGGCGCTATAATCGTAAAGCATTGGGAAATTTGTACAGCACCTTCTGCGCTCCTTCTCACTCATCTTCTGCGAAAGAAGGAGATTAAAAACAAAAGATCATGTTATTTTAAATATGCAAAGCACCCGCTCCACTTTTCGAAATTATGTCATAACCCTACATTGACGGAAAAATTCAGAATTCAAGATGCAAGTGTGACCCTTTTGGATGTCTCCTCATCGCTTTCAAAAATCATGGACAACAGGGCCCAACCAGCGCACGACGTCGTCTACTGCTTCCTGACCGAAGATTGAAAATTAAGTGTCTTTTCTGCCTGTTTATGTGTTTTATTTATTTTCTTTATTTTCTTCATTTACTCCTCCTTTCCAAAATGGCGGGTCATAAATAAATTACTTACGTACTTACTTACTTATAAGCTAATCCCTTGTACGATCCGTGGCGTAGGGATTATTTGCGACTAGGAGATTCTTTTGGGATTTTCTTTTTTTTTTATTTATGCGGGGGGGGGGGGGGGGGCACCGTTTTTTTTTTTGACAGAACCCTTCATATATAATGCAATTGGAACTCGAAACTGAGCGGGTGTTCTTGTGAGGAAAAATATCTGTCGATTTTTGGACGATTATTCAGGACTTCGACTTCATTTTCGTTTATACTCTAGGTATTCGACGGAAGTATTCGACCGCTGGAAAATGGACAAATTGATTATCCACCTGCGAATATGTCTATTCCTGAACCAGTCAAGCCCATGGCCCTATCGCCGGATCCGACCGTCGCTGATGATGGATCAGCCAAGAAAAAAAGAGGTATTGGACGTTACATCCTTAAAGGACCTGTCTTACCTGTAATACTAACGCAACCTACTTCCATAATCACTCCATATATTTCTCAACCCGGAGACCCCGATTTCGAACGGTACATTCTAACCCCTCTAACAAAACCACGGTGATTTTCTCTTCGATGTGTATCCCGCTGTCGACGGTTGTCTGCGCGAAGTATTTCCTTCAGAAAAACGGTTATGTAAATTGTTTACCTGTTTACGCTATAAGTCAACGGGTCTCGGAATTGGCTTAAAAGAGCCAAAACGGCGGGTTATTTGTTGAAAGCACAGCCTAGTTTTAAAGTATCAAAATATTTTAAAATACTCAATTTTCAATTTTCAATTTTCGTTTAATAATAAAAAAAAAACATCATTATACTTCCAGCCTCACCATAAGGCTCCCGCCTGGCAGTGGGTGGGGCTCACTTTTAATTCATAGCTTATTCATAGAATCAAATCAGACAAAGCAGATGGAAAGCAAAAAGGAAAAGAAAACAAACTAAAGGAGAAAAAGAAGAAGGAAAAACTAACAAGAAAAAATCCACAGGTGTGCGAATGATCTTCTATCGAAAAAGGGATCAGAAAAAAATAAAATAAAAAAAAAATAAAAAATTTTTTATGTCTTTGCCAAGAAAAGAAAAGACTGTAAGTTGAATAGAAAATAGTGCAAGGGGTCCCAGAGATAGGCGAATCCGAATCCGGATTCGAATCCGGATTCGAATCTTCTGCTTGTCAGGCTGGATTCCGAACCCTCAATCTGACGAATCCGCTCAAATTCCTAGACTTCATCCTTCCACTTTCCGTTTTCCCAATTTCTAAACAGTGTGCTTATGCAATCCAACTTTTTGGTCGCCACCACCAACCATCCTCAGTATAAGTCTGTCACGTTATCCGTTATCTGATTACCTTCGATATCTGAGCTTTTTGTCACCTCTGATTGTAAACCATAACCTATGTACATGATTTGATTTTTGTTAAGGTCGGATTCGAATCCTCAGCATGAAATGGTGGATTCGGATTCGGAATCGGACTCGTACCTAGCCCTGGATTCGGATTAGGAATCGAACTCGTACCTAGCGCTAGATTCGGATTCGCCCATCTCTGAGGGGTCCTTTAAGCGTAGTATCTTTGAGTGTTTAGGCCTAGTATCTAAGCCTAGTTCCTCTCTATAGGCGTAGCCAACTATGTATCGATCTAGTGCACCAGTAAAACGAACTTGAACTTGATTTGAACTTGAACTTGACGTGTTCAAAAAGGAAATCTGTTCTACATGTTCCAGCAAATTCCTACGAGTAGTAAATGTTCTGCTGCCTATTTGTTGGCCTAGTGTTATTATGTTATTATTTCCGCTTTTACTTTCTCAAAAGTGAAATGTGAAGAGTGCAGTTTAAAGAAAATAAGTAGTGAACACCCATCGGGGGGGGGGATGCTTTGACTTTTGGGGGGAGGACTGTAGTGAACGATTTGTTAACCCCTGGTTAAGTGTAGTATATTCAACCCCAATTAGCAAATTAGTACTTTCACTGTTTGTTATGTATGTCTGTCCAGGTGGGTCTGTTGTGTTAGTATATATATATATATATATGTATTTTGTATAGTAACGGGGGGAAGTGATTCTAAGAAAGGAAACGTTGTTGAAGTTTGAGTGGCAAAAGAATAAGGATGTTTTGGGGAGTTGAGTTTGGAGCGTCGTACTGTTCATACAGCACTGTTTGTATAGCACTGTAAGTGAAGTGTTTCATTAAAAATATTAAACCACTCGGAGTTCATGACATATTTGGTGTCAGAAGTGTGGATGTGAACAAACTTCTTTGAGTGATGATTGATGAACAAAATGTTGGATCGTAAAAGCCAGATTCCTTGGAGACGAATAGCAGGTTTGAAGTAGGGCAGGAAACAAACACAATAAGGCCACTTGGCATTATAGACTTTAAGCGGTATCGTCTATTTTTTGATGTTTTACTTGCAGGTCGACCTTTAGGGTGGCGGAAGCCGAAACAAGATGCCAGTGGACTACCTGAGCCCACTGAAGACCTCCCCAAGAAGAAGCGGAAGAAATCTGATTCTCCAACCAAGAAAACGAAGGGCAAGAGTATTTTCGACGCTGCTGACTTGAAAGCTTTCTATGCCGCTGCCGCGGACTTACAGAGCTCGTTCGCACAAGGAAAATTTCCGCTAAGTTTCGAGCAGAACCAAGACATCAAAGAAAATGGTGAACCTCTCTTTGCAAACAAGGAGATGTTTTCGAATTTCAGCTCTCAGGACGGGAGCTTCAAAGAAGATGGCCATCAGTTCATGCCTGCGGATCTCAGCTTCCCCGCGACCCACGATTCCAGTGGCTTCACTGAACAAGGCCATGAGTCCAGCACAAGTGGAGATCTTGCCGAGCAGGTGCTTGACCTCGCTAACCACCACCGCAATGACGATGACAAGCCGTCATTCCGGACTTTCGCTCCTGACATCCCTGACCTCGCGCAAGCTCAGGATTTGAGCCACTCACCTAGGCGTGATTTTGAGAATTTCGAAACCCCGTCAGAGCATCACGATGACTTCCACGAGCAGTTTCAAGGGGAAGACTTTCGAAATGAACCCTGGCGTAAGGACCAGCACATGGATCAGGGTATTGACATGAGTGTCGCGAGAAACATCCAGCATGAAATCGTTGCTCAGGATGCCGCACACAACCTTGTGTCTCAAGAAGTGTCTCGGATGTCTCAGAGTATCAGTAGGCACGATATTGCCCACTTGACTGAAGACATGGAAGGGCGGAGAGTTGTGCGAGAAGATATGGCCGAACACCACAGCCAGCAACAGCCAATCCCACTAAATCAAGATCTCTCGGCACACCACGATAGGGGGAGGAGTTCCAATGGGGAGTACCATCAGCCGAAGGCGCAGCATTATGTTCAGGAACGGCTTGGCAGCAGCTATCCGTACGAGTTTGACTCGAGGCAGTACGAGCAACCAACCGAGTCGCCACGAAGACAGACGTCGCCGCAAATGGGATCACAGTCGCAGTGGCGAGGCCAGAATGAGGTGAGGCTTGACACTTTTTTATCGTTACTTTCTTGAACGCGAATATTGTTGTGTCCAAGAAAATTTCTCAATTACGGTACGACTGCTCTTATAGTGAGCAAAACATAATTGACAACTCAGACGAACCTGTATTTCAACTCGCATTCTTTTCTTAAAGTACGAATGCCAGCAGAAACTATTGCACTCTGACTTAATGGATGCGGTACCCACTCTAACGGTACAACGCTGATTCTTGCATTTCTCGTGTTTGGCTATTGTTGAGGCGGATGAGGCCCCGGCGTAGGTTATACGAGCTGTTGCCGCCGATCAAAGTTACTGCAACACTTAAGCTTGCCCAAGCCATGTAGACTTTTAACCGTATGGCCACCACAGTAAAGCTAGGCTATGGCGGAAGGGCACCTCTCGGTGTGGGCTAAGCTTATTACTTTCTATCTTTTTTAGTTTATTTTGTGTGTTTTTTTACTGGTTTTGCACCTAACAATAATATTTTAAACGTCATTTACTGTAATTTAGTTATTGTAAAAATTAAAGAAAAAAATCGAAAAAGTAAATTAAGTATGGAAGAAGTAAATAAGTACTGCGCTCCAACAAAGAGGGGTGGAGGTGCGATGTTGGATTCCTAATAGCAGTAGAACCCTATCAGAGCTCGATTTTTTCTTGGGTTTTGTGCCTTTCCACTTTTGCTCTAAGCAACACCAGTTGCTTGACTTGTTGATTCAAAACAGTGGTAAAATGGGCGCACGATGTAAATCTCAAGAAGTTGAGGTTAAAGCTGTTCGTTTTCGATGGGTAAGGTAGTAAGCGTTTATGGAACTGGCAGCGAACATCGAGATTCATGGATTTTCTGAACCTTTTATTAGACTGTGAACATTATTTCCACATGTGTTTGTGTACTTTATATTTATCTGTTTGAAACTACATCGGTCACTTTTTAGGTCCACATTCCTCAGATGTCGCCTTTGTCACCTAATCAGAATCGTCAGATGGAGCCAAGGGTTCAAAATGAGTCTCCTCTTTCTTTTGCTAAGCCGCAAAATCAGGTACTTATCTTTTATTTGTGGGTCAGCCAGGAAGAAGAAGTGTATATCTGTTAACGCAGTGCAACCAGGCTACAATTTTTGCCATAGGCTTCAGACATCAGGGTTGCCACACCACTGAAATTTTTGCGCTATTGTAGACTGGAAAAAGTGTTCTTTTCTGGAAAAAAGTGTTACTTCAAATTTTTTTTTAGTGTATGGTGCGAAGTGTCTGGCTCGACTACACTACAACTGACATTTTTTTTATCTTAATTTTTCTCTCCCTTTTGCAATGTAGTAGGCTATATATACAGTAGACTACTTTAGTCGCTTAAATTTTAATCTTCTACCTAAAAAGGAGTAGCTTTGCTTCACCTCCAGAAACTACTGCACTGACTTACCAGGATGCAGGAGCCTGATAGCATAAGCATTTTGTTTTCTACAACAACTTCAATTACAGTTTCATCAGTATGCCATACGTATTATTTTGCACTTATAGTTATAAGCAACTGAAGGCCGGTTTCTTCTCACAAGTCCAGTTGAAACTGTAACAAATGGACGAACCATGGTATAAATACGTAGCAGCAGAGGATATTTTTCGTGGAATGCGGCCACAGTTATCTTTAATTCTACATCAATTACTTCATGGGAGTAGTATTTTTCAAACTTATTGTCCCGATGAAAAATTTGTAGCTTGCGTAGCAGTATGGTAGTAGTACGAAAACGTTGCATGTAATACTATGTAATAGCAAAGAGTACTATCATTTAATGTGACTCAGACTGGTCCAATATTATGTAGTAGTATCTAGTAGCGTCCTGTCTTGCCATAGTAGCGTCCAGTCTTGCTAATAGTAGCATATAGTAGTATGCAGTAACACGGTAGCCTTGAAGTAGAAGCATGTAGTAGCATCGTTAGTACTGCATGCTACTTTTTCGTACAACTCCATACTACGATTTTGAGATAAATTTTTCATCGGGGTGCGCCTGTAAATGGAATAGTAGTTGAACGGAGAAAAGTTCTAAAGAAGAAGGTGTAGTTTTTGCTAAAAAGTGCTACAATAGTGCTACGTTTTCTTGAAAGGGCTACTTTAAAAAAGTGTTAAAAGTAGCACTGTCGTGCTATTCGTGGCAACGCTACCCGTGGCAACCCTGACTTTATTGCTCTTGGACTGTTGTGACTTGGCACTGTTTCATTTACTCCGCCTTTTCAAAATGGCGGGTAATAAATAAATTACTTACTTACATACTTACTGTCGGATACGTTTGCTATGCTTCGACCGAGTTCGACCGAGTATGCTTCGACCACTGAAAAGCCTGAAAAACCGTGTTTATGTTGGGATTCAGTATTTCCGCGTCATAGTAGAACTTCGCGTTATGAGGACGGCAGTAGACATTTTGAATGTCAGCATGGAGTTGAAAAAAAAAAAAAAATCCCAAAGCACAGTTGGCTTTTCAGTTAAACTTTAACAGTATCCAAAGTTGCTCTATTATTTTCACAAGGCGCACGGGCTGAAGACAGCATTGCCACTTTGTAAAACATAAATTTCTGTCCGAGTTTGTGTCGGTGAAATTTTGTCTTCGCTATGATATTGTGCGCAACTCTTTCTTGACATGCTTTCCAATTACTGCTAATGGCTTATGCAAAAAGCTTGGGAACGCCCTTGAGTGTTTTTTCTTTATTAATGACATGGCAACTTCCCTTTGGACTAATCGGCTTTTAGGAGGGGGATCCCCGTCGTGGATTAGGATCCTCGTGCTGATGCCTCGAACATACGATCCAGATTTCGTACACTTTCATCATTAACAGTGTCGTCTTTTACTTTTAGTGGACCATAGGCCATCCATGGGTTTCTGGCCCCTTTCCATGAGTCCAAAACTTAAAAACGCCAGCACAATAGCACACACGATTCTTGGTCGAGCCACACTGGTCATATCCGAGCATAATTTCGGCAATGTAAATGACGATCGTAATAAACTATAGACAACCCGGCTAGCAACCGTAGCCTGATTTCTCAACAATTTACACTGGCCGCACAGCCCTTATCGGTCTCGAGCTAAAGACGGCACTCATCATCAAGTTGCAGAAAATTCAACTTTTCCATGGAAGTGACGATGGTGCCGAAAATCCGGGCGAAAATTTCAATCTGGAAATGCCGATCCTGATCGAGTGTCGCACTATGAGAGGAGTTTGAGGTCGTTTTCTGTGAAGCCGGGAGAGAGTTTGTGAAATGATTAGAGGGTAGATAGACTCCATTTTGAATTCGTAAACGTGTTAGTGATGTTTTATTTGTCTCTAGAAGAGGTTTAAATTCACACCCTCAGCTTTTTAGCTAATGAGGAAAGCTTCTAACGCCTGTACCAAGACGAACTAAAGTAAGCGCCGCAGGGCATTTTTTTTTAATCCGTCTTTTCTGGCAGAATTTGACTACATACATACAAATTCTAGCCCATATGTGTTTCAAATCCCAAAAGTGTTAAGCTTTTCGTTGATGATGGTGATGCAAACTGTCAACAAACAAATAATTTGCCTTGTGAAAAAGCTAGAAAACAATGTGATCAACAGCAATATGCAAATAACTCTTAGTATCATCATGTGCAGAAAAAATAGCCTAACATTATGAACAACAGTGTTACCCTTTGATGGAAGTTGTGCCCGCGCACACTGTAAAGTCTTTCTGGTTGAATTTATAAATTCGTCCTATCAACGATCGCGCACGGTGACATCGTAATTTGAATATTTCGCGCGTATGGAAAGTCGCGAAGCGAACTTTTTGAAAAACATTACCTAGGTGTACAGTAGTGAAGTGCCGAGATACAGTAAAATGTCATCTCCAAGTAGAAACAGCGCGAAGCGAAAACAAATAAGCCCTAGCAAGGGAGTTGACAAATGTGAAGCGTGTGAGTGCAACCTAGATGCAGAATCTGCTGCCCTGCAGTGTGATCTTTGTGCGAATTGGTTATGCATATCGTGCCTTGATATGCCCGAACCTGAATATAAACTCTTCACCAAGATGACTCGAAGACTTGGATGTGACTGGATATGCACAGTGTGTAAACGCATCCCCGCACAATCGGTCCCCCAAGCTCCTCCTGAACCAGGTCCCACCCTTAGTGAAATCCAGTCTATCATAAGGTCTTCGATAAGTGGCATGCAAGCAGACATTATTAGCAAAATCCCAACAGCTACTGGGATGGAATTGCAATTTACAGCGATAGTACAAAACTCTTTCAGCAAACTTCGCGAGGACATAAAGACGGAGTTTTCAACGGCCATCAAGCAGATCAATGAGAAAATGACTGAGCTGGAAGTGCAAATATCAGCGAAATGTACACTAAAAGAAGTACAAAAGGAAGTGAAAACCATAGTTTCCGCAGAACTGAAATCTGCTCAGGGAACAAATACCCGTGGTCCGGACCTCGAAGCCGCAATGCGAAAAGTATTCCACCAGGAGTCCGAGAGACAGAAGCGGAAGCTGAACATTATCGCATACGGTATCCCAGCTCAATTGGATGACAAGAACTTTATTGAATGTCACCTTTCCAGTGAGTATTCCCTACCGAACGTTCGCATCACTGACGTGAAAAGATTGCACCCGGCTACCACAATTCCGAGACCTATCAATGCTCGTCCATCACCCATACTTTTTTCCGTTCTTGATATGAAAATAAAAAGGAAAATCATCCAGAAATCTTTTGAGTTGAAAGATGATATTCAGTTTCGCGCTGACGCCTCGAAAGAAGAACGTGAGAAACGTAAGGCACTCCTTCAGGAGCGGGACAGTAGAATTGCTGCTGGCGAGGTGGATCTGATCATTCATCGGGGGCAAATCGTGTCAAAAAACTCGGGAGCAAACCCTCCAGCGCACAGTGGTGCAGCGATGGAGATGTGATGTTTGACCACCAACTTAGTGCTGTACATAGTTCAATAAACTGTCTGTCACATAGTGAAAATACACTTGCTAGTTGCTCAAGTAAAAATGAAGATGCGTCGTTTGTTAGTTTCAGTTCAGTTATGTCGCCAGAGTCCAAGTCTAGCATCAGTACTGACAGTTTTGTGTCCTTCTGTACGCCATCTAGCGTTAATGAAACGCTGGCTAGTGAATCGCCACCTACAAAACGTACTGGAAGATCTGGATCAAGGATTAGGAAGGATAGAAATTTGCGCGTATTAAGCACCAATATTGACACTCTTACGAATAAAGTGAAGGAGCTGCTTTTGTTTGCTGAAGAAAATTACATTGACATTATTGCCTTGGTCGAAATTGTTCCAAAGAACAGTAACCTGCGCCTAACCGAGGATCACATTAGCTTACCAGGATATGTGCTTTTCTCGAACTTGAAAGATGAATCTAAGAGTAGGAGAGGAGTAGCAATCTACGCCAAGGAGAACCTTAAGGTAAAAGTCATGGATTCTTCTAATTCGTACGAACCTTGGGTTGAATGTGTTTCCCTAGAGATATATGCAGAGAACCAGGTGATTTCCGTTGCTTGCGTTTATAGAAGCCCAAGCTCCCCAGCCCAGTTTGATTCTGAGCTAGCTATAGCTGGGTTAATAGAGAGAATAGTATCCCAAAATAAGACTACACTTATAGTAGGTGATTTTAACCTGCCAAGTATTCAGTGGGTCGAGGGATTGGGTGCTTCATTATCTGCTGAAAGAGGTGAATTACATACACCCTTCTTGTCCGTGCTTGAGGATAATTTTCTGCACCAGACAGTTGATAGACCTACTACCCTAACAAAAATGAAACGGTCGTTGCAAGTCCATTTTATGTACATTATTGACAAAACGGCCATAAAAAGTCCGTAAAATGTAAGACGTTTAACAGGTCGAAAACGGACCCGTTGGTTTGTCAGTTCTGGAAATCATCCTATGTACATAAAACGCCCGTTCTCTAACGCTAGGTAATTTTTCGACTCTGTTAAACGGCCGTCAACCTACGTTGCAATAATGTACGTTGTTTTAATTGAAGAACGGCTGTTTAATGTAGGTGAAACTGACATTAAAGGATTTGAATCATAATTATTTTTCCCGCTCTTGGAGAGTATTTCGTACCAGATGGCACAATTTGAGGCGTTTAGTGAACAGAAAAGAAAGAAAATAAAATAGATGACTCGCTTGTCGTCCATCTATCTATTGTTTTTAGCGGCGTCCTCTACCAGTCGTTTTATACGGTGGTGCTCGGTAGGCAAATGACTGCAAAAGATGGTGCTCTGCACAGTTACATGACTAACTTATTACGCGACAGTTGGTTGTTTTTCCACCGTGCCTAAGACTCGAGACTTTGTTCTTAAGTTTCTCATATCCCCTCTTAAATGCTTTATATAACGATATAAATCAACGATAACTGCTAGCATTAACACTGAGCTATTAATCCGTTATCATTTTGTTATCATGTTTTTATTTTCCATTCCCTCGAGCTCTGGTCAGTCTGTTCAGCGGTGGTTGATGGTTATATTAACTATAGCCTAACATCAAGCTTTACAGATGCACAGCATAATGTAATCATTACTTGTAAAATGACTAATATGATCTACTATTTAACATTCTATTTGTAATATTGTAACTTGACACAGACTAAGAAAAAAAAATTCCGTATCTTATCCATGACAATAATAAATTCAGGATAGGAAAGTGTTCTTGTTAGATTTTTTGTCGATACGTAAAAAACTGCATTTAGATGAAACTAGTGCATTCATTAGTTAGCATCACCATCTCAGATCAATCAACCCCACTGGCTATCTCCTTTCACGAAGCGTAAAATTTACTTGTTAAAGTTTGCATTGACACTTGACACGTTTACAGCTTACGGCCGGCATGTGTCGATCAGAAAGGCATTTTGTACCATAACAAACCACCCCAGCAAAAGGGTTATTCATTGATTGTCCCCTGCCAAATCCAATGCCTGCGAGCTATCATCTTCCAAACATCTGTATGTTAAGGGCTGTGCCTATAGGGCTGCTAAGTTGAAACCAGGAATACGCCAAACGAAGGAGGCGAACGACCGTATAAAAATTGCATTTTTGAACCTATTATGCATTCAGCTAGAGAAAGACGAAATATAACCACAAAAAAAAACTAAAAAGAAACCAAAATATAAATTATAACAAACTAACCCAATAACTAACCAAACCAAAACAAAAATAAAGGAATTTTGTTTGCCAACCTGGACGTGGCGATTGGTGCCAACCTATACTTTCGGGAGTTATGCCAGCAAAGATTGTAGAGCAACAATAGCTGTAAGAATGTATTTATTTCATATTGGTGTTTAAAAGTCTCACATTATGGCACTACTGCTGATTATACACTGCTTATTAAGTAAGTTAATAGAATTTAAGAATCCCGGCATCGCCGAGTGTATTCAAGGGTGAGCGAAGGGACTTAGCGCTTGCACGAGACAACCTGAAGGATATGTACGTTTGTGCAATTATGGCCGTAGTTAGCATCAGTTATTTTCAAAGATTATTTTCAAAGAACCCAAAAGTTATAGTTATCACTAAATACTGGGTGCAGTGAGGGTTAGACAGAAACATCATATTTTAAAGCCCATTTCATCAGTTTGGCAGTAACACCAGACTCCGCTGAAACTGGAGATCTTCTACTGAATAAAGTAAGCGGGGGAGGTAAGCTTCCATTACTTCCGTTTTGTCTCCGAAAGATTTTTTTGCCGTGAAGACTTTTGAATAAAAATTGGCCGTCGTAAATACTTCAAAGGTAAGGAAGGCGCATCAAGCTGAGCCATCTCATTACACTCTTATGCCGTTCATGTTTAGCTTTGACAGTAAAACGGATCCGTCAGCTGAATTGTATCATCACACTGTAAAAAGTTTCTCCGAGTAAGGATTAAAGTTAACTGCAGTATTTGCTACAAATTAGAGATACGATTATCTTTCTAGAGACAAGGTTAATCACAGTAGCAAATACTGCAAGATTTTTTTACAATGTAGAGCTGTATTTCGACCCTTCTTCGCAAGGGTGTTCTACTGTTCAGTAAAATCCAGCTGACCCATCCATTTTGCACTGTCAAATGTGATTCGAAGTCAACATGGGCTGATGTAATACCTGCCTAGCTAATTAGAACCTCCCTCGAATAATTTGCTTGAACCTTTATAATTTAGTAATTTTTAGTTTGATACACATCCACTATATAATTTGAAATACAGCCATGTCTGTTTTTTTTTGTTTGTTTTTTCGGATTCCAGCTTAACCATTCACCGATATAAAAAAAAATATGGTAAGTTGTATTAGCTGCATCAACTAGACCAGGGTTCCCAACCGGTGGTACGCGAGACCCTTGCAAGGGTATCGGCGAAGGTAAAAAAAATCGATTTAGTCTGTAGCTTCAAACCCTCGCCTCGCTCATTTTTAATTGCCAAAAGCCTAAATTACCAGCAGGGGCATCACCAGCCAAAACATTTTTGGGGGGCAAGGTAGTTTTACTGACTGGCCGGTCATTTTACCGACTGTTTAAAAAAAAAGTTTTTGGGAAAAATCGTGGCGCTTCGCACCGACTCGTTTCTTTTTAACCATCTGGCAAACCGCTTCGGGGGGATGGGTGTTCCCAACCCGTCTCTGACGGCTCTGATTACAAGCCATAGTGAAAGTCAATGAAATAAAGTTTATTTCAAATCAGATAGCCTACTGCCGTAAAATCTTTTCCTGTATCAAACAGTAGGATACTGTTTCAAGAAGAATCGAAGACATTACAAGTGATTCAAGTCATTCAGGTTGCGAATTAGGCTAACGAAAATGTTTGCGATGCAGCTGGATGATAGCACTTAGAAAATCAAAACCAAACACAGAAACAGGCCTACTGACTGTAAAAAATATTACCCTTAATGACGTCGAGCCGAGGTTTGACAAAACTGTAGCTACAAAGCATCCTCAAGTTTCTCATTGATTCGGTATATATTTCTACATATCCTTATCCTTATAGCCTTATCCTTATCCTTATATATATTATAGCCTTATCCTTATGATAATAAATATCGTCTTTTTCACGTTCTGAAAAAGGGAAGGGGGTACGCAACCTTCTCGAACCGTGATTAGGGGTACGCGGTACGGAAAAGGTTGGGAACTACTGAACTAGACCGTGATCTGTCTGCTATCTGTACCCAGTTTCTGATTTATACTCGATCCCGGCTGGACTATTCATCCGACCGGCATATTCCGCATGCAGCAAAACCGTATTGACGGAATACCAATGACTTCGAAAAGTTTGTCTCTCTATCTAGATTGTCTGTCCGTCTGTTTGTCTATCCGTCCGTTATGAAAAATAGAATAAATAGCCCGATAACTCTCAAACTGGTTGACGTATTGTGTTGAAACTTTGTATAGGCATTGAGTCAAAATACATGACAATTTTGGACATGGACCATGTGGCCCTGCAAGCGGTGATCAGTTTTTTTCAAGATAATAAGAATATTTTTAGAATAAGATAAGTTTAGGGGTAAGGAATCATGCTGAACCAATATCTGATTTCTTTCTTTTTTTGCCAGACAACTACTGGGAATCCTACCGATTCCGAAAATTTAGCAGAAGCAACAATTTTTTACTATATTTGACGATGAAAAAGAAAAAAAAAATCATCGCTAAACGCTAAATTTGTTTCTGAACTGTGTTCATTCCCCGGATAAAATTCGGCATGAATTCAACATCGAAAATTCAACATCGCGTGAAAGTGGAAGTTAATCCTGAAGTCGTTTCGAACACTGATTTGAGCGTGAAAAATCATGGTAAATCTCTCTCAGTTCTTTTCTTTTCTTTGCTTCTTAAGTTATTTTAACTAATGTTCTTACTTTCTTTGCGGACCAGCGGTTAGGCGAAGCATATTTGAAAAAGCAAAATGGATACTTCAGCTACATTTTTTTTTCAGAGCTATATTTCGGCCGTTCTTGGCGAGCGGCTCACAAAAAATCTGGTTAATTTCACCTGGGGACAAACAATGTTGTTACGGGATCTTGCAAAGAAAATAAAACCTACAGGACACGCTTGCCTGAATGAACAAGTCCAGTAAATACTGAAGTCTTTAGTCTTCTTCTATACGTCTTCCTCCTTAACATATTAAGTTGGCAAATATCGAAAATTACACTGAAAAAGTTTCTTAGCTCTGAAACATCCGTAAGAAAAAAAACGCCCAAAGAGAAATATTTCTGCAGACTTCCTGAAGCATCAGTGGAGTCCAACAGATTTCAGGAATCCGTTAAAGAATATGAGATAATTAGTCTCATTCGTAAACATTCGCCTGCACCAGGGTTCCAACCAAACTATCCATTTGGTGTGGATACACAGAGCAAGATTTCCCGTATTTTCAGCACTCCTATAATCGGGTTAATGGTGTAAGTGGAGGGATACCTATGACACCGAAAAAGTTGTCCGTCTGTCTGTCCGTCCGTCTGTGAGCACGATAGCTCTCTAAGGGAATGAGATGTTAAATATTCTTTGAGCCCAAGCTGACTTTGAAACATCTATTCAAACAATGTTTACACGGATACTGAAGAGGACCCTTGCCAAGAAGGGCCGAAATATCGCTGATGAAAAATCAGAGCTGACGTATCCGTGTAAACATTGTTTGAATGAATGAGATGTTTTTGGTTTAAACTTTGTGTGAGGATTCTATGGGTCAAGGGACAGGCTGAGCTAGTAGATGGGCTCTGTAGCTTGACATTTAAGGATGGGGGTAGAGGTATAAATTAAGGGGCAAACAAAATATTTTTTACCAGCTAATGAGATAGTCGATCCAGGGACATGCTGAACCCGAATATGAAAATCACTTTCTCGCCGAACAAGTAATTCGCCCGGAATCCGGCCAAAACCGGAAAATTGTTAAAAGTAAAAGTCTTCTTGGAAGTTAACTAGATGTTCGATTAACAGGAATACGAAAATCATTTCCTCGACAGACAAGTAGTTCGCCCTAATCCGGGCCGGATTATTTGGAAAATTTGTTTAAAAGATCTTTTTCTACCTTGACATCTACTTCGGCCGGTCTCCGGCTAACTGGAAAATTTATTATAAGTAAAAGCTTTATCTAAAGTTAGATAGTCCTTCAGCCCAAGCTGACTGCGAATCATATTTGACGGTGCAAAGCGGATAAGTCAGCTACTTTTTATTAGAGCTATATTTCGACCCTTCTTGGCAAGGGTCCTCTTCAGGCTCAAACTAAAAAATGAACTTCTGGAGAAACACATAAAGATTCTTCCTTAAATATCTGATTTTATGAACTTCTTCTCTGAAAATTGGTTGGAGTTAAAGCTGGTGCTGCGAAATATAGCTCTAATAAAATGTAGCTGACTTATCCGTTTTGCACCGTCAAATATTAAGTTGATGAGAGGTTCAATATCGGGGTAAGGAGATGCTCTAGACTCTTTTTTTGTCGGTGAAGTAGTTTTCCCGGAATCCGGCCGGAACTGGAAATCGGCAGAAGTAAGGCAGGAAGAATAAATAAGTCTGTTTTTCCAATCTGAGCGGTTTTTTAGCCTGAAGAGGACCATTGCCAAGAAGGGCCGAAATATAGCTCTAATAAAATTCACCTGAGGTATCCGTTTTGCACTGTCAAATAAGCAGCAAGTTTTGGTAAATTTTTGTCTAAGTAGATATGTAGTATAGGGTCAAATAAACATGCTGAATCAATATTTGAACTTGTTTTTGTCAGATGATTGGATCAGATATTAAATTTTGGGATCCCATTAAAACCTTTGCTCTTTTTTTTATGCTTCACGATTTTGCGTGTGACCCTTGCGCAGGATCCATGCTAATCTTCTTTGTATTGTTCCAATTTTTCTGCCCTCCCCATATGATAAGTTGGCACGAACTCATGACCAGACTTCTATACGGAGTTCCCAGATGCTTTGATGTGCTATATTTAGCTCAAAACCCAAAGACTGAGGGTGTGCTACCTGAACGGGTCTAAACTTGCTCTCGAGTCGATACTTGGGGTTGGCATTTGGATACAAAAAGGTTGTTTCTGATAAGACGAAAGGCGCGAACTCGGGCGCGAAAACAATTTCAGTGGCACAAAATAAATAGCAGTGAAGGTGAATGTCGAATGGAACGCCAGAGCAAGAGATATTCAACCGTCTTATAGGAGCCGGACTAGTGGACAAAGGTAAAGATCATCTTCTTTGTGTTTCAGTTGTTGATTTTCAGGGCATTTATTTCTCGTTAGTGCTGACATATTTATTTTGTTGTGGCTTTTTGTGAAATTCTGGCTTCTGACGGGGGTTAGGAAAGGCTCTTATCTTGATTGCGTGATGGGTAATTTGTTGTTCAATCTTATAAAAAGTCGATTTAAGGTGGCCTAAGGATCTATAATAAAACCGTTATCTAAATTTGTCAAGAGTATAAATTAAAAGGGTATTTTTTTTTAGGTGAATAGTGTGGCGAGGGAGTCCTGGAGAGATTTGGAGTGGGGGTTGGGGCTCAGGAAGGAAGTGAGTAATTCAAGCCACGAGATAAGGCTGTCAGTGAAAGCGAGGGGATTGCCTCTCTCGATTTGAGTATATAGCAATTGCCTGGCAATTGCCCGGTCGGTGCCGACATCTGTTGCTACATGTTTCGACAACAAAGTAAGCTTGTTAAGAAGCGATTGAAAGATAAATCGCCTAATTTATCGACGGCACCGTTGCCGTGAAAAATATCTCCATACCCCCCCCCCCCCCCCTACCGGACCTATAAACAGGATATCTAGTTTCACTCGAGTCTGAGGGTTCCCGGAATCACCTAGGATGATCTGGGACAAACTTTTGATACCACTACTTTGATCCATATGAGTGCTACACTATTTCCGGTACCGCTCACCCTCAAACTCCCCCTACAGCGGCCGAATCTGGTTCCGGCACACAAAACAGACCATCTAAAGCATCTTCTAGTACTGGCTATCAAGTTTCACCCGACTCGAAGATTTTCCGGGAACCCATGCTCCCCCCCCCCCCACCACCGCCGTGTGATCCACTCGTTTGACCCCTATGCGAGCAACAAAATTTCCGGGACTTCCCTCAAAATCCCTGCCACTGTGGCCTAGGACACATAAACTTCACATCTCCTCTTCTCGTCCTTCAAGTTCGAGTCGAATGACCTTATCTGCAAATTTCGGGTTTCCGCTTCCTCCTCCTCCGGCTGCGGCCGAATCCTGGCCGGACGCCAAATATTAGACTTGCCCGCATAAACTCGGCATTATCCAACTCGAATCCCATTTGGGCCCATTCGTTTGTTTTTTATGCATGTCACAAAGTTTCCGGACCCCCCCCCCCCCCTTCGGTTCCCCCTATCAGAATCTAGAGCTAAAATGGCAGCAGTCAAAGGCAGTCCAGTCTAGTTAAACGTCTACTTTTTTTCAGTCCTTTCTGGATTAAACCGAGCGTTTGGCTGATGAACATTCAGGAGAATGTGGCATTGCGTCTGAACAAAAGCTTTCCGTACATGACCCTGCATAACCTGCATGCAGAAGGAGGTGTTGGACGGACGTCATGGAAAGAAACCATGCTTCCCTTCCAGCAAAGTTTGCATACAAGGTTAGTTATTCTATTTGTTTCGTAACCAGTGAAACTCAATAGAACCAGCCCTATTTTTTCTTCGAAGCCCTGTTCCTGTTGCTTTCCTTGAAATTTTTTCTTAAAAATAATAATAATTTTATAATTTATAATTTAGGTCGTCAGCATCTATGATAGCGCCACTAGACCAACTCGACGTTCCTTTAAGTAAAAAATAACGAGAACACATTTGTAGATAAGAAGGAAACACAGTGACAGGAAGCGTTAACAGTGGGTGTGCCTAACCATGGGAACTGGGGCTTCAAAGCGGACGGAAATATCCATGTGGTTCCAGTTGGTTTTCATAAGCCATCCTAATGTGAAGAAGGACCCGAAAGAGAGCTAGCCAGAATAGTCTCGTTGCGACAGTCGAAAATGTTGTTCCGTCCCCTAGATTCAGGCACCTGGATTAGTTCTCTAAGCTGCTTAAGAAAACACGAAGCATACCCGTAAGGAATTCGGCCAATCTTGCGCATTCGCAAAGCAAAGATTCTGCTCTTGCACCGAGATATTGATGCTTTGGCTCGTTCATGGACTTTTAACCTTAAAGCACAAGTTGCAGCAGACAGCTGATCCAGTTGCGTCTCCAGTCTCGGACATAGTAAGTCTTTTGAAACTCTTGCTGGGTTTCTCAAGGATAGTCAATCCGTCTCGGCTATTTTCAGCCTCAGACATCCCGTTCGGTTTTGATGAGAAAACGCAGAACTTTGAATAGGGTAACCGCTATTTCTGACCAATTAGCTCATCAGAAGCGACAAACTTCCGATCCGATCGGTGTCGAGAAGTGTCACCGATCGAGCGCCGTTAAGATGGATGGTTAGTAAAACGATTTCACACATAGTCAAAGATTACAAATGGGTAGAATGATTAGTGAGCTCATTTTTTTTTCTTTCAGTACCTTTCGAACATACACGGTGGTCAGCAGTACGGTGCAAGGGCAGCTGGTCGCCTGCCAGTATGCAATTCTTCGAAGCGAAATAAGACATTCAGAACCACTGATCTTTTGGCGAAATTTTGGAACATGAAAATAAAAGGGTCTCTGAAGGGTAGATTCCGGAACTGAATGGCGTCTCCAAGCAAAGTGAGTATCTGTTGATCCTAATTTTTCTGAATTCTTGGAATCAGAGCTATAGAAACTGTGCTAATTACAAACTAAATCCACGTCACTGGAATTTTTCGAAGAAATTGTGTTAAAGTCCAACTAAGAACGCTAAAACACGGAATTCCAACTTAATATATTTTTTAATAACCTAGCAAACTTGTCTTTTACTAGGTGAACGCTCCTTTCTTGTACCTATATCTCATAAAAATGACAATGACTTTTTTTAGTTTCTACTGTGTCTATAGCTTATTTTCTGTCAAAATATTTTTGCTTCACTTAGATTTTCCGTATTTTAAACCCATCCTGTTCCATTTGAGGACTTCATGTATTCGTATTAATACTTTTTCTTCACAAAACATGGGAAAGAATAATATTAATAAGAATAAATACTTTTATGGCAATTGACCTTCGGCCAAGTGCGCCCGTCCGTCGGTCTGTCGGTCCCGGTTTTGCTAGTTCGAGCACTGCTACTTAAGCTAGGATGATGAAACGTGGGAGGCATATCAGGGACCCGACCAGATTAAATACAAAATCCGAACAATCCAACCATCTTGGGGGATCAGAGGGAGGGGAATTCAGAAAAATTAGGTATTTTTAACTTACGAACGGGTGATCGGATCTTAATGAAACTTGATCTAAAGAAATATTTCCTGTTTCAGGCATCCCATTTTAAATCCGGACTGGACCCGGTGATATTGGGGGGAGTTGGAGGGGGGTATCGGAAATCTTGGGAAACGGGGAGGGTCCGAATTTCTAGTGATCCTGTGAGTTCAGTACTTCCTGATGTACTAAGACGGTAAAACATGGCAATGTCTTTAAACAATGTATAAAACGGATACCTCAGCTACGATGCTTCATCATCCTTCCTCTTCATCTTGAATTTCATTTCCAGCTTGAGCGGCTTGAACCTGAAAAGGACCCTTGCCAAGAAGGGCCGAAATATAACTCTAATAAAATTTAGCTGACTTGTCCGTTTCGGGCCGCCAAGTATGATTCGCAGTCAGCCTGGGCTGAAGGACTATCTATCCTTCATCAGCGATATTTCGGCCCTTCTTGGCAAGGGTCCTCGTCAGACTGTCTATCACCAGGGTCAACTTCGGGGGAGGAAACAAACCTGTAATCTATACGAAACCCTTAATCTGTAATTATAGGTTTGTTTCCTTCCCCAAAGTTGACCCTGGAGATCGACAGCCTGACGAGGACCCTTGCTAAGAAGGGCAGAAATATCGTTGGTGAAGCATCTAGCTGACGTATCCGTTGTACCCATTATTTCATATTTCAAAGACAGCTTGGGCTCAAGGAATATTTATAAACATGGCAAGCGTGTCAAGGACCCGAACAGATCGACTTGAGAATAGTCGTTTCCCCGATCTGACCATCTGGGGGGGGGGGGAGGGAGGAGGAATTCAGAAAAGTGAGTTTTTTTTCTAAACTTACGAACGGGTGATCGGACCTTAATGAAACGACCTAATGTCTCAGACGCCCATTTTAAATCTGGATCGAGTCTGGTGACACTGGGGGAGTTGGAGAGAGGAACCGGAAATCTTAGGAAACACTTAGGGTAGGGGGATCGGGACGAAACTCGGTGGGAAGAAAAAGAACAAGTCCTAGATACGTCATTGACATAATAGGAACGGATTCGGGCCCTCTGGGAGAGTTGGGGGGAGGGTAGGAATTTCTAGTGATCGCACGAGTTCGGTACCTCCTGATGTGGGGAGAGAATGGGACAAAACTTGGCAGAAAGGACAAGCACAAGTCCTATATACGTGGTTGACATAACCAGACCGGACCCGCTCACTGTCTCGAATTACTAGTGGTCCCGCGAGTACAGTACGTCCTGATGGGCTAGGACGATGAAACCTGGTACGCCTGTCAGGGAACAGAACAGATTAACTTGTGAATAGTCGTTTCGTCGATCCAACCATCGTCGGAGGAGGGGATGGTTGGGGAATCCGGAATCTAGTGTTATGGGCAGCTTTTGAACGGGTGATCGGATCCTAACGAAACTTGATATTTGAAAAAACCTCGTGTCTCAGACAACCCACTTCAAATCCGAAGGGGATCTGGCGACTTTGGCGGGAGTTTGAGGGGGAACTGGAAATCTTGGGAAACACTTAGAGAAGAGGGATCGGGATGAAACTTGGTCGGAAGAACAAGCACAAGTCCTAGAATTAGCATTGACAAAAGCGGACCGGATTCGGGCACTGTGGGGTAATATGATGAAACTCGGCAGGAATATCAGGGATCGGAATATACCGACTAGGAAATAGTTGTTGCACGATCCGAATATGTCGCATTTATAACTTTTGAACGGGGCTATCGGATTTGAATGAAACTTTGCGAGTGGAAAAAGCTATGGTCTCAGATGTTCCATGTCAATTCTGGACCGGATACGATCCTTGGAGGGGGGAGGATTTGGAAGGGGGCCCGGAATTTTTGTGAAACGCTTAGTGTCGAGGGATCGGGATGGAATTTGGTGGGAAGAACTGGCATAAGCATTAGATACGTTCTCGAAAGAACCAGATAATGTCATGACTTTTTGGGGGGAGTTGGAGGGGGGTTTCTCTGAATTCTGTTGATCGCGAGATATGATACTTCCGGATGTGACAAGCACGATAGAACTATAGAACTTGGGATGCGTATTCGTGACCCTACCGAATAGATTTAACGTCCCGAAACAATGCCTAGGAAGACTTCCGTTCCTTCATCCGACCATTCTTCGGGGAATTGAGGGAGGGGGATTCTGGAAATTACGGAGTCCAATGGGTTGTGAAAATATGGTAAAGTTCAAGTGAAACTTTATGGGTAAGATCTGATGATCTAGATACGCAAATGTGTACGAACCCATGTGGCCATGGTTGGGGGAGTTGTGGGGGGAGGCCGGAAACTTTATGACATAAATAAAAACCAAACGGATTGGCAGAATGGGAAGCAGGTTGGACAGTACCAAGTTTATGCACCCTAGATTTGTCATTTGGCGTCCGATTCGAATCGAACTTGATGGACGAGAAGATAAGATGTTAGAGATACGAAGTTTTTGTGTCCGAGTTGTATTCGGCCACAGTGGGGGGGAGGGAGTCGGAGTTCCGGAAATGTTGCGGCTAGCATAGAGACTAAACGAGTGAAGTGAATTGAATGAAATTTGGAAAGTAGAGAGATCGTATGCCTTATATCCCATATTTAAGCGTCTGGAGATGGGGAGGGTAGTCGGAGAACCTGAAAATATACTCAGATTTAATTTCTCGTTTCTCACACCACCTACTTGTAACAAATGCCATATGAGCTCGTAGTTCTTGTTTTTAACAACAGGGAGAGATGGAATTTGGTATAAAAGCAGCAGGCTAAATAGAAAAGCAGTAAGGGATGTACAATTTTGTAGTAGGGATGAATTAAGTAAATATAGGAAACAATTATGATGGGAAGATTTGGTAGGGAGGCTGTGGTAATCAATATGCAGGGTGGTGCAGCGGGTAAATCTCATGGTCATACATAACGAATATTGGAATCCCGTACAAGCTAGAATGTAGTGATGATAATGATATAGCGGATTGAAAGGAACGGAATTACAAAACCGCGTCCATCTGCTTAACGCCTAGTTTTTTTGCCATGGCTTGTGTCGCATAGCTTTATTATAGTTGGGGAAGATGTCGAAGAGGGCTGTAAACTGACTCATGGTACGCGGAATGTCATCATCAAGTTAAAATAAGTAATGTCTTCTTGAGTCCATTTTCACCTGTTGCAAGGTGAAGAGATCGTATCAAACAAAATATCCAGTGATAGAAATCTGTTGCATGCGGCAAGAGGTTCAGGAATATTCTTGAAAGCAGACTTCAAAAAATCTGTCCGTAACAGCCTAGCCATTCTACTTTTCTTCTCGTGGCTTCGTATGACAGGAATGACTATCACTTGCTTCGAATAACGGCTCGTTAGGCTCGGCAGCGGTAAAAAAAAATGGGTAGGGGAGAGACAGGTAAGACGGACCCAGTAAAGGTTTTTCGATTGCTGCTTTTTATGTTTCTGGAACATCGGAACGAACTTTACTCCGTCGGATAGCTTATCCATCCCTACTTCCTTGCTATTTTTCGGACAATTTCCTCCCCAAGGGTTTCTGAGATAAAACAGCTTTTGGTAGGTTGGTCAAAAGGTCCGTTTTATCCGAAGGGAGTGGCAAGAAGGACCACCAGAGGGGGCAAGACGGACTATCATTATGGTAATCAGTTCCAGTGATTTAATTTCGTATAAATGAATAAAGTAGAAACGGTAACGTCCACAGTGGCTCTTTTCAAGACGGTGAAGCCAGAAAAGTCAACACGAAGTGTATGAAGTGATGCCTTTTGCCATTCCTCCAGAAGGGATGGGGTTCGATAGCTTAATCAATGCGGCCTTCAAACTGACTGTTCCCTTTTCAGTGGTTTCTTGAAAATTGGACGAGTGAAAAATTGTTTTCCAGAATAACTCTTCAATCTCATCACATTCCTCGTCTTTCAGGTTTACCCCCAGACCCTTCCCCTGGTAACTCCCGGTCTGTCTTACCAACAAATCGTGTGGTCCGTATTATCTGCAACGGGCAGATTTTTGACAAACTGTCACCGAACTCGCTAGATGGCCCAGAATGGAGGTGTCATCACTTTTAAAGAAAGTAGATAGTCAGAACTGTCTGGTAACAAAACCCTAATATTTTTATTATTTTCCGAACCAGAGATATCACAAAAATGTTTGACATCATTTTTTTCCAAAACAGCCTCTTAAAACATCAACTTCGGTTTTCTTGAAAACTAATAAGCCAATCTTTTTATTTTTTTCGGCAGATTTGAAGGCTAGACAGCTGTACCTTACTGTCACCACTAGATCGCATTGCTACCAATCTCTGAATTTTAAAATGCAAAGGTCCGTCTTATCTGCAGGTCCGTCTTAGCTGTCTCTTCCCTATATTTTCATTAGTTATTCCTCTTCCAGGTGTACTACAACCAACCAACAATTCAGTCAAAACAGCATTTCCCAAGCCGACAACCGACGACGGAGCTCTTCACAGAAATCCAAAACCAGTTTGTTCCAGGAACGGAAGAGTCCGAAAACCTCTTACATTATCGTCACGCCCATAGGTGAGCATTGGCAATTTGTGAACTAAACCGACTAGCCGAGTTCGGCGTAAGCATTGCTAAACTTTCCATTTCCGTCGCTAATCAAAATCTGGACGTCCTGAAAAGGCTATGGAACCGAGCGGCAGTTATCTGCAGTAATCCGCACGCGAAAGGTCTTTATTCAAACACTTAAGACTGTGCAGAATATTGGTAGGTAATAAGCAGAATATAATATATTTCGTTTTTCTGCTCGAGAGAAATAGCAAAACACCCCTAGAAACGAAAGCGGATGGAAGATTTTCTACTCAACATCGTGTTGATCTATTTTACCTTATCTTTACCTTCTTCAGACAACTCACAACATAGTCCGCTTTAAAGCGCTGACCGGAATACGTTGCTTTGTTGTGTTTAATGCAGTAAATAAGTAATTTATTTGTAACCCGCCTGTTCTAAAGAGCAATTTTCAATCTCTGACTGAGAGTCATCTGCCGAACAATAGTCTTATATCATCAAGTACGGCAAGTTTTGTTTACGTTTGAATTACTACATTAAATTGACGCTTCATATTCCCTTTCGCTTCATATCGAGTCGAGTATTAGCCCCGTGGAAAAATCAGCTAGCAGTCAGCACAGAATTCGAAAGCCAGAAATTACAAACTTGATGACTGTTGACAGAACAGAGTTGGGTAAAGCAAAAATGGAGGATGAAAACAATTTTAAACATGGCTAGGCCTAAGAGGAATTGAAGATAGCCAAACAAACCTGGATAAACGTACACCAAGAAGTAACGTTCCATTGTTTTCTTTATGACAGCGCACCTAGCGGCCAGAAAAGAACTAATCTAAGAGGAATTTTATGAGGGGAGTATCCGTGTCAGTCATCGTCAGTTGCTAGTAGTCTTAACTCGGTACAAGAGCCTCTTTGGTACCACAACCGGATCTTCATCAACACATGAAAATCTAGCGAAAGAAGCATGCCCTTGGCTAAGCGTCATGTTATTCTACACTAATTTGTTGTTACGGCTAACCATTTTACTTTTTCCTAGGGTTCTCCTTGAAGATGCCTCGTAGCACCCTCTTTTGGCCATTACTCGCGCAGCAAGAACGACCCGAAACCCAAACTTCTTTCCCCGCCAAGGAAATCTTCCGCATTTCGTTGGACATTTCATGTGTACTGATTTTATGTTCGTTTGGTAGTTGTTGTTTGTTACTTTGTGTTTTATTTGTGTTTCCAATTTACACCCGTGTTAGCCTAGTGCTATTATGGTTAAAATAAAATTGACTGATTTATTGATAGCGTTATGAGTTTAATGGCTCATGTCAAATTATGAAGAAAGAAAGCAAAGAGTGTTTCAAAGATCAGCTACTTTGTCAGATTATCAGATTCATGATTGTTTTGCTTAATACACTGTAGTTAGTTTATTTTTATCTTCCGCGTAGTTTTTGTCACATCTGTTTATATCGCATAATTGTTGTTTTCGCAAATCCTGGTTTGAATAAATTACTACTGGATTGGTTGGATGCAGTGTTTTTCCTCTACCAAACAGTAGAAAGTTACTCAGAGTTGGGATTAAAGTGGATTGCTGTATCTGCAACGGGGATTAATCTTATCTCTACTGGGATAACATTAATCCGAACCTCGTCTCAACTGAGATAATCTTATCCAGTAGAGACAAGATTAATCCCAGTAGCAAATACTGCAAGATTTCTGCTAAATATTACTATTTGTTCGTCATTTTTAATTTCCACTGTCTTTTTATTATCGTTGTGAAATTTACTTTTATCTTTGTTCAATATGTATATCTTAAAGACTAATAAAAATGAAACTTAAAACGTTTTCTTGTTATCAATCAAGCATTCAAACGCAGATGGCCGTCAAGAAGCGTCTCCACTTTGACACTATCAATAATGCCTTAGCGAAGTAGGCTTGCAAATTCATTATTTGAAGAAAAAAAATAATAATAAACGATTGAAGCGCCATCATGCTTCTAGCGCTATATTCAAGCGTTTAAGACTGTCACGCAAGATGTCGACGAGCCAGAATGGTTAAAATGGTGCGCCAGTAGATGGCAGGGCAATAAGGCATTTTGACGGTTTGGAATGGACATCCGACGGACATAAAATGGACGTCATAACTGGTCGAAAATCGACTCCATTCAGGAACGGCCGTTCAGAGAACGTAGGTTTAATGGACTTAAAACGATCCTTCGTTTATTACACCCTGTCAAACGTCTTACATTCAACGGCCGTATTAAGGCCTTTATATGAGGCGAAAAATGTACGTTCCATTTTTGTTAGGGTAGATTAAGGGATGGACAGGCACCTTCACTACTTGACTTGGTCATCACAAATGAACCAGAAAGTATCATGAGCATGGATTACCAGGCTCCTATCGGGGCATCCGACCATCTGTGTATAGTCACCACAGTGCGAATGTATATCAATCAAAACTGTTTTACCAAACACACGTATACCGATTACAAAAGCATTTGTGGTGATTTAGCAAAAATCGACTGGAAGATTGATGAGCATAGCGATATCGAAACTTCATGGACTGCTTTTCGAGATAAACTTTTGAGTACTGAAAAAAAGTTTACTACCGTTACATGGAAAAAAAGACCAAAAACACTGCCATTTTTCTCTCGGGCCATAAGAAAACTCTTCAACAAAAAAAGGAGGACATGGAAAAAATACTGCAAGAGCAAAACTGAAGTTGACCTTAAGAATTTCAAGAGGGTGCGAAACGAACTAAGGAAAGAAACAAGGACGATCACCCAGAAATATGAAGAAAAGGTAGCCTCACTAAGTAAAGCTAACCCTAAAATTTTCTGGAAGTATGTTTCTTCAACAAAACCCAGCAGGCACTCAATCCCAGATTTGCAATGCAGTGGTGATTGCATTAGTGACCCCACCCTCAAAGCAGAAGTACTTAACCAGCAGTTTGTGTCAGCTTTCTCATGCAACGTCAACTCTACGCCTGCACCCAACCCTCCAACATACGAAATGAATGATCCAATGGCCAACATTGAAATTAGCGAAGCAGATATACTGAAGAGACTCAAAGCTCTAAATCAAAATAAGTCCAAAGGCCCCGACAACCTTCACCCAAGACTTTTAAAAGAAACTGCCAAGGAAATAGCACCTGCATTGGCCGCTCTTTTCAAGCTGTCACTATCGAGGAAAGCACTGCCGTCAGATTGGAAGACAGCTAACATTTCACCAATTCACAAAAAGGGTAGGAAAGATGAAGCTGCAAACTATCGGCCAATAAGTATAACTTCAGTTGTCAGCAAGCTACTGGAAGGGATAGTGAATGAAGCGGTTATTGCACACTTCGAAAAGAATAACATACTCACCGATAGCCAACATGGATTCAGAAGTGGAAGGTCTGTCGAAACCAATCTCATTGAAGCTTACAACTGGGTATCACAGATGGTAGAGACAGGTTTACCAGTAGATATCATCCTACTTGACCTGGCCAAAGCCTTCGACAAGGTCTGCCATAGGCTTCTTATCCAAAAATTGAAAGCAGCTGGGGTACACGAAGAGGTGGTTGATTGGATACAAGCATTTTTAACCAATAGAACACAGAGAGTCAAAATAGCCGTTGATACTGAAACCACTGTGTTCTCAAGCCTCCAACCAGTTACAAGTGGAGTACCGCAAGGCACCAAATTGGGACCTACCCTCTTCAACCTCTATTTCAATGATGCCCCTAAGGTGGTTGAAAACAACATAAACCTGTATGCTGACGATTCTAAGCTTATTGGCTCAGTCGAAAACGCTACCAGGATCTCATCCATGCAGAATGATCTAGATCGCCTTTCCGATTGGGCGCACGCCTGGCTGCTTGAATTTAACATTGAAAAATGCAAAGTGCTACACATTGGCAGTAAGAATCCAGAAAACGAATATTCAATGGTCGATAAACATGGTCTTAGACGAAACCTGGAGTCGGTCACACATGAGAGGGACCTTGGTGTCATCATCGACAACAAAATGAAATTCGATCTGCATGCAAAGCACTCTGCGTCTCGTGCAAACCAGGCCCTGGGAACTATCCGCCGGACATTCACAAGCCGTAGCCCCCTTGTTATATCCAAGCTGTACAAATCTATGGTCAGGCCGAGGGTTGAGTTCGGCATGGTTCTGGCTAATCCTGCTTTCAAAAAGGATAAGTTCCTTCTTGAGCGTGTGCAAAAGCGAGCCTCAAAAATGGTCCATGGCTTGAAAGATCTCCCATATGACGTGCGATTGCAGAGGTTGAAGCTCCCAACTTTAACATACAGACGAAAAAGAGGAGATGTCATCCAGGCCTACAAGATCCTCCAATCTAGCCAGTCTTCCAATGTCTTCTCACCAAATCCAGCCACTAAAACCCGAGGACATAGTAGAAGGATCCAAAAACCCCACGCTTCAACTAGAATACGCCATCAGTTCTTCTCTACCAGAGCCATACCCCTTTGGAATGCCCTCTCCGAAAAAACAGTTAACTGCCAAACAGTTGAATCGTTCAAAAAATCCGTTGATGAGGAGTGGGCTGACATCGAGTGGAAGTTGAACTGGGATGCTGTTGATGCAATTGTCAATGTTTGAAGCTAACCACAAGTCAAATCGTTACACGGACCTGCCAACCGGAGTCAACTACGGAGCAAATCTACAGGAGAAATCCTTATTTTGCTCCAAGCTGCAATTTAAGGTAATTTAAGGTAATTTAAGGTAATCGCAAAATAAATGACACGCGTTCTTCGAAATAGGGAATACTACGAAATACGACACAGTTGTTAATATTTATTGTTAGTTGTTTAGTATGGCCCAAGTTGGCCGTTTTATTAGATCAAATAAATAAATAAAATAGTATTACATGCAACATTTTCGTACTACTACCATACTGCTACGCAAGCTACAAATTTTTCATCGGGACAATAAGTTTGAAAAATACTACTCCCATGAAGTAATTGATGTAGAATTAAAGATAACTGTGGCCGCATTCCACGAAAAATATCCTCTGCTGCTACGTATTTATACCATGGTTCGTCCATTTGTTACAGTTTCAACTGGACTTGTGAGAAGAAACCGGCCTTCAGTTGCTTATAACTATAAGTGCAAAATAATACGTATGGCATACTGATGAAACTGTAATTGAAGTTGTTGTAGAAAACAAAATGCTTATGCTATCAGGCTCCTGCACCCTGGTAAGTCAGTGCAGTAGTTTCTGGAGGTGAAGCAAAAGCAAAGCTACTCCTTTTTAGGTAGAAGATTAAAATTTAAGCGACTAAAGTAGTCTACTGCAGAAAAAACGACTGTTTTCAAGGAAAAAGAAACGGTTTTGAAAAAAAATCGACTGATATTCAGAAAAAACGACTATTTTTGACTAAAAATCTACTAAAAACCGACTGTTTTCATGAAAAAAATAACTGTTTTGACATAAAATTGCTGCACTTCGCACCGACTCGGTTCTTTTTCACCCACTGGGTGACAACATTTGGGGGGGGGGTGCTCCCCCCCCCCACGTGACGCCCCTGCTCCTTAGTATCATTGTTGCAGGGACACTTGGAAAGATGGGTCGGAATGTCACGCTGCTGACCCGGCCAGTAGTCCTCAGGTGTCCTCGTTGGACCGTTGTTTGGCGAGCTGAATGGACACATCGCGCACAACGACAGAAACCTTCTTTTCTGTGGCCACCTTGTGGTATTTGTTGACAAGCTCGTGCACGCACTTCGCTGTACCGAGTTGATTTCTGCAAACAATAGTTGTGTTTTTGCAGATACCATGGTATCTGATACCACGGTCTAAAGTCGTTTTTGCAGTTATCATGGTCTCTGATACGTCGATCAATAGGCTTTTTTGCAGTTATCGTGGTATCTGGCCAGTTATCGTGGTATCTGATATTCAGATACCACGGTCCGGCCGCGGTAATTGATCGTGGTATCTGGAAATTCATCTCACTTTCGTCAATTTTTTTCAAATTGGTGAAAAGGAAGTTTAGCACTTAGTGTGTAACTGGCTCGTAACTGGATATCAGTTTTTCTTTTGGGATGACTTCAAAAAGTGTAAATTTCGGCAATAATCGTTTTTGCAGAGCAACCATGTATCAGATACCACGGTAACTGCAAAAAACACTAATTGCAGATTCAGTTACCGTGGTAACAGATACCATGGTATCTGCAAAAACGCAACTAATATGTACATAATTCACAAGTGGCTTTAATTCTTGATTAAGAATTGACCAAATCCCTGATGAGATATGACGCATCTGGCAAGGCTCGGGTTTGCGTTTTTTCTTAACTTGTTGCCACTTCAGTGGAGCGTGATCGTAAACTAGAGTGAAGTGGCGTCCCTCCACATAGTACGGGCCAGGACAGTTCCAGGCGTAATATCAGACTGACATTTACACAAAGAGACTTCTCTCTCAGACTTACCAAAAGCTTCCCTTTTGCCGTGCGCTGGCGCTCTGCGGTTGGCTCTTCGGGTTTCGATCGCCCTGCCTTATGGGCGTCAGCGTAGTTCTCCGCACTTACTATGGCTTCTTCAACAGTTCTGGGTGCCGTTTTCTTGAGAAAGACCTTGAAAGCTGCTTGATCTTATACGCTCCTAAAAAAATCCAATGACGAACTGCCGCCAGATGCGCTAGAGAAAAAATAGCAATCACACGTGAGGCCTTGGTATAAGTTATCTGAAGGATGAATAAGCGATTAGGCTTTCGCTTCATATCGGGTCGAGCATTAGCCGCGTGGAAAAGTCAACTAACGCTCAGCACTGAAGTTGGGTGGGTAGAGCACAAATAGAGGCAGAAGCATTTTAAACAGTTTAAGCATGGCTAGGAGTAAGAGGAACTGAAAATAGCCAACAAAATTGAAAAACATACACGAAGAAGTAATGTGTCATTGTTTACTTAATGCTAGCGTATTTAGCGGCCAAACAAGAACTAATCTGGAAGGAATTTTATGAAGAGCGTATTTGAAATAGCCGAAGCGGTTCCGACCGTTTGGCTAGTTTTAGGTTCGGTTACTTGAAGCCATTTTCTGCAATAATTCTCCGGATTGTCCGCTAATTCTTGAAAGCTCATGTTCACGGACATTTTTGCTTCTCGGAAGTTTTGACTGTAAGTTTCCGGCGTAATGTTACACTTTCTTATATAGTATCGCGACTTTCGTTGTGTTGAAGCTGGCGAGTTGCATGTGACTTAGGTTCGAAACTACCTCGAGAGCGTTCCCGGAAAGTAAAGGCATTAGCTTCAAAACTTTAATTGCGTCGTCCCACCCACAAAGATCCGCCGTATTCTCAGACGCACTCAGGAAGCAGTGTACGTCATCAGAAGAGCTTATCTTCTGAAGATTGGAACTATTGGGCTTAAGCATTGTCCTAATAGGTGTAATAAGGTGTATTACCGCGTTTAAGACTTATTACAGATTCTTCTTTTCCTCGGAGCGCGCTGTAATAAGGTGAATAAGGAGAATAGACTAGCGTTCTATTCTCGCTTATGCAGGGCCAATCAGATTGCTTGGTTGGTTCCGCCAGCGGGCCGAGGATAGGCGCAGCGTCGTCAGGGTTGCCAAAGAAAGCACAACAGTTCTACTTTGTTGGAAGCTAAAGAAACAACTTTTCTTAACAAAAACACGTTTTTGTTCTATTACGACGGCTTTTCGTCAGTTCGAGGAACAATGCTGTCCATCCGTTATTTTAATAGCTTTTTTACAGTATAGTTTGCGTTATATTGTACTCGTGTACTTCAAGTAGTACCAAGAGCCTTTTCGGATATTTCTAGAGCTCGAAAAAATTGTATTACCTTGGCAACACCGGAAGCCGCATTGATAAGAACCTCTTGGGTTGTATTTGAACAGGCGTGTGTATTAAGACGTAAACATCGCGTATAGCGCTATTCACCTTATTACACCTATTAGGACAATGCTTTAGCCAATTGCGCTAGGAGGCGGTCTTTCTCTTCTCTGTGACGAATTTCACTAGCTTGCTGCTTTTCTGTCATGAGATTTACTAAACCCTTGAACTCCTCTACTAAGGCCATTAAAGCCCCCGTTTTGGGAAACCGAACTGCGCGACGACGAATAGACTTTAACTCGGTTATCTTCCGAACTACTTTCAGAAGCCACTTCCGACTCGCTAGTTCCTTCTGAACCAATTAACCGTTTATTCCCCAAGTAAGTCACCGGATGCTTTTTCCCGATCTGAACTAGCTCCTGTGCTCGTTCTCAATTCGTCTGATTCTGAATCCGGTTAGAAGGTGCTTACCCGCATTCGTTTCCTCCACTTCCTGGAGGGAATTAATCTCAATCTAGTTCCGAACTAAATTGGCGCTTTTAACCAAACGGAAGGATTTCCTCCGATCTAATTACTTTAGTGTGTAACCCATGGTTCACACTGCTGCGATTTCGCGCAAAATTCTGCGTCATGCGACATACGGCACAAATCGTGCGACAAGCAACGCAGTACTTTGCGTTTTGTTGCAGTGTCGGATGCGTTGAAATATTTCAACTGACCCGACATAACGCATGTGATTCTTGAGGGAAAGAAAAGAAAAAACAAAGACTAGTCAATTTTCAAGACTAAAAATTGCTCTACCTTGGTCTGACTGTAATCCTAGAATGGCTGAATGCAAAATATCTTCTGAATAAACTTGTATTAACCTGGTGGTATTCGGATGGGTAATTTCCCAGCATCTTCAGACTCTGTTTCCCAAGGGTTTCTTTGCCTTTTTGCACAATAAACTCGTCGACAAATTTCGTTTTCCATTTGCGTCTGCGTGGTAGTGGGAACGTCCATGCGATACGCCCCTCATAAAATTCCTCTCAGATTAGTTCTTTTTTGGCCGATAGGTGCGATATCGTAAAGAAAACAATGACATGTTACTTCTTGGTGTACGTTTATCCAGGTTTGTTTTGCTATTTTCAATTCCTCTTAGGCTCAACCATGTTTAAAACTGTTTAAAATGCCTCTTCCCCCTCTATTTGCTTTACCCAAGTCTGTTCTGTCAAGCGTCATCAAGTTTGTCATTTCTGGCTTCCGACTACAGTGCTGAGTGCTAGCTGACTTTTCAACGGGGCTAATGCGCGACTCGATATGAAGCGAAAGGCTAATCGCTTATTCACCCGTCAGATAATTTATCTCCAGATCTCAAGTGTGATTGTTATTGTTCATCTAGCGCGTCTGGCGGCAATTCGTCATCGGATTTTATGAAGGACGAATTCTGTCGCACATCGAAACATCAAAGAAAAAATCGTGTCGCACACGAAGCAGCATTGTTAACCAAGGGTAATAGCTTCGTTCGACCGCTTCTCCGACAATCGCGAAAATACAAAGTGTTAACTGGATAAACAATCTGGTTAACTTACTTCTGTGTAGGAACTATATATCCTTCGCAGTTCATTATATGTCGTGACCTGCCTAGGGTATGTCCGATCGTCAAGAAAGCAGATTTATTACTTAATTAAAAACAAGAATTGTAATGAACCACAACTGGAATGAATGGCTGTTCTCTGATTAACTGTCGTCTTTCCTGCCGACTCCGTCAGAGCCCTATATTGTTTTATTTGGTAATTTGACAAGTACGTCAAACTACAGTGAAACTACATAGGAAAAGATGCAACTTTCAAGGGGTTTACAAAATTCGATATGTTCCGCTTGAAAAGCAAAACCCAATTCATTGACGAAACAAACTTTCGACTTTCGCGCGACAGAAGCACTATATCTCTCCGCGATGCAGTATTTTAAGACTAGCATGGTAGCGAAAAATCTACCTCCCGATTGAGTGAGCTATTCCAGCGTCTGCAGAACCATACTCCTGCCCTGCGAATTTCGGGTGTATACCAAGTTCTTCCTTATCCTTTTCGTTGACGACATTTTGTCGTGTTCTGAACATACTTGCTTCAGAAAGGTTTTACGGGTCTTCTGTCATTTGAATTCTGATGGCTTTTCCGTTGTATTTGAAAATTTCATGACATCATGTCCATGTCTTGTCAAAAGTTTGTCCCACAGTCCATGTAAGTAACCTCGACTGTGGCTTTTGGTTTATAAGGGTATTCATATTATCAGGCAGACTTCACTTTCACAACTAACCTAAAGAAATTTGACAGGCTAAAATCTGAAAGACCCAAGGGAGATAGAAAAAAAATCATGCACGAATAAAACAGGTTTTAAAAGATGAGTTGCTGCCAGTCCAGACCCTTCGTTTGAGAATCGAGAATCAAGTCTCCAACCTAACGGGGTTGTCAAACCTGTATTAAACGACTCGGCTTGCCATTGACTAGGACGGACTTACGTCTGAAGCAGGGTAGTGCCAAAATTAACTTTTTTTTTGTAAACTACTCGGAATTTCTTTGACTAAAATGAGCGCTCGGACCTTGATGATGCCAAAATAAACAACTTATACGATTTAACGAAAGGCAAGGGGGTGAACCCCCCCCCCTCCCTCTCTTCGGGCCACCCCTGGAAGAGGTACAAATTAAAGAGACAAGTGGGCAAGAAAAGAAGGCTGCTTAATTGTGCCTAAAGACCTTTAAACCTCGTGTGTATGTGCGAAAAAAAAAACGGGATTGATCCGGCTTCAGCCAGAGATATTGTTTAAACCACGTACAGTTTGTACCAGGTACAAGTTGTTTTCAGTATAATCATATGCCATCATTACACTGATTTTTCCGGATGCAGCTTTACTTTGTTAAAAATAAGCTGAATGGAATTAGATATAGTTTCATGTCCGTCGCTAATCTTTAAAATAATCTAAATCGCATCACGACCTTTTATTTTGGGTGTTGTTTTCTGCGAGATAAATAAAATGCCAAATAGAATGGTTAAATCACCGAATTGACGCAGGGACGGACTGAATGCGGCGAAATCGATGCGGACTGGACAAGAGTTGGACGAATTATCGTATTCGGTCACGAATCAGAACCAAATGAATCTGATTAATGACCGAATTATGAAATGGACTGACCTAATGATACGGACTTCAACCGAATTTGGTAAATAATGAGACCAAATACACGTTTAAATCACCGAATTTACGCAAGGACGAACCGAATCCGGCGAAATCGATGCGGACTGAACAAGAGTTGGATGAATTATCGCATTCGGTCACAAATCATAACCAGATGAATCTGATTAATGACCGAATTATGAAATGGACTGACCGAACAGAGACGGACTTGCCCAATTTCAAAATGCGGGGACAAACGATTTTATGAAAAGGGCCTTCGACGACAGTGAAAGATATTAAATTTTTCAATTCTTTGTCTCTGTTTCTTCAGTTTTTATGGCACTTGCCCTTCGGCCAAGTGCCATATAGCGATTGTAATTTCTGTCCGTCAGTCGGTCTGTCGGTCCCGGTTTTGCTAGTTCGGGCACTTCCAGATAAGGATTTATAGCGATCCCGCGAGTTCGGCATACTTCCTGATGTGATAGGGCGATGAAACTTGGCAGGTATGTCAGGGATCCGAACAGATTGACTTGAGAACAGCCGTTTCCCCGATCCGACCATCGTGGGGCAGTGGATGGATGGGGAGTCATGGGTCCAGTGGCGTGCATAACTTTTGAACGGGTGATCGGATTTGAATGAAACTTGTCTGGTGAGCTATCGCCTCGGACGTTCAGTGTCAAGTGCGGGTCGGGTCCGATACCTTGGGGATGGGGCGGGGGGGGGGGGGCTGAAAACTCAAGAAACCCTAAAAGCAGATGGATTGGGACGGAGCTTGATGGAGAGAACAAGCATTAGGCCTAGATGAAATTGACGGAGCCAGATGGTTTCGGGGCTCTGCGGGGGAGTTGGAGGAGGTTTCCTGGAATTCCGGTAGTCGTGAGTTTAATAGTTCCAGCTGTAAAAAGACAACGAAACTTTGCAGGCATATTAGCGATCCGAACTAATTGACTTAAGAACCTGACATAACATACCCCCGGAAAGTTCCGTTCCTAGATCTGAGCATTTTTGGGGGAGCAAGAGAAGAGAAATATGGAAATTGACTTCTATGAATTGCGAACGAGTGGTCTGATTCGAGTGAAACTTAATGGGTGTTCGAACTATGTATGCGACCACGGTTGGGGGAATTGGACCGAATGAGATGCAAGTTCAACAGTGCCGAGCTTATGCGGCCTAGATTTGTTATTTGGCGTCCGGCCCGGATTCGGCCAAGGTAGGGGGGGGGGGGGGGGGTAATTCAATTCAATTTTCAATTTCTTTTATTTAACGGTTTTTGAAAACCATAAAAAACAAAACAAAAATAAAACACTCGAAACAAACAGTACACTAAACTAAATCAGTCAGGTCGAACGGGCTCCAGCTGGAACCTGGGTCACACGCAGAGACCGCTCCCATTCCAGCCACACAGGCAGAGACAACCTCAAAAGCGGGGCAGATGCAGCCCGCACAAGTTGATTAGACGACCTGAGAATCCTGTTCTGCAAAGAAAAAATGTTTCTCCTCCTTAGTTCAGGAAAAGAAGGAAGTCCCGCCACCACAAACATACCAGAAGCACTGCAGTGTCTAGGCAGACGATGCAGCCACCTGAAAGCATTGTTATACAGAACCCGAAAAGACCTGTCAGTTTCCCCAGAGATGCTGGTCACAAGGGCCAGGCAGTAAATTGGAGTGCAGTAGGCCCTGAAAAGAAAAGATTTTATGTCCTCTTCACATGAAGAGAATTTTCTAATCAGTATATTTGCACGGACACACAGCGACCTCGAAACGGCTGTTACATGCTCCTCGTCAGTCAGTTTAGACGTCAGGTGGAACCCGAGGTATTTAAATGACGTCACAAACTCGAGAGTGACACCATTGAGTATGGCGTCCAGGATGCGTTTTAGTCGAGCTCCTTTCGGAAGAAACGCCATACACTTCGTCTTCGTGGTATTGAATACAATATCGTGTTCAGCGGCAAACCTTTCACAAACAAGCAGCAAGCTATTCAGCGCAGCTACAGTTGGAGCCAAAAGAACTAAATCGTCAGCATAGCTGATATTGTTAAAACACTGACCATTCATGTAGCAACCAATACCTGTTTCAGACAGCTCCTTATTCAGCTCGTCAACATACAAGTTATAAAGAGTGGGGAAAGAACACCACCCAGGCGCACTCCATTGCCGACTGGGAAATGTGAGCTATAGCATCCACTCCATCTAACCCGAAACTTCTGTACAGTAAACCACGATCCAAGAACCCAAATGATTCTCGGGTCAACCCCTTTTAGTCGCAGCTTGTCAAGAAGTTTCGCGTGATTAACACGATCAAACGCAGCCTTAGCATCCAAAAAACACGCAAATATGGGTGTTGAAAATAACCAGTAGAACTGGATCACACACTTCAGTAAATAAATACACAGGTCAGTACCCAGGCCAGCTTTGAATCCAAACTGGGAATGTGACGATCTTATCGTAGGTTCCATCGACTCATAAAGGTAATAGAAACTTGCAGATAGGCTATGCTCCAATTTCAGTAAAACTCGATGGACAGGGACAGGGAATTAAGAGATACGACATTTATGTTTTCAAGTCCTGTTCGGCCACAGTAGGGGGAGTTGGATGGAGATTGTCGGAAACTTTGAGGCTCGCATAGGGGTCAAACGAGTGCATCAGTTTAAATGAAAATGGAACATAGAGAGAGCACATACCCTAGATGACATATTTTGGGCCCGAACCGGATCCGACAACGTTGGTGGGGGGGGGGGGGGGGTACCGGAATTTTCAAAAAATGCTCAGATTCGAGTGAAACTTGATAGATGGTATAAAAGAAGATGCTTTAGATGGTCCATTTTTTAGTCCGAACCAGATTCGGCCACGGTAGGGGGAGATAGAGGGAGTACCGGATATCGTGTAACACGTGTAGGGATCAAACAAGTGGATTTATTGGGCTGAAAGTTTGAGCAGTCATGTGCATTTGCTGCAGAAAATCGAGACGATGGCGGAACTGCTCAGAAGTGAGTGAAACTGAATATCCTATTTCTATTTCCGAACCGCATTTTTGGATGGCGGGTGTATTTTGTGACGTTCTCATCTACTTTCTTGTACAGCAGACTCGTAACAAGTGCCATATGAGCTCGTAGCTCTTGTTTTGTCAGTCGACCGTCTATTTCCCTTAAGCGTCACTTTCTGCTCTTTGACCATCTAGAGAGATAGGCCCGTCTGAATCCTTCTCTGCTTTCCGCTTTCACCTATCTATTTGTTCAATACAAAAGATCATCTTACGTATCTTACGTAAGACATAGGCGTAAATAGTAGCCTAGACACTACCTAAAGAACGAATGTTTTACAAGGGACTTTTACCGTTATAAATGAACCTGAAGTAAATTTTAAAATGAATTTAGCAGTCGAGAATTCGAAGTAAACTAAAAGTCGGGAAATTCCGGAGACTAGTAGACAAACCTCATGGAGAAAATCAAAGATTGAATTGATTCAGCCTGCTTGTTTAAATCCATCAATCTCTTGGAAGCCCCAGCATGTGCGCCCTAGTTTGTTTACGAGCATCCGCCACTGAAGTAGTAGACTTCTAAACTCGGTTTAAAATTTGCTTTTGGTGTATTTACCTCGGTAAAAGTCGCTTGTATAAATGCCATCTTTCCGTAATACCTATATAATCCTGTGACATGGGAACATGAACTGCTTGTTGAAGTAGTGGAACTTGAGTTTGCCGTCGTCAGGATTACTGTTCATACGGCCCACGCAGCGTTGCCACGTGTCGCACAATATTGTGAATTGTCATTGTATTTTGTTTTTGTCACTCTTGTCCTATGTAGGGCTTACAAATCACTCTATTTCAGATTATGTCCAAATGTGTAACTTTTGCAGCAGGGATTCCGACAAGAAGTGACTATTTCACGTTTTTTCGTGAAAATAAAATTAAGATGGTCGTTTTTGAAGAGGCGGTTCAGACCTAAAGTGACCTTTTCACTTCTGTTGGTGAAAATAAATTTTGAATCCCAGTTTACTGTCTGTTTTCTGCCAAAAGTCACTCTCTAAATGTTTTCGGTGTGGTAATTACAGCGGTCTGGGAGCTGAATTGACAAGGCTCTCTGTAGCTATAGTCGTAGTGCGGAGAAAATTGAAGGTCGTTCTTAAAACAGACGAACAAGTTACTGAAGAGCAATCCAGAGAGTAGTCCAAGAGAATGAAAATAAGTATTCTCTGGTCGGTTCGCTGAAAATTTACATTTTGCCCGAGTCACTCACAAATGGTAAAGTTCATTCTACCTTTTAAGATGAAATTTTGATGATTGATGAACGTTGTTAGATGTATGGCCAAAGTTTTCTATTTTTTTACGATAAGGTCAAATTTGGCGTTTTCGCTGAAAGCACATTCTGGACTAAATTGTACCTCCTGTCCTGATCTGCTCCTCATATTACTAAGTTCCAGAGGCGTCACGTATGGGGGGGGGGGAGAGGGGAAACCTCCACCGCCAGTGTTCTTGGCCAGTCGGTAAAAACTAGCCGCGTCTGCGCGAAGCATCTTGATTTTTCGTAAAAACAGTCGATTTTTGGGATCCCAAAACGTAAGTGGAGGGATACCTATGACATCGCAAAAGTTGTCCGTCTGTCCGTCCGTCCGTCCGTCCGTCCGTCTGTAAGCACGATAACTCTCGAAGGGACTGAGATATTTTGATGAAACTTGGTGAGAAGGTTCGTTGGGTCGTCGGACCAGTCAAGTTCGTAGATGGGCTTTGTAGCTCTACATTTAGGGGTGGGGGAGGGGATTGAAATTAAGGGACAAACAAAATATTTTGAAACAGCTAATGTGATAGTCGATTATGGGTTAAGAAGACATGCTGAACACGATGGTGAAAACCATTTTGTCATCGGACAAGTAGTTCGCCCGGAATCCGGCCAAAACCGGAAAGTTTGTTGAAAGTAAAAGTTTATATTGAAGTTGATTAGATGTTCGATTTAGGTGTAGGAAGACATGTTGAAGACGATGGTGAAAATTATTTTCTCGACGGACAAGTATTTCGCCCGGAATCCGGCCCAAACCGGAAAGTTTGTTGAAAGTAAAAGTTTTATTTGAAATTGATTAGATGTTCGATTTAGGGGTAGGAAGACATGCTGAAGACGATGGTGAAAACTATTTTCTCGATGGACAAGTATTTCGCCCGGAATCCGGCCCAAACCGGAAAGTTTGTTGAAAGTAAAAGTTTTATTTGAAGTTGATTAAATGTTCGATTTTGAGGTAGGGAGACATGCTGAAGACGATGGTGAAAACTATTTTCTCGACGGACAAGTATTTCGACCGGAATCCGGCCCAAACCGGAAAGTTTGTCAAAATTAAAAGTTTAATTTGGAGTTGATTGGATGTTCGATTTAGGGCAAGAAGACATGCTGAACACTTATGTGAAAACAAGTTTCTACCCGGACATGTAGTTCGTCCGGAATCCGGCCAAAACCGGAAAACTGTTGGAAGTCAAAGTTTTATTTCTAGTTGATTAGATAAGCGATTTAGGGGTAAGAAGAGATGCTGAGTCCCTGTGTGACAATCGTGTTTTACCCGGACATATAGTTCGACCGAAATCCGTCTGGAATCGGAAAATTTGTTATAAGCTAAATTTCTATTTGAAGTTGATTAGATGTTCATTACTGGGGAAAGAAGATACCCTGATTTCGTCTTTGAGCTTTCTTTTTTCGCCGGACAAGTAGTTCTGGAGTTCGGCCGGAACCGGGAAATTGGCAGAAGTGGCAGGAAGTTTTCGTCAAAACAGATATGACTTATAGGGGTAAACACACATGCTGAATCCAAATCTGAACTTGGTTTTCTCAGGTGATTAGCTATTTGGCCTTAATCTGTTTCTGAATTTTAATTGTAAAAATGTTCAAGGAGTCTGGCGAAGACTGGATCTGGCTAAGACAAGACCCAGTTGTCTGGATCAGATATTCAATTTTTGGGATCCCATCGAAACCTTTGGTCTTGTTTTCTTGGAAACCGTCATTTTTTCTTCAAAACAGTCGGTTTAGTCTATTTTTCATAAGCACAGTCGGTTTTTCCTGAAATCAGTCCATTTTTCGTCAACTCATTGGTTTTTTTCTTAAAAACATTAGTTTTTCTTGCAAAAACAGTCTGTAATAATAACCAGCAAGTCGCTAAATACCTAGCCTCCCCTGCAAACATTTTGGCTAGTAATGACTCTGCTAAGTTCTACTACTCATCTGTTTCCGCCTTGAAGCTTACCTAGGCATTCTTCTTTTAGAACATGAAGAGGTCGGAGTCGCTGCAAGACCGAGGGAGTCCCCTTCCTTCTCCTATGCCAAACATAAGCATTGAAGAGAAGGATCTTTCCATTAGCTTGCAGAGAACTGCTTTTGCCAATCATTTAGGTCCGAGTCGCCCGCTCTCACCTCCTCAGTGCCCTCTACCTCCTTCGCATATGCAAGATAGTGGATATGGCTTGTCGATGACCCCCCACATTGGGGTACACAGTGCCAATCAGGTAATGATTTTCTTTCGGGTAATAGAAAGGCGTTTTTAGCGGTTCAGCATTGAGCGAATGTTGACCAACAGTGCTTTCTAGTGACCAACAAAAACCTCTGTGGCCAACAGTGTTGGTCAAAACGACCAACAACAGAAAGTCTGTTGGTCAATTTGTGGAGTAATCAGTCAGATTTTTCAAACAGAGCTTTCTGGCGAAGATTCACCTCTGTTGATCAACAGGGACGTTTTGGTGGTCAACTGTAGTTTGTTGGTCAAAGCTGCTGATAAACGGAAGAACCGCTAAAAAACGCCATTACTCTTGATGAGTAACTCTCCTTGCCGATGCATGTGTCACAGCTGCTCCCAAAGATCGCCGTGAGTGTTTGACACACTTTTTGAGTCGTGAGTTTGAGTCGTACGGACACGCTTACTCCTTCTTCCTGAGGATCAGTGGCGTGTTTTGGACTTAGTCATATAGAGTATTGGTAGATACTTGATACTTCAGTCCAGTCATAACGTGCTACTGCATCAGAGCAAAATAACTCTAGAGATTAATGTGCGAGCTTTGAAAAAGTGACACAGAGTCAAATCGCAACGACACTCTAGCTCTGCTAGAGGACACGAACACCCCTACTGAAACTCAACCAGTCGTTAACGTGCGCTGATCTCAGACCAAAATAACTCTAGAGGAGTAATATGCGAACTTAGAAAAAGTGACACATAGTAAAATCACAGCAAAACTAGCTCCACTAGCGGACACGAACACCCCTACTGAAACTCAACCAGTCGTTAACGTGTACCGATCTCAGTGCTAAATAACTCTAGAGGAGTAATATGTGAACTTAGAAAAAGTGACACATAGTCAATTCGCAGCAATTACTAGCTCCACTAGCGGATACGAACATCCCTACCGAAACTCGCAGAGCAAAATTATATTGCTCAGACCAATCGTTAACGAGCGCTGGCTAGAATTTCTACGTACGCACGAACAAAGCGAGCTGGGTGGCGCTGCGACGGAGGCCCATTTTTTATGCATGGGAGGATAGGTCTTCGCATTACTCTCTAGAGTTATTTTGCTCTGTCTGATCTGGTCCTCGATGTTTGCACCGCATCTTAGCCTTGCTATAATGTTCTACGTCCGCCACTGCACCAACGAACAGTTTGCTGAAGCTTCTATAGTTAAGCGAGCTGGGTGGCGCTGCGACGGAGGCCCATTTTGTATGCATTGGAAGAATAGGTCTTCGCATTACTCTCTAGAGTTATCTTACTTTGTACTACCAAAAGTTGCAATAAAATATAATTTATCAGCCCAAATTGCCGCACACCTTGATATCACGCAATCTGTCAGACCAAATCACTTGATTATTTTCTTTGTAATAATTGGAAATGCTTATTGGTGCTCAGCATCAACGCTTAGAGTATCCTACCAGAATTTATACTGGTCCTCATTATCCTACAGTAATCAAAGATAAAAAAACTAGATTTTCGGATTTTGTTTTTGAGAGAGAGAGAAATTTTTATTGAATAAATAAATAAAGCACTTCCGTTTAACAACCACCCCAAGAAGTAACCTTGTCCTAGGGGGTGGCAAAAAAATAAAAACTGCATTAATGCAGAACAATTCTACTGAACAAAGAGTCAACTTCAATTGTCCTAATCGAGACCACAAACCAAATCACAAAAAGAATAAATAACGGATAGAGATAGTAATCATCCTCAGAACACCCACAACAATCTATAAATAACAACCTCAACATAATGAGAATTAATACTATTTCTCAAAATTCATACTTACTAAACAGGTTTTGTTTAATTTGACGCTTAAACGAAGGAATATCAGGAATGTTTTTTAAATCTTGAGCTAATTGGTTCCAACTTCTAAAACCCCTATGAAGCAGAGAAAACGTAGACCGTGTTGTAACAGCCAAGGGAATAGTTATCTGTTCAGAATTTCGGGTATCGTGGTCATGGATCGATGACCTTAAAACAACTAAACCTTCAAAACATGAAAGATGTTGTCTACTTTTTAGCTTAAAAATGAACAGAACCGTATACATTTCCCTTAATCCAGAAGCTGGTAATATTTTTAACCGCTTGATCAGCTAGCTATCTCTCTAAGATGATGTACGAGGGATAAATAAGATTTCGGATATTTCGATTGCACTTTCGGCAAACCGTCCTAAGCGAAAAACAAAGTAAATAATAAAATCCATCACAATACCAACAGAAAAAACGATGTGGAACCAACAAACAATAAAACGTCATGTAACGAAAGAAGAATGATGCGGATTGAAAAACATAAAATAACAAAAAGAAAACAAAAAAAAAACGAAAGATAAAATGTGCGTGTTAAAAGTGTATATACTCGTCCCGTCCCACCTACCAAATTTTCTCCCGACCGCTCCATTCCTGCATTATTTTTTGCTGAAGCTTTGCTCCAGATGCCACATACTGCATGTATTGTTATTGCTGTTATTGATCATTTGTGCCTGTATAAAACCGAGCTGATGAAAAAGGTATGGGATTAATGTGGAATTTAATTATTAGATATGTTTTAATAGTTGTGTTAAAGATGACCTGTTATAGCTTTTAGCGGTCATAAATGTCGTATCATATGATGTTCCACCGGCTTGATGTTCAATAATTTTACACTTTGTGTTCTTGTCGACAGCAGTTAGTTTCACAACCTAACCTAACATAGTCCAATTTAACATAATCAGACCAAAAACCCAAACAACCTTTCATAACCTAAACGCTTCGGTGGAAATGAAAACTTGTATACTTAATTTCGATCTATATTCCCTTGGAGCATGCTACATTTAACAAAGCTGTCACCCGAGACTTTCTGCTTTTGACATCTCTTGGTGACAGAAAAGCAATTTCTTTTGCTTACATGCTTTGTTGAGCTCGTTTCTTACCTACACACCGGGAATCAATCGAATCCCTCGGTGAGTCGTCCGTAATTTTCTATAAGGTTATTGCGTTCCTTTCGAAAGAAACTCGATATTTTCCCTTCTACGCTGTCGTCGATCATTTTTCTTTGCCCCGGAAAAGCTGACGTTTGTTGATTGGTTTCTCGAAAGTATATTTCTAGCACAGTTAATGCTCTGTGCAAAAAACAAACCACATAATCATGATAGTGACCAAACTTTCGTGTAGGAAAAAAAGAGTGGATTGACAAGTGCGCAAGTGCTCAGACGTGGGGTTTGAAAGGTTCAGGTTCTTTAGGTTTAGGCTCAGGTTCTTTAATTTCTAAACTACTTCGTGACAATATATTTTGATCACTGGGGGCCGGCAGGGATACGAGCTCGTTAGCTCGGCCACATAAGAACAAATTAACCAACTTTGTGACCAAGTGCTTGTGACCATGTTTTTGTTTCTTCTTTACCTCTTTTTTTTTGAAAATATATTAGATTCGTTTTTCTGTTATTATTTATTGAATAAGTTTAAGTTAAAAGCTGGTTAAAAGATACAGCCACCCACAGGATTTTTGTCTTTTATGTGGTTGTTGAGTTTTTTTCTATAATGTAGTTGTGTTTTTTTGGTGAAGCAAAAAATATCTGAATCTGAAATCTGTAATACAGCACGTATTCCGTAATTAGATTAAAATTGAGCTCTCGACAGGTCCTCAGGCTCAAACTCAGTTTTGTCCATCTTTCTAGGTTCAATTTGTGGCGATGCAGGCTTCTTTAGATTTCCTCCGAATTTCCTACTAAAGTTTATACTCGGCTTTTTAACAAAAAAATCAAGTTTGAGCGGCTTGAGCCCAAAGAGGACCCTTTCTAAGAAGGGCCGAAATATAGCTCTAATACAATTCAGCTGACGTATCCGTTTTGCACTGACAAATATGATTCGCAGTCAGGTTGGTCTGAGGGAACACTTTATTTATGTGGCAATGTGGGGTCGATCGGCTGGGCGGGGAGGGGGGGCGGTAGGTCCCTGTAGGGCTATGACATGATATTTTTCAATTTAATTCCCAAGTAGAGCCCATCGGGCCATAGAGAAGCATAAAATATCCACCCAATAACCAATACAAAAACAAAACAAAATCTCAATTTTCCGTAGCTTTCTTAAAAACTCTATAATCCTCTTATTTTCGAGAAATATTTGTCCCGATTATTTGAACCTCCCACACGGTCAGAAGTTTAAGAACAGAATAACACGAGGATGCGCGGTTTTAACAGATAGTGCGTAACATAGAACACTTCGGATGTTATCTGTTATGTTTAAAAACGTTATGCATGAAATGCTATGCATAACAAGCTCCGTTAGGAAGAGCCAAAAAATCAGCTACTGTCTTTATTCCTTATCGTCATGATGTCGGAAAACTCACCAGATACTTTTTGGCGGTTTTTCGGTTCTTCCTGATGGGAACGCTTATTATGCCTAACATTTTGAAACTCAATAGATAACCACGGAAGTGTTATTTGTTACGCATTATCTGTTAAAACCGCGCATCTTCGTGTTATCTGTTATGAAACTTCTGACAGTGCGGGGCTCCCATACTCCACCTATTTAGATCTCCCTCCGTAGAACACACAATTCCTTACTTTCACACATTCAGTATAAAATACTTCTTTTTCCTTCGCATATCGGATACTAGTAAGCACCGTCTCGTTTTCTAAATTTCTTGAAATACTTTTTTCTCTGACCAACTGCAAGCTGTACGACTTCCTAGAAACCACCCATTTACCGAGATTTGCTTTAATATAAACGTTCCCTCCCATGTGACCTTTGACCTTTGTGGTATAATCGCAGAGAATCCAACGCCGTATTCTCACTCAACCACTCTTGTTTATCCTGGTCCGTTAACCTATCTGACTCCATTTTAAAAACCTCCGCTAACCTTGTGACCCCCCCCCCCCCCCTTGGCCCTAGTTCCCTAACTCAGACATTCCAGATCCATAAACCATAAATATATTGGATCAATGAAATGTCTGTGTCACACCAACTGGATGCGTCTGGGGACGGAGCCCTCAGAAAGGCGTAAGAAACTAGAACTGATACCTGCCATTCACTAACCCCACTTATTAGACAATCAGGGCTCAGCTCCCCATGAGCAGGGAGGATGGGAGGGAGGGTTACACTGTTGTTTAGCTTTATTGTTTATTTACATTTTATTTAATCTATTTCTATCAACCAAAACCGGTGAGAACGCTAAAAAAAATAAAAAAAAAATACAATAAGAGCAGACAACTACAGCAATAGGTAGCCTACGCATATTCATAGATACCGACAACAAACCTCATAGAAACACTATAATCCTAACAATTTCATAACAATGACAACTATTTCAATATAAGGGAGCCAAATTATTGCTTAAAGAAGTGAACCGACTTTTAAGTTTATTTTGTTTCTTATTTATAGCAGTTGTCAAATTTTCCTTATGGTAATCATTAATCATTACTCTGTTGGATTCGTGACGGTTAAACCGAAAAAGAAACTTTCCAAAAATAAAAAGAAAACGTGCGAATACTTGTTCCTTGACCAATCCGTAAAAATTCAACCAAGGGGATGCAATTAAAATACTATAGGTAAAATCTCAGCACGAACAACTCGGGCTAAAATTTTTCCTATAAAGAATGTCAAGTAAATGAACCAATTTTCCAAAATTTCGGCAGATCCTACTCTCAATCAACTTCACAATGAGCGCCCGGTTTTGTCACTGGGACGTTTCATTGGGGACGTTTCGCCGGGGAAGTTTCGTTGGGGAAGGCAAACCTAGGTAAACAAATGAATCATATGCAAGTACTCGGATATCATTGATACAAATTTCAAGCTCGTTTGCCAAATTAGAACCAAGAATCATTGTGTGTCTAAGACCCCCCTCCCGTCCCCAGAGAAACCCGAAAAGTAATACAACAATCATTACTGAATCTCGCTTGGACGACATAATAGATATAATATGGCAGTTATACAATAGTTGCGTTTTTGCAGATACCATGGTATCTGATACCACGGTCTAAAGTCGTTTTCGCAGTTATCGTGGTATCTGTTACCACGGTCAAAGGGCGTTTTTGCAGTTATCGTGGCATCTGATATTCAAACCACGGTCCGACTGTGGTAACTGATTGTAGTATCGGAAAAGTCATCTCACTTTCATCAAAATTTGTCAAATTTGTGAGACAAAAGTTTAGCACTTTATGGCGTAACTGGATATCAGTTTCTTTTTTGGGATGACTTCGAAAAGTGCAATTTCGGCAATAGTCATTTTTGCAGACCAATCGTGTGTTAGATACCACAGTAACTAAAAATCGACAAATACACTTAGAGCGTGTTCCACCCTTCCAACAATAGTTACTATTAGTTACTATTTCCGTTCCATCCTCACGAAAGGTTACTACGCTGACCGTTCCAACCTTGTCGGAAGAGTAACTAATAGTTACTATTTGCTTACCATGCTCGGGAGCGTAGTAAGCGTAGTAACTACTCATCTCTGCAACGTGATTGGTCGGATTCGCCCCTGGCGTGAGATCCTGCTGGAAAATAGAAAAATCGTTCCAGCCTTGACGGAAAAAAGCCAGAATTCGTGACGTCATGCGTAGTAACTACGGTAAGTAGGATGGAACACGCTCTTAATGACTATGTCTCTCTTCCGATGCAGAATTTCCGGGTACCTGCGGAAGAACGGGAGAAACGGTGTCACAGCTGCGCTGACTCGGCATTTGAGTCATTGAGTTTGAGTCGTTACGGACACGTTTGCTCCTTCTTCCTGAGAATCACTGGCGCAGTGCTTCCACTTCTCATTATTTGTCAGGAGATCTGCGTATTTTTTTAGGTCTCCTACTGATTTACTTTTGAGTCTCCTGGTCTACTGATTTTCTACTGATATGTCGCTATTCTACCTAATTTTCTCCTGACTTTTCCGAACGGCTATATACTCTTAATTATTCTTTTGTGGAACATGGCTTCGAGGCTGGAACTCATCACCGAAAGCTAGAATCTGAACGGAGATAGTTAAATTTGGCAGAAAAAGCTAATTTAAAAAAAAAAATCGCCTGCGGCGCTCACTTCATGTAATCATAGGTAGTATTGACTAGAATACAGTAGCTGCTGCTGTTGGAACGTCGCTCGAATCCATCCGGTTTCTGGAACTTCTTAGAGTCTTGTATTCGATCCACGTTAAATGATAGAATTTGTAAGAGCAGCAGTTAAATTTTAGCCTACAGGAAAAAAAAAATGGATTTCAATAGTTTTCTCTCGATTTTATTTTCTCTTGGGTATGATAGATAAAAAGCTGTTACTGCAATCGTGCCCGGCAATATATTCTACAAGTGGGCTTCGCCAAACGCCGCCTAATAGTTGGCTTATCGTCTTTCATGCTGCTCTTTAATGTTACTCTTCCTACGTAATCGTTTCTGTTCCATAATCTAAAGCTCGAATTCTCAGTTTCTAGGATCTGGTAAATTTTTTGAGATATTTTGAAAAAGTTTGGCTCTGCACCCCCCCCCTCCCCTCCCCAACCAAAATGCACGCTACACCTCTACTTTGAATATTCCCCTCTTTGACATATAAACCATAAATACAAATTTCGTCTTAATATCTCCTTGTAAACTTCTGATTTTTAGAAATTCTCCTTATAAATCTCCTGATTTTTTGGATTACCGAATCTCCTGATTTTTTAACTATGTCTATGTTTTTTCAAAATTCTGGAGTGGAAGCACTGCACTGGCGTGTTTTGGACTTAGTCATATAGAGTATTGCAGTTACCGTGGTAACATATATCATGGTATCTGCAAAAACGTACCTAATATTAACCTAGTATAAAATGTGAATTGAAACTTGCATAATATTTACAAACACTATAGAGGAAGAGTGCGTTAATTACTTCTACATTATTTAAAAGTTCAGTTCACCTAAAAAGGGTAATCCAACATCGTATACTCTGAAGTTCCTCTTACATCTCCTAATGATACATGAGATGAAGAAACAACAGCACACCGAGGATTGTGGCGGCAGATAACGTTAAAGGTTGTTTTACAACAGCATCCTGGCCCGTATGTCCCTGAACCGGGTGGGTTTGGTTTGCGAGACCCCTCCAGGGGTGTCGCAAGTGCAATTTCGTTGGGGGGGGGGGGGTGCAGAGCCAAATTTTTACCGAATCTCTAAAAAAAAATCCGAATCCTAGAAACTGAGCCCTGAATTTAATTTATGGAACAGAAAGGATTACGTAGGAAGAGTAACATTAAAGGGCAGCATGAAAGACGATAGGCCAACTATTAGGTGGCGTCTTGACGAAGCCCACTTGGAGAATGTATTGCCGTGCTCGGTTGCAGTAACAGCGTCTATCTATAATACCGAGACAAAATTAAATCGAACGCCGCAGGCGAACATTTTAGAAATCACTTTTTTTTCCCTGTTGGCTAAAATTTAACCGCTTCTCTTACAAATTCTATCAATTACCATCAATTAAATGAAGTTCCCAAAACCGGACAGAGCTAAATTCCGGCAGCAGTAGTTACTGTAGTCTAGTCAATGCTGCCCATGATCACATAGAGTGAGCACCGCAGGCGAGAGTTTTTGAAAGTTAGCTTTTTACTGCCAAATTTGACTATTTTCATCGAGATTCTAGCTTGTAATGTTTCGAAATTTCAATCCTAAGACTGGCTTAAAACTCCAGTCAAATGACGCTCCCTTCCACAAAATAGAGAATATTGCGAAAAGGGCCGCAGGCGGAGTTTTCTAAACATTTATGATTGTTTTTTTTTCGGGATCCAAAATAAAAGTAAGGATTACCGATGAAATCATAGATCAGACCTTTCGTCTGCGACCAGTACTTCACTAGACCTCTTCGGAGTTTCGTGGTTCTTGGTAACTCCGGAATCCCGGCAATTATATTGAGTAAATTACCGAATCCCAGTTATTACACCGATTAAGTTTAGACCGATAGCATGTTCTGGATTCTGTATAACTACCGTATCCCGACTATTGTACCGAACTGTTTTGATGGTGGTTCTGATGGTGGTATCAGGATTAAACTTGATAAAGATTGCTCTTGTACATGTATCTGCACAATGGTACGTTTACCTTTCCCGCCCATCCCCTCTTATCTCCACTTAAGGAGTCGGGACCCCGAATACAAAAATTATCCTTCTGAATCTCCTTCCCTCCCCAACAGCAAGCTCTGCTGTTCATGGAGGCAAACCAGCTACCGGTACCCGGTTAGTGCCGAATCTGACCTGATTATTGAATACTAAGCGGAAATGATCGGGTAATAGTTTGTGTGAAGTAGAAAATCGTCCAGTGATGTTACATAAAAGCTAAAAAGACAGATCACCGACCATTTTTATTTTAACCCGATCGTTTTTATTTTAGTGGTATAAATTTTTGTTGGCACCTTGGCACCTTTGTATGGCCGTATTTGGCTTTTTAAAAAAAAATATTATTTTTATAGTATCCGACAGATGCAAACGTCAGAGTCTACTATTGACAAAATTGACACTCACTCTAATAGCAGCGATTCTAGCACCACTAGCGATAGAGAACGTCCCTACTGAAACTCAGTCAGTCGTTCACCAGCTCTGGCTCCAATAACTTCATATTCTGGAAACAGCAGAAAAATGATACAGCCTACATTGCTTCCTTGGTGTGTGCAGACCGCACCTTTGCTTTGCTAGAAATTTCTGTACCCGCAAGTTTGTCTGGCTTTAAATGCCGCAAGCGTAATGGACGGCGCTACGAGTATTTCCCGTTTGCAGGTAAAAAATACTACACTGTCAGAAGTTCCATAACGACAACAGAAGGATGCGAGGTTTCAACAGATAACACTTTGGGATGTTATCTGTTATATTTCTTTCGTTCCCGTTAGTATTTTTACCAATTGAAGGTGTTGTTGGAGATCTAGGCACGAAGTAGTGTAAACTTAATTGGTCATAACACTTTATTTCTAAGTGAAAAGGTGCTATTCTTGAAAGTGTTATACGCTATCTGTTATGAAACTTCTGACAGTGTGGGAAGTGTCCGGGGAAGAAGTCTGTTCTCGTAAGGAGGTTATCTTGTTCTCTCTTTCACACATTTTTGTCATTCAGGTTAATCTCCCTATGGCACAGTACCCCGGGATACAGCCGACTCATTCAATGTTACATAGCTCGTTCAGCAGCCTTCAATCAAGGATGAGGAATACAACTTCCGTCGACCCTGCCAGGTGCACCACTCCTTCACATGACTCCCTGTCGAGAATATTGGCTCCCTCCGTCACACCTCTGAGCCAAGCATCTTTGCCATATCCTACTCCCTCGCCCAGTCCGGGCTTCCATGTTCAGAACCGGATGGGGTATCAAAGCTACCAAAACCTTGCAAACTATCAAAATTATCAAAACTATGCCTTGCAGACTGCAAGCCCCTATGCACCTCGCCCTACCCACCCTTATTCCCAGAACCCACCGATGTACAATCCGTACGGGGGCTATTATTAGTGACGCGGGTTTGTTTTTTGTATGTTTGTTGTGGCATTTTGTCGTTTCCTGTTATGTTATCATCTTGTCGTTTCTGTTGATTTCCATTAAGTAAGTGCTTATTGCTCGATTCCTACTGATAATCTTGCACACGACATAGTCTTACTTTCTGTCTGCCGGTGTATTTGAGTTAAAAGGAAGTGCAATATTTGTTACGCTGATGCACTATACTTTTCAAATCGTTCGATCCATTTTATTCCCGTAATTCGAACTTCACACAACTTTTGAGACCGATATTATGACTTGTGCCGCGATAAGTGATTTTCCGCTGCCGTTTGTTTCTTGATCGATGCAAAAGCTTGACCTCGTGTCGAGCGGCAAAACTAGTCTCTGAGGGTTTCTGTTTTTTTCTTTTTTTGTCACACTAAATGCCATGTCATAATTTTGAATATAAGAAGCACACTTGCCTTTTAAATATTTTCAGGGTGTCCTTGAGCCGTCCCAGGGCTTTATCTTTTTGCTCGGGTCTTAGGGTCTGGTATATCAGCCTGTTTTGCAGACAAGAGAGTACTTAAATGACAGGGAACTACCACCGCTTTCGAACGTAGATCTAATTTACATCTTTGACTGTAAGACCTTAGTTCATATTGGCCCCTTCGTACATTTGAATACTTCATACTTAGTTCATAACATCACATTTGTTGATGTTACGTTGCTTCTCTTTCTTTTTTTTCTTTTTTTTACCATACTCCGTCTTTACCTAGACGGGTTACAAATAAAATTTAATTTAATTTAATACAGTTTTTTTTTTACATGAGCAGACGAACGTCAACGTCAAGTTAGTTCATTTGTTATTCTTTTTCACCCGTCTAGAAAAGAGTCTTGGTATCTCGAAACCCCTACAATATTGCATAAATTTTCCAGGAACATATTTATAGGTGAAAGTGCCAAGCACTAACCACTTTACTAAATTGACTACATGAAACGATTAGATTCTCAGCATTTGGCAAACGTTCATAGCGTGTCACTGACAGTTAATCAGAATGGTCTTCTGGTAGCACTCGTTATAAAATTTCTCGGTTCTTGTTAGATGGCTGAGCAAAATACAAAAAGAATCTGTTGCTTCTGAGTGGCTTATGACTTTCCAAGAATAAAATGCTTACTGCAGATGATTCAGCACCAGTTATCAGGCCGTGTATAGAACTGACTCTAAGAACCAGAAGCACTATTTGAAACCCTTTGGAAAAACCAAGCTATGAACAATTTATTTGTTCATAGACCTTGTAAGTACTTGTAAGTGGCCAAGTATATTCACGGACTGAACCTGAACTGCTCTCATGCAAGAAAAACACTTCTTGTTCTTCCATCCTCGATATTATTCTATTTTCAATAAAATATTGGGTCGTTCCTATTCTTTGTAATGGTTTCTTGAAAAAGCTCCACGAATCTTCCTAGGTCGTAAAATATTCTCTCGTATTGATCGGAGCAGGTCAGGCGATAGAAGAGTAAACGTATCCCCGGGGAACTTTCTTGCAACTCCATTTTTAGGCAGTAGTGGTTAGTGTGGGGATCGACTAAAAAGAGGCACGGCACAGCACAATATAGTGTAGGAGGCATGAATACTAAATAGAGGCACGAACACTAAAATAACCCTCTCAGGCTTCAGAGTGAGGGGTAGGAACAATGTTTTAGTGTGCCTTCTTTTAGGCTCTGGAGTTACGAACTTTCACTTACTTGTCTACTTCTGCTACTTCTAATCTCTTTTTATTACTCGTGTCTCCTGCGATCACGTGCCGTGCCGTGCCTCTTACTAGTCGATCCCGTTAGTGTATGCTGGGATCTCTACTTAATCAGGTTCCGGAAGTTAGTAATTCTTTGTTACGAGCATAACTAACTTGGTTTTAGTTTTTCTCTTTTCAAGATCGAAACTTACGTGCCGGAAAATCGCTGTAACTTATTTAATTCTTGAACCATAGTTGGAAGCGAGAGTTGAAGCGTTGTGCTCAGCAAATGCACTTATGGGAGAGTTTGGGCCAAAAGACGCGGGGTGTAATGCAATCAATTACTTCCAAATGTGTGCAATTTTCGCTGTGTTAATTTGATCGTAACTAGTATACATTTCTCTAGTAAAGTCTTATTTGTTGCAGTCTCGATGATGTTTGTGTTTATACCAGTGATGGATACGATCTTTTTTGCTTTTGTGATATAATTCCTCCCGCTCTTGTCGAGCTTATGCACAAAGATTCGGTTTTCCTGAGATTTTAAAACAAACTCTATTGGAGGTTCACATAGATGGCTGTACATTATAAAAAGTTCAAAGACGTTTGGGGCTTTACGACGGAAACAATCCAGCCAAAGTCTTTTCTTTCGAACTTTCATGTTTTGAACTCTTCTGACTTCTTTTTTAGATTTCTTATATTTTGAAGAAAGTTTGTTTTAAGTGATACGGTAGTTCTCATGTTTGAATTTTTGACAATATACGTTTTGCGTTTCTTTGTCGAATTACGTCTGTTATTTTCACATTTTAGTTCTCTCATATTCTTCGTCGCCAGGGCGGGGTTTCAGGGCCCCTAAGCAGTCAATGTAGTCAAGGTCCCTTTTGGGGTAAATTGGCATAAAACAAAGTTCACTTTTTCTTGAGTAAGGAACTTTGACTTGGATGAAGCCAAGAACAAATAATCAAGGACCTCCGTCTCCCCGTCTCTGTAATACCACCATGCAGATATCCTACCCGATGCAAACAAGGGGTGGAGAAGCTACGCAGAACATCATAATTTGTTACCTCTACAAACAGCTACACTGCAATATAACCCCGCAGAAGAATACGAACGCCGTCGGAGTCGTCCTTTACATCTGATCGGTTATCTACCGTTGTAACGTGACGTCCAACTCGCTGCAGACCTGGGTTTTCCACCCCTGTAAGTATCCTACGGTTTTCATCTGGTAATGAGCAGTGGCGAAAAAGGCAGTAGGTGGGTATCAACTCAGATCTCACAGCGAGTACCTCTACCTCCGCTAAGTTTTCTCGGGGTATCCATAGTCTCTGCATGGGACCAAAGACCGAGGTTCTGTTAGATTATTTGTTCTTGAAGAAACAAAGTGTACAAGTACCAGACTTGATTACACATTACAGTTTTAATATTTGCTAGTTCGAACCCTAGCCGCTTTCGAAGGTTGGGGCCCTAGGCTTCTTCAGTCCCACCGTGCAGGATTCTATGAGGAATTAGTCAGTGATCGCTGTTCAGTAAATGCACCAAAGTCACTCCAGTTGCCTAGTCAGTAAAGTAGGTAAGTAATTTATTTTTCACCCGCCATTTTGTAAAGCGGAATGTAAGAAAGAAAAACAATTACAAACTTTTGGTATACCGAAAATCATCAAAAGTGAAAAGTCATGAAAAATCATCAAAAGTCTCCTCTTCTCTATTTCTCTATAGACTTTGGAAAGGTAAATGCTGCATTTTGAACTTGAAAATTATCCGTTAGCGTGTGACTGTGGCATAATTTTAAAAGGTGGAGATGGTGCTTTGCATATTTAGAATAGCACAATCTTATGTTTTTAGTTCCGTCCTTCGAAGAACATACGTCACACCACAACAAAATAAATGAGAATGAGCGCAGAAAGTGCATTATAATTTCCCTAAGGCTTTCCAGTTGTAGCATCCTCGGTTAGAAACGATGCGCCCATAAGCAGTACGGGCAGATTTACATACCTCCTGAGTAACTGAAGAGGAAGTTTTTACAGTTGTGGTGAGTGAGCACAACTTCGGCGAGTTCACTCACCGAATTCATCCAAAAGACGCAGACGGTCTTCTTGCAGCTGGTATAATACGAAAAGAGAGGCTTGGTAAAGTAAAGCTGTGAGAAGAAAAAGAGCTGAAGAAGAAATGGAGGGGTACATGAGATGAGACATAAGAGATTTGAAGGTTTCACCAAGCCTTCGTAGAGAATCGGTTAAGCTGATGATGGATGGACGAAGAGAAATCGAGGCACCGGATGTATTTGAAAGGTTTGACGAAAGGTCGAAATGTAGGTGTTCACATTTTGAGAGGTTGACATCGAGGCCGATTTTCAGACGTTCCGATGACAATTTAGTGATATCTTTGGTGAATGTGGATTGACCAAATGCATGGAACTTCTACCAGTCCTTTTTCACATTGTGCCAATCTAATGCGGTTGATAAACGAAGTTAATAATATTAAATATTGAAGTTTTTAATATTGAACCTAATAAACTTCTACTCCTCCTTGTTATTTATTGCCTTTCAAGCGGTTTTATGTTCCAATAAATGTCGCCCGGCTGGCTCAACCGATTCCCAACCACCATTAAGAGCGAAAGGAGTTGGAAGAAGGGCACAATTACTGGAAGCACCTTAAAATATCAGAAAATCCTGGGAGAGGATATCTATTTATTTTATCAGAAGTGTAGATTACAGAAGACAAAATGAGATAATGTTATATATAAATATAATGTCGATTAAAATATACATTTCGATTTTGTTTCTGCTCTCTGTCCTGGTTCTTGTTTCCAACCACCTGCTATATGTAATATCTGCAAGGATCAGCTTTTGTAATAATTTAGTTGTAGTAGCTTAATGTTATGTCTGGACACCAAGTGCCTAGTCAGCGCTTATTTCAGCGGGTAGAACACTTTCCAGCGGTAGCATTGTGGTTGAGACAACACTAACACCATTGGAGTTATCTGCAACTTTGCTGTCAATTAGCAGTTCTCGCGTTGTGGATTGATTGATGCTTCTTGTTCGGGCAAGTCGCTCGGACCTCCGGCGGGAAAGCATGCTATGTTCGACGTTCAGCAGGTTGTTGACTTCGTTTCTTTTCGCACACGCACATGCCTGAAAAGTAAATGCGTTTAAGGTAGTTTGTTTGAAGTTTAGGTTGCGTTCCGGAGCTTAACGGTCGCTAACAAACTTTTTGCATTCCTTGTTTCTAATTTCAAAATTTAAGCTACGCGCACCTACAATTTCTGTTCCAGAGCCTAACTATTGTTAACTATTTTTGAATGAAGGTCGGTGAGCATCGTTACAAGATCGTTGACAATTGTAGAACTAGGAAAAGTTAACGATCGTTAAAGCTGCAATTAGCTCCTCCCCGAAGTAAAGTTGACGATTGTTAACGATTGTTAAGTTTGAGGAACGCAACCTTAAATGAATTTTGCATTACTTGGTCGAATACACTGAGCTATTTGGATTGTTCGAAGGGACTATTTTATATTCCACTATCTGCTCTAGTAGTAACGTTCAAAATACCTACAGCCGTCCCAACAACGTAAATTCTACTTTGATGACGAAGTCCAAAACATCCTGTGTAAAACAATCACAGCGATCTTAGGAAGCAGCTGTGGTACCACGTTTGCCTTTTTTCCGCTACATACCTGGAGAGGCCGGAGATGTTGCATCGGCAAGGAGAGATATATAGTCATCAAGAGTATTTGAATCTCGACACAAACTCGAATTAGTAGCAAATGGTGAACTTGGTGAAGACTACTTAGTCCCCGAACACACATTTTTAGTAATATTCATCATCAAGCATGTAGCACAGGTACAAGCGCATAGACATACCACAAATCCGACAGGGAAAGTCCACTATTCGAAAATCGATTATTCGTGAATGGCGAAGCAACGAAGGAACGCATTTTCATGATGGGTAACTACACTGTCAGAAGTTTCATAACAGACAAAAGAGCGATGCGCGGTTTCAACAGACAATGAGCAACAGACAACACTTCGGATGTTGTCTGTTGCGTTTGAAAATGTTATGCATAACAAGCGTTGCCATCAGGAAGGGCCAAAAAGCATCTGCTTAATTTTCCGACATCATGACGACCAACAAGAAAATGAGTAGAGGCTTTTTTGGCTCTTCCTGTCAATGCTTGTTCTTCATAACATTCCGTGTATAACGTTCTCCAACACAACAGATAACATACCAAGTGTTGTCTGATACGCGCTGTCTGTTCAAACCGCGCATCCTTCTGTTGTCTGTTATGAAACTTCTGACAGTGTGGATTGTCTTATCTTAGCCCTTTTCGGTTAAACTTTAAAGGCTTACTACAATGTCAGAAATTTCACAATAGATAACACAAGGATGCACGGTTTCAACAGACAACTCTTGGTCATGATCTGTTGTGATTTTGACTTGTTATGCATAACAAGCATTGCCAGGAAGAGGCGAAAAACCGCCGAAAAAGCATCTGCTGACGGAAAAGTCATGATAATACATTAGTCCCAACTGTTTTCTGCTGAAACTGCGCATCCCTATGTTATCTCTCCCATGAATTGTCTCCTGTTAACCTAATCACAGATTATCCTTGAAATGTCCGATCATATTAAATTAAATATTTTGCGTTCAACACTTTTGGCTTTCTCGCCTAGAATTGTCCCTCAGTTTCATAGAATCTGGCACTTCTTTGCTTTCCTTCCCAGCTGGTCGTGTCGGACATGGCAAAAATGCAGATTTTTCACGGAATAGGCAATAGTATGGAATAGGATTCAAACTTGGCTTTACGTTATACATTTATCGGTCACTATTCAATAGAAGTAAGGAGTTTCTTGTGCAAGTTCCCACCTACGGTTATTCATGTACGAAAACCGAAATGAGCTATCTGCGGTAATTGCTCAGTCCACCCCTCCAAGTTGGTTTCCCTCGTCTACGAATGAGAGGCCAACGATATCTCACTCGAACACATGTGTCCTATTGATTGTCTCTACTAGCCCAGCGCTTAGGATGTACAGATAAACAACTAAGAAATTACAAGGCGTGGTCTTTCCGGTAGGACATGTATTTTTGGCACGCGATATCAACGTTAAATTACTTTCTGTCTAGGGGAAAGGTCGAAGCGGTAAGTGATTGCCGTCGACGGGCTATGGATATTGGATACATTCGTATTGCTATTTCATGGACCGCGGTCGGTGCGCAGGTTACCATGCGCCAGAAACAGAAAATCCCTTGGGGACTGATAGGTCTGGTAAAAGCCACATCCTCGAAAGGTGAAAGGTGTAATAGGCTTAAAGTGATTACAAACATGCCGGGAACAACATCTGGGAACGGCGGCTTGCGCGTATTGTGACAATATTTTTTTTAGATGTGAAGAACAAGAACGGAAACCAAATAACCTAGTGGAAGGTGTGACAAAGAGAAAGAGAGTTGAAAAAGAAAAGAAAAGTAAGACAACAGTACAAAGAAAAACATTGAATGTAAGAAACAGCGAGATAATTGTTTAAAGTTCTGGGTGGTATGGTAAAAAGTACATCTTCATATTGTTAAATTTTCAGCGAAGCAGGAAAACGTTTTAAATTTCGTCTATATTTTGATTAAATTATTGAGATCTTTATTGATAAATTTGGAGGAAAAAAAAAAACAGCAATTAAGGCTATAGTAGCCTATCTTGTTTCCTTCAGCAACAGTCCACTTTCATAACAATTTTGTCTTCTCTTATGTTTCTTCGGGTCAGTGGCAAAACTTGCATATTGCCCATTGCCGGGTGAAGTAATTAAAAAAAAAAAAAATTCTGGAGTCAGACCAGTCTCCGATGCGAGCATCTCGAGCATATTCATTATTATGATTTTCTTACGCAAACAGAAGTTAGAGCTAAGAAAAACAACAACCTGCAATCAAGGGTTGAATTTTCTAGCTTGATCCTGAAAAGAACCATTACCCAGAATAGCCGGAATATGGCGAGAATAGGCTTGATCACATCTGATAGAAATCCTCTTAGCACCGTGAATCCACTGATGAATTACATGTAGACTTCAGTTTTTGATAGCTCCATGGATTTGGACCAATATGATCATGTACAATCAAATTCAAATTCAAATATTTTATTGACCTCCAAAATCGGAGAGTATAAAATGAAATAAATACAAAAAATTGGCACAACATGTAATACTACATAGTAATACTAGTACATAGCCTATCCTATTTTGGATATCAAGTTTTTTGGGACCCTGGATTCTTTCATACCAGATTAATTTGGGGTTCGAAGACCGCGCCATAGGAAGAAGATGTCAGGGATACTAAAGGAGTTTTTACGTGCTCCCACAAACAGTTTGTGGGTCGACTGTGGCTCGAAAAGAGTGCTTCAGACGCGCGGCCCACAAGTGTGTTTCCGCGACAAACAACATTTTCGTAGCTCGCTTTGTGGCTCAAATTCGACAAATAGCTGGAGAGGTGATTGTCGATTTTGTGGCTCGATTCTGGCGTGAAATTCAAATTAAGCAGCAAAATAGTGTCTAAACAATAAAGTTAACTACTTTTCCAAACATTTTGACTTAAGACTGAGGATGCTTTTTGTACAAAATGGTATGGAAACAAGCCTGGAGTTCTATTGAAATTTCACATGAATTTTATTTTTATTTTCAGATATTTGAGATTACCGCCAAAAAAATTGACAAAACGACATTTCCGCGAGTTTCAACTAGTGGCTCGACTGTGTGGCACACAATCGTGTTTCCGCGACAAACACTCAGAAGTCTGTGGCCCACAATTGTGTCGCGAAAAAATGCCTTACGAGTTCCTTGATCGGAAATTCGGCACCGTCATCTGTGACCTTGGCTGCTAGTTTCGTATCCATCTGTTTTCCCCTTAGGCTATGTCTCAGGATCAACAGTGTTAATTTAATTCTAGGGTGTCCTATGAAGGTAGTGGTCCTGTAAGCAAGTTGAACGACTCTATGCCTGTGGGATACTTCTGCCAGGAAGATCTTCAAGCCATGAATGTACTGGTATCGAATTCGACTTTTGGTATGACGGTAAAGAAAGCTATTAAGCCGCTTTCACGTTAACGCGCAGAGCCTTTCCCACTACGGCGTCGCACCTGTGGCGACAAGGCGCAGAGCTTGCGCAGGTTGCGTTCCGGAACTTAACGATCCTTAACAAATTGTTAACAGTTGTTAACTTTTTACGTTCCGTGTCTCTGATGTCGAAATTTAAGCTCCGCCCACCTACAATTTCCGTTCCAGAGCTTAGCGATTGTTAAACTATTTTGTAACGACGGTCGGTGAGCATCGTTACAAAATAGTTAACAATTGCAGAACTGGGAATAGTTAACGATTGTTAAAGCTGCAGTTAGCTCCGCCCCGAAGTAAAGTTAACGATTGTTGAAAATTATTAAGTTCGTGGAACGCAACCGCAGACTAGTGTTGTGCGATATTTGGAATTTTCGACATATCGACTTCGTTTCTTTTCGCACACGCACATGCCTGAAAAGTAACTGCGTTTAAGGTAGTTTCCTTGAAGTTTAGGCTGCGTTCCGGAGCTTAACGATCGTTAACAAACTTTTTGCGTTCCATGTTTCTGATTTCAAAATTTAAGCTACGCCCACCTACAATTTCTGTTCCAGAGCCTAACTATTGTTAACTATTTTGTAATGATGGTCAGTGAGCATCGTTACAAAATCATTAACAATTCTAGAGCTAGGAAAATATAACGATTGTTAAAGCGACAGTTAGCTCCGCCCCGAAGTAAAATTAACGATTGTTAAAAATTGTTAAGTTCGTGGAACGCAACCACAGACTAGTGTTGTGCGATATTTGGAATTTTCGACATATCGATATATCGATATTTTGACTTTCGATATTCGATAATCGATATATCGATATCAATATTTTGGGACCAAGCTTCGCTATAGTACACGTCTCGTTTCACCAAAATTTAAGAGCAAAATCGTCGCAAAAAAAGTAGATTGCATCAACTCAAATTTCGAATAAATAATATCTGAATTATGAAGAACATATTGCTCCAGTTTCGGATATATAAATGTAACTTATGTTGGATCATTTAGAATTATTATAAATGAACAAATATGGTTTTCGATATCGATTTTTTTATTTCGATATCGAATATCGCACAGCACTAACGCAGACAAAAAAGGCAATGCAAGAATAGAATTATATTCTTGCGTTGCGTCAACGCGCTACGCCTCAGACTTTTCTGTGAAAAATGGAAGTTTTGAAGAGGACATGGAGAATGACTATGAATGATGAAAAATAGCCTACTAACGATGAAGAAAAACCTACTAATGATGATTCAAAACCTGTAACTAATGAAAGAAATGAGAATTTAACAGAAGAAACCGAAAAAAGAAAACGTAAATACGCATCCAGCGTGACATGTTCTAGCGCAGGTGTGAAAGATACGCTACGCAACCTGTACGCTACTCTGGACAAACACATATGCAACGCATCGCAACAACGCGTCAATGTGAAAGCGGCTTAACAGACACCCAAATGTAATGAAAATTCAGACCACTTTTTATGTGTGTTACTCTTACCTTGATAAAACTTTTTCTGAAGTTTTCACTGAGAAAGGCATAGAGAACTGGGTTGAGGGCACTGTTTGAGTACGACAAAACAGCCGACACCAGGTTTAGCTTCAAGAAAAGCTTGCCAAGGGAGGCTCCGGGCTCAACGACTATTATTTGGATCTAAAATACAACAAGATGTTAACTTAGCACACTTCAGATCTGAAAAACTCCGACTGGACGAAGTTCTGGACAGCACTTCTGAATCCTAGTACTTTAATCCAAATTTAATCCGGTCTAACAGTCTGCCGATCACAAAAATCAACGAAGAAACCAACGAAAATGGGGCGAAAACGAAACTGGAAATGGGGAAGAAACAAACGAATATACTGAGATAAAAGGCGAATATTCGGGAGGACAACAGCCTCCCTTCTTCAGCTATTTTATGGCTCTTGCCCTTCGGCCAAGTGCCATATAGCGATCGCGAATTCTATCCGTTAGTTGGTCTGTCGGTCGGTCCGGGTTTTGCTAGTTCGGGCACTTCCACATAAGCTAGGACGATGAAACTTGGCCGGCGTATCATCGACGCCAAAGGATTAAGTCGGAAATAGTCACTTTCCCGATCGGAGTATCGTCGGGGGAGTAGAGGGAGGGGGAATCAGAAATCTTAACTTATTTGTAACACTTGAACGGGTGATCGGATCTTAATGAAACTTGGTATTTGGAAAGACCTCGTTTCTTAGACAGTCCACATAAAATCCGGACCGGGCTCTGCGACTTCAGGGAGTTGGAGAGGGGAACTCGAAGTCTTGGGAAACGGTGAGAGTGGAGGGATCAGGATGAAATTTAGTGTGACGAGCAAGCAAATGTCCTAGATATACCATTGACATAACCGGACCGGGTTCGGGCACTATGGGGGGAGTTCGGGGGGGGGGGGTTCCGGATTTCTGGTTATCCGTGAGTTCGGTACTTCCTGATGTACTAGGACTATGCAACTGGGCTGGCATAGCAGGGACTTGAATAGACTGACTTGAGCATATGGTAGTTTGCATGGTCCGATCATCATGGGGGGAGTGGAGGGAGGAGGGTTCCGAAATCTTGAGGTATTTATAACTGTTGAACCGATGACCGGATCTTAATGAAACTTGGTATTTGGAAAAACCTCGTGTGTCAGACAATCCACATAAAATTCCGGACCGGATCCGGTGACTTCGGAGGGAGCTTGAGAGGGGAACCGGAAATCATGGGACACGCTTAGAGGGGAGGGATCAGGACGAAACTTGGTCGGAAGAGTAAGCACAAATCCTAGATACGTCATTGACACAACCGGACCAGATTAAGGCACTATGGGGGGAGTTGGGGGGGGGGGGGGCCGGATTTCTGATTATCCGTGAGTTTGGTACTTCCTAATGTACTAGGACGATGCAACTGGGCTGGTATATCAGGGACTCGAACAAACTGACTTGACAATAGTCGTTAGCATGCTCCGATCATCGTAGGGGAGTGGAGGGACGGGAAATCCGGCTTGTGGCATTCGTAACAACCGAACGGGCGATCGGATTTGAATGAAACTTGGCAATTGGAAAGAGGTGTCGTCTCAGATGTTCCGTGTCAAGCCCGGACCGGACCCAATACTTGTGTGTGTGTGGGGGGGGGGGGGGGGGGTGAAGGGGGCACCGGAATATTTGTAAAATACATAGCGCCGTGGGATCGGATGGAATTTGGTGGGAAGAACAAGCATAAGCTGTAAATAGATTCTTGACAGAGGCCACATCATATCAGGGCTTTTTAAGGAGAGTCGGAGGGGGTTTCCGGGAATTCCGGTGATCGCAAACTAGGGTACTTCTAGATGTGCTAAGGATGAAGAAACTAGGCAGGCATATTAGTGACCCGAAGAAATAGACAAACAGACCTGACACAATAAACTAGGAAAATTTATGTTCCTGGATCCGGTCATTTTGGGGGGGGGGGGGGTTAAGGGAAGAGGAATCCGGAAATTACTGATTTGCTTAGTTTGCGAACGGGTGGTCCGATTCGAGTGAAACTTAATGGGTGATAAGAAGTAATGAGCAAGATATGCAAAAGATGTCTCCGAACCACATGCGGCATTGGCTGGGGTAGCTGGAGGGGGGGGGGGGGGGGGGGGTATTACCGTAGACTTTGTGACATGGTCAAAAAGCAAACGAATGGGCCGACTGGGGTGGAAGTTGGAAAGTACAGAGTTTATCCGGCCCAGTTTGGCGATGCTGGAAATGCTCAGGCTCGCGTGAAATTAGATACCGTGACATATTTCTAGGTCCGATCCTAGGGGGGTTGAAGGAGGGTTTTGTGACATTCTCGTCTACTTTCTTGTACCACCTACTCGTAACAAGTACCATATGAGCTCGTAGCTCTTGTTGTGAAAGGTCTTAGTCTGACGATTCTCAGAAGAAAAAAAAATTGTAACAGGAGGAAAGCTAGCACGGGAGAGACTTGCCTTTGCCCTCTTTGCAAGTAGTTGCAGGAGGAGGATTTGAACCACTTAGAGTGCCAAGAGCTTTCGCATTTGAGAGTAACATTCTTGGGGGGTGGGTTGGCATCCCTTCCCCGTATCCTGAAATCTACGAACCCCAAATGTATCGCAGATGTCTGTAAATATGTGACTAAAGGAGTTAGTCTCAGGAATGAAGGTTTAGCGTAGTTTACGTAGCATAGTATTTCTAGAGGTGTAATAGTTTATTTGGGAAGCACAAGGATTGATTCTTGGCCTTTGTTATCAACGATTTTATATCAACGATTTATTTAATGAAGTCAAGAACGTGATTCCTTCTGTTTGCTGTGCTCTCTGTAACGAAGAGGAGAAAAACTGGCACCAACTGATATTCAGTCATCCTCTTATGAAGCGATGGGTTGCCCACTCAGTTTCTGGGTGCACAGCAGGTGCCCGGTGCCCGCCGGTGCCGAGTTGGGGTGCACAGCCGGTGCCGAGGAGTGGGCAACCCCTCGTTATGAAGACCAAGTTTCTTTCGCAGATGACTGTAATCTACTATGTGCGGAAGACACAGAACTAGCTTTGGAAGAGAAACTTAACACTTAGCCTACTTATGGAACGGACGTAACACTGGTTTGACGCTAACCGACTTGTTTTGAATATCGCTAAATCACATTTTCTCATATTTTGTAGAACCGGCCAGGCATGCCCGTCATTATCAACTATATCTACCACGAAAGGATCTTCGTTGCGACCTAACGAAAGATGCGTACGGTTCCTTGGGATTTTGTTGAATGAGAACATTTCTTTTAGAAACCACATCAAGTCTGGACCAGGCAAAAATATAATCTAATCTCGGGATAATTCGATAGCTTAAACACATTTTTCCTGGATCTATTCTTCGGACCCTGTATTTTTCACTTATTCAGCCTTACTTAACTTACTCGATTTGGATGTCTACTTTCCAGTCTCTGCTCCGTTCAATTAAAGTAGTCCATCAAAAGGCTGGCCAGTTAATCTACCAAACTATAAAAGGACGTCCAAATCCGCTCATGAATACCTAAGCTTTCTGAGCGTGTTCCACCCTTGTAACAATAGTTACTATTAGTTACTATTTCCGTTCCATCCTCACGAAAAGTTACTACGCTGACCGTTCCAACCTTGTCGGAATAGTAACTAATAGTTACTATTTGCTTACCATGCTCGGGAGCGTGGTAAGCGTAGTAACTACGCATCTCTGGAACGTGATTGGTCGGATTCGCCCCTGGCGTGAGATCCTGCTGGAAAATAGAAAAATCGTTCCAGGCTTGACGGCAAAAAGCCAGAATTCGTGACGTCATGCGTAGTAACTACGGTAAGTAGGATGGAACACGCTCTCTATGTCGTCTCGTGATCTTCGATGATTTTCAAATATCTTCATGGGTCATCTGCCTCGCTGCTTCAGTTCTTTCTTTCCCGATTTCGTTCAGTCAAGGAGCTCTCATGATCTACGCAACAAGGACCACCTACAATTACCCATAACCAAGACTGTCAGATCAGATTTCAATCCTCGTATTGCATGTAGAAAAGTATGGAACAGTCTCTCCGATAATGTCCATAGCATTCAGTCGTTTGGTACCTTTAAGACCCAGCTAAAAACATTTTTGGTTGATAAATATAATGGGAATAAACACTTTTGGGAATATATATTTCGTGTTTTCAATATGTTAATTTAAGTATTAATGCACAGGTAAAATCAATAATGAGGGTAGGGTGACATCCCTGGATATAGGCTTGAGCATTTCTTATTTAATTTTTTAGTTATTCATTGAGTTATTTGTTGAAAATTAGTGATTGTGGGAGATTGGTGTGGACCTGGAGGTGAACTTTGAGGATGGAGCGATAAGTAAAAATAAAACAAAATCTTTAATTTTTCTTTCTTTATTTTATTGTAACAGAGAAGAGACTCGTTCATTTGTTAATTATTTTTGTATTAACCCCTATGTAACGGGCCATGGAGCTTTGTAGGGGTCGAATCTTATTTGTTCATTTATTTTGAACTTAAGAAAATTGAACTGAACTGTGAAGTCAAACGTGTTTGTATGGCCTTTTGGCTCAGCAAACAAGCATTACTATTATTATTATTATAGTATTCCGCTGCTTGACAAACTCGTCTGCAACTAGACTCTGTCATCGAGGGTGCTTTCTGTTTTATAAAACTTAGTCTTGCGTTTTGTAGACTTTTCTAAGTATCTACCTCTTGAGTATGTCTTTATTTAGGCTGGGAGGATGCTTTTAAGAGGAAAGTAAACGTTCTCAAGAAAATGAGGTATCGATACGACCTCTATTGAGGAAGAGTGGGGACCGACCAGAGCAAAATAACTCTAGAGAGTAATGCGAAGACCTTCCCTTGCATCAGAAATGGGCCTCCGTCGCAGCACCGCCCAGCTCGCTTCGCGAGAGAAGCTTCAGCAAACTGTTCCTGTGTGCAGTGTCGGACGTAGAAAATTCTACCAAGGCTAAGATGCGGTGCAAACATCGAGGATCAGAAAAGAGCCATTGCTCGTTAACGACTGATCGAGTTTCAGTAGGGATGTTCGTGTCCGCTACTGCCGCTGCGATTTGATTCTGTGTCACTTTTCCAAGTTCGCGCGGTACTCTTTTGCTCTGGGATCCACTAAAAGGAGACATGAGTATGAAAAGAGGCACGGGTTCTAAAAAGAGGCCCAGCATGCTAGACGAAGACATATTTGAACCGCGAGGCATGATCGACTGTTCGATCTCTAATCTTTTAGTGCTGTCGACTTATGATGATAGGCTCCGCATTGGTGATGTAAGGTAAGACGTACCTGTATGGAAACATCCCAGTCAAAAGAGAGTTTAGCTCTTTATCGACTAGTCTGTTTTGAATATAATATATAATGTAATGCTGTTGAACGCTGGTGCTGATGAATTGTTTATTATTTATGAATCATATGTGAATTAGTAGAAAAATCCCAGAAAATCCCCAAACTATAGCACCTGTGGCCCCTCTTCATGAAAGATTAGAAGGAGATTTGTTCCAGCATATGTTGAGTTGTACAATAACCGATAAGTTAGTCCTTTTTAGTGTCTTTTTCTTTCGTGACAAGACTATAGAGTAATAGAGTGTTATGTTATTCCTCATTTTTTATAACGAAAAGGTCAAATTCGGCGATAATGCTGTGAAATAAAACTCTAGTCTATATGCATACATTTTAATCGGAACAAAACAATCAGGTCTTTCTTAGTAGGCTAATTCTCGCTAGTTGTCCGACAACCAGCCAAAACTTTTATCCTTCCTCTTCAACTATCCCTACCATTCAACCTTGCCGATTTGCTTGGTCCTAGTACTCTCTATAGTTGCGTTTTTGCAGATACCATGGTCTAAAGTCGCCTTTGCAGCTATCGTGGTATCTGGCCAGTTATCGTAGTCTAGCACTTAGTGATGTAACTGGATATCTGTTTTTCTTTTAGGATGACTTCAAAAAATACAATTTCGGCAATAGTCGTTTTTGCAGAGCAACCGTATATCAGATACCACGATAACTGCAAAAACGACTAATTGCGGATCCGTTACCGTGGTAACAGATACCATGGTATCTGCAAAAACGCAAACTATTGTGAAAAAAGGGAGAGTAGGCTAAGAGAACAGGATGTGCAAGAATGGCACTGTCGACTGGCTGCTTCGGATTCCCTGAGGTTTTATTCCGCAGCCAAGGAAACATGTGGTGAAAAAAAAATATTTTAAGGCGGGTATTCCTTTGGATTCAATTAAATTGCTAATTAGTTTGAGGCCCGGTAGGATTAAGACGAACATATTTCCAACTGGTATGACTCTTGAGCCTTGCTGGAAATCTGTCGTATATCTTCAGGTAGTAACCTCCCACGCCCAATAGCCCTTCAAACCGCCTCTGAGCTTGTAGATACGACTAGGCTTCTTCAGACTTCAACGCTTGCAAGGTATCGCATGTTTTATTACTACATTTGCGAAGAAAAGCTAAAATGGGAGGCAGGACGCCGGCAGGCGCCCTGCCACCCCTCTTGAGTTTTGACTAGCGACGCCCCTCTCCAGGGACCACCGTCTGAACTTCTCCCTCCAGAGTTACGAACCAACCCTTTGAGCACTGAGAACAGAGGCTAACAGAGCACCGGTATAGTCTAATATCTAACAACCGCTCGGGTACACGCTTAAAATATATTAGATACTCGGTCACAAGAATTAGCTTAAGGGCACTTCCACGTAAGCTAGGACGATGAAACTTGGCAGGTGTATTGAAGTTAGTTTCGCGTTATTTTCTGTATGGTGTTATGTCTTTCCGTATATTACTTTTTTCCTCTTTTTCGTATTTATACTCCGTCTTTCTCATTGTGAGTGTATGATAGGTCATAAATAAATTACTGTTAGTGAATATAATAGAATTCTGTTTTTTCAAAAGCCGCTGTCACAGCGATACCGCCGAATTTGACCTTTTCGTCATGGAAAATGATGAATAACATAACACTATAGTCTTGTCACGAAGGAAAAAAAACCACTAAAAAGGACTAACAATGCGGTTATTACAAATGCTGAAACAAAACTCCTCTATATCTTTCATGAAGTGGGGCCACAGGGGCCAGTTTGGGGATTTTCTGGGATTTCTCTCACTGGGGCCTAATACGTATAGGAGAATAGGGGGGGGGGGACTATTACGTAATCGGGGAACAGATAGGGTTTTAATACCTAAATCGATGCTAAGGAGGGTTCGTCTCTCTTCCAGGATAGCCAGCTTGAACCTTTTAGTAGGTAACTGTAGGGCACTGTACCCTCCCCGTTAATAATCATGAGGGCCCCTTTTTTGAATGTTCTCGATAGATGTGTGTTCTACGGCAAGCGTATTCAATAAGAAGTCTGATAGAACTAAGGTAAATTTGGAGGAGGTCTTTAGAAGGGCAAGAAATTCTTAAAAGTTGTTTCAAAACAGCAATACATGGGGAGGCTTGTTTTAAAATATTTTTGATGTGTGCATCCCATTTTAGATCATTGGTTAAAGTCGCTCCGACGATGAGATTTCTGGTGGAATTGGGTCAACAAAAGCTGGGGTAGATTTAAACAGTTAATTACCATAATTGATCATTTTTGCTTATAGTGGAGGGTTGTAGATTCACAAACTAACTGTATGCACAGCGAAGAGAGGTACTCACCTGCAAAGCCCAATATGGTAGCCAGCATATAACGTAGACTGTTATAACCGTCAGTACCAAATTTGTAACTTTCCGATGGGACCTTTTCTTTTCTTCAGATTTTTTTCTCGGTCCAACAGTCTGAAATGTGATTTGAGATTACAAAAACAGTTAATATAAAATTTAAAAATTTAGGCTACTCTATACCTGAGAATCATGAAAACAATTCACCCGTCAATTAAAATATCGCGCATATCAGTAATCATTATATTTCCGTTTTCCATGAGCTCATGATGCTTTAATGAAAGTTTTTCGCCAGTGCATGTTTCTTCTTCTGGTTCGTTCTGACAACAACACTACCTATCGCAAACAACATTCACACACCTGCGCTAATTTGATTTGACAAGATCCAAATCAGAGTTCCTTTGCATAATTTCGAAATCAAGACCTGCCGGTTTCCCAGCATATTGCTGTCAAGCTAGGCGTGCCGCAGGAAATTAAAGTCTCGAAAAGAAGTTTTTGGCGACACGACATGGTGGAGGCATAGATCGTAGAACGACATTGAGAAATGTGTGAGGGAGCTCGGGCTAATCTGTAAATAAATATAGAAAGGAAGAGAAAGTGTTGAGAGAAAAAACTTTCGAAATGCAGCCAGCCTAGTATTTTCCTCTCTTGGACTCTCTTGGATACTTCACCCTTGGTTGGATTGACCAAAATCCGGAATAATTCATCAAAATGTGCGGGCCGCAGGAAGGAGACCAAAGTCTTGGAAAGATGTAACGATACGGAATATGTCGTACCGAGTCCTATGGTAGTCCGTTATACCTACATAGTACCAAGATTGTACAAAACAATACAAAAGTAGCACTGCAAGGCGGTACAAGCCTCGGTACAAGCGAAATTAATGAAATAGCGTTAGCACGGCTGGGCTCTGGGATGCACCGTTCAAAATGAAAAGTTTAAGGCCCGTTCACAACGAGTTTTAGCTAATACTCGGTACCAGACAGTTCCGGAAATCGCTCCGAGACTGAGAATTAGCTGGGTTTCTGACGTTCGCAGTTTATATTGGTGCCAGTTTCCGGTACCAGCTAGTCTCTCACCCAAGTTGAAATCAGTTCAACTTTTCAGGTATTAGCCAATCACATTACTTAGGGGAATACTCAGGAATATTCCGATTGGCTAATGCTGAACCACGTCAGACCGAAGATCAATGATCTAAATTCACTTTCGGTTTTCAAAACAGCAAGGAGTGGATTTGATTTTATCTATTGGGCTTGGTTCGAAACTAGCCAATCAGATTATTCCTCAACATTCCCCAAACTAATCTGATTGGCTATTACCCTCAGAAGTTGAACTCATTTCAAATTGGGTGCAAGACTAGCTGGTCTCCGAAACTGGCATTAGTATCAATTGCGAAAGGCAGAACTCCAGCCAATTCTCGGTCTCAGAGCGATTTCCGGAACTGGCTGGTACCGAGTATTAGCTAAAAACCCGTTGTGAACAGGCCTTTAGCGAAACAATGGACGATCAGTAAGTGAACAAGTGTGAATCATTGCTGGAGGTACTGCATTCCCTTACCGTGTTTTGGCGGGAGCATATTGCCATCATGAAATAGGAACTAGAAGTTGAGCAGAAACGTCATCTATTTGTGTGTTTAAGCACCACTTACATTTGTTACTTTTTGGGTTACGACTTCTCCTCCGCTCATGACGCTTTTTTGTTCCGGTTTTTGTTTTCACTATTTACTATCACTTACTCTTTCTAGACAAACTTAAATTATCATCCCACAACTATTTAGGTCTGAAGAACCTGAAAAATTCACAATTCTGTGGATTTTCAGTTTGTTAAATCGTCTTTAGTTTCTTTCTTCTCTTCTTACCTTAAGCTTCCGTATGACCAAAAAGTAGAACGTCATTATGAGGCATGCCGGTACAGCAAACGACATAAAGAATGTGTAAAGAGTAAAAGCTGTGACGCCATCAAGAAGTTGTGTCTGTGGCCATATGATGTTGCACGTCACTGTCTCTCCACGGGTAAGAGTATTGGCATACATGAAGACAGGTACTATTAGAAGAGCTGATATCGTCCAAGCTGTTAATGCAACAATCTGCAAGAAGAAACTGAGAAATATTGAAGAAAGAAAGACCTGCCACACGCCTTCAGGAACTGAAGACTATTTTGGGATCTCAAAACATACGTATGGACCTCGTACAAATTCTCCGTCTGTCTGTCTGGCAGCACGACAAATCTCGAAGGGATGAGATATTTTGTTCAAACTTGGTGTGAGGATTCTTTGAGTCAAAGGACAGGTCGAGTTTGTAGTTGGCTGTAACCCTTTGCTTAGTGAAGGGGGTTCAGTTTAAGGAGAGAGCAAAATAGTTTGAAAAGCTAATGATTAAAAACTGGATTCAAGGGTAAGGATGCTGAATCCGCAAATGAACTTTTTTTTGTTTCTGGGCTGACAAATAGTTCGCCTAGAATCCGTCGAAAGCCGAAAAATTTGTTAAAAGTAAAGTTTAATCTGAAGTTGATTATATAGCGGTTCCATGTATGGGTAAAGAGGCATAATGAACTTGTTTGTGAGCTTTTACTGTCTTGCCACATAAATAGTTCGTCCGGAATCCGGCCAAAGCCGGAATTTTGGTAAATACTTGGATAGGCTATTCTAATACTTCTGGACTTACATTCGGATGTGAGCAGAGGGCAGAACCAACACGCAAGTCTACCCTCTCCTTCAGCTAAACCTAGACGACTGAGGTGTCGAGTGTGTTGCATGTTTCGTTTTTGGGATCCCAAAACGTAAGCGGAGAATATGACTTCGTACAAGTTGTCGGTCTGATAACTCTCGAAGGGAATTAAATATTTTGATTTTGGTGCGAGGATGCTTGGGTCAAGGGACAGGTCGAGTTCGTAGATAGGCCTTGTAGCCCTACATTTAGGGGTGGTGGAGGGTAGATGTTCATTCAGCCGAAACTGACTGCGAATCATGTTTGGTAATGCAAAACGGATACGTCAGCTACATTTTATTAGAGGCCCTTCGTGGCAAGGGTCCTCTTCAGGCTCAAGCCACTCATGCTGGGAAATGAACTTGTGGAAAAATTATTCTTACTTAAATATATGATTTTGTGATTGTCTTCCCTGAAAACTGCTTGGAGTTAAAGCTGTTGTTGTGATTTCATGAACCTATATCTCTAATAAACGTAGCTGACGTATCCGTTTTGCATTGTCAAAAACGGTGGGGGAAGGGTTCAAGTAAAGGGAGGGACAAAATATTTCTTTACAACCAAGGAGATGCTCGTTTGAGGGGTGGCACTGTCTAGGGAACCGGGAGCCGTACTTTATGTCCTACGGGCTACGGAACCGGTAGTTCTCACGGAAACCAAAGCGTAAGAACTACGAATCCGGGTTCTTACGTCATTGACTGACGGAAACTTGTATGTGCTGGCTCCTGTTCCGGTAGTAAATCGACATAGCTCACGGAAACTTCATCGCACCAGCTTCTCGTCTGGCAGTCTCACGGAACTACGTACTCAGAAGCTGGGGAGCCGGTAGATGATTCCGGAAAGTATATAATTGGAGCTTGTGTTCCGGTAGTGTCTATTTGGGATATAGAACTCATGGAATAGTTTTAATGAAAGCTAGGATATTGGAATTTTCACTGACTTGGACAAAATAACATGGGGGAAAACCCACTACCGCAGCCCATATATTAAGAGCTAAGGTACCGGTAGCCAGGGGCGTCGCAAGTGCATTTTCGGTGGGGGGGGGGGGGGGGGGGGGGGGGGGTGCAGAGCCAAAATCTTACCGAATCTTTCAAAAATTTTACCGAATCCTAGAACTAAGAATTCGAGCTTAAATTATGGAACAGAAACCAAAGAAATAGAAAACCGTGATTTTCGGGGTTTTTTCTTGATCAGCTAATTATCCCTCTAGGATGATGTGCGAGGGATAAATATAAATTCGGATATTTCGATTGCACTTCCGGCAAACCGTCCTCAGCGAAAAACAAAACAAAACTAAATCATAAAATCCACCACAATCACAACGGTTTTCTATTTCTTTCATAATGAATGGTCAGCTTGGCTTCAAACCTTATATAGGAACAGAAACCATTACGTAGGAAGAGTAACAATAAAGTGCAGCGAACGACGATAGTCAACTATTAAGCAGCGTTTTGGCGAAGCCACACAAGTAACAGCTCAGCCAATAGAAAATTAAATGTAGCGCCGCAGACGAAAATTTTCGAAATCCATTTTTTTTTTTGTCTAAGTCCGGATGGAGTGACGTTCCGGCAGCATCAGCAACTGTAGTCTGGGCAATATACTACCTAGAATCACATAAAGCGAGTGCCGCAGGCGAATTTTTTTTGTTGCTTTTTCCTGCCAAATTTAATTTCCATCCAAATTCTAGCTTTTAATGTTTCGAAATCTCAATCCTAAAACTGGCTTTAGGACGTCAAATGACGCACCATTCCACAAAACAGAGAATATTACGAAAATTGCTGCAGGCGGAAGTTTCGAAATATTTATGATTAGATATTCTTTTTGGGATCAAAAATAAAAGTAAGGACTATTGATGATATTTTAGATCATCCCTTTTGTCTGCGACCAGTGCTTCACTCGACCTCTTCTGAGTTTCGAGGTTCGTGGCAACTTCCGAATCCTGGCAATTATAACGAATAAATTACCGAATCCCAGTTATTATCCCGAATAAGTTTTGACCGATAGCATGTTTAGGATTTTGTATAACTACCGTATCCCGGCTATTATACCGAATGTTTTGGTATCCAAAGACTACCGAACAATGTTCATATTCGGTATATTTCGTCGAAACTGGAACAAAATCAGGATTCGTGGTTAACTTCCTAATTCTAGAAATTATACTGAATAAATTACCGAATCCCAATCATGATACCGAATAATTTCGAACCAATAGCTTATTCGGGATTCTGTGTAACTACGGAATATCCATAAATATACCGAATAGTTGCGGCATCGAAAAATTACCAAATGATTTCAGTAAATTCTCTCCGCAAATTCGTGATAACTACCGAATACTGGCAACTATACCGAATCCCGATCATTATACCGAAGACATTTGTACAGATAGCCTATTTAGGATTCGGTATAACTACCGAATCCCCGTAAATGTATCGAACAGTTCTGCTATCGAAAAAAACCGAACAATTTTAGTAAATTTTGGCCCTCCGGCCCAAAATTTTACCGAATCTCAAAAAGGTGGGGGGGGGGGGGGGGTGCTGCACCCCCCGCACCCCCCCCCCCCCTTGCGACGCCCCTGCCGGTAGCAACAACTATTTGGTTGAAAATGACCACCTGGCTATGGGCTAGGGTTCCGGTAGTGCAGAAAAAACTAACTCCCGAAGATATGTCGACATGGACTTAAGAGGTGGGTAGCAAATATTATCAACACATGTGGTAAGAAGTATTAATAAGTATAATCACGCACTACCGCCCTACCGCCCTACCGGAACCCTAGCTCATAGAAGTTGTGTTCCGTGAGCTGATAAAGTATGCTACCGGACTCGAAGACCATATTGACCCGTGACCATGAATTTGTAATTTAAATTTGTGGCACTACCGGTACCCTAGCCCACGGGAATTGGGTTCCACGAGTAAGAATATTCACTCCCGGTTTCCGAGTATGCACTGACATGGGTCCGTGAGTTCAACAAAATTTAATTTTTGGCACTATCGGAACCTTAGCCATGGTCGTTTGTGCCGGTGAGCTGGTAATTTTCAACCAAATAGCTCTTGCTACCGGTACCTTAGCTCACAATATATGGGTTCCGGTACTTTATTTTGTCAGTGAAAATCCCGGCATCTTAGCTCTCATCCAAACTATTCCCTGAGGTCCATATTCCATGTAGACACTACCCGAACAATTATATAGTTTCCGGTATCACCTACCGGCTCCCTAGCTTCTGAGTACATGACGAAAAATCGACTGTTCTCATGAAAAAAATTAACTATTTTGACGAAAAATCGTGGCGTTTCGCGTAATTTTTTTTTTACCCTCGCCCTAGTCGTGACGCCCCTGCCGACTAGTTCTCCTGGAATCCGGAAAAACCCGAAAATTTCTTTATTTGAGTTGATTAGATGTTCGATTTAGGGGTAGGAATACATGCTGAATCCGTATTTTCTACCCTGACAAATAGTTCGCCCGGAATCCGCCTGAAACCGGTAAATTTGTTTGAAGTAAAAGTTTTATCTGAAGATGATTAGAGGTTCGATGTAGTAGTAAGGAGACATGCTGAATCCGTTTATGAAATTGGTTTTTCTCGACAGACAGATAGTTCGCCTGGAATCCGGCCAAAACATGAAATTTTGCTAAAAGTTAAAGTTTTATCTGAAGTTGATTGTAGCTTTCCTATAGGGGTAAGGAAGTATGCTGAATTCATTTTTGAGCTTAAGCTTTTGCCGGACAAGTAGTTCCCCCGAAATCCGGTAGAAACTGGAAATTTGTCAGAAGTAAGGCCGGAAGTTTAGATCAATTTCGTCAAAGCAGATATGATAAATTCTGAATCCATAACTAAACTTGGTTTGCTCAGATGATTAGCCATTGACCTTAATCTATTTCTAAATTTTAGTACTGAAAATGTTCAAGGAGTCTGGCGAAGACCTGATAACTACAAGACCCAATTGTCTGGATCAAATATCAAATTGTTGGGATCCCATCGACTGCAGGAAAGCCCGAATGGGTCTGTGGGGAAGCATGCTTGCCGTTGCTGGCTTAGAAAATACAGAATCACTTTTTACATTTCAAATTAGTTCAGTGTCGTAAAAGAATGCAAAACAAACATTGCTTCTTCTGTATTTTCTTTAATCTTGTAGCCTAGCCCTTTAGACCATTTGTACGTGAAACTGCCCGATGAAAAATTAGTAGCCTGCGTTGTATACTATCATTTAATGTGCCTCAGACTGGGCCAATCTTAAGCAGTAGTATCCAGTAGCATCCTGTCTTGCTATAGTAGCATCCAGTCTTGCTAATAGTAGCATGCAGTAGAATGCAGTAACACGGCAGTCTTGAAGTAGAAGCATGTAGTAGCATAGCATCAGTTAGTACTGCATGCTACTTTTTCGTAACTTCATCCTACTATTTTGAGATAAACTTCATCGGGTGTAATCTGAAAACAAAGAACTTACCTTTGAAATCATAGGTGTTCTCAGTCGGGTAGCATTTATTGGATGGCATACCGCTAAGTAACGATCTGCTGACATGACTACCAAAAGCATGGAGCTTGTGAATTGATTGACCGACGTCAAAGTCATGTATATTTTACACATGGCATATCCAAATGGCCAGGATCGATACAAGTATGTAATCATAAGGAACGGAAGACCTATACAATAAAAATACAATTATTTTGTTTAGTGAGAATGAATGGTATCTAGAAATCGACACAAGCTTGAGGTAGCGTAATGCAACTATGTAATGTCAATGTCGATGTACTGTTCCTGTGTCATCTGTTGTTTTTGCAGTTATCGTGGTATCTGGCCAGTTATCGTGGTATCTGATATTCAGATACCACGGTCCGACCGTAGTAAATGTTACGACGACTGTATTTGTATGTGAAGAAGCACTCTCAACCTGTTGTTATGGCGAGTGGTGTAGTAGGCCAGACATAGATGGTAAATGTCTTTGGATACAGTCATCGGAGTCAGGACAGCCTAGGCCGCCTGGTGTCCTACTACACGTGCACGCTTCACGGGTTCATTATTGATTTCACCGGTCGATTCACACTAAGGTTTGCGTACCAAACCACAATAGGCCATAAACCACCCATCTTACAGTAGGCCTTGCAGGCCAGCCCACACTAAGGAGTTTACAAGGCTTATAACTATGACCTAAGGTAAATAAACAAAAGGTTTTACTCTCTGGTACTTCCTAAGGTTCCTAAGCGCAATTTCGGCCGTTGTTGTTTTTGCAGAGCAACCGTATGTCAGATACCACGGTAACTGCAAAAACGCAAATATTGACTTCCTAAGATAAGTAAAACATCCGTTAGTGGTTTTGGCTACCATTGTCGTTTGGTTAAACTAGAAAAATATACAACAAATGTTTCATACCGATTAGGAAGGTTTCATCGGCTATAGCCATGTTTAGGATGTAGAAGTTGGTGACTGTTTGCATTTTACTGTAACGTAAAACAACGTAGATCACGAGCGAGTTGCCAATCAGTCCAACTGTGAACACAAGCCCATACAACACCTACCAAAAGATAAGAATAAATACGTTTTAAAATGTAAGCACTAGTAACACGATGAAAAATTTATTTCAAAATAGTACTATGAAGTAGTACGAAAAAGTTGAATGCAGTACTAACGATGCTACTACATGCTTCTACTTCAAGGCTACCATGTTACTACATACTACTATATGCTACTATTAGCAATACTGGATGCAACTATGGCAAGACAGGATGCTACTGGATACTACTACGTAAGATTGGACCAGTCTGTGGTACATTAAATGATAGTATTCTTTGCTGTTACATAGTGCAACTGTTTCGTACTACTACCATACTACTACGCAGGCTACAAATTTTTCATCGGGAAGGAAGATAAGTAGAAGAAAACGGTCGTAAGAAGAAGAGCTACGAGCTCATATTCGTATACGGTTGGTCAAAGAGGCGGCATTGGGCATTGAGGGATGGTTCGTCGGATTCTTGGCCGGAGCGCATGAAGGGTATTCTGGGTCAATGTGGCATGAGGATATTGGAATGGAGGTAATGGTGGTTCGATTGGTAGGGAAGTCCAAGTGGTCCTCCAGGTTTAGGAAATTCAGTGGTGGCCCGTTGACTTCGTGGCTTCCGGTTCCCTGAGTTTGTAGGCAACTGTCACAGAGAGTTGGGGGGAGGAGGTTTATGTTAAAGCGGGGCTAAAAAGGGTTTTCGGGGAAACGTTTGGAGAGTAGAGAAATGATAATGTAAAAGTTGTGGAGAGGCTGGTCCTCTTCTTCTGCCCAAATGCTTGGGATTGCGAATGACGATTTGAGCCATTTTTGTTTGAGTGTAGAGAGCTGAATGATTTAAGATCCGAGGTATTTGGTGAAGGAGTGTTCGGTAAAGAGTGTATGTCTAGATTATTAAAAATACACAAATGTGTGATGCAAGATTGTTTTAAAAATTCCTCCAGATTGGTTTACGCCTCCACGATTTGTTTATTTAATAGTTATTATTTGTTTTTGTAAGTTGTTAGTAGCTTATGTTTATTCAAACCAATGTTTACAATATTATTTTTTTTGCCATGGCCTTCGGAGTTTCGTGTAAATATATTCTATATTCTATGTTGCACTTTTTGCAGAAAGACCACGCTAGAAGGTCAAGAAGGTCAATGAGGTCAATGAGGACAATGAGGAATGAATTTCTCTGTTCGTCGAACTCCACCGCCTTTGCCGGATTTGGTTTGGACCTATGATGGGACATCTAAGCATCTGCTTAGAGCAGCATCTTTCGTCTTCATCTGCTTAAGCTTCTGTCCCCCCCCCCATAAAATTTCGCTTGAGTCTGATCACCCACTCGTGTCTGAAATTGCATTCCCGGGAAACGTCCGGTACGAACCCAATTCATGACAGCGATTTTGTAGCCCGGTAAACACCAGAAAATATCCCATTTTGGTTTCATGACCTTTTTTTCGCACGAGGCTCATCCCAATCGCTACGCCCGGCTGGTCTCTTTTCGTAAAACAAAATTTTCGGTTCCCGACCTTGAACTAGTTTCCTAAACTAGTCTCTTGACTAGTTTCCAAAAATCCCGCTTGGGTCGAATCGGCGTTCTTGCTCCGATAGACAAAATTGCCAGCATGCCACCAGGTACCTAAGCTAGGACAAAGGATCCAGGATACTCTTCCATTACAGAGAAATATTCCTAGTTCAGCAGAACAGCTGCGAAAAATTTAGTCTATCTGGATAGTCGGGTATTTTATCCCCGTGGGTTTTTTTTTCAAGTATCTGACGTTCGGTCAAGAGCGCATCAGAAATCTCTTATTGACAAGCCCCTGAATGGTGAGTCAGAACAGGAAATTTACGGGTCCCTGCTTCCACCCGTATCGGAGTATGATCACCACACATGTCATTTCACAAAAACCGGGTTCCTCCCGATGAAATACTTATCACAAAATAGTACTATGAAGTAGTACAAAAAGTAGCATGCAGTACTAACGATGCTACTACATGCTTCTACTTCAAGGCTACCGTGTTACTGCATGCTACTATTAGCAAGACCGGATGCTACTATGGCAAGACAGGATGCTACTGGGTACTACTACATAAGATTGGACCAGTCTGACGCACATTAAATGATAGTATTCTTTGCCATTACATAGTATTACATGCAACATTTTCGTACTACTACCATACTACTACGCAGGCTACACATTTTTCATCGGGTTCCACTGATGATCGGATCCGAAAACGGAAGGACAGTGTTAAACAATGAATATCTGGCAGTTTACTGACTCGGTCCCATTATTGTTTCAGGAAAGTAAAAAATGACAGAAGAGGTGATGAAAGTGTTCCTTACCAAAGTGGTCCAAAAAACGATCATATCGTCCAATGGTCCTGAAGGTTTTGTTTGGCTGCAATTCCCCATAGTCTCATTTGTGAGGCTGCGAAAAAACGGCTCAGTAGAATTGAAGAACTCGTTTTCAAAGGAGGAATTGGGAAACAAAGTGGAAGCATCCTCCAGCAAAAGCCATTGCTGTTCATTACCGTTGTCCATGCCAGATCTAGAAATGAGATGGGGACTTTCAACCAGATTCAGTTCAGCGTTCCCCGCAACACTAAAATGCGGCACTCAATTAGGGTTATAATTATATTCTCCTTTTTTAAAGTTTTAACTGAAAAGTCTGAGATAGGACAATCTAGTTACCCATCACTTATTTACTTAAAGAGGCCTGAAGACCTGATGAAAATGCGTTACTTCGTTGCTCCACTATTCACGAATAATCAGTTTTCCTACAATGTCATTTTCCTGTCGGACTTGTACTACAGTAGAGGTATGCTTATGTGAACGTCTGCTAACAGTGAACGATTGCCGAAGAAAAAACTAAAACCCAAACCTGACATTTTTTACTATGAATACTTGGAATAACCACTCACGCTTTTGTCACTTTGAACATTTTGCTAATTCCCGCTGAAAGTGACTCAACCGACACCTTGTTTGCTTTTATAATTGAAAAGTCTGATACGAGGAACGATCCATCAATGGAGAAGATGGAGGTCCGAACCTGCAGATGCCTTCAAAAGAAGAAGGACCTTTTTAATAAATAAAAAATCAAAGAAAGTTAATTGAATTTCTACTTCAACCTTGTGCCAGGATAACCCTGCAGTAGTTGGGTGTTAGCTGATATCAAGTTTGTTATTTTTATTTTCCATTTTAATTTTTTATATCCACTAAAAAAGCCAAGGTGGTGGAACAGTAATAAAAAGTGTTCAAATAAGCATACCTCTACTGTACCTCTATGCGCTTGCACCAGTGTTATATGGTTGAAAAAAAAACGATTTATGAAAAATAAGTGTTCACGGAGTGATTTGCTTTCCGCCAGCTGATCGCTGGCAGCTCAAAAGCCTCATTAGCATTGAAATTCAAATTTTTCGCGTCATTGTAGAATTTACGTCGTGAAGACGACAGCAGATATTCTGAGCGTCACTACCGGGGCAGATAATGGAAGATTTACTTAGCAGAATACGAATAATTCCGTGTATTCAATTATGGACGATACAAAAATAAGTTGGCTTTTTAGGTAAGTTTTAAACTGACTCTACTGTCGTCTTCACAGAATACATATTTACGGAAATAAAAGTTATAATATTAACAAGAAACACTCTCGAATACAGTATTTAGTACTAAACCTACCAACCCTTCTGGATGATAGAATCGCTATTGCAGAAATGGTTTTACCTTATAGGCTGCAAAGAATCAACACAATATAATACACTCTACTAGAGATAGTACAATTTTGTATATCACGCTGAATTCATCTTTCACGGCCTCGGGTAGACCAGAGAAATCCAAAGAGCCAACTAGTCTTCTAAAGTAATGTGGGAATCGCTTCCTTCTGCGGGAAAATGTTCCTGCGCATTTTAGTTCTGAATCAAAGAGGAAGAGGAAGGCACTAAAAAAAAGAACTGAAAGTAAAAAGGCCTTTTTCCAAAATGTTTTACTGGCAAATGCTTTACAAAGACGGGAACATCTGTATAGATAGATAGATGCGGTTTGCGGTTTTGGGCGAAAACTAGAAATATACAAGACCCAGGGAAATATCCCTAGAGGGGATATCCTAAAGAATATCTGTAAATGCCTACGGTTTCTCTGAAGAACGAAAGCGTACATGCCCAGGTTGTTTTCATTAAGCAGTTCATTAAATAATAGTTAAACAGGTCGATGTTAGGGAGAAATCTGGTCCATACTTTTGTCCAATGTGCAGTGAGGGAGATGAGGATCTAATTCATTTTATGTCTGGATGTGATGAAATTGAGGACTGAGGGAGGAAATTTTTAAGGGAGGGACTCATGGGAAGAAGTGGTTGTTAAGTATTATGCGGAGTAGGCATTTCTTAGTATGAGAAACCTGGTGAGGTTCCTCAGAGTCTCCAGTCTTCAAAGGGAAAAGAGTTAGAGTGGGGTTTAGTGTGAAATAGTAGTGTGACCGTTTATTTTTGTATTTACATGTAGTTTTTTATGTTTTCTTTTTATGGCCCTTGGGCTTTCAAGGCAAACTAGACCTACGTCGCCTGGGCAACGTAAAGTGTTGCGGCAACCTTTGTCCGGCTTCGCCTTTGGTTTTGTTTCTTCGCTGTCGGTTCAATGCTGAAGTTGTCAACTTATCGAAGCTTTAAAACGGTATGCTCTAAGAACACAATCAGTAATCACATGATTAAAAGCTATTCCTCAGCGTTTTAAAAACAACAATAAAAGAAGGATGAAAACTTTGAACAATATCTTATATAATCTAGTTGGTATGATAAAGGTATCCGTAAGTTTTTAGGATTAAAATACCATAGATGACACTATTAATTATTATGAAACTACCTCATTGTTTTACATTATCGCTTGTACCCGTTGCGTAAACAGTTAATACTAGGTTACAGCGACACACCATCGATACAAACTTTCTTACCGTCAGATTTGTAGAAGTTGAAAACAATGTGCACCAATATGCACAAATTTCTAGCCCCTCGCGAACCGACTCCTACTTACAAGTCCCTCTCTCGTGATAGACATCAGGTTCACCGGAAACAAATAATGGGTATACCAGCTAGCAAAAGTTGTAAACCCCTCATCGCCGAAGATGATTACTTGTCTACACATTACCTACATGTCTCACAACTGGTACGGTATCGCCTATTTTTGGTTTCAGTGTGTACCTTACTACTGAAGTTGTCAACCCCTTGGAAGTTTCAAACTGGTTCATATCCTGACGGAATTTTTGTTCCAAAAAAAGGATGATATGCTTTGATCAGCTCATCAAGGGCTATCGATTGCCCTAACAACTTACCGAAGCTTTTAAAACGGGATGTTCTAAATAAAAATATTCACATGATCAAAAGCTATTCTTCAGCGTTGTAAAAACAACAACAAAAGAATATCGGAAGAAGGGACTAAATTGACTTTGCAGTCAGTTGAACTTTATCCTTTTCAATCGTAGACATCGTGACGGATGAAAACTTGGAACAATATCTTATATAATCTAATTGGTATTATAAAGCTATCCGTAACTTTTCAGGATTAAAATAACATAGATGACACTGTTAATTATTATGCAACTACCTCATTGTTTTACATTTGTGTATCTATCCGTTGTGTAAACAGTTAATCCTAGCTTACAGCGATAGACCATCAACACAAACTCTCACCGTCAGATTTAAAGAAATCGAATACAATGTGCACCCATTTGCAAAATTTCCAGTCCCTCGTGAACCTATTCCTACTTACAAATACAGAAGAAATCACACTTTAAATGCTTTTGTCGGGCGTCGGTCGACTTGTCGGCACATTGGGCTCTTTTACACACAATAAATTGTGTTGCGAGAGCAACACTTCGGTTTTGTCCTCGTTTTTTTTTTTTTTTTTCCTTTGCCGCCGATTTCATCTTATTCCTGGTAACTGGGAAGGGTCTAACCTGTGCGGTTTTTACGGAAAGTGTGGACCTTAGGCCGGATTGATGAATATGACATTACATTTTGGAAAGGTCCGTAGAACTCTTGCCTGGGGCCAATAAGGATGGTTTTTGCTTGTCCTCGAGCCAGAGCCTACGGTTTGCGAAGTGAAGTGGAGTTGTATAGCCTCAGAGAGGACTATTTGAAGTTGTGTAGCGAACCTTTCGTTTCATCAAACCATGTTTCTGCTTTCGAGTGGAAAGCTCCGTTCTAGCACGCAAGTAGGCAGGCACCAGTTTCAAATTGAAGATGGACTAAAATCTATAAGTGTTAAATATATGCGGCAGTTACCTGGCCCAACAGCCAACATATCTTCTTTGAGTGATAAATAGAAAAATCTACAGAGACAAAAAAGTGGCTTTTTCCCGCGGGTCCGAAAGTGCTGCCATCTATTGTTTCTATCCATGTCTGCGACGATTTTAGCTGAGTTTATCATTTTTTTTTTTGCACTTGGGTTTGCGTTAGAGTAACGGTATCAAAGTTCTCTCATTGCTAAAGAAACTAGAGCTTATCCTTTGCTCCTTTCTAAGTCGTGACGTTAGAAAGTTGGCCTACGGCAAAAAAGTCAACTTTTGAACTAAGACAGGTAGAATTTTTTTTTCGGCGGCAATCGATAGCCAGTGATGAGCTGATCAAAGTATAGGTCATCCATTTTTTTGTACAAAAATTCCTTCATGAGATACACCAGTTTGAAAATTTCAAAGTGGTTGACAACTTCAGTAGTAAGGTACACTGAAACCAAAAATAGGCGATACCAGTTATGAGACATGTAGCGGACTTTTAAGCAACAGTCGACTGTTAGCTCATAATCATATTCGGCGATGATGGGTTTGCAACTTTTGCTAGCTTGTGGACACATTATTTGTTTTCGGTTAACTTAATGTATATCACGGGAGAGGGACTTGTAAGTAGGAATCGGTTCACGAGGGGCTAGGTATCTGCAAATGGGTGCACATTGTATTCGATTTCTGTAAATATGACGGTAAGAAAGTTTGTGTCGATGGTCTATCAATGTAACCTAGGATTAACTGTTTACACAACGGATACATACGAAAATGTAAAGCAATGAGGTAGTTTCATACTAATTAATAGTGTCATCTATGGTATTTTAATCCTGAAAAGTTACGGATAGCTTTATAATACCAACTAGGTTATATAGGATATTGTTCCAAGTTTTCATCCGTCACGATGTCTACGATTTAAAAGGATAAGGTTTAACTGACTGCAAAGTTAATTTAGTCCCTTCTTCCTATATTATTTTGTTGTTGTTTTTACAACGCTGAAAAATACCCTTTGATCATATGATTAATATTTTTAGAACATCCCGTTTAAAAAGCTTCGATAAGTTGACAGCTTCAGCATTAACCGACAGCGAAGAAACAAAACCAGTTTGAAAGTTTAAAGGGGTTGACAACTTCAGTAGTAACGTCCACACTGAAACCAAAAATAGGCGATATGAGTTTTGAGACATGTAGGGGACATATATGCAACAATCAACTGTTGGCTCATAATCATCTTCGGCAATGAGGGGTTTGCAGAGTTTGCTAGTTGGTGTACCTGTTATTTGTGTCCGGTGCATTCGATGGTAAGAACAATTTTGGTTCCCAATTGTAAGACATGCAAGGGGCTTGTAAGTAATAAGCGGCTGTTATGCTACAATCATCTTCAGGGATGAGGGGTTCACAACTTCTGCTTGCTGGTGTACCCATTATTTTTATCCGGTGAACTTGATGTGTATCACGGGAGAGACTTGTAAGTAAGAATCGGTTCACGACGGGCTGGAACTTTTGTAAATTGGTGCACATTGTATCCGATTTCTATAAACCTGACGGTAGAAAGTTTGTATCGATGGTCTACCACTGTAACCTAGGATTAACTGTTTACGCAGCGGGTACAAACGATAATGTAGAACAATGAGGTAGTTTCGTAATAGTTAATAGTGTCATCTACGGTATTTTAATCCTGAAAAGTTGCGGATAGCTTTATAATACCAACTAGATTATATAAGATATTGTTCCAAGTTTTCATCCGTCACGATGTCTACGATTGAAAAGGATAAAGTTCAACTGACTGCAAAGTCAATTTAGTCCCTTTTTCCGATTCCGTCATGAGATGCACCAGTTTGAAAGTTTCAAGGGGTTGAAAAACTTCAGTAGTAAGGTACACACTGAAACCAAAAATAGGCGATACCAGTTGTGAGACATGTAAGGGACTTGTAAGCAACAGTCGACTGTAAGCAACAGTCGACTGTTAGCTCATAATCATCTTCGGCAACGAGGAGTTTGCAGCTTTTGCTAGTTGGTATACCTGTTATTTGTTTCAGGTGTATTCGATGGTAAAAACAACTTTGTTCCCAATTGTAAGACATGCATGGGACTTGTAAGTAATAATCGGCTTTATGCTATGATCATCTTCAGCGATGAGGGGTTTGCAACTTTTGCTAGCTGGTGTATCCATTATTTATTTCCGGTGAGTTTGATGTCAGTCACGGGAGAGGGACTTGTAAGTAAGAATCGGTTAACGAGGGGCTAGAAATTTTTGAAAATTGGTGCACATTGTATTTGATTTCTGTAAATATGACCGTAAGAAAATTTGTATCGATGGTCTATCGCTATAACCTACGATTAACTGTTTACGCAACGGGTACAAACGATACGGTAAAGTAGAACAATAAGGTAGTTTTGTAATAATTAATAGTGTCATCTATGGTATTTTAATCCTGAAACGTTACGGATAGTTTTATAATACCAACTAGATTATATAAGATATTGTTCCAAGTTTTCATCCGTCATGATATCTACGATTGAAAAGGATAAAGTTCAACTGACCGCAAAGTCAATGTAGTCCCTTCTTCCGAAATTGTTTTGTTGTTGGTTTTCCAACGCTAAAGAACAGCTTTTGATCATGTTATTATTCTTTTTAGAACATACCGTTTTAAAAGCTTCGATAAATTGACAATTTCAGCATTTAACCGACAGCGAAAAATCAAAACCAAAGTGTTGCTCTAGCAACACTTTAGTCGGCGAAGCCGGACAAAGGTTGCCGCAAAACTTCACGTTGCCCGGGCAACGTAGGTCTAGTTAACTTTAAATAAAACTTTTGTGTTTTACAATTTTCAGGTTTCGTCGGGGTTCCAAGCAAACTACTTTTCCGTCGAGAAAGCAAGTTTCAGATACGGATTCAGCATTACCTCTACCTTACCTCTAAACGTCTATCTAATTAACTTAAAACAAAAAAAACTTAATTTTTTTGAAACCCCTCCCCCCCCCACTCTTAAATGTATGGCTACGGAGCCCGTCTACGAACTTTACCAAAGGATCCTTACACCAAGATTGAACAAAATATCTCAGCCCCTTCGAGAGTTATTGTGCTAATAGACGGACAGTCAGACAACTTTTACAAAATAGACACATTTACGGTTACACTTACGTTTTGGGATCCAAAAACGAACATTTTTTCACTCTCGACCCTTCTTCGTTTTAGGAAAATTTGGGCTTGTAAAAACGCTGTCGGTTCAAGCGCCGCAATTTCAAATGAAGCCTACCCTGCAGAGCGGAATGATGCACGCTCAGAATTCAACGAAATCAGGATTTAAATCCTGTTTCAGCACCTGTGACAGCCCACAAACTGATAGTGTTTTGATTAGTATTGTCAAGTGTAGGCTCTCCTTCTGTTAGCAAGCTTTCAGGGACTGAAAATGAGAAAAAAAATCAGAAGAAAGTGTTATGCAAACTCTTTTTCAATTAATAAGTGAAAGGAAAAAGAAATGAACAGAGATCGGCTTTCTTTATTATTTATATTAGACAAAATAACAGTAAACAACTTGTAACAAAAAACATAAAAATTAAACGATACATCTTCAAATAAACCAGTCACCCGAGAACTTGGGCTTCCAGGTTGTCTTTTTATCATATGTAACATCTTCTGGAAATCAAAGAAGAGGCAGTACGATTACTGATTTAGATTGGATGCAAAGCATTTGCCAATAGGCCTAACAATCTGCTAACAATAGTCTAAGATCATGACTAAAATTGGACCAGAAAGATTGTTGTCAAAAATGAGGTCAGGATGGCAACAAACTAAGGTAAGAGGGAGTCTTGCTGGAGTCTTGTTTTTCAGGATACCTATATTGTCAGTGTATATTTTTATTATAGGCTAAAATGCATACCCAGGCCTGTATAGCCTATAGAGTTTAGATTAATTCCTGCCCAGTCCTGGACAGGTCCTGGACTGGTCCTGGATAATCCAGAAAAAAACTGTTTCTTCCTGATTTCTTCCAACTGTTGATATCCTGAATAACCAAATATTGTATATTGTTTTATTTCTTTCAGCAGAAACAGGCAAGTAAATTACAAAAAGAAAAACACAAAACTTTGCACAATATATTTATGCCGGCATACCACACATTCGAACAAATACCACTCCGCAAACCTCGTAACAACATTATTATCATAAATATCCATTATATAATATCTCGCTCTGCTTCAGTCTAATGATGCTAGAAATTAGGGTTGTCGCCGAAATGTCCCCATTTGAAACATCCCCAACACAACATCCCCATGACAAAATGTCCCCATGACAAACCATCCACATGGCAAAAAGTCCCATGGCAAACATCCCTTGGCGAAACAATCCCATGGCAAATCTTAAATCCCCCAGCTATAGATTTTCGCTGAGGGATAGCTAAGCCAATGAGATTATGGGTTGCATCATCAGTTTCGAAAACAAATTTCTTGGAAAATATAATTTTTAAAACCACGATGAGTTGGCTACTTCAGCATTTAACCGATAGTGAAGAAACAAAACAAAGTGTTTCTCCCGGCTATAGCCATTTCTTAAAGAAAGTGCAATGATTTAGTAGTTTGTCAGTTTGGGTTTTATCCTTTATTAATTTGTTTGCTTGTGTGTTAGTTTACGCTGTGATATAACTTATTGATCTCGCTTTTGTTTGATATTTAATTTGGTTTAAGGATCCCGTCTTACCTAGATATACTGTGTCTCTCTACCTAACTAATCATCCATCCGCTTTCATTTCCTCGCTTCCCATGTCATTCTTATCCACCATGATGGCACTATGCAATTTTTTGCATTCTGCTTATTGACTCCTTTTGTGCCACAGAGGGCTTCCCCTTTCTCCGAGGAGCATATTGGTGCTCCTCAGATTGTGCATGTTGCCTCAATGGATCTGGAACTGATCAGTTACGAGTCCATTGCAAGGCATATTACGCTATATATTTTAGTTGGAACAATGCATTTATGAAGCAAACGGTCTCATGTCTGATCTTTTCTGCTTATAGGAATGTTCCCACATCTGTAATGCACACTCTGAACAGGGGCGGTTCGAAGGGTTTCGACATGGGGGGGTGAGGATTTAAAAATATATGACTGGCTAGTGCAATCATCAGGCCCGTCATACAGTGCTTATAAAACCTGTTGATGTGCAAACCTTACTCCGCAGGCCATTTGAAAAAGAAAATTGTTTCTTTTTAAGACAAGGAGATTTTTGCACAAAACCAGACAGGATAATGTTGAAACGTCGCGCGGCAGGCGAAATTTTCCAAAATCAGCCTATTTTCAGCGCCTATTTTCGAGTGAAAATCACGGTTTGGTAATGGCATTTATGTCACTCTGACAAGTTCGAAATGTACGACTACCATTCTAGTAAGCTCAAAACACACGATATTTTGTAACGTAATGGCTTATAGAAAATCTCTATACAACACTACGAACAGAAATAGGTCTTTTGCTGTCGAAATTCACTTAACTGCCTCATATGGGAAAGCTCAAAACTTACGACTGTCTCTAGTATACGACTAGAAAATCTCTTCGTAAAATACGACAAGAAACGGGTCATTTCAGGGAAAATTGGAAAATTCGCTGTTGATCTCATTCTGGCAAGTTCCATACGACTGTGATTCTGACAAAATGAGAACGCAAACCTGCGAATCTGACAAGCTTAAAACATACTACGAAAATGTCGATGGAACACTGCGGCCAGAAACAGGTCATTTGAATGCGAAGTTCACGATTAATCTAACTGCTTTGTCCGCCTTCACCTGGCAAGGTAAAACTTACGACTGTCTCTATTTTACGACTAGAAAATCCCTTTGTAAAGTACGACAAGAAACAGGTCTTTCCAGGCGAAATTAGCGGTTGATGTCATTCTGGCAAGCTCAACCATACGACTTTCATTCTAGAAAACTCAGAACACAGAGCTGTGAATCTGAAAACATACGAATGGAAATTTCTTCGTAGTCATACGACTAAAAAATGTGATTTGTGGGTGAAATTCACGTTTGGAACAGCCTTATGTCATTCCGAAAAGCTCAAAACACACGACTCTCATACAGACAAGCTCAAAACATACGACTGAGAGTAGATTCTCTGGAGCAAGGGGGGGTGACTCACCCCCACGCCCCCCTCCCCCTCGAACCGCTCCTGACTCTGAAGTTGCTTTACATATTCTTTGAGCCCAAGCTGACTTTGAAACGTTTATTCCAACAATGTTTTCAACGGATACGTCAGCTACGATTCTTCATCAGCGATATTTCTGCCCTTCTTGGCAACGGTTCTCGTCAGGCTGTCAGTCCTCTTGTTCAACTTCGGGGAAGGAAACAAACCTGTAATAAATCATTTTATTATAGGTTTGTTTATTACGATCATGCACTTGATGATCGAGGCGAACTTAAAAATCTATGCTTGGGGACGTTCCGCCACGTGGACGTTTTGCCGTGGGGACGTTTTTCCGTGGGGACGTTTTCCCATGGGGACGTTTAGTCACGGGACGTTTTGACACGGGGACGTTTTATCACGGGAACTTTCGCCATGGGGACGTTTCGCCACAGGGACGTTTTGCCGGGGACGTTTTGTCATGAGGACGTTTCATCGGTAAGCCAGAAATTAAGGGAGACCGGCCCACCATAGCCACAGCCCAGGTTCAGCCATTTGCCTTTTTCTAACAGCCCACCCACTTATAATATCCCATAATTTAGCGTTTGAGTTGCCAACTATTAGCGAAAGTTTTAATAGATTCAGAAGGATGTTAGAAATTTTTTTGTAGATTTTATAGAATAAGTTGTTTCGGTGCTTTAAAACCAGATTTTGTCGCAAAGGAAAATGGCGAAAGTCAATCCTTGACTTAAAGATCAAAGAGAACTCTTTATCTCGACATGGTTGTCTGCAACTTAGCAACTATGATGGGATACATATTTACCCCAATCTACCGAAATAACTGAGCAGGACTGTTTTTTCTCAGAAGATGGAAAAGCCCACGTTCGCCAGCAAAAACGAGCACTGGTTCGCCACTCTAGCAATGGTAAACGTGGCATGGCGAACCTGGACAGTTCAATATTCGCAACAAACTGATTTGTTCTTCCTTCAAATTTTATTGGATTGCACTAGACAAACGAAGAATATTCTCATAGGCTACTTCACGCTGGGAAAGCCAGAATGGTTTAATCAAGCCTTGGTTCCCGGGAAAGTGAAATAGTATAATTGTTGAAAATTCCTTGTTCCCATATGAAGAGGATTTAGCTATATAAATATGAACTTATTTAAATGCTTAGAAATGAGCAAGCTTCCGTGCTTACTAAAGAAGAATCTTGCGGTCCTGAAGTCACAGGTTGTAAGGAAATTGGGAAAATCCTCGATTTCAGGTGACAGTCCAGGACTTGCTGAATACCTAAAGTGCTCTGTGGACCTTTCAGGACGTACGATGGGTAAAACAATTATCCTATCCCTACTTGCGTGACAAATATAAATCTGGAATAAGAACTAATCCTAGGGCTAGATTTAGAGCAATAGGTGCTTTAATAATAATAATAATAAGCTTTATTCTTTCCCCTTATCACAATGCAATAACATGGGTATCGACAAACAAGAACATAGGTATCGTCAAACAAGTAAGAAGAGAAAAACACTAAAAGACGAAACATGACGAACACACATGATGAGCTATCACACTCGATTTGAGGATATTGTCGTTGTAGTGCTTCACGTAGTATGGCACGAAGGAGTTTACAAATCTTGTCGTCGCGTGTGTAGGCGGGCTGTGTAACAGTTCTTGTCCCTCTTTCAGAGTTGCCAACCTCGTCTTGGGTGCGTGGGTTACTGAAGTAAACTGAGGTTGAACTGAGGCAGGCTGTCTCAGTGCCTGGGGACTTGAGGATGTCAGCTCCAAACTTCATCAAGGTTTTATGCCTCCTTTCATCCAGGGTTGGGAGCTTGAGTTCGCTCAAGCTTTCTCTTAGCTTTTGTAGTTTGGCCCAAGAATTATTTTGCAGCGTCTCGTCTGAATTGTTTCAAGTTGACTAGACAGGACAGCCGTACATGACTATGGGCATTGCATAAGTTTTGTAGCACGAAAGAAGGAGTTGTTATGTCATTCCAAATCTTCTGAGATTTGCGAAGAATTTTAGAAGACAAGTTGCTTTTGATGTGATCTGGTTGATGTGATCTCCGAACAAGAGATCGTCACTTAATGTGATGCCGAGTATTTTGACTGATTTCTTTGTTTGGAGAGGTGCAGATTCGTCAATGCTCTTCTTCTTCAGGAAGTTGACACGTATCGCAAAGCTTTTCTCGAGGCTTGGCTGTAGTTTCACTTGATCAGCTTGATTGGGGTACAAGTCGGCTGTGCGTTTGTGACAGGAATCGCAGCAGGCTTAGCGAAAGATCATCTGCGAACTTATACCTCTGTCTGTGTTGTCTCATCAGTCGGTTGGTGATTATGACAAATAAGATGGGACCCAGCTTGCTTCCTTGGGCCGCTCCACATGTGATATCCCGGAAGTTTGATTCTTCCCCATTTTCGAGTTGCACGCAATGTTGACGACCAGAAAGGAAACTTGCGATGATACATAGCAGAAACTTCAGCAAACAAATATAAAATAGTTAAAACTAGCATAGCAATCAGGATTTCTTTGATCATATCCAGACATTTTTGTGTTTAATTTTATCTACGGTTCAAGGAAGAAGAGAGTGCCGTGATACGAACCCTTCCGAACTCTCTCGTATTCACTATTTCACGTGAGAACTAAGGTGGGTCCTTCGTTGGTCCGTCGTAACAGTGCTACCCGGTCCCAACCTATCTCATTGGCTGGAAACTTCCAAAATGTCCTCTTACGACACATTACGATCGCTTACGGTTGCCATTACCCCACTTACTCGAACAGTATTTTTTTGTCTTCTAAAAACATGTAAAGTTATTTGTTTGTTCAGGCCCAGTGACTTATTTTGATTTCCGTTGAATTCGGTCACATGAAAACAGTGTTTATAAGTCGGTGCGGTGCTATCTGAGATATTTCACATATAATATAATTACCGTTTTTTCACATCCTTCAAACGTCCTTGCGGTTTTCTTTGTTTTTTTGGCTAAAAATGTTCTGTGGCCTGTAGGCATGAACTTAGGATGATTTGCTATAGCCTACTATATGCGTGACCGTGACTTATTGCAGTAAATATCTAGTCTTCAGAATGACGCTGAACCGACGGAACTTCTTGGCAAGAATGCTTGTCCGGCCGTCGTGGCTAGAGAAACGAATCTGCAACTAAATCACAAAATAGATGGTAACAGTTTTATGAATGAAAACACTATCAGAAGAGGAAAGAAACGAGGACATAACGGCATCATTGAGGTTAAAGTATGGTAAACTGTTGGATACATTTGTATTAACGTCACTGAGTTGGAGATGTAGCCACTTTAGCTCGATTAAAAGCAAGAACGAGTGGAAAAAGAAGCTACGCGGGAATAAAAAAACAAAATAAAAACAAACGGCGTCATTACCTATCACCTTCAACTAATATTTGACAGTGCAAAACGGATAGGTCAGCTAGATTTTATTAGAGCTATATTTCGGGCCTTCTTGGCAAGGGTCCTCTTGAGGCTCAAGCCCAAGCGGGAAAATGAAATTGTGGAAAAACAGTGAAAGATTCTTCCTTAAATATCTGATTTTAGGAACTTCTTCTCTGAAAGTTGGTTGTAGTTAAAGCTGGTGCTGTGATTTTATTCTGGAAACGGCTGCTAGTTTGCTGTTCGACTGGGTCGTCGAAAGGATAGAGATTTTTCTGCATTTTGGTTTTGGAGTCAACTGTCTCTTCTTGTTCTTTCCAGCTAAGATGGATACTTGTCGGCAGCATGTATGGGCGGTTTGAAGTTCCGTACTGTGCTGATAGATAGTCCTTCCAAGCTGACTGCGAATCATATTTGACGGTACAAAACGGAAACAAGACCTCGTCTCTCAGATGTCGTATTTCAAGTCAGGACCGGATCCGATGAATGTGGGGGGGGGGGGGGGGGGGGGAGGGGATAACCGAAAATCTTGTGACACGCTTAGAGTGGAGCGACCGGGGACTAGCACAAGAACTAGGCAAATCCGTGACAGAACCCGACTGGATTCGGGCACTGCGGGGGGAGTTTGGGGGGGGGGGGGGGCTGGAATTACGGTGATCGCGAGTTGAGGTACTTTCAGATGCGCTAGGACGATGAAACTTGGCTGGAATATTAGAGACTCGACAAGATTGGCTTAGAAATTGTCACTTCCCAGGGCCAGATCCGACCATCCCTTAGGAGTTAGGACTCATCTTGACCCCAAAGTTCACAAAATACTTTTAAGCAAAATATACATTTTCATGAGCCCGTCAGCCATTGATAATTTTTCCCTCAAGGATATACTTTTGACTAACACATTTCCTGATCCCCAAGGGTCCATGATGTTTTCTGCCAAAAAGGTTCTGCGTATCTGAACCAAAAAGTGAAAAATATACTTTTGACGAAACGATATATATTCATGCGCCCCAAGGTACCATCCTTTGCCTCTAGGGTTTTGCCTGCAAGTGAATTACTTATAGTACAAAATACTTTTTAGTAAAATATACATCTTCATGATCCGAATGAGTCTATAATTATTTTGCCTCAGGTGTTTTGTTGACAGATGAATTTCTAGCGCCCTTAAAGTGCGCATTATCACAGCCAAGTGCAAAAAATAAAATACTATGTATCAGACCATACATTCTCGGGATTCCAAGGGCCCATGCTCATTCTTATCTCAAGGGGTTTGCTTACAAATGATCGGAACAAACCCACGAATTGGCAAATTCCTACTTTCATCGTCTGACCCAGCCTTGCAAGTGCCATATGAACTTCTTTGCTCTTGTTGCTATGACCCTTGGGCTATAAATGTAGTGGTTAAGCTAAAGGTTTTCAGACTACAAACATATCGACACAGTTTATATAATTGGTACTGTAATAACAGTAGAATGGGGTTACAAATGAGGGATCGCTATACAATGTTTGGGCAATGTGACCTTTAAACCGCTTTGAACGACACCAGACTTGTTTGCGGTTTCCTCACGTAAACCATGCCATACTTGGCACGCACACTAACAGTTGCAATTGTAAACTTGCTTTAAAAAAAATGGCATCGTTCAAATTGTCATCAAATTGTTGGTTTCTTCTATTTTGTTTTGTTTCTTGTCAAAGTTACTTGTTCTTTCGCAGTACGAGGGTCCATAGTTTTTGTTGGCCTACCGTTATTGCTCAATAGTCGAGCCTGTCTCTTGATTTGGGCATTCTGGAGATATCTTTTTTGTTTTATTAACCGTTGAAAGTAGCGTTAACTAAACATGAATCTGTTAGTTTACGTCCAAAATCCCTAGTGGTTTCAGATCAGTTTCACTGTAAACCGTTCTGAGTCGTGACTTAGCCCAATGAGTAGGTTAATGACGCTTTATCTGAAAATCGCATAAACTTCCAAACAAGAAAACTGACAACAATGCTTACAGCAAAGGTAAACCTTTTAAAAAGTGTGAGACAATAGTTGCGTTTTTGCAGATACCATGGTATCTGATACCACGGTCTAAAGTCGTGTTTGCGGTTATTGTGGTATATGATACCACGGTCAAAAGGTGTTTTTGCAGTTATCATGGTATCTGGCCAGTTAGCGCGGTATCTGATATTCAGATACTACGGTCCGACCGTGGTAACTGGTCGTGGTATCTGAAAAGACATCTCACTTTCATCAGATTTTGTCAGATTGGTGAGAAATAAGTTTAGCTTAGTGATGTGACTGTATATCTGTTTTTCTTTTGGGATGACTTCAAAAAGCGCAATTTCGGCAATTGTTGTTTTTGCAGAGCAACCGTATATCAGATACCACGGTAACTGCAAAAACGAACTAATTGCAGATCCAGTTACCGTGGTAACAGATACCATGGTATCTGCAAAAACGCAACTAATAATCAGCTTTATTCATCAGCTGATATTCATCCATCCTATCCTCTAACTGTGGACACCACGATAGCCGAGGAATAGTGCATCAAACGGGTTGTCACAACGCAATTCTTAACCTTAATAGTCTTACTTCTTGTGACATAATTACACTTCAGCGTGATCCAACTTGATTCTTCCCAATGCCATCCAAACCACTTGGTTATATTTTGTGTCGTCATTATTTTATATCGCTATTTACACAACTTAACTGTTCGTCCGAGACCCCTAGTCGTGGGCGACTGTAGGTCAAAAAATTGGGGCAGACGCCGTCAAAACTCGATTCTCTGTAAGGGTTTCTCAATCCAAAAAGGTTTGGTGAAAGTTGCTTGAGTTTCATGCTGATTCGGGCATTGAACACAGTGGTAGTGATTATTTTGCTATTTTGGTCGAGATTTCGGCAGAAAATCAATTGTTTTCGTGCGCTTTGACGCGGATACAGTTTTAAGTCCGGTTGCTGAAAATAGAGGTAGAGAAATATGATTTTTTTTTATGTTGGCTGGGATATTGATGTCTTCTGGTGTTGAAGGTTGCTAAGCGTAACATTTTCATTTCATACCGTGGAGCACTCCAGTCATGGCAGAACTAGGGCCCGTCTTCCCAATGCCATCCAATTTGCTGAATATCAGATTGCTGAATAAAATAGCAAAGTGCACCCTCCGTCTATTTGTTTGATTAGGTTATTATATTACGCAAGGACAACCTTTTGGATTATTTTAGATTTTAACCTTCAGTTAACCCAACTGTTTTTGCCGATAAAAAAAAATTCGTTGTTTTGTTTCAGCCATATCGCGCATAAAGTCAATATGTTGGCTTTACAATGTGATTACTTACCGATTAACTTACTTACCCGACCGTTACTTATCAATCGACTTTACCATGTCTTTTTGCAGCTAAGTAATTTAGAAAGATAGTTATGGTTTCATTTCCGTTCTAATGATTTAGGCCTACGTTTTCTTAGATGTGTAGCCTAACTAGGGTCTTGTCTAACCGTCCCTACCTAGTAGGACTACACTTTCCAAGTTGTTGTTAGCCTATTTTACAAGTTATGTTTTACAATCGTAGGAGTTCCAGTCTTCTTACGCTGAATAGACCGATTTTAGGAACATTTTAAGACCTACTTTCCATAGCCGGTTCTTTGGAGGAATGATCCTATCAGCCAAGCCATTCTGATGGCGGAACTCTGATTATTATTGTCAAAAACCCCACTTTATAACCCATAAGGATCGAGAGCAGTGACAGTATTTATAGAAATTTAGAACCTACAGCGCCGTAATCCTTTGGCTACCCTCCATCCCTGGTCATTGGACCGTAGTAGACCAACTTTATACCCCTTCTGATCTGATGAAAGGAGATCTTTCCCTAGCATTGGCGCATTGCCTTTTCAGTGGACAATTCGGGGACAAGACGCCAAGTTGAGTCTGATGCCGGGATTCAGTCAACCTTACCTTTCCAACTTGCTTTCTCGCTATAGTCGACCTCTCCCGATTTTAATGTACAACAGTGCACTGGTACACTGGTGCAGCCGGCACCACCAACATTAAACTCAGCATGTTTAGAAGCGTTCGGAAGATAAATCGCCTAGTTTATTGCCGGCTCCGCTATTTTCGGACGGTGCCGGGAAAGGATGTATAGCAGGTGCGGGGGGAGTGGCTAAACCCTAGACCATTGTCTAGTGTTATTTCAGTTGATGCGCACCAGGAATTACTGGAATGTGCAAAATCGCTGGCTGTCCTTAAAAGGAAAACTGCCTTTGTGGAAGTGCTTATAACATTCCCGTCTAGGATCTGGAAACCGTTAGCTATGCAGAAATACGAAACGTAGCATAGTTTTGAAAAGCTTGGTCCTGTCCATATCTTTTGAGGGTCCGCTCCTCTCATCCTCCCGTTTCCGGGGAACCTGGGCCCTGTCTGGTGACGTAAACACCCTTTGAAAAGATTAGATTGCTTCAGGCCCCCAACACAATAGATTAAAAAAGAATATGACAGGAAAGTTAGGGGAACGGTATCGGGTCTACTTCATGCCGCAACTAGTCAATTTTCTCTTGCGCTTAATTCTGGTCACTGGAAGTACAACTATATTTGTAGCCTGTTTATTTGTAGTAATACCTTGAGAGTAGTTGCGTTTTTGCAGATAGGCCTACCATTGTATCTGATACCACGGTAAATGAATCTGCATGTTGTCGTTTTTGCAGTTACCATGGTATCTGATACTGCGGTTTCTTTTCAAAAACAACAATTGCCGAATTTGTGTTCTCGGAAGTCAGCACAAAAGAAATTTCCAGGTTGGGTAATTAACGTGTTTATTGGTTCCCATTCTTTATTGAGTTTAATTTACTTCTCGTTCCGTCCCTCCGTAATTTCGGTGATTCAACGTGTTTATTTGGTTTCATTCGTTACCGAATTTGTTAATTCACCGGACTTTTCTCTCAAGTCCGTATCTGTTCTGTCACATTCGGTCAGTCCATTTTCATAATTCGGTGATTTATCAGACTGATTTGTTGCTGGTTCTTTACCGAATCCGGTAATTCACCGGATTTTTGGGATCCCAAAACGTAAGTGGAGGGATACCTATGACATCGCAAAAGTTGTCCGTCTGTCCGTCGGTCTGTAAGCACGATAACTCTCGAAGGGAATGAGATATTTTGATGAAACTTGGTGTGAGGATTCGTTGGGTCGTCGGACCAGTCAGGTTCGTAGATGGGCTTTGTAGCCCTACATTTAGGGGTGGGGGAGGGGGTTCAAATTAAGCTGCAAACAAAATGTTTTGAAACAGCTAATGTGATAGTCGATTATGGGGTAAGAAGACATGCTGAGCACGATGCTGAAAACCATTTTGTCCTCGGAAGAGTAGTTCGCCCATTTATTTAGGTCTTGTTCTTTACCATTTAAAGGTAGCATCAGCTGGTTGCCATTCATTATTTGACTTTTACTTCTAATGATTGCAGTAGCCAACCTCAGGAAAAAGCGCTCTCTTTGCTTGAAAACTAGCCTTCTTTTGTTTGCTGTAAATTCAGAAAAACTTACTTTGTATCTACTTTACCCTGGATAGCCCTTTTTTTTTGCCAGACAATTCTGTTTTGCTGGTATAAGTAGTTATATAAAGGGGGTTCTGGCTCACCCTCCCCCCAATTTCAAAACCCCATTTTAACATCAATTTCTTAAATTTTAACATCCTTTTTACCAAATTATCCCCCTTTTTAAGAACATTTTTATTTTCTTACTTCCAAAATAAAGGATACAAGAAATGAGAATATTACCCTTTACTACATATAAAATACTACAATATACTACTACTTCTTTTTTTTTACATTTTTAATTTTTTATTCAAATATTACTGAGTAAACAGTTCTAAATCCACATATGTTTCTTTGTTCTTGTTTTCGCGTACAATAGGCTGCAAAACCAGATTTTTCTTTAAAAATAATTCGTTAGCAATGGCATTATATTTCTGTGTTATAAACAAATCACAGGGTTTGTCATTATGATTAATGACCACAACCAACTTATCACCATATTTTGTCTTAGCAATTCTCATTTTAACAATAGTATATTTCAATCCTAGAACTAGTTCTTCTTTCCTGATTGTCTCATTGTATTTATTCATTCTGATTGTATTCAAGACTTCCTTTGTGGACTCCATTTATTAGGGGATGATTTTATTAAATAAAAATCCAGACTCACAAACTCACATACATATTTTTGTTAATAATACCTAATGTAGCTTTTCTTTCATAATATATAACACAGTAAATATTATATGGTACAGGCTGAGCGTGTTTTAATGTTAAACTTATTTCAATATCAGCAGTTGTTCCATTATATATACTTGATTCGTGTTTGGAAACATCGAAACAGAATAGTGGATATACTTCTTTAAATTCTTCTATACTAACAACACTACCAGTATCAAATGCTAATTGCTTATAGCCCAAATGTATGAACCTATTGTAAAGATTTGAGTATTTACATTTCTCATCGCTAAAGTCGCATTTGAGTGGTTCTTCAGGATATTTATCCCCATTAATTCTAAGTTCTATGTCTGTTAAATTCATATGATCAAACACCATATTATTCATTAATTGATTGTTATGCTTTTCATTTTTCTGTAACATCACAACGATTTTTGTAGGACTATTTCTCTCAGACACAACTTTCCAGGTGTGCTCCTTATTCTGACTAACATCACTTTTATAACTATTACATGCTTCCCACATCAGATTATGCTTTTTATCCTTAGCAAGATCCTTTTCTAATTCACTCATCATTTCGATACTAGGAGCTACAATAGGGATCTTCCAGGATAAATACTCGATTACTACTTTGAAATTAGTATTTCCATTTCTTATAATCATGTTGTTATCATCATTTCTTCTTAGAAATAATTTATGCGATGCACCTCTGAAGAATCATTTGTTTCCTTTCATTCTGATAATGGTAAATACATATTTACTAATTTACTGCTCTTTGTTCTGTTATATCTTTTTTCAAATCCTTTATTATAATTATTATTATTTCTCAAACTGACTGTTCCACCCCCTGCTGCAGCCCCTGCAGCCCCTGCAGTAAACGAAGCAATAACAGGATTAATTTCTTTTCCTTGATTATAATCCTTATACCAGAAATGATTTCTTGCTGCACTTCTAGAATAATCATCAGAGTATTCAATCAACTTTGTAACGGTAGTTGTAATACCAACATGATTAATTTTTTCAACCGATTCATCGTTTATTACATACTCAGCGGTACTGAATAAATTAAATCCATTATTCGTTAAAGTAGCAACATCGGTTGCAGCTATAGGAGTCCCATCTTCGTTTACTATTCTTACACTGACATCAAGATAACTTTCACTTGGATAAAACCAGGAATCTAATTTCTTCGTTACGAATTCAAACTCTGATTTATTAGATACATTCACATCTGTTTCTCGAATTTCTTTAAATTCGTATTTTACCACTGTATCATCCACAAGCGGTTCGTCAAATATATTCCATTGCGGACTGATAACTTTATTTACTGCCATTTATATAAGAAAGAAATTATTAAATAAAACTTATTTCAGAATCTTTAATCCATTTCCAGTCATTAACGTTTTGATCAAGTCCTGACTTCTTTGATTTAAAATCCTTTTATTTGTACCGATAAGATCCTTCATCGATTTTTTGTTTCCAATTACATCAATGAGTTCCTTCTTGTTTACATTGATCAGATCTTTCCCATATTCTATTGCTCTGTTTTTCAACAACTCAAATCTCGGTTTAATAATATTATTATACATTGACATAGCCCCATCTTTTATTTGTTTTGCTGACGTTTGAAATAACTGGGAATTAACAATGTTTTTGAATACACTACCGATTCCACTTCCATACTGCCTTTTATAAAGTAATCGCTTATTATTAATCAACATTTATAGGTAAATAATTTTATTTCACTAATCCTTTAAGCTTTTCTTAAATGCAGCACGTATCCAACGTTATCACCATTCAAATCGATAGGTCTTCCCAACTGATCAGTAATTGTCATTCTCAAGGAGTAAATAAAGTCTTTTGTATTAATAGGAAGGTAGATTAATTGTCTAGGATTCTCAACAATTTGACAACCCGGTTCTGTATTAGGAACAAATGTCCAAATGACATCTGATTTACTTTTGTTTACGATAGAACTGTTTACGAGAGAGCAGTGAATTTGAATTTTATCAACGCTTCTTGTTATATTCGGAAGCTTTGTACCTTCATTGATTTTCTTAGATATCTCACTATCCTTCTCAAATCCTAAAATCTGACACAAGTCACTATTAAATCTAAACACATATTTTTCTTGTAATAGTATGACAAATCTCATAGATGCTGGATTGGATGAAATTACAATAGGACATTTATCTTTTGGGGTATCAAAATACTGACACAAAAAATAATTCAAACAATCATCGTTATACATCCCATTAGGAATAGTAACATTCATCCATTCTGTTGCATTATTATCTTCATCTTTCCTGTATTGAAATGTATTATTTCCAAATTTATCACTTATATTATGCCATGAATACCACAAAGTACACTGATTCAAACCTATTTCATAACCCCAATTACGATTCAATTCGATTGGTTGACTAAATGTTATATCAATGATACTTTCATTACCTTCAATGTTTAACAACACCATTTATTAGAAATAATTTTTATATATTGAATTGTAATTTCTCTTCGTAAGAAATTTATTTCGCATTAACGAATCCAAAATATCAATAGCTTCATTTCTAACCTCATCAGATGTATTTCCGTTTACTCTGCTACCTATCAAAGTGTATAATTTTGAAATCATTTCATCACAATTCATAAATATTCCAGTTCCTTGTTGTCTGATAAAGGGTATACTAGATTGAATTTTTTTTAATCTATCCTTATAGTCTTGTATAAATAAAATAATTTGATCATACTTACTAGAACTATAACTTTTACTTTTCAGACCACCATAACTTTGACTTATAGATGTTAAATAATTCAGAGCCCCATCTATTTCGTTATGATGCTTAAGGTAATAATGAGGCATTTTAAAATAATTATCGGTACCATTCCAGTCATCTTTATATTTTAAATTAATTTGATTTAATAATTCCACATCAATATTTAAGTTTAGATTTACGTCATATGGTTGTTCTAGATTGGGTTCTATCGCATGAGTGGGAGCTCGACTCGATTCCTCTGAAGTAGTGGTCTGTAAAGCTGTTTTAAATGTATCACCTAATCTGATAAACCGTCTTCTTGAATTATTATCACCTTCCTGTAGTTTATTAATTATCGTTTCAGCGTTCTCTTGTAATTTTTTGATGGTATCTTTAGTGTTTTCTTTTTGTGCTATAATAACTGGAGCGTTTAACTCTGAAGCATATTCCCGAAATCCTGCCTTCTCCATCTCATTTTGTTGAACCTTTCTTCTCTGAACTTCTCTGTTCTTCACTATTTCCGATAACATATCACTCAAGCGTCTTGAATCCATTTATATACAACTAATTTTATTTCATAATAAATTTTGAAAGTTCTTTTTCATAAAACCCTCCTTGAATTAATTCCCCACTTTTGTCAGATATTTCATAAGTAATGGGAATGGTAGGTCTGATGGTTGCTATCTGAAATACTTCATCCGTATAATTAGGTAAATATCCTTTATCGAAAATACTTTTTTCTTTTTTAATTCTGACTAAATCCCCTACTTTGACGTTTCCTGTGATTTTGTAGTCATCTACTGGAGGAAACAGAGCACTAAAAACCTTTTTCTGATTAACCTTTTTACTAGCATCAACTGGTTTCATTTGTATTGAACGGTGGTACGAGTTATTATAATTACTCACAAATAAAGGTAAAATATCAATCCAATTAGTAGTGTTATTGTGAGTGAAATATTTCCATAACTTTTCTTTTAGCGTTCTGTTGAATCGTTCTACAATTTGCGCTTTCAATTCGCTTTCAGATGCAAACCAGTGTATGCCGTTATTTTTCAAAAAAGTTTGAACATTTCTCATAACAAATTCCTTACCTTTATCAGTTTGCAACTTTCTAGGAATTCTTTCTTTAAATATATGACTGAATGCGTTTATTATTCCAGCACCTGTTTTATCTTTCAAAGGGACACACCAAGCATATTTACTAAAGCAATCAATAACAGTCAAGATGTAATTTGCTTTATCATTCGCTTTTTTATATTTCTGCATGTCAACTAAATCAGCTTGCCATTGCTCATCAACATAGTGAACATACACTCGCCTCCTTTCAAAGTTATGATAGGAAGGTTTGTGTAACGTATACACATTCTCATTTTGCAACACATTTTTTATTTTATCCTTGGAAACCTTAACACCATTTTCTTTTAATTTTCTGTAAATATCATCCACACCTGAATAATTAGAATAATACGTCTTTAAAATATCTGTTTCTGCGTTGAGGTTTTTTTTAAAAAGCGATTTTTCCTCGATCCGCAAATAACACAATTCCCTTTCAGCATTGGAACATTATTTTTTTGTGACACTGCCTTAAACATTGATTCAGTGTCAGTGCTCTTTTTACATTTCATACAATAAATCTCCATTTATTAGAAAACAATTTTCTTAAACGAAAAGCTACCACCCCTTCATTTTCCGCTGGATGTAGGAAATGCAGTGAAAACCACAGTTTAATTCATCTATATTTTGAACAGCAAGATTTTCATAAGCTATTTTTTTCTTTGAATTTTTTAGATATTTAACTATTTCTTTTCCTGGAGGAATACCGAAAGAATCGAAAAATTCGACATAGGGGGATTCAGGTAGATTACAATACGCAACCCAGTGAGTTCCAGGCATTCCGAGTTTATCATAATTAATGACACCGCATTCCGAATCGTTTATATGTTTGGGTAGCGTATCTAAAGAGAAAACACCTCGAAACTGTGGTATACTCCCTAATGCATCCATAATATCAAAATTGGTTAGAGGTCCTACTTTACTTTTGCTTCTTTTTTGATGTCCCCGTTTTTTGACTTCCTAGGTCTTCCACGTACCCCATGACCGACAACTCTTTGTGTTCCAGGGAGTGTAAGCGCTCCACCTATGTTGACATCATCGTTTTTTTCCTTCCTAGGCCTTCCACGTACCCCATGACCGACAACTTTTTGTGTTCCAGGAAGTTTTAGCGCTCCACCTGTGTTGGTCATTTTATCCATAATTTTCTTACCAGCGAATGTACCCAAAGCAGCAGCACCACTTGTTAAAGCTGCCTTACCAAGGGTAATTGCTAGCGGTATTAAAAATGGAAGTAATCCACCCTTTTGAATCGCTTCTTTCATCTGTTTGTATGATACATCAATATCACAGCCCTTATTATTCATTTTACATGTTTCAATTTTATCAGTTTGTCGTTTACTTAAAAGTAACTTAACTGGTTCTCGTTCATTTTGTCTACTATGACTAACACGTATCTGACATTTTTGTTTAGCACCAAAGCATTTCTTCAGCTTTCCTTTCTGAAGCTTTGACAAATAAACTGTATACTCCATTGTTTCAACCATTTATTAGGGAATTAATTTATCTTATAAAATTTATTTACCAGCCATCATTTTTTCTATTCTGGTAACGAATGGTTTGTCAACAGGTTTTAGCTCTAGCTCTAGAAGCCTTTTTAAAATATTTACTACTGCTCTTTCAATATTATCGATACGAGTTTTTTGGCCAGCAATCTTTCCTTCAATTATACCGTTATGGGTGTGTTGCCCAAGAAGCTTTTTGTCATAATCTAAAAGATTCATAGTTAACGTTGCTAAATTAACAGCATCATTTTTGTTTCTAGGGTTTTGAACATTTGTTATCAACTTGTTTTCAGCGTTAATCTCTTTATCATTAACTCGAACTATTTCTTTTACAAATAACCCTTTATCTTTGTTCCTTACCAACGAATTATCAGGAGAATCATCTATCGCAGTTAATCTGTTGATATCTTCGCTAAAGTACTGATTTGCCCCCACTTGTTGTGCGGTAATTTCTTCTTTAAATTGATTCAAAATAATAGTCATAGATCTGAAACTAATAGCGTCCTGGTCAGCTTTCGCATCCCCTAACATAATAATTCTCTTACCTTGTAGGTTAATATTACCGTTGTCATCAGTAACTCTCTTTTCATTCGATTCATTACTAACCTTTTTTCCAACACTACCAAGTTTATTCATTTATTATAGAAATAAATTATCCGGTAAATTTTTCAAAGTTTTTCCTGTACTTAAGGGTTTTATCTTTTATTTTTAAATCTATGAAGAAAAAACCGTAGCCCTTGGTTGCAGTCTCGAATTGTTTGAGAAATGTTTCATTGTCTATTCTGGATACATGGCTTTGTCTTATTAATTTTACTTCTTTTGGATTAGAACACTGAAAGAATGCAAAATAATTGCACTGGAGCCTTACCATCTTTGGCGTTTTATGATAGCTCTGTGATAAATAAACAATCGAGGCATTTTTCTTTCTTCCTCTTATGAATAAATCTTCTATTTTCTTCTGGTCTTTTTCAGTGACAAAATCGTCAAAGATAATCAAGTTTTGGTACTCAGGGTCTAAGTCGTCAACATCGACAATATCATCAAGATTGTTACTTACTGTTAAGACTTTCGATTTGCATTGTGACTCCAAAGTGGTTAAATTGGTTATAAGGTCTTGATACTTATCTTCTTCAAGATCTTTTGCATACAAGTATATTCGGTTGAAACAAAGATATTCATAAATTAAATTCAAAAGAAGGTTAGTTTTCCCTGTTCCAGAACTACCACAAATTAAGAGTCTAAATGGCCACTGAGGTGCAAGGTCGTGCTTATTCTGATAAGTGTTCTTTTCACTAAAGTCATAGACTTTGATTGGAGCCTTTTCATTCATTTATTTAGGAAGAATGTTTCATTATAAGATTTACTTGAGTATTTTAAGTATATACCTGAAGTTTTGAAGTAGGTACTTGAAGTTTTGAAGTAGGTACTTGAATTTTTGAAGTAGGTACTTGAATTTTTTAAGTAGGTACTTGAATTTTTTAAGTAGGTACTTGAAGTTTTTAAGTAGGTACTTGAAGTTTTGAAGTAGGTACTTGAATTTTTGAAGTAGGTACTTGAATTTAATGTTTATAACCTAAAGGTAAAGTGTGTATTTTATCGCTTGTTACTATCCTTTTATCATCCTTAGGATCTAACGCTTTTTTATTCTGTTCTTCTAGAAACATATTGTGCTTGTATGATCTTAAGTTATACTGGGTTATAGAAAGGTTTTCCGTTTTACCAAACAGTACATCCTTATAGTTTTGAATCGTAATTTTATCTTTAACTATATTGGTTTTTATTCCTTTCAGTTTTTTGCTAGCCTTTGAAGGGTCTTGGTTGTCCTTTAAATAAGCATATACTTTTGATCGTAATCCAACAAACTCTGTCATAACCTGTCCACCTAATTCATCTTTCATCATTCCTATCACTTTCTTATTTACACTAGGAAACCCATATGGATTATCTTTCGCATAATCAGATGTATCGAACCTCTCATTCAAATCCTGTTTGATATCTTCATAGAAATCTTCGGTTCGAATGTCGTATATGAAAGAATCAGTGTCCATATAACACAAATCAATTTTATCTCCATATTTAGGCTTCATATAATCATAATGGAATTCATACATCAATAACTTGGATAGTTCCAATACAGCAAAGCCGATATACATTGGTTTGTCTAATTTTATCTTTTCCTTTGACATTCTTGCTACTGAAAAGTTTTCACTGAATATTATTTCAGATTTAAAGTTGGGTTTCTTTATTATTTTTTCTCTTGTTGTATCATCCGTTATTATTTCCATATCCGCTCGCTTCCTTACGTTTTCCATAGTTTTTCCAAAGCAAGCATTATTCATAAGCTTAAAGAAGTCCTTCTCAAAATCATTTGTACCTTTAGTTCTAAGTGCTGTGTTGTGGTCTATATATCCTTTTAAGTAAGCACTTTCAGTGAATCCTTGTATTCTGTGTACTCTTTTTAATATCAAGCCTTTTTGTAAATAAAATTCTAGATTCCTGTGGTGAACTACATAGTTGGTTTTATCTAATACTGTGGTACATAGCTTACCGTTAAAGTGTTCCGGTGCTAATGGTAAATCCTTGTGTAATTCGTGTAGTTCTTTTGGATATTCTAAATCTACCTCATATATAGCACCTACATTCTGTAATTTCATCACCGACTTGATATGAGTTTTTAGATGGTTGTAATACTCGATTGATTCGTATTCATTCCTTTCTTTCAAATCATCCGGTATGGAAATGAATTGGAAATCATTCGCTGGTAAATTCTGCGACATCGCCCACCCATATAAATTATTAGCGTCCAAATACATTAAATAATTAGATGGTTTATTCTCATTATAATCACTTGTATATTTATTATTTGCTTTTGCGTATCTTTTTATACATTGGGATACACCACCTCTTATTCCTTTTTCTATAAAGGTATACATGTCTTCCTTTGAGAATAACGGTAAGTCTACTTTCGAATGTTTTAGGAAAGCATCCCATGTTAGTCCTGGAGCTGAGAAGTAATGAAGTGGATCCAGATCATAATTATGTATACACACATTTCTGAAATTCTCTATAACATCCGACAATATTAACACATCACTTTTTAGGTATAATTTAGTATAATCAAGTAATGTTTCACAGTTAAATTGTTTCCATATAGATACCGCTCTTTTATAATCACTTTTGTCAATACCTTTCCCCGTCAACCTAGAATAAAAGCTTTCAATGGATGGTAACTTTGTACTATTCATTTTATCGAAACTATCTACGAATTCATAGGGATACACCCCTTTTTTAAGTATTTCTTTGAATTCATCGTCATTTTTGAAGCTGTTAGATGTGAATTTGAAATTCTGTCTTAGATGATTACAGGGTACTTTGCAATCACATTTCGCTAAATTTGCTGATAGTTTGTCTAAAGATGAAGCCATAAATCTAATTGAATCTATAAACCGCATCTCATATTTTATTTCCGTATCCGCTTTTGTAATACTTATTGATTTCGAGAATGATATGAAACTTTCTGCACTTTCAAAAATTCCGTTATCAGGTATCAATTCTCTAACAAATAAATGAGAATCATATTTTGATAAATTATGCATTACTACCGGGATATGCCTAGGAATCCTGTATTTCATATTACATTCAGCATGAGCAAATCCCCTATCTTCTCCTGTCATGTGGTCGTGATCAAAGTGAGGATTTTCAGTAATTTCAGTTGTACAGATATGACAAGTCTTATTAGTTAGTTTATTCCATTTATTCACAATTTCTGCATTGGTATAAGTGTGGTTTCTTTGTCTGCTTTCATATTTGTTTGCAATTTCTGTGGATACTTTTGTAATGGTTTTAACAAAATGTTTTGCAGCGTCTTCACCGAAATAATCGTAGTATTTGTTCTGGTTTGTATCAAAGGAACAGCATACCTGAAATCCGTAAGCAAATGGCTTCTGTTTGGCCACTTTTATTGTTTTCTTCCCGTTTACCTGATTGTATTCTTCGTTATAAGACTCAAAGTCTGCTATTATGCAATAAGGTACTTTCATTTGTTTTGCAATATTTTTATATTGTATACTTGAACCTTCAGGAGGCATTATTATATCAGGATCTTCGCAATTATTTTTACTTTCATGTTTTTCAAAGCATTCTTCCTTCTTAAAATGCCTTCCGCAATAAGTGCAGAGGTATGTCTTTGTTTTCTTTTTAGATATTTGAGGACCAACTAATCTGCTCAGATCCTTTACCAGTACATAATGATTATCGAAATACAATAAATGAACGATATGTTTTGCAGTTTTCCCATTAATTGTACTTTTTAGTATATGACTTCTGATAATTTTCTCTTTTTCAATTTGAAATAAACAAATCTTAATGTTGTATCTATTTTCAAATTTGTGTATATCTTTAGTATCCATTGGGAAGTTGGTAACCCCTTCGAAATCAAATTCGTTCTCATATTGTTTATATTTCGAAATTCTCTCAGCGTTGTCCTTGGTTGGGTATAAATGTGCTAAGATGGACCAAAGAAAGCATTTTTGATCTAAATTTTTTATATTTATGCACGCTTTTTTATTTTTTACGAAATCTGGTAGTATTTTAAACGTTCCTCCCATGTAAGATTCTATTCGTGTCATCCTATAATCAATTCCTTCATACCGACTAAATTGTAGCCCAGATCGAGGGGTATTACTTAAAGAACTAAGTCTCTTGTTATTATCATCCAAATGATTATGAGTAAGAATGCTATTTTTATTTAAAATCCAAGAAGTACTGTTGTAATATACTACTACTTCTTCATCATTTTCCTGTCTATAGAATATAACCCTGGTTACAAACTGAACTCTATATTGATTTATTTCGTTCATTCTTCGTCTCAAATCTGCGAAAACAAAAGCAATAAGAGTATCTTTTTCTCTTCCATTGCTTTCAATAGAAACGTTGATGGTATAAAGGTTTTCCGTTTCCCTAGAAATAGTAGGCTGCTTTATAAAGAGAGTGGATAAATCGACTACTTTCTGTCTACTGTTATCACGTCTTTCTGTTTGATCTCTTATGATATCTCTATTTTTCTGTACGGAATCTTTATGTTTGGTAATAATATTATTATAGTATTCTTCAACCTTTTGTATGACTTCTTCTCGGTTTCCACGGGTGGATAGGTTTTTGTTTTTTAGAAATCTTTTTAATTCACTTGTCTCTTTTTCTTTGTTATCATTGTATTCTTGTTTTAGTTTTGTAATGGTAGTATTATTTTCTTTTATCTCATCTTCCAGAATGGTTCGTAATCTCGGTTCTGGTTTGTAGTCGGATGGTCTGTTCTTATTATGAGTTCTTTCGTTTCTGCGTTCAATTTTAATTTTATCTTCAGCTATCAAAATATACTTATTAAGATGGTTTATTATATTATTTGTTATTTCATGTTTCTTAGCTCCATTTGTTTTGATTTTATTAATTTTCGCATAAGTCCGCAGTTCATTATATGTGTATAGCGATAATCTTTGTATAACCGCTTTGTTGTTTGATATAACCTTTTTACAAAGCTGAATAACCTCTGCAGTATTCATCATTTAATAGGAGAATATTTTTATTAATGAATTTCCCAGTCTGCGTTTTCTCAGCCGTAAAGAAAAGCACTGGTTTTCCAAATCCTATACTATGTATTTTCCGACGCCCTTATGGGTTTCGCACATGCTTTACTACTAGTCACGGGTTTCCTTTATTCTTTACTACTCTTGACGAAATCGGCATTTGGTTACTACTCTTAACGAAAATCCGCTTTTGGTTACTACTCTTGACGAAATCGGCATTTGGTTACTACTCTTTATTTTGTTAGAAATATTTTTCGAAACAATTTTATTATATTATAAATGGAAGAATTAGAAAAGAAAATGTATGTTTACCGTCGCAGTTACAAGTACTACAATCGTATAAGTAATAGCTTACTTGTATCCAAATTCCTCTTTTCAGCAGCAGGAATGTCTGCGTTTCTAGTGCTACCGCTAGCTTCTTTAAGTTTGGGTGCTGTTATCATCGAAATAATTGAAAAGCAATTAAGCATTGCTGATAGAAAAGCGGAATTTAGGACTATTTATGATTTTTATACTGAGTTGTTGTCAATGCTAAAATGCGAACAGTTAACAATTGAGGAGGTAATTCAGAGAGAAACAGAGATGCGTAAAACCTTTCGATTTTTTCCTCGCGAAAAATACATGAAACAGGTTCGCTTGAATGGTTATAAATATTGTAATAAATCTATAAAAAGTCAAGAGAAATTACCAAACATATAGTCTATTGCTATACTGAATATTGTTTCCTAACTGTCAAACAGATCTTTATTTCATACGCGCATTAATGAGCTGCGTCATTCAAAGGTCTCGCCGTCAATTTGGGATGTAATTACAGTCTCCGGCGTGACTAACACAATCTCATCTTAACTCGGAAACTTGTGCGAATTGAACAAGGACCCTTGGTGTAGTGGCTCAACGCTCGGCCGAACGTTGACTCATCACCATTCAGACCTTCGAATCCCACTGACCGCAGTTTCTGTTTGTCGATAGTGGGATGGTAATAAAAACTTGCGGGTTCCCCGTTCAGGGCCCCCCAGACTAAGGCCACATCACCACAAACACTACACCAATCGGGGTGTACCAACATCACACCTCTTAATTTTCAAAGTCTGGGGGTGTGGGGTTTTGCAAAAATATTTTATAAAGTTCAAAATCGGTAATCATCATATCATCATGCAAACTCAGTACTGCGTTTGTATCTATCGCATTTATATGATAAACGTGGTTGGTTTCTATTACCAGATGTTTCAAAGCGATTGGGATTTTTATTTAATAAAATCATCCCCTAATAAATGGAGTCCACAAAGGAAGTCTTGAATACAATCAGAATGAATAAATACAATGAGACAATCAGGAAAGAAGAACTAGTTCTAGGATTGAAATATACTATTGTTAAAATGAGAATTGCTAAGACAAAATATGGTGATAAGTTGGTTGTGGTCATTAATCATAATGACAAACCCTGTGATTTGTTTATAACACAGAAATATAATGCCATTGCTAACGAATTATTTTTAAAGAAAAATCTGGTTTTGCAGCCTATTGTACGCGAAAACAAGAACAAAGAAACATATGTGGATTTAGAACTGTTTACTCAGTAATATTTGAATAAAAAATTAAAAATGTAAAAAAAAAGAAGTAGTAGTATATTGTAGTATTTTATATGTAGTAAAGGGTAATATTCTCATTTCTTGTATCCTTTATTTTGGAAGAAAGAAAATAAAAATGTTCTTAAAAAGGGGGATAATTTGGAAAAAAGGATGTTAAAATTTAAGAAATTGATGTTAAAATGGGGTTTTGAAATTGGGGGGAGGGTGAGCCAGAACCCGGTTTATATAACTACTGGTATAAAGAAAATGGGGCGATTTTTGAGGCTAGGGATGGAACACAGAAGAAGGTTTTTGGAATAAGTAAAACAAATTAAAAGGAAAAGAGTGTTATTATATATTAGTGTTTTTTTTTTTTTTTTTTTTTCGTATGTTAAATTTTTGCCATGGCCCTCGGGCTGCTTATAGCAATAAACTATCGATCTATCTATCTATCGCAAAAAGGCACTTTGGTCATCAGCGTCTCCATAAAATTTCGCCTGCTGCGCATTTCGCAGTCTTCACTATTTATGGTGGGTTTACACACTGCGTAAAATTCGAGCGTATTTTGAAATCCGAGCGTATTTTACGCACGTTTCGGTCCGTTTTGTATCCAAATACCTCTGTATTGCTAGAAATCTATTCAAGCTCAAAACGTGCGTAAAATACGCTCGGATTTCAAAATACGCTCGGATTTTTACGCAGTGTGTAAATGGACCATTAGAACAAGGGTGCGTGATTTAATTGGCGTTGTAATTTGGGGGGCTTGAACCACATTAAAAGCTATAATTTTTCTATAGAGGAGTTAAATGCTATCAGAAAAAAGCCGGATTAAAAAAATTTCGTCTGCGGCGGTTTAACTTGTCCTGGGTACAGCCGTTAGCTACGTTGTCGCTTTGCAGCAATGGCGTTTTTTGTCGGCACATTTCGACTCCTGTTGGCAAATCTGGACGTCCCCCAAACGCAAAAGGCTAGTGACTGCGTTCCCTGAACAAAAAAAAAACAGAAGTGGAAGAGCGTGAAAACATGCCAAATTTTCTCTTTAGACTTGATTTTGTACATATTATGCCATTTCTTACATTGTAGCTTCTTGAAGGCAACTCGCTGTGTGTTTAGAAAAAAATAATAAACCCGGTTCAAATCAGGTACCGATTCGTTCAATTTTACCAGGTCCATATTCTTTGAGCCCAAGCTGACTTTGAAACATTTATTCAAACAATGTTTACAACGGATACGTCAGCTATGATTTTTAAATCATAGCGATCGAAAAATCATAGCTGACGTATCCGTTGTAAACATTGTTTGAATAAAAATTTACCAGGTCCCCCTCCCCCCCCCCCCCAATGAAGATAGGCTCGTGACCAGGCCCGTATCCAGGAATTTATTTCGTGGGGGTGGGGGTTTGCCGGCGTTTCGCACAAAAAAGTACAAAAAAGACATAGATCAGAGAAAAAAGCCTATAAAAATTAGTATTTTTGTATGTTTCGGGGGGGGGGGGGGGGGTTGACGGCCTTGCTCGTGACGTCCCTGGCCCAGTGCCCAGTCGGTGCAAACCGAGATTGTACAATGGTTCTCAGAGATTGAGTAACCTCCCGTTCAGACCTACCCCAAACATTTTCCAGGCCGCTTCTCATCGAGTTTGCGTAAATGCAACGCCGCAGCGTAATAGGCCTAATTAAATAGTTAACGAGGTGGGCAATTATCCACTACTATAGAATCGTTTGTCACAATTGCGCCTTCTTCTTTAGGAAGGACTCAGCGTTCCGCACCACTGAATGAGTGAAAGCTACTGGCGAGCGGTTGGGAAAGTACCAAATTAGTCATGAAGGATAAATCGGGCGAACCAGTCAAAATTAAGAGTGGCAGTGACTTTTTGGATTCGAATAATAATCAGTCAACGTCCCCCTGGCCCCCTAAGGTGCAAGTGTCGGCCAAAATTCTGTTCGGGTCTGTCCAGGCCATACAGGCTGTAGAGGCTGAGAAGAAGCGATGTCCACGTTAAAATGGTAAGTTAGGCCTTTTTTTCTTTCTTCGTTTCTTAGTGTCCTATTATTATTTTTCTTTTGTTAATTTTTCGCTGATACCGGTATGTATAACCAAACGATGCATCATTTACGTGCTAATGTTCGTATTCTCTTACATTGATGTTTTGTTGTAATGTTGTATTGCATGTTGTTTTTTTTTGTCTTCTTTTCTGTTGTGTTGTCTCCGTCTAGGTCCTCTAGGGACAATTTGATGGGAAATAATTTTTTTCATTCATTCATTCATAAATACACCGTATCCGTACATATATCAAAGCGCAAGCTTTAAAAAAGTAGCCGATTCGTAACTTACACACACTTACGCCCTAGTGCAGTGCGTAATAAATGCATTCATTCATCATTATAATCTATTTCAGTATAATGATGCCACCTGCTATGTGATATAGAATCCCACTGTTAGGACAGGCCAGCAGGACCCTAGACTAGTTATCTACTAATCAGTAAACTGAAGTACGCAACATCGGGCGATTTGCTGAACTGAATTTTTCTTTGTGGTATAGAATATGCCTATAACCTGATATGGAAAACAAAATCGATCATCATCTTCTGTTCAATCAAATAAATAATATATATAACCACACGCTAACGGAGGAGTTCCAAAGTTCAGGATGCAGTTGCCTTACCCTCATGGGTGGCCCGAAGGGGGGGGGGATTCACCCCCCCCCTGCCTTTTGCTAAGTATTATCAGTCGTTTATTTTGACCTCGCCGAGGTCCTGGACATTCATTTTAATATATAGAAAAAATTCGAGTCGTTTAAAAAATTTGTTTATTTTGGTCCGCCCAGCTGCAGTCCCTAGCCGAGTCGCTTAAACCAGGTTTTCATATAGGTTAAAGACATGATTCATGGTGGCGGCAATTCCGCTACCTGTTCTATTCCCATGTGATTTGTATCTGCCTCACTTAGGTCTTTCAGATTTTAGACTGTCAGAGGTCAAATTACAATAGGGTTAGTTTGAAGTCTGACTAGATAATATTAATATACCTTATAGACCGAAAGCGAGAGACAAGGTTATGTGCATAGATTGTTGGTCAAACTTTGACTACAATTGGAAAAAGAAGGCTTGGAATTTTTAAACGTAATGGAAAAGCCATCAGAATTCAAATGACACGAGACCCGCCAAACAAGTGTGCCCAGAGCAGTAGAAAAATTTCGATTACAAAGCGAGGTTGAGTTTGGTACAACGCTTGAAAAGGACAAGGAAGATTTTAATATAAATCCGAAATTCGTTTCCCAGGACAGGAGGGGTTCAGCGAACTTCTCGTTCTTCAATTGCTGCGTGTGGCATCTTCTGTCGCGTACTGAGACTAGCACCTAATTTGGTGGCATGGTCGCAGATGAAGATTGAGGCAGATAGAAACCTCTCAGATTTCCTTGCATTTGCTGCATTTTGGAAAGATATAGTGTTCCTATCGGGCGAAAGACGAAAGTTTGTTTCGTCAACGAATCGGGGTTTGTTTTATACACGGAAGGAATCAGATTCTGCAAACTACTTAAAAGTTGCTGTTTTTCGGATTCACTGTAGTTTCACGTAATTTTATTTTGTCATGAAAATACAGTGTGTCGAATGAACAAATAAAATGGTACACTGTACTTTCATAATGAAAAGTACATCAAAACCACAGTTAAACTACAGCCGAAAAGAAAACTCAACTTAAGTCTCGTCTAGCTTCTATAGTTAGCTAGAGATAGAAGGTCTATAGAAGCCATCTCTTACTTCCACCAAGTTTCCGGATTTTGTTACTTCTCTGGTAGGAATCGAGTATCCCGTTTGTACAGCATTCAGTATCAACATATTGTATGATACTGAATGTGCACACACCGTACTTGTGCACACGCTCTGCACACAGAAAATGGGGGCAATTAGTTGACATCGAAAAAGATTTATTTTTCTACTCCGTATCCACTATCTGCTTGCTCGGCTTCAGAGTTATCAATGTATACCGCAGTTAGGCTAACCCAGCTTATTCGTTGCTAAATGCATTACTCGTAAAAACATTTCCCACTACAAATCATATTTGCATGAATAAACAAACAAAGCTTATCACCGCTCGTTGAAGTTTTCGCTCAACGAACTTGGTTTCACTTTTAAAAGTAACTTTCTCACGAATACTCAAGACAAAAAACTGTAAATCTGAGTCATCTAAATAAGGTTTCATTGTGACTGGGAGACAGTTAATATGCTATAAACTGTCCTCGGGCCGTGGCACATAAGTCAACACTAAAACAAGATTTAGATTAGATTATATATGGGGTTTATTGGTTTAACAAACCCCCTTTGACATATTAACCTACATAACACTATAATAAAGAGAAAAAAGAGAGGAAGAGAAAAGTAAAATATAAACAAACTTATACACTTACTCGGTTCCTGGTCGAACACCCGACAAAAACAACTATACACTCCAAAATCCTCCAAAAACAAACAAAACCAAATAAATAAATACAAAAAGATGATTAAATAAACGTAACGGAATCTGGGCCAACCTGAGAACGACTCAATTCAACATAATGACAATTTAAAACTCATATTGGTGTTTTAAGATCTTCTTATCAGTCGCCTATAGCATGTCAGCTTAAAGCACAATGGACACTTCTAATGCTTTACTTTGTATTAAATGCTTCACAAATAAACATTTCCAACTTCCCATAGAAGGCGCTACGAAAATCGGCCGTTTTCTTGTTATCCCTTGTCTTTACCTCTCTGGCATTTCGGCGATCCAAATCTTAGGAGCTGGGATATCGTGGCAGGAAATTCAAAAACTCCCAGCAATGCTTGATAGAAAAGGATATATTTGAGATATGTCACCAAAGTCAAGCCTCAGATGCAGTTTACCTGACTGTTCTAATGTTTTATCAGAAGTTCTATGGCATAAAGTGCCTATTAAAAGTTTTTCTTTGTGGAATAGTGTTGTGAAGCTTGATTAACTTGCTTTATAAAATGTACCAGAATATGCAATAAGCTCATAAAAATAATATAGCTACAAAAATCATTCAAAAACAAATAACCTATTCAAATCTCAATTATACAAGCTGATTTATACATAAAATAAATGTCTACTAAGTATTATAAGAAACATCACTTTTATCTTTGTCCAAGCTAGTAAATTGAGCATGACTGGCCCCCAAAATACGCTTTGAAATATCACAGAGAGGAAACTGTTGAAAAAGCTGCTGATCTAGGGGTAAGCATTGTTCCTAGGTTGTTACAGAGTGGGATCGGGGTAGTCTGATGTGCCCATTGAACTTTAAATAGGCAATCCTTGTTATCACTCAACGCGTAGAGTTTTGTTGCTTTCCGCTCATACTAACATACTAAAGTCGCGTTTTATTGGATTCACTTTTGTTTCGTCAAAGTTTGTAGTTTGGCTCTTATTTTGTCTTACTTGCGTTTTTATTGAGTTCTTGTTTCCGAAAAGTCAAACTACACCAAACTACGTCGGCGAGGTAGTTTGTAGTTTGAGCTCCATAGTTTCAGGTTCGAAACTACAGCAAATGAAATGGACAAATAAAACGGCTTTTAAGCGAAACTACATAAAAAAAAACGCAACTTAAGGTTTTGCAGTAGTCTTCTATTTAACGCGGCACTCTGCCAGAAAGGTGAGGTCAACACGACAAGAGGTATAAAACTCATCCCAAAAAAGGGGACCTAGAAAATTTAAATAACTGGAGGCCTGTAACGCTAACGCAATGCAACTACAGGCCTCTCTCTAAAGAACCGACTAAAGGAAGTATTACCAACAGTTCTTAGCAAAAATCAGAGAACACGAGTCTTAAATATTTTTTATTTTTTTTTCATTTATTTATTTCCGTCAGAACTGAGGAGTATAAAATAATCTATAAAACAGAACTATGTCTAAACCATCTGGTCCATTCATTATCACATAAATACTATAAAAAATACACACGAAGTTACAATTATTTACGCACTATATTATTCACTTGTTAAAAAATGGGTACAGGTTGTGGGTTTGGAGGGCTACCGAAGCTTTTTTATAAAAGTTAGTCATTCTTTTTCCTCAAAATTAAAACTGGGTCTTTTACTTTAAAATTGGAAACCAACTGCGAATTACTGAAAGAAATGGGGAACCCAAGGAGAAATTTGGGAAATTTGAAATTTTAATAGCAGATATGTCGCAAATTCGAAAATTAACATACTGATTTTCTGTTTCAGCTTTTTTGTGATATGTTTCCTTCTATCTGCCCTACCGCTTTGTCTGTGTTCAGTGACCAGTGTTGAGGAGCCCTTTTTGCCCCTTTCGGCCTTAGAAGAAATCCTGGGTAGAAGATCTTCCGCCAGTACACTTGAAAACCTTTATTCCCTGGGAGGAAAAAATACGACAGACCAGATTTTGGATAATTTAGTCCAGTACGGATTGGATAAGTCGAGACACCTGTTTGAGATCTACGAGCCGGAGCTGTATAAAAATGGTGAGTTTTTTCTGGTATCCGGTCAAAAGCACGAAAACAAAACAACGACGGTTACAAACCGCTATATTCAAAAAAAGTAGACGAGGCAACAGTTCTGTTCAGTTTATTCATACAAATAAAAAACACCATTAACTGTTTATGGCCCCACCGTAAGGCCTAACATAAGGCCTGGCCATAGGCGGGGCTTCTTCTTTATTCATGTAATCTTAAAGGAAACAAACCAAAGAAATCAAAAAGAATGAAAAAGAAGGAGAGAAAAAAAGAAGAAAAGAAGAATGAAGACATAACAAACTGACAAGAAATATCCACTAGCGAATAATCTTCCGTCACCAAAGCGCCCTTGTTTGCTGCGACAATCAGAACCGAGAAAGCAAAAACCGCGCCATGGAAAAACTGTCACAGCTGTATACAGATGGTCAGTTATTTTCTTGTGCTACGATTATGTTTCACTGAAATGGCTGAGATACGACCTGCTAGTTAAGCATTGTTCAAATCAGAGCAAAATGACACTGCCCGATGAAAATTGTAGCCTGCGAAGTAGTATGGTAGTAGTACGAAAAAGTTGCATGTAATACTATGTAATAGCAAAGAAGACTATCATTTAATGTGCCTCAGACTGGTCCAATCTTAAGTAGCAGTATCCAGTCGCATCCTGTCTTGCCATAGTAGCATCCAGTCTTGCTAATAGTAGTATATAGTAGTATGCAGTAACACGGTAGTCTTGAAGTAGAAACATGTAGTAGCATCAGTTAGTACTACATGCTACTTTTTCGTACTACTTCATAGTACTATTTTGGGATACATTTTTCATGGGGTAGGGAGTAGCGCCAAGACCTATGCTTTCCATGTTTTGCAAACGGGCCATTCTGGTAGTGTCGCCCTCTACACTTACATTAAAAGCGAGACAAACTTGCGGGTTTAGAAGTTTCTAGTAAAGTGAAGGTGTGGGCTGCACACACCAAGGAAACAATGTAGGCTATATTATTTTTATTGCTATGTTTTAGAATATGAAGTTATCGGAACCAGTGCTGGTGAACGACTGAATGAGTTTCAGTATGGACTTTTTCTATCGCTTGTGGTGCTAGTCTTGGCTCTACTCCCTTGTTTTATTTTGCTCTGGTTCAAATACGTGTAATAAGCCCGCTGCATAGCGCTATTCCTGCGTCTTATTCCACACCCTTGTTCAAACTGAAAGCAAAGGGTCCAGTTCAGTTTTGCCGCTCCGATACAGTTTTTCGAGCTTCTAAAGATCAGAAAAAGTGTTCCTAGTATAGTACTAACGTATGGACATCAGTATATTCTTCGAACTAACAATACGCAGTCGTAACAAAACTAAACGTGTTCTCGAGAAAATTTGTTACTTTTCAGCTTCGCACAAAGTAGACTTTCGCGCTTCCCGTGGCAACTCTGGTGAACCCTCTTTACTCGGCCCGCTGTCGGAGCCCAACCAAGCGGTCTGATTGGCTCTGCATAACACAAAGTAGAACCAGGGTTTATTCTCCTTATACAGCTTATTACAGCGCGCCCCGAGGAAAAGACGAATCTGCATACGCCGTATTACACATTATTACACCTATTTGAAGAATGCTTTAACCGTAACTAATTCACTTAAATTTTAACCGGACAGGGCGTACATCCGACAGTCCAGTTAAAATGCGCTACTTCCTTTGTCCGCAATCCACAGATAATCAGTTTCATCGAATGAGCTTATTCTTACGGATTTGTGGGACCTCAGTGTGCTCGAAATATTTATTTACTACAACGGTCAACTATTGCCGAACAAAAATCTACTCTCGGACACACGCGATAGCGCACTTTCTCAAAAATAACCTTACAATCTTAGAGCATGTTCCATCCTACTGACCGTAGTTACCACGCATGACGTCACGAATTCTGGCTTTTTTGCCGGCAAGGCTGGAACGATTTTTCTATTTTCCAACAGAATATCATGCCACGCGCGAATCCGACGAAATACGTTACAGAGATCCGTAGTTACTACGCTCCCGAGCATGGTAAGCAAATAGTTACTATTAGTTACTATTTCGAGAAGGTTGGAACTGTCAGCGTAGTGACTTTTGGTGAGGTTGGAACGGAAATAGTAACTAATAGTTATTATTTGTAGAAGGATGGAACAGTCTCTTAGATTGATCATTTTCTTCGCTTTTTATCGAAATTGAAATTGTCGCGTCGGAATGAACTTTGTCTTGTCGGGCCAGCAGTACATATTGTGAACGTCACTAATACTAGACTGAAGATGAAAGGTCCAAATCCCTTAGCAGAGTAAAAATAAGTCAGTTTAGCCTATATATTTAAATTCAGGATATAAAAATAAGATGGCTGTTAACTTTTAAAGGCCAAGCGGAGGTCTTCAAAATAACATCCCGATTAAGGCTCTAGGTAGATAATTTCGTAAACCACATTGGCATGACATATCACAAAAAATCAACGAAGAAGCCAACGAAAATAGGGTTTATAAAGGCCAACGAATATACTGAAATAAAAGGCGAATATTTCGGGAGGACAACCGCCTCCCCTCTTTAGCGCAGGCAGAAAATTTGAGGAAAAATGCCAAAACGAGAATAGAGATCAGCAACCAAGAAAACCAAAACAAAGCAGAAAACCAACAAAAAACCGACAATTAAAACAAAATTGGAAGAATTGAAAGCCTAAAATAAAGACAAAGACAGCGAGCCACTCACCAATAGCTGCGAATGACAATAGCTACGAATGACACACCCCGTTTTCGTTGGTTTCTTCGTTGATTTTGTGTGAAGGCTCTAGTTTGCTAATCGATAGATAATTATTGCAATCATGATAGATAATTATTGTGAAGCCCACTTGGGAACTGAGGAGAGCAATGACGGAGCATAATGTCTTGAAGCTTGAGAACCCTGTACAATCCATTTGGCTACCCGGTGACAAATTTATAGCCTGCGTAGTAGTACGAAAACGTTGCATGTAATACTATGTAATAGCAAAGAATACTATCATTTAATGTGCCTCAGACTGGTCCAATCTTATGTAGTAGTACCCAGTAGCATGTCTTGCCATAGCAGCATCCAGTCTTGCTAATAGTAGCATATAGCAGTATGCAGTAACACGGTAGCCTTGAAGTAGAAGCATGTGGTAGCATCGTCAGTACTGCATGCTACTTTTTCGTACTACTTCATAGTACTATTTCTTGATAAATTTTTCATCGGGTACTTTAGCAAGAACAATATAAATCTAGGAAGAATATTTTGAAACACAGAAAATCCCTGTGAATCCCTTGTGACTACTCTGTACCCCTAGTCATTAGCCAAAGCGATAAGAATCCATGGAGATCGGCTTTATCAGCCTTCCGTTATCTAGATTAGAAGGAGAGACCTTTAACAGGTGGTGTATGGAGCTAACACAACCGCGCATAGACCCCTCGTTCATACGGTGATACGATGACGTTTTTTCGATTGAACGTAAAAAGAAATAAGTAACTTTTAGAAACAAAGAGCGTGTTCCACCCTACTTACCGTAGTTACTACGAACGACGTCAGGAATTCTGGCTTTCTGCCGTCAAGGCTAGAACGATTTTTCTATTTTCCAGCAGAATATCATGCCACGGGTGAATCCGACCAATCACGTTGCAGAGATGCGTGGTTACTACGCTTACCACGCTCCCGAGCATGGTAAGGAAATAGTAACTATTAGTTACTATTTCGAGAAGGTTGAAACGGTCAGCGTAGCTTTTATGAAAAGTGTCAAACTCTCTTTTTGAAAATAATGTTGCAGTTATAAAAAAATGTTGTTCCCAAAGAGATAACGTCTCAGAAAAACGTTACTGTTACAAAAAGTGTTGTAGCCAGGAGATCAAGATCTTGACCGGAGTCCAATATCCTAACAAAACAGCCGAAAATCTCCCTGTCTAGAGGTTTTGAAACATTCAGTTAATCAAGAACTTGAAAAAAGCTAAAAAAAAAATGAAAATAAAACTGAGACACTTTTGTAAAAAAAACGTAACACAGAAAGTCGCAAAAAAAAGTCCGAATTATTATGTCAAGAGATGACAGCGTTAATAGATACATGAGTTCTATACTTGTTTAAACTGAATCTGACAGAAAATACCGGAGTTATAAGCAAAACGAGACGTTTTTGTTATGAAAATAGTGTCTCAACCAAAAAAATATGTTGCGTACCTGCTGACAGTGTAGTAAATTTTCGTGGGGATGGAACGGAAATATTAACTAATAGTAACTATTGTTAGAAGGGGGGAACACGCTCAAAGCTAACTTTAAAGTACATCTTCCATTCCGTCTTTCATATAGCGTGTCCAACATATCTGTCCAGGTTTTTTTTTCGTGTATAAGTTTCAGGATTTTAGTCGATGTTCAAGTTTTGGTTGTACACTACACAATAAAGAAAAATGGTGGGTGAAAGACGGGAACCCAGAGATTATTGACATTGTTCGAGTCTTCCCACTTACCAGCTCGTCTATGTTTTTTTTCTTTCAGGAAGTTATCTGCAGAGAGACGAACCTGGTGCGATGTTGGCCGCTTTCAACTACCAATTGAGCGGAGCGAAACAGCTTTCAATTTACGGCTATGCTACGCTGCAAGCTTCTTCCTTGGTGGCCAGAAGGTATTTTTTGTTGCTTCTTTCCGACCTGGTCTCGAAAAGCTGGGATATTAAACAAACTCACTTTTGTTTTATACCAGGTTGATGCCAAGATTGAAGTCCAATGCCAGATCGTATAGTGCCTGCCTGTGTGCAGGACTTCCGAAAAAGTTGGAGACTGAGTTTGTCCCAAAACAGAGAGTGAATTGGGAGTGAAAATTTACTTTCTGACGGTATCGCCTCTGCAAAAACCACACATCTAAATTGTACTTTCATGAAAAAAATTGAAATACTCACTTCTCGTCGGAACCGCTGCTGCAAAAATGATATTTTTGGACGTTATATGAAATAGAGTGATTTTGATGTCCTACGTAGGACAAGAGAGGCAAAAACAGAATAGAGTACCAATTCACACTATTGTGCGACACGCGGTAACCCTGCCTGTGTGACTACGGTGTTTCCGTGTCCATATGGGCTACAGTAGAGGTATGCTTATGTGAATATGTGTTGACTTCGGACTTAGCCGTTTTGTGTACTTGTTGTGACTAAAGTCAACCATCAGTTAGCCAAGTAGGTAATTAACGGCCTCTGAAAACACCTGAATAGGTATGTTTCCATTCTACCATTTAGCCGAAAGCTGCACTGTTCACATTAAAGGAACTGTTCAAATAAACATACCTCTACTGTACGAGCATGAAGTGTTGCGCTAATTTACTCGACCTGCTTGAATTTAACATAAAATGTAATAAATCAGTCAATCAGTCAACTTTACTCCAAATAGCTTCAAGGACCCCTCGCACTATTTGCTTTTCAACTTACAGTATTTTAATATATTTGAATACTTTAAAACTAGGTTGTGCTTTCAACAACTAACCCACTGTTTTGGCTGATTTAAGCCTTTTCCGAGACCCGTTGACTTACAGGGAGAACAGGGAAAAAATTTACATAACCGGTTTTTCTGAAGGAAAAAACTTCTCGCAGACAACCGTCGACAGCGTGATACACATCCAAGGTAGCAAAACACGGCAAGTGAGAAAATTAGCGTGGTTTTGTTAGAGGGACTATAATCTACCGTAGGAAATTGGGGTCTCTGGGTTTAGAAATGTTTTTGGAGTGATTATGGAAGTAGTTTGCGTTAGTATTATAGGTAAGATTGGGCATTCAAAGCTAGAATAGGTCGTCGAAGACAGTGAAGGAGCAACAAGAATTTCAGACAACAAATTAACTAATACCCTTTATCGGAACATTGATATACATTGATGTTGATATCTATATACAAACTAAGTTGATGAATGGGCAGGATACGCCAAAAAACAATTTCAAATGCTCCTCACAGACCGACGCATAGACGACGGGAGGGGAGGACGAAAGAGACAGCTCATCTGAGGACAACACACCAATATATAGAGCGTGTTCCACCCTACTTACCATAGTTACTACGCATGACATCACGAATTCTGGCTTCTCGGCGTCGAGGCTGGAACACATTTTCTGTTCTCAGTAAAATATCATGCCGCGGACTAATCGGACCAGTCACGTCGAAGAGATTCGTAGCTATCACGTTTGCTACGCTCCCGAGCATTGTTAGCAGATAGTTTCTGTTGGTTACTATTTGGAGAAGGCTGGAACGGTCAGCGTAGTAACTTTTCACGAGGAACGGAAATAGTAACTAATAGTTACTATTGTTAGAAGGGTGAAACACGCTCATAATAGACATTTCTGTTTGACGATAATAAGGGTCGGTTCGCATTCTGAAATGAAACTGTTAATGTGTAGCCTTTAGTATTCTTGTTTACTTCCAGGATGAAGCTGACTCGCAACGATATGTCAGCGCTGGCCCGAGTCTCACTTCGCAAAACGCGGCTTTTTGAGGAATGCCCTCTCAAAGCGGATAACGTAGTCTGCCCTCCGTATTCTAGACTTTATCGCACAATAGATGGCACTTGCAACAATCTCGCCCGGCCAACGTGGGGAGCGAAGATGCGGCCGTTTCAGAGGTTTCTTCCACAGGAGTACGGTGACGGTGAGTAGACTCTCCCGCGATCCCACAAAGAGACTCAAAGGTTTTTTTTTGGGGAAAAAGCAAAGTCTGTGGTTTGGAAAGTTCGTTTTTTTTTGTTGTGTAAAGTGAGCCACCGCAATGCGGGTTTCCTAGACTAGAAGGACACCCTTTACGCGGCAGATGCATTTTTAGTTTTTTGTGGTTGGTAGTTTCGGACTTTCATTTTTTCCGGATTTATCTGCTATTATAATAAATATTCCGTTTTTGTTGTGTTTTTTGTATGATTTGTTTTTAAAGGAGCAGAAACATAAAAGGGGTAAAAAAAAAAAAAGATTTTAAAAATGAAAAGTAGAGATAGAGGTGAGGTGACGCTAATTAGTTAGGTCGGTCAAAAAAATTAAAGGAAAGTTTTGTTTGTAAGACCGTTGGCGTCACCGAGGGTAAGTGGAAGCGTAGTCACCGAGCCAATTCATATTCGACGGGAATGAGGTAAAGATACTACGTGGCATTTAAAAAAAAGAGACTCGAAGAGACAGAGACATAAAAGAGACAGAAGTTTCATAACAGATAACACAAGATAATCCTTCAGCCCCCGCTGACTGCGAATCATATTTGACGGTGCAAAACCGATAAGTCAGCTACATTGTATTATAGCTATATTTCGGTCCTTCTTGGCAAGGGTCTTCTTCAGGCTCAAGTCGCTCGCCAAGGATTTAAAAGTCGAACAGACTCCTTTATAAAGCTACTGCGCTTCCGAAATATAGGTCTAATAAAATGTAGCTGATTTATCCGCTTTGCATCGTCAAAAAGATAACACAAGGATGCGCAGTTTTCAACAGATATCACTTGGGATGTTATCTGTTGTGATTACGCAACCGTTTTTTTGTTATATTGGACAATAAAAAGAACTTGAACATGAACATATGATGAACAGAAAAGTCAGAGGATGTTTATCCGGTGGTGTTTCGGCTCTTCTTTTATGCATAGCATTCAATGCGTAACGCTTGCAAAATCACAACAGTTAACATCCTAAGTTAGTTTCATGTATGACTTTGACAACTTTTGACAATGGGAGAGACGGGAAATGCAGTGTGGCGAAAAAAAGTGATCTGTATTCTTTGAAGTCCGGTACAATACTTCGGCTATTCAGCCAATGAATGGTTTATATAGCCTCGGCTGAACCGAGTTATCAGTGACTTTGATTGCGTGGGTGATCGTGCTTGGTGCTTGGTTCAGGTATAGATATGTAGAAAGGTCAGGCCAGATATATAGAAACAATCACAATGACTCCATGGATAGTATTAAGTATATTATAAGTTAAAAAGTGTTATCGTGTTGAAACTGGGCATCCTTGTGTTATCTTTTGTTAAACCTCTGTTAATCTTCATACTCTGGAAGTCCGGGGTTGGACACTCCAGATTCCGGATATCTGGTAGGTGTCACAGAGGCAACACATTCGCGAGATACAAGAAACATTGAAATGAATAGGGTTGTAGGAAAAGGAAGAGTGATTGACAGTTGTGATTGGGAGGTAAAAGAAATGTCAAGGGGACATCCAAAGGCATTAGCAGTGGAAAGACAGAAAACTCCTATAAGCCCCTTGAGTCGCGAGGTTTAGCGGCTTTTAGCGGTTGGTCTGTGATTAAAACGACCGCCACTTCGACTGCTCTTCCTGCCAAATTATCGTCAATTACCACACGTTTCACGTGTTGTTTTCTGCGAATCCACTTTTAGGGCGATTTTGGCGGTCTGGAAAGTTCCGCGAGCTTATGCGCCAGCTTTTCTTGCGACTTCGGCTAAAAGTCGCTTCGCTTTCCAAAGCTGTTCTCGCGCTTTGCTGGTTTCCGCCAGCACTTGGAAAGCAAATCCACTTCGCGAGTGGAAAGTGATTTCGGCAAGTCACCGAGAAGTTGTAAAGTTGCAACTGAGGCTCAGCGACTTTTGCTTGTTATTGCAGTCGTCTGATTTCTCTAATTGCTTTTCGGAAAGCGAATCCAAGAGATCTCCAGAATCGCCTATTATCTCCTCTTTCTGTTTGTTTACTTTCACTTTCATCGTTAAAATCTAGATAAATACTAAACGCTAGATATTCTTTCAGCCCAAGCTGACTGCGAATCATATTTGACGGTGCAAAACCGATAAGTCAGCTACATTGTATTAGAGCTATATTTCGGCCCTTCTTGGCAAGGGTCCTCTTCAGGCTGAAGCCGCTCTAGCGGGAAAATGAACTTCATTTTCCAAAGTTCATTTTCCAGCTAGAGCGGCTTCAGCCTGAAGAGGACCCTTGCCAAGAAGGGCCGAAATATAGCTATAATACAATGTAGCTGACTTATCCGTTTTGCACCGTCAAATACTAAACGCTCTTTCCTGTTAAGGTCGTTGGGGGCATCTAGGAAATATTGAAGAATTGCAAAATCATCATTGTTATGAATCTTTCTTTGTTGTTGAGAGTCATTATAATATGTAAAAAAATCATGATTTTTGTCATAAAAGATCACAGTATAAGACATGATTCAAGTTTCATGGGGGAAATGTCACGATTTAGAAAGGATAAAACAGATCACCAAAAAAGTCATTACTTTCTTTGTCAAGGTTCATGACATTTGTCATGACAAAAGTCATGACTTTTGTCATTAAACATTGCAATGAAGTCATGACTATGTTGTTCACAAATCATTACCAACATGTTCATTATATCTTATTGTGATTTCGACTATGTCATGATTTTTAATCATGATTTAGCCGTCTATAAATCATGACATATAGTGACTAAAAAATCTGACACAGATCATGATTTTTGTCATGACCTAAATCATGATTTGTCATAATTCGGAAATCATGATTTTTTTGTGATTTTTAATGACGTTTTTTCCGTACAGGAAACCACACTGTCAATTGTTGTTGTTTGCGAATCCACTTTTGTAAAGGTGCAACTAAGGCTCAGCAACTTTTTGCTTGTTCAAGCGGTCGGTGGATTCTCGCTTTGCTTTTCGGAAAGCGAATCCAAGAGATCGCCAGAATCGACCTTTTATCTCCTCTTTTTGTTTGTTTATTACTTTCACTTTCATCGTTAAAAGCTAGAGAAAGACTAAACGCTCTTTCCTATTAAGGTCGTTGGGGACATCTAGGAAATAGTAAGAATTGCAAAATCATATTTATCATCATTGTCATGAAATCCGCAACGGGATGGCTTGACCATGCCAACGCCCCAGATATCTGGAAGTGTGAAAATTGAAGCCCGGTTTTCACAGAACTCACGACAAAGTAATACCAAGAACAGATAATCTGATAAAACCACCGTCTTTGATCCCATGCAGCGATTATGAATACCCCGATAAAACTGAGCGGATCGTACGGTTTGAGTTGATACCCCGTTTCCTCTACGCCGTTGCTCATACAAGGTGAACAACCATTGCAGGCGTGGAAAGCCCGCTCTACAGCGCGTCACACGTGACGTCAGTGTGGCAAACAACCAATCGGCTGTAAAGGACGGCGGAGACGGCGGTCGGATTCTTCTGCGGATTTGTGCCGCGATACAGCTTTTTGTAGATATAACAGTTATGATCTTCTGCTAGCTCCTCCTCCGCTCGTTTGCATCGGGTAGGGCGTCGGAATTATTCGACTCTGCATGGTCGTATCACAGAGATAGGGAGACGGAGGTTCTATCAGATTATTTGTTCTTGGTAATACTCTGTAGAATTCCCAGTTGTGGTTGGTTCGACGAGACTTAGCTCTAAGCTATTCCAAAAGTTTGACACGAAGTTCGAGCGATTTGGCATTGCACTATTATAACGCGTTAGCCAGATTATCTCTCCCTCTTTATGATGAAGCTATTAAAACAGAATTACGAGTTGTCACTTATTCACCACCATTCCTCTAATCGAAATTGCGATAGTCCGGAAGTGCCATCTTGCTCGCCCCTTATTGTTCCCCCTTTTCTGTTCTGTCTTACATTATTTCATCATACATATACTCCAAGTTGCCCCTTTCTGGAATCCCAAAAATCTACGACTTCGTAGAAGTTGTCCATCTGCCTGTCTTTCCGTCTGTCAGCATGATAACTCACGAAGGGGTTGACATATTTTCTTGAGACGTGGTATGAGGATCCATTTGATCAAGGTTTATAGACGGGACAAGGATTGGACTGTATCAGTATACGTTATTAAACCAGTATGGATAGGGACGAAAAAAATGTTTTAAAAAGCCAATGAGATAGTCGATTTAGGGGTAAGGAGACATTCTGAGTCCATATCTGAAATTTATTATCTCGCTGGATAGTTAGTTCGTCCTGAATCCAATCCATATATGAAACTTATTTTCTCGCTGGATAGTTAGTTCGTCCTGCGAATCCGGCCAAAAAAACAGAAAGTTTGTTAAAAGTAAAAGTTTTATTGTAAGTTGAATAAATGTCCAATTTAGGGGTACGGAGACATTCTGAATCCACCTCCGAAACTTATTATCTCGCCGGACAATTAGTTCGTCCGGAATCCGGCCAAAACCGGAAAATTTGTTAAAAGTACATGTTTTGTTTGAAGTCGATTGAATGGTCAATTTAGGGGTAAGAAGACATGCTGAATACGAATCAGACCGAATATCTACAAGACGCAATTGTCTGGATCAAATATTAAATTCTGGGATCCCATCGAAACCTTTAGTCTTGTTTACACGGCTACCCACCACTTGAAGAAAGAGTCTCAAGTTTTTCCCTCACACTAAACGCGTCGTGATTTAGACATCAATTGGGTGCGGGACTTGTTGGAATTCGAAAAAAGGTCAACATTTTTCTGAAAGCGTTAGAGGAACTGAGCTCTTTATTTTTCGTAGGAATCGAGGGTGTTCGCCAGTCAGTTGACAAGAAGCCGCTACCATCTCCGAGGGTCGTCAGTGCTCTCATCCATACGAATAAGGCCGCTACACCCTCCCAGTTTACGACGATGCTCATGCAGTTTGGACAGTTCCTCGATCATGACCTGACTTGTAAGTAGGCGACTTTTTTTTTCATTAATTTTTTTAATTAATCTAGAGTTGAGAGGGTGAATCTAGACCGGTATTCGTGTTGAACCCGGATTCACATCTTTGACTTTATTATGGCGTATTCTCGTCGTTCCCCGAGGACTCCTCTGGGATTCGAAGGGAACGGTGAGAATATAGGGAGTCACTCCACACGGACTCCACGTCCGGAAAACAACGAGAACACGGGAAATGCTTCCAAAATGAATTTTCTTCTTAAAATAAATATGATGTTGACGAAATTAGTCTGGATCCGCTTTATTTTTGGTTTCGTTTATACTGATTTTTTTTAATTAATTTTACATTGCACCAACACCAGAAAAAATTGATTCCCCTCTGAATCTGAAAGGGGAGTCCTTTTCGATGATGGTGATGATAATCGGAGCATTCCCCATCCGTGGGGACTCGCGAGAATACGGGGAGTGAATCCCCGGGACAAACAAAAACGCGGGGACTCCTCAAGGGGAGTCCTCGGGTAACGGCGAGAATACGCCTTTAGATTCCGATTTCAGTTTCAGTTTGTATACTAGCAAAAAGCAAATAACTACACACTAAGTGAGCACTGACCGTAACGGGTGACAGTATTCATTCCTTTGTCAAGGAAAGAAACATAAGGAAAAAGAACAAAAAAAAAGAAAAGAAGAAGAAGGGATAAGAAAAGATAACAAACGTAAATTGATAAGACAAAACAGAGAACTATATATCGTCCCTAAAGCTACGTGCAAACGCAGTCCTATAATATTTCGCGTCGAAAAATACGCATTCGAAATTCGCGTTACTATAGGGGAAAGCTGCATGCGATGCGTCGAAATTTTGGAGCTGTTTGAGAGCGAAATTTTGGAGAATTCTCATCCGACTGCCATGATCGGACTATGTGTGCACGTCCGAAATGTGCACGTCCACAAACCTTCCCCGTCAGAAGTTTCATAACAGATAACACGAGAATGCTCGGGTCCAACGGATAATGCGTAACAGATAACACTTCTTATGTTATCTATTGTGTTTGAAAACGTTATGCATGAAATGTTATGCATAACAAGGTTTGTTAGGAAGGGCCAAAAAAATATCTACTGACTTTATTCCTTATTGTCATGATGTCGGAAAACTCAGCAGACACTTTTTGGCGGTATTTTGTTTCTTCCTGATGGTAACGCTTATTATGCATAAAATTTTGCAACACAAGAGATAAAATCCAAAGTATTATCTGTTACGCATTATCTGTTGAACCGCGCATACTCGTGTTATCTATTATGAAACTTCTGACAGTGTGGAAGGGATCAATAACCCCCAAATCATTGACGAACCAAATTACCTGAAAAAAGGAAAGAAAGAAACAGAAAAAAAAGAAGAAAGAAAGGTCTAGGACGCCCAAACCGCAAACAAACTTATAAATCCAAACACACTGTTAACTAATCCCCCACAAAAATAAATAAATGCTCGACTGAAAATGATGCATCAAATTCGTAAACGGCATAACAACGAGTTTTTGAAAGATTCGTGGGAAATCCAAAGAAGTGCCTGGTTTCTTTCACAGAGGCCGCGAATACTCTATATGAGCACCCTAGTGACCCTCGGGAATAAGAAGTAAGCGTCTCCGTAACGACTCAAACTCAACTACTCAATCCTGTGTCAATCAACCACGGCGATCTTTGGGAGGAGTTGTGACACCACTTCTGCCTTTCTTCCGCTCGGTATCCGGAGAGGCTGGAGATTTTGCATCGGCAAGGAGAGATAGAGAAGAGTATAGGGTTGACTTTCTTATGTTGATGTTATTATGATATATGTTAATTAAATACTCTTTGAGCCCAAGGTGACTTTGAAACATTTATTCAAACAATGTTTACAACGGATATACGTCAGCTACGATTCTTCATCAGCGATATTTCGGCCCTTCTTGGCAAGTGTGAAATATCGCTGATGAAGAATCGTAGCTGACGTATATCCGTTGTAAACATTGTTTGAATAAATATATGTTAATTGCTGAAAACCACAAATTCGTCAGTACAGAGTTGGGAAAGTTCGTTTGATAATGAATAACCTTCTCTTTGTGTTTCAGTGCTCGCCCAGACCCGCGGTTTCAACGGAAGTATTCCGAGATGCTGTACAAGTGATGGGAAGTCAAGGATACCATACGATCGAACGGTTAGTGCGCGTTTCACAAAGATTAGCTTCCTTGCTGGGTATTTTTTTTTACCCGACGCCAAAACGAACAAAATAGTGTAGGCTAGTAGGGTCCAAAGATGAAAACAGAATCAGAAAAATATATAAAACAAACTCTAATTGTTTTAAAAGTAACTCAGAAAATGAGAATGACTGTGATCCGCGTGATGCTAAGTTGGGGTTAGGTCCGTATCCAGGCATTTCTTTCGGGGGGGGGGGGGGGGCTACACGCGAATCGGATCTAATCTATACCAAACGGTAATACAACGAAAAATAGATCAGAGGTCAAAGCCTACAAAACTATTATTTGTTTTTGTAGATATTCCTTCAGCCCAATTCATTCCTTTTTTTTTGTTTCGCGGGGAGGGGTGTGGGGGCTGACCTAACAGACGAACGACTTTTGCGATGTCATAGGTATCCCTTCACTTAAGTTTTGGGATCCCAAAAAACCCGGGAGAGTTGTAAGCTTTAAAAATAGTTGCTGAGAAGTCAGACTGTATATGCCCTTGTGATTATCCATGAACAAAACACCATACTTACTATACACATAAATAATACAAGTTTGTTTGTGTCTAAATAAAATAAGAAAGAAAATCATCAAGCATATTTTTTAGCATCCAGATTGCATGCCAATTGAAGTTCCGGACACCGACTATTTCTACAAACAGTTTGACGTCAAATGTCTCGAATTTGTTCGCTCAACCCCAGCGCCACATAATGAGTGTTCGTTGGGACCGCGAGAGCAGATCAACCAGATCACCTCTTATCTCGACGCATCGAATGTCTATGGTAGCTCGGAGGAGGAAGCATCAGCCTTGAGGCTATATAAGATAGGTGAGGGCATAGAGTGGTGGTTGTAATTGAATAAGCTTTCTATTTGTCTCTCATGGACTTGCGGCTAGACCTGAGATTTACTCAGAGAGGTCTGCTGCGTTAAACCAAGAACACATAATTTGACAGAACTTACGTCTTCCTGTCTCTGTAATATGACTATGCGGAGTCGAATATTTCCCCATACCCTGTCCACTATGGCTACGAATGCGAACGCGCCACCGTTTCGTTACCCCTACAAATAGCTAAATCTCTGTTAAGCCACTGGTGAGGAAAAGTAGCAGTCAAAGCTGATTGGTTCGATGGACGCGCTCCAGAACGGGTCAGCGCTCGGAGTAGGCCTCCTGCCAGCCTTCTCTATTTCTTGTGCGATGAGCAAGGACGAAGACGGAAGAGGAGTAAACGGACATCAACTCGAGCTCAAAACTAGAGTAAATACCTCTAGGTTTGCTCAGTTTTGTCGGGGTTTTCATAGTCGCTGCTTGCGACTAGAGACAGAAGTTTTATCTGATTCTTTGTTCTTGGTTAAACGACCTCGGTCTGCTGTCTCGTTTAGCATGGACAGGGGCGCAAAATTGTCGGCAAGAGATGATGAAGAAATTATGTAGGGAGCTCGGGGTTGGATCGGACACGGGGTTGGTCTCGACACCCGCGAAACAAATATTAAAAGTTTTCGTTAAAATCTGAAAAAATAGGCTACACAAGGTCTGCCTTCTAGTGAACCTTTGTGCCAAAGTTTCATGGTTCTTCTGGTTTTTGCAAAAACTTGAAAAAAAATTTGGTTTTCTTGAGGTAAAAGTTTCTTACAAACGATAGGTTAGAAAGCTGTACCCCGGTGATTAATGGTAACTGGAAGGCAATTAAATGGTAATATGTAGCTTTATAGTGCTGAGGTTTATAGCCTGCTTAGTATTTTGGAGATGGATCACTTGGTTTCCATGTGGTACGCCATTTTGTTATTTCAGTCAGCGTGGGGCTGGTTTGGACAGTTTTGAAGGGGCTGGATCTGACAGTTTTTGCTTACTGATACCCACAAAAACACAAAATTTCAATCAGCGTGGGACTGGTTTGGACAGTTTTGAAGGGGCTGGATCTGACAGTTTTTGCTTACTGATACCCACAAAAACACGAAATTGAGTTAGAAAAATACAGAAAGACATCATCAGAATCGTTATCGTGTTATTTGTAACCAGATTTATTCATCAAAATTTGAAAAAAAAATGCACAATAAAAAAAGACTGCCACACCGAAGAAAATTAGCTAGTAGAATTACTAACTATATTTTCCGAGAGGTTGCTATCTCTGCGCCACCGGTGTGCACCTCGGCGCGGCACCCGCATGGCACCGCGGCACGCGCCACTTGGTGTACACCGTTTTTGGGAACGAGCAACCCCTCGATATTTTCAAGGAGGGCAAAAAAAGACGAATTCGTCCTTGTGAAGTTCAGTTAAAAGAAAAGTTGAAACCAAAACTGTTTCTTGCGTGCGAAAATCAAACAAGGAAAGGAAAAGAAGATATCCGTTCTGCGTAAGAGTGGGACTAAAGTCATCTTTCTACTTTCGACTCTCGACTACTTTCCCTGGAATTGCTGTGGGAAATGAAAGGGCAAACAAAATGATTTACATTTTAATGCAACCTCGGCTTCTCAGCTTCTGCAACTCAAGTTTATGTTTACATTTGAGCTGTATCATCTTTTCCACTTTTTCACATATTTAAACTAAGTTGAGCAAAAAAGACGTAATTGAAAATGGTGTTCGAACGGGATTAGATCGGACAGATTATAACACAGAAAAAAACATGTTTACGTAAAAATCTGCAAAAATACCAGCATACCAGCCAAATACCAAGTACCAGCAATTTACCAGCCGTGCGTACCCCTTTTTTAAACCCTGTGACTTACAGCTATATCTGTTATGCCCAAAATACAATGGGCTGTAATAGAGACTAATTCATTCATTCACTCATTCAGATATGAATTCCGTTACAGCGACGAAAGATTACCTACTTTCCGGTTTTCTCTTCGATCTTTCTGTTAAACCCAAGATTTGTAAATTGTGCAAAACTAGTATCTACAAGTAGGCCAATGCTGCAGGTATTTTAGGTATTTACCTTTGATAAACAATCATACGATTAGCTTCTCGGAGCCGAAAAATTAGTTGTACGTGTGTTTTTCTTGTTCTGTTAAATGCATATTCTTCATGGTACTTGATAAATGAAATGAAATAAGTTTGTGGTTTTAGATAGTATGTTTTCTAGGGAAACTCAAGTATAAGGATCTTCTGTTCCGGAAACCCCTCCTGCCACCTCTTGACCACGTGTTAGAAGGAGAATGTCGTTCGACGTCGAAGAATATGTACTGCTTCCGTGGGGGAGATGTGAGGACTAATGAGCAACCAGGTAAAACCAAGTTTTCTCCTTTCTTGTAATTTTTTCCTTCCTTTATCTGCTCTGTTTGTATTGTTTCTTTGAGGGAGCCTCTGATTGGAGCCCTTTGAGGGAGCGGGATCCTTATGGAGCGTGTTCCACCCTTCTAACAATAGTTACTATTAGTTACTATTTCCGTTCCATCCTCACGAAAAGTTACTACGCTGACCGTTCCAACCTTGTTGGAATAGTAACTAATAATTACTATTTGCTTACCATGCTCGGGAGCGTAGTAAGCGTAGTAACTACGCATCTCTGTAACGTGATTGGTCGGGTTCACCCCTGGTGTGAGATCCTGCTGGAAAATAGAAAAATCGTTCCAGCCTTGACGGCAAAAAGCCAGAATTCGTGACGTCATGCGTAGTAACTACGGTAAGTAGGGTGGAACACGCTCATGGTGTGGCCAGAAAAGTGAATGATGCCATTACGTTGCAAATAAAATAAATTACGAACGGTAAAACCAGGGGTTCGTTATCGCATTGGAACACGCAGAAAAACATGAGTCCTGATGTTGTTGCCAAACCACGCTTCAGATTACCGTCTGTCGACGAGGATCCAGAAAAAGTTGTTCATAACTTAGTTGTCGGTCCTTCGTCTGTCTGTCTGTCCATTTAAAACTGAGCCTACCTACAGTCCACTGATGTTTATTCTAGTATTTTAATATAAGGTTTGAAGCCAAGCTGACCATTCATTACGAAAGTAATAGAAAACCGTGATTTTCGGCGTTTTTTCTTGATCAGCTAATTATCCCTCTAGGATGATGTGCGAGGGATAAATATAAATTCGGATATTTCGGTTGCACTTTCGGCAAACCGTCCTCAGCGAAAAACAAAACAAAACTAAATCATAAATTCCACCACAATCACAACAGGAGAACGATGCGGAACCAACAGACAATAAGATGAGATGTAACTAAAATCCAGAAGAAAACGGTGCGGATGCAGATAAAAATAAAATAACGAAAGATAAAATGTGCGTGTTAAAAATGTATCCTAGGGGGATAATTAGCTGATCAAGAAAAACCCCCGAAAATCACGGTTTTCTATTTCTTTCTAGTATTTTCGGGCCTTATTGGCAAGGCTTCAGGGTCAAGTTAGAAAAACAAACCCATCATGACTATTAAAAAAATGACCACAGCTAATACTTTTTTTGCGACCGTTTTAAGTCTTAACTTTTCTTAAAATAAAACAGCGAAGATTGTATAAGGCTTTCAAGAGCATGTTCCACCCTTCTAACAATAGTAACTATTAGTTATTATTTTCGTTAACCTCGTAAAAAGTTACTACGCTGACCGTTCCAACCTTTTCGAAATAGTAACTAATAGTAACTGTTTGCTTACCACGTGGTAACTACTCATCTCTGTAACGAGATTGGTCGGATTCGCCCGTGGCATGATATTCTGCTGGAAAATAGAAAAATCGTCCCAGTCTTGACCTAAAAAAAACAGAATTCGTTATATCATGACCAGTAACTGCGGTAAGTAGGGTGGAACACGCTCCGAAAGGTATAGAATGGTTTCAGTATTCTTACGGTATTGTTTTTGAAAAGACCTCACAAGTTTGAGCAATATTGAATTGACACAAGGACGCGCATCTGTGATTGACAGGGCTAAAAGGATAGGCCAGCTGAATTTTATTAGAGCCATATTTCGGCCCTTCTTGGCAAGGCTCCTCTTCAGGCTCAAGCCGCTCGGGCTGAAAAAGGAACTTCGAAATTCTGAAAAAAAAGCGCATCTGTATGTTGTGTTATCACACTTCTGACATCAGTGTGGTCCTGAAAACAGGCACGCGGACATAGAGATCCAGCTTACCCGATGAAAAATTTGTAGCCTGCGTAGTTGTATGCTAGTTGTACGAAAAAGTTACATGTATTGATATGTAATAGTAAAGAATAATATCATTTAATGTGCCTCAGACTGGGCCAATGTTAAGCAGTAGTATCTAGTAGCATCCTGTCTTAAATTGCTATAGTAGCATCCAGTCTTGCTAACAGTAGCATGCAGCAACACGGTAGCCTTAACATAGAAGAATGTAGTAATCAGTTCATACTGCATGCTACTTTTTCTTACAACTTCATCGTACTATTTTGAGATACATTTTTCATCGGGTAGGGCCCCTTGTCAGTTAACAGAGTCGGGGCTCTCCTTTTTGCAATTTAGCAGACAACAAACTTTACTTTTAATTTTTTATTTCACTAACATACTTTAACTAAAAGCATAACTCTTACTAGAAACAAACTTTTCACGATAAAATGGATCAGAAATGTTGTTGTCCGAAAATACCAATAGCCCTGTTAAACTAGCTATCTTGTGATGTCGCTTGTCAACTCCGTTCGGACTACCCGCTCTTAGAAGAGGAGATTCAGCGCAGACTATTTGAAAACTGTGTGCGCCGCAGTTAAGAAAGAAGTTCGAAAACTCAAGCTAAACAGAAGGAGTCCGCATTGCCGCAAAGACAAGATAGACATTTTGTCCTACCAAACCTTCAAAAAAAAAAAAAAAAAAAATTTCGAAGGTGCTCATGCCCTTATTTTTAAGAGAGTTGTCGGGTAATGGGTAACTCGGCTTGCACTAAAAAGCGCTAAAAAGCCGTAAGTGCAAAACGAATCAATGTCGAAGGTTGGGATCGCTGAAGCTTATAACTCTACAGGAGAGCTAGGGAGAATAAAAGGCAGAATAAGTACGAGTGGTCCTTTAAATAAATAGACAAAGTATACTTAGAAATGAAATAGACGAGTACCGACTGCATTTTTTTTACCATTGCATAAGTACTACTTCGGCCCCTGGCCGAAGTGCTGACAAAATATAAAAACGAGGTTTTCTTTTCTTTTTTTTTATCAGCTAATTTTTCCTCTAAGATGATGTGCGAGGGATAAATAAAATTTCGGATATTTCGGTTGCACTTAACGATGTGGAACTAACAAACAATTAAACGACATGTAACTAAAAACCAGAACTATGCGGATTGAACGACATGCAGATAAAAGTAAAAAGATAAAATGTGTGTGTTCCAAGTGTGGGCTATATGTACAAATAGCTGATCAAGAAAAGAAAAAAAACACCCGAAAATCTCGTTTTTCTATTTTGTTTGAAATGAATATTGTCAGCTTGGCTTTAAACCGTATATTTACGAAGTGCTGACTTCAGGATTTTTGTAGGACTGGCGTCGATGCACACTTTATGGATGCGGGAGCACAATCGGATCGTCGCTCGACTCTATGAAGTGAACCCTCACTGGAGCGACGAGCGGCTTTATCATGAAGGAAGGAGAATCGTAGCCGCAGAGATGCAGCAGATCAGCTATAACGAGTGGCTTCCCCTGATACTTGGTGATAAGGTAGGACTCTTCAAGTTGATGACGAAGTAAAGGTATCAGCTTCAGCCTTTATATACAGGCCTCTCCGATGAAAAATTTATTAGCCTAGTTGTATGATAGTTGTACGAAAAAAGTTGCATCTAGTGATATGTAATAGTAAAGAGTACTATCTTTAATGTGCCTCAGACTGGGCCAATCTTAAATAGTAGTATCCAGTAGCATCCGGTCTTGCTAATAGTAGCATGCAGTAGAATGCAGTAACACGGTAGCCTAGAAGTAGAAGCATATAGTAGCATCAGTTAGTACTCCATGCTACTTTTTCGTACAACTTCATAATACGATTCTGAGATAAATTTTTCATCGGATGACTGGTGCTGGTCTCCGATTCAAGCATATAGTAGCATCAGTTAGTACTCCATGCTACTTTTTCGTACAACGTCGTAATACTATTCTGAGATAAATTTTTCATCGGATGACTGGTGGTGCTGTTCTCTGATTCTGCTATCATGGTGTTTTCGCCCTTCCTTCCGCCTTTTTATGACTAACCGATCACTTTTCTGTCGGTCAGGCATGTTAGGGACCCGGCTAATAAACTAACTGGGTAATAGTCAGTTGCCCCATCCGACCATCGTGGGGGGAGGGGGGGGGGGGGCGGAATCCGGAATTTAGTGGCATGCATAACTTTCGACAGGGTGACGGGATCTTAATAAAACTTGATATTTGGGAGGACCTAGTATCCCAGATGTCCCATTTTAAGTCCGGACCGGATCCGGTGAATGTCGCGGGGAGTCGTAGGGGGGAACCGGAAATCTTGTGACACGCTTAGAGTGGAGCGATCGGGATGAAACTTGGTGGGAAGAACAAGCACAAGCCATAGGTACATTATTAACAGAATTGGACCCGGACGTGGGAACTGTGGGGGAGTTGTAGGGGGGGGGGGGTCGAAGTTCCGGTGATATGAAGTTAAGGTAGTTCCAGGTGGGCCTGGACGATGAAACTTGGCAGGTGTACTTTCCGATGAAAACATCCTTGGACTTTGTAGTTGTATGGTAGTTGTACGAACAAGTTGCTTGTACTGATATGGAGTAGTATGCAGTACTTTGGATTTAACATGCCTTCGACTGGGTTAATCTTAAGCAGTAGTATCCGATATCATCCAATCTTGCTGTAGACGCATCCACTTTGCTAGTAGTAGCATGCAGTGGCAACAGTTACTACTGCATGCTACTTTTTCGTACAACTCCATATACGACTAATTCTCGAAAATTTTTCATCGGGCACGGAACCCAACCGGATTGACTTTGAAATACTCTTTTCCCCGATCCGACCATTTTGGGGGAGTGGAGGGAGGGGGAATCCTGAATCTTGGGGTAGGCTATATGTAACTTTCGAACGGGGGATCGGATCTTAATGAAACTTAAATGACATGAGGATGTGAACTGGTTAGATGAACTTGCCTTTGGGCGGGATCACTGTTCCTATGGCCGGCTCCTACCAGAGTATTGTAGGGGTTTGCGAGCCGGAGAGATCAGTTCACAAGCCCCTCGGTAGCTCAGATGGTAGAGCGCCTGCCTTCTAAGCAGAGTGTCCTGGGTTCAAATCCCGGCTGAGGAGCATTTTTGTCTTTCAGTTCACTACTTATAAACTGGATACATTTCATGATACCAGAGGGCCCATGATCTTTGCGCCACAAGGGTTTTGCGTAAAATGAATTCGAAATGTAAAATAAAAAACCGAAAAGTGAAAAAAAAAATTTTTTTGACTAAACGATATATGTTCGTGAGCCGAAGGGCCCATGATCGTTTTGCCTCAAGGATTTTGCTTGCAAGTGAATTCCTTAAATTACAAAAAAATACTTTTCAGCAAAATATACGTTTTCATGATTCCCATGAGCCTATCAACGTTTTTGTCTCAAGGGCCTACAGATATGAACTTCCAGCGCCCTTAAAGTTCGCATCATCACAACCAAGTGTAAAAATGAAATACTTTTTACCAAACGACACATTCTCAGGATTTCCATGGGCCCATGGTTATTCTTATCTCAAGGGTTGTCCTCACAAATGATTATGACAAACCCAAAATTGGCAAATTCCTGCTTTCATGCTGTGACGACCAAGCCTTGCAAGTGCCATCTAAGTTTCTAGCTTTTGTTAAGCTTTACACATTTTAAGCTCGGTACACATTAGCTTGTCTTACAGGAAAACATCACAAATCCCCGCCCCAAACCAAACGGTATAGGCACCACCGAGACTCGAACCAGCAACCTTTCGCTTACGAGTTCGGCATGCTAACCATTCGGCGAGAGCTGACCATGAGTTCAAGCCAACCGTGGATGTTATTTTATAGATTGGTCCTCATGTACACCGTATGCTACCACCATAGTTAACTGGGGACCTTTGAGATGTTTTCTTCAGTCTAGGCCATAGATCTTATAGGGTATCATAAGCTGGACGAGCGGATTTTCAGTTGTGCGGAAATGATCCCCTATTCCAATCCACACTGTTTGGTTCAAGGGCAACAACAACTAACTGTTTTGAGTCTAGAAAACTTATACGGAATCACTGGTAAACACGGTATAAAAATGTAATTCAGATTTTCCATGGATTACGATAGCGGAAGAAGATACTTCGAAAGAGATAGCTCTAGTCCAAAAACTTGGGTCGCGCCCCAAAAGCCTATATGGTCGCACGAAGTAAGAATTTGCGGTAGGTTATACCAGCCGAACGTGCTCAACCAACGTTAGAAAATTCGTGCTTCCGGAGAAGCCCAAACCCCTGCATAACAATAGTTGTCTCTGGTTCCTGTTCCGTGATCTGTGTTCGCAGTTGTCTGGTTTGGATAAAAAACGGTATTTTTTGCTTACGCTGTTCCGTGTTTCGTGCTTTGTCGCTGTTCTGACGAAAAGACAAATTTAGGTTCCTAAGCATGTCTTAGGCCAGAAATCTGTTAAATTGCAAATTAAATTCCAAAACGACCATACTTTATCTTTATCGTTCTTTAATTTCTCTGCAATTTTCTATCTGAACAGTGATAAAACATGCTACGAGAGTAAGTTCCGTATTTTGCAAAACAAACAGCGGAACACAGAACACGGAACAGCTAGCGTACAAAAGCGGGAAAAATATAAAACAGAGAGAAAACAGCGAACAGAACAGGTACCAAAAATGCAACTAACAGTTAAAGTTTAACTTAAAAGCCGGATTGTTTCAGTATCTTGTACTGTGTCTTTATTACTTTTTAAACTCTGGTGTAGACTACCTCGAGGGACAATAAATAATACAACAATGATACAATTTTTTCTTCTAGGTCATGGAAGTCTTCAGCTTGAAGCTCGTCCGACGAGGCTACTATTACGGGTATAACAATACCGTCAACCCAACTTCAGCCAATGCATTTGGTACTGCCGCCTTTAGATTCGGCCACAGTCTCGTCCCTAATCATCTGATACGGTGTGACAAGTGGCATAGCCAGCTCAGGATAAGTAAGTTTTCCGTAAGAGTTCCCACGGCTTTTGTAATGGAATTTGTTGATTCCTTCAGATCCCAGACTCACTGCGAATCTACCGGGAAACAATGATGAATTTATTTTGTTGCAGCAATTCTCAGCTGAATTCTTTTGCAATAAATCTCAGCTGATTTAGCCCTCTAGCCTAGTCACATATTTGTTATTATGCCTGTTCTATTTTTATTTTATTTTTATTTGTTATATTTTTTCTTTACTTTTAAAGGCACTTTTTTTTATACAGAGGGACTGCTTACAACTCTTGCAAGTATTACATATGTTGAATTTATAAAGGTGATCTGGAAATCTTAAATTACCACAAATTATCTGGCATTCATTAGTTGCGTTTTCGCAGATACCATGGTAACCACGGTAACTGGATCTGCAATTAGTCGTTTTGCAGTTACCGTTGTATCCGATACCACGGTTGCTCTGTAAAAACGGCAATTGCCGAAATTGCGCTTTTCGAAGTCATCCTAAAGGAACAAGACCAAAGGTGTCGATGGGATCCCAAAAATCTAAGATTTGATCCAGACAACTGGGTCTTGTCTTCGCCAGATCCAGCCTTAGCCAGGCTAATCATCAGAGAAAACCAAGTTCAGGTATTCTGTCTATCTATCTATCTAAACCTCTATAAGCCATATCTGTTTTTGACGATACTGACCGAAACTTCCTGCTTTACTTCTGCCAAATTTGCGGTCTTGCCCGAATTCGAGCGAACTAGTCCAGCAAAAACAGAAATTCGGAAACGAATCCAGCGTATCTCCTTATCCCTATAAAGAACATCTTATCAACTTTAAATGAGACTTGCGGGTACAACCGGATTCCGGACTAATTATTTGTCCGGGTAAAAAATGATCGTCATATACGGACACAGCGTCTCTTCTTACCCCTAAATCTGTCATCTAATCAACTTCAGCTCAAACTTTTACTTTTAACAAACTTTCCGGTTTTTACCGGATTCCGGACGAACTACTTGTCCTGCGAGAAAATGATTTTCACCATCATGTCCAGCATGTCTTCTTGCCCCTAAATCAAACATTTAATAAACTTCAAATGAAAGTTTTACTTTTAACAAACTTTCCGGTTTTTGCCGGATTCTTGATGAACTACTTGTGCGGCGAGAAAATGATTTTCACCATCGTGCTCAGCATGTCTTCTTACCCCTTAATCCACTATCACATTAGCTGTTTAAAAATATTTTGTGCGTTCCTTAATTTGAACTCCCTCCCCCATCCCCAAATATAGGGCTACAGGGCCTATCTGTGAACTTGACCTTACTCTTGACCCAAAGAACCGTTACACCAAGTTTCATCAAAACATCTCATTCCCTTTCGAGAGTTATCGTGCTCACAGACGGACGGACACCTTTTGCGATGTCATAGGTATCCCTCCACTTACGTTTTGGGATCCCAAAAACTGATATCCAGTCACATTACTAAGTGCCAAAGTTCTTTCCCACCAATTTGACAAATCCTAGGCTCTATTGTTGGTGATCATGAAAATGAGATGACTATTTAAGATACTACGATCAGTTACCACGGTCGCACCGGGGTATCTGAATATCTGATACCACGATGACTGGCCAGATGCCGCGATAACTGCAAAAACACCTTTTAACCGTGGTATCAGGATACCACGGTAACTAAGAAACCGACTTTAGACGGTGGTATCAGATACCATGGTATCTGCAAAAACACAACTATTGGGTTCGTGAAACGGATTGTAAAATTACGGTATTGTAGTTACAAATGAGGGTGGCTATAGAGTGCTTTTCATCAGAAGACATAGGCCGTTAGTCTTTCCATAACCTACTATTGAACTGGTGGATCAACGTCCCATCCGGAGTTGTAACGAGAGACTCGACCAATGCTTTCAAAGGACGTTTGAACAATGAAACCATACTTGAACACACCACGAAGAATGCATTTACAAACATGGCCACGGAGAGCATTCTTCTCCTGAGCGTGACGTTTTACAAATAGGGATGTTCGTTTCTGGAGGTTTGCACATGCAGACTCCCAAGATAAAAAGCGCAATTCATTCAAATCTTCTACAGCGCTGGCCAGATCGTATTGGAGTTTCTTCTAGATATACGTTTGGGCTTAACTGGTTAAGAAATCTTCCAGAAGAAGGTTTGATTGGAGGCATTTGTTCATTTCTAAAAATGTTCGGTACTGAAATAAGGACAGATGCAAAATGGAGCAAAAATCATAGCTTGGAAACACTATTCCGTATTTGGATTCGGTTTTCTGCAGGCAATGTTAAGGGAAGTCATACAGATAGGGATGATTCTTGGTACTCTTCATTCAGGTGTCGTTTAAAGAATTAATAAGAATTCTTTGAACAAAACTTGCATGTGCCAAAATAATCTGTATTGTGAACAGCGCCTCCCGAAGCTTATGAGTGCGTCTTCCACCTAATTGCCGTAGTTACTACGCATGACGTCACGGATCCAGGCTTCTTGGCGTCAAGGCGGGAACGAACTTTCCTAATTTCAGCAAATATCGTGCCGCTGGCTGATCCGGCCAGTCACGTCACAGAGATCATAGTTACCACGCTAACTACGCTCCCGAGCATGGTAACCAAATAGTTAACATTTCGAAAAGGTTATAAAATACGAAAAGGTTAAATAGTTAACATTTCGAAAAGGTTGGAACGGTCAGCGTAGTAACTTTTCAAGGGGCTGGAATGAAAATAGTAATTAAGAGTTACTATTAGTATACTAAATCAGTTACTTTTCAAGGGGACGGAACGAAAATAGTAATTAAGAGTTACTATTAGTATACGTATAAATCAGTTACTATATAGCCCGTGGTATATTTTCTGCATTGTAGGTTACTGTAATTAGTATTATTGTTATTAAACCGCAAGACTAGTAACTAATATTCATGCATGTCACACGATTGCTGAGATCTCAAAAGGGTTCGACCTAAGACGACAGAAGGATGGGGACGTCCTTATTTCCGGTAGAAGCAAGAAAAAGGACAGATGAAAACTTCAGTGAAAGTGTAAATCGCTACCAACGCTCAGAGGAATTAACTCCTTTTTGGTTTTTGGCTAGTAATTACTAGTCGGACATGTTTGGGGGGGAGGGGCAAGGCATTTACGGACTGTTTTTGCAGGAAAAAAAACTGTTTTCAAGAATAAACGGCAGTTTTTAAACAAAAGTCGACTAATTTCCAGAAAAACCGACTGTTTTGACAAAAAATCAACTGATTTTTAGAAAAACCGACTGTTTTCATTGAAAAATCAACTGTTTTGGCCAAAAACCATGGCGCTTTGCGCTGACTCGGTTACTTTTTTTACCGACTGGCCGACAACATTGTGGGGGGGGGGGGGGCTGTCCACACACCATTCCCTTCAAAAACCCGAGAAAAGGCAAATTCGGACAAAATATTAGAAACTGGCAAAATACCTTCTGGGACTTCGCCCGTGGGAGTCTAATTCAGCCCTCTCGAAGAAGTACCACATAATCGATGCTTCCGCGAAGTGCGAAATCGTAGAGTGTTGTGCTAGATCCCGGGCTCTCAAAAACATATACGAATCGCCGTTGACTCGCCTAACGTGTCTGTAAGTTTTATAAAGTTTATGTAGTGTTTCGTTTTCTTTGTCTGTAATTCATTTTTCTTTCTTTCTATTACTCCGCTCTTTCATTTGTTGTATAGCGGGCCTCAATAAATTATTATTATTATAAGTTTATTTCCAGACATTAGTCTTCGGCGTGAGATGATGGACCCCGGAGCTGTTCACAATATGGGCGCTGTAGACCGACTGATGCTCGGGTTGTCAACCCAGCGGGCAATGAAGAGAGACGAGTATATTGTAGAAGAATTGACCAACCATCTTTTCCAGTCACCTAGTAAGTTACCGAAATTTCAGTTACCGGAATTTGCCGGTTTTCCAGTCACCTATTTATAGTAAATCTGACCGGAATTTCACGGCTGCTGACTTGAGCTATATGGACACACATACGGATAAGAGTTTGCGCGCGAAAATACGCATGTGAAATTATAGATGCGTCTTTTTGGATGTAGTTTCGGTGTAGTTTCACTGTATTTTGACGTACTTTTGTTTCAGTTATGAAAGTACAGTATGTGTGCCGTTTTATTTGTCCATTACACATACTGTACTTTCTTAACTGAAACAACTGTACGTCAAACTACAGCGAAACTACATAAAAAAAACGCACATTATGCATGACTATGGGGAAACGTACAAGTGGTTCGTCAAAATTTGTAGCGAAGGAGGAAACTCACACCCGATTGCGAAATCAAACTTTTTGTGCACCTTACATTTAAACAGGATTCTTTGGTCCCAGAGGGTCCTATTTGTGAACCAGTTACGAATAATCAGATCAGCGATCGATGGTGGTGATACACCGATTGTTTTTGGGATGCGCTGCCAATTGTTGGATCCGTTTCCCCATGGAATTCGTCATAGTAGTCATCAGTCTGCGAAGTCCTTTCAAAACCGGGTCAAATTTGTTTTCGTCTCGTATGCTCTGTCAGAAGTTTGATAACATTTAACATAGGGGTGCGCATCCTTGTATTAGATGTTATGTTCTTTGCCGTTAACCATTTTATGGTGGGTTTACACACTGCGTGAAATCCGAGCGTATTTTACGCACGTTTTGAGATAGAAAAGATTTCTAGCAATACGGACGTATTTAGATACAAAATGGACCGATTTCTCAAATACGTCCGTATTGCTAGAAATGTGTGCTATGATTTCGCAAGACATAGCACTTAAATGGGTCGTAACATCAGTATTTATTCAACCAATGTTTACAACGGCTACGTCAGCTACTATTCTTCATCAGCGATATTTCGGCCCTTCTTGGCAAGGGTCCTCGTCAGTCTGTCAATCCTCTGGATTGACAGAAATTGGAATGACTACCAGAGGATTGACAGCCTGACGAGGACCCTTGCCAAGAAGGGCTGAAATATCGCTGATGAAGAATCGTAGCTGACGTAGCCGTTGTAAACATTGTTTGAATAAATGTTTCAAAGTCAGCTTGGGCTCAAAGAATATTTAACATCAGTATTCTGGGCATACCAGCTCAAATTTAACAAAAGTATGTGCATTCGTGTGTTGAATGTCACCAAACTCCTGACAGTATGTTCGACATAAAAGTTTTAGGCAAAATTCATTCTCGGACAAGTGAAGTACAGTAAAGAGGCTAGCAGCTGTTTTTCCCGTGAAAAAATATATAAATTTACCCTTAATTGGAAGAGACTTTTGCGTTTACGTCATTTGCCGCACTGTTTTCTGCTCACTATGCGTTATAGTGTCCAAGACATTCTACTTCAATCAATCAATCAAGTTTAATCCGAATAGCTAAAAGCTAGACAAAACTTGCCAGCACGCTGGACTCCCAGGCGCAGAGGAGCTTGTTCGAGGCTCATTGGCCGACAGCTTGATTTGAGGCGGCGTCCCGGTTGGTGGCGTAACCCTATCAAGCAATCGCAGTTTCTGTTCATATGTCGGTCGGTCGCTCCGGGTTGTGCTAGTTTGGGCACTTCTAGATAAGTTAGGACGATGAAACTTGGCTGGCGTATCAGGGACCCGAAAGACTTTGATTAACCTGGAAATAGTCACTTCTCCGATCCGACCATCTGGGAGGGAGGGGGAATCTGGAAAATTTAGGTATGTAAAAATTTCGAAACGGGCCATCGGATCTTAATGAAACTTGATATTTGGAAAGGTCTCACTTCAAATCCGTGTCTCACTTCAAATCCGGACCGGATCCGACGACTTCTTGGGGAGTTGGAGGGGAAACCGGAAATCTTGTGAAACGCTTATTAGAGTGGAGGAATTGGGATCAAACTTGGCGGGAAGAAAAATCACAGGTCCTAGATACATCGTTGAAATAACCGTACCGGGTTTGGGCACTGTGGGGGAGCTTGGGAGGGGTCCAAAATCTGGTGACCCCGCGATTTCGGTACTTCCTGATATACTAGGAAAATGAAACTTGTCAGGCGTATCAGGGACCCAAATACACTGACTTGAGAGTAGTCGTTGTCGAGTGGAGGGATGGGGAATTCAGAATCTAGTAGCATGCTTAACTTCTGAACTGCTGATCAGGTTTGAATGAAAATTGGCAAGTGGAAACAGCTATCGTCCTAGATGTGCCATTTAAGTCTGGACCGGATCCGATAATCGTGGGAGGAGGGGGGATGGGTCACTGGAAATCTCGTGAAAGTCGAGGAATTGGGATGGAATTCTGTAGGATACGGATATAACCCCTAGGTACGTTCTTGACAGAATCAGACGGTATCGGGGGTCTTTCATGGGGAGTTGAGTGGGTTTCCCGGGATTCCAGTGAGGGTGAATTAGGGTACTTCCAGATGTGCAATGACGATAAAACTTGGCAGGCATATATTAGTGACCGGACCAAATTTGGTCGGGTCTGCAAGTCTATTAATAGACTTAAGGACCTGACATAATGCCCCAGGAAAAATTGAACCGATGAGGTTATTGGCCCCACTCGGGGATGTTCTTATCCGATAGGCTGACTAAATCTTGGTAGCGTCGAGCCGTGGGGAATTCAACCTTCGAAGGCGTATTCTTGGAGGTCGGTTCCTTTTCTTTGATATTTCCTTTATTAATCCCTTAGATTATAACTTGTCACAGTCAGCACGTAAGATTATATCCAAATACAGACATGCCTCTCGCTACAATAAACTCTCAGAATCATCTCTCAATTCCATCTACAAATCGTGTCTTTCAATTCAGCACTCGGAATCATCTGCCCACCTCGGCCTCACATCCAATTCCTATTTTGCTTACTTCGTAGGAGCTAACCTTTAATGTTCGCCTAACCACAGTCACTAACATCCGCGAGCTAAAGTGTAGATAACATGAGCCTCGAGAAGCGACAAAAGGATGTTGGTAAACCACGAAAGATTATTCTTAATAATACTGATCCCAAAAGCTCGAACTATTCCGACTATTAAGAATGCTAATTTTGTATACTTAATATTCTAAAATACTATATTCGTCACAAATTTCGGTTCTTGGATCCGACCACTTTTGGGGGAGTTAAGGGAAGGGGAATCCGAAAATTACTGACTTACAGGTTGCGAACGGGTGGTCCAATTCGCGTGAAACCTTACGGGCGACAAAAACTGATGGCCTAGAAGCAAAATATGTGTCCGTGTCGGGGGTGTTGGAGGGTAGGGGGGGGGGGGGGGACATGCAAAAAAAGTCCGCAAGTGCTCACACTTGGGCTGTGATAGTAAAGTGTTTATTACATTTTATACAAACAGCGTTAGAACCAAGACATTTCACATCTGTAATAACCAAACAAGTATTGAAATAACCTTATTAGGTCATCCCACAGTAAAGCTGTTAATATAAACAAACCGCATTTAGAAATCCATGTGGAAGATCTTGCCAGACCGGTTTCAGTTCAATACTGAATGTACTGCCAGCCAGTCTGACCCTTTAAGTTTAATCCTCTTTTCAGTTAGCAGGTAATAACAAGTGTATCAGCGAAAACAAATGTTCATTATAATAGCGTTTATTCATAATACGCAACGTTTCGACGCAGAACCGTACTCCGGTTCAGTCAGTAAGAGTTTCATTTTCTGTTTCCAGAAAAGTCTTTTGGAATGGACCTAATTGCCATCAACATCCAGAGAGGACGGGACCACGGACTTCCTCCTTACGTTGTTTGGAGAGAGAATTGTGGACTAACTCCCATTGTCAACTGGGGACAACTATTGTCGATTATGGACGATGATACAGTGGGGCGGCTAAAGATAGTTTACAGGTTAGTTTTAGTTTAAGACTGCTTCAAGGTTCAAGGTTATCTTTATTTGCAAAAAAAAAAAGTCTATCGTTATCACTTTCCGCTGCTGAGAGCAGAGCTCGAGCGCATACAGAAAAAATGAATAAAATCAAATTAACTTAAACATGAAGAATCATACCCAATAACATCCATCCGCTATATAATCATACAGCTAACCGAAAGCAAGGCCAAGGCACATTCACAATTAAACAAAAGTAAATATATAAATAATAATTAAAATTAAACAAGGATGGGAACGTCGATTGACTTTATATAAATAACAAAAAGATGCTGACTCATCTTTGAGTGAAGAACAATTGCGCAAGCGCTCAAATGTGTAGTGTGAAAGTAATATGTTTATTACCTCTTATATACAGTCAGCGTTAGAATCCCACTTTCAAAGCTTTTAATGTGACCAAACCGCATATGGAAATCCAAAGAGACCTATCAAAATGCGTATCTAGACCTATATATCCTCTAGTGTACCAGCTTAGAGTTTGATTCTAATAACTGGTCAAAGCTTAACTCATGGGCAATTTGGTCCAGCTTTTTTAAATTAAAAACTAATAAAATTAAAAGATGAGATCATGTTATTTTGAATATGCAAAGCACCTGCTCGACTTGTCGAAATTATGCCATTACCGTACATTGACTGAGAAGTTCAAAATTCAAGATGCAAGTATAACCCTTTTGGATGTTTCGTCGTCGCTATAAAAAAAAATCATTGATAACAGAGCCCAACCAGCGCACGACCTTCTCCACTGCTTCCTGGCCGAAGATTGAAAAGCAGTGTATTTTTCTGTGTCTTTATGTCTTTTATTTATTTTCTTTTATTTACTCCGCGTTTTCGAAATGGCGGGTTACAGATAAATTACTTACTTACTTACTTGCCCATGAACAGGCCCGATGAAATAATCATCTCAAAATAATAGTGTGAAGTTGTACGAAAAAGTAGCATGCAGTACCAAGTGATGCTACTACATGCTACTATAGCAAGACTGGATTATACTGGAGCAAGGCGGCATTCTACTGAATACTACTACTTAAGATTAGCCCAGTGTGAGATTAGCCCAGTGTGAGATTAGCCCAGTGTAAGTGCAACTTTTTCGTACAATTACCACACAACTACATAGGATACAAATTTATCATCGGGTGGAGGGTGGGAGGATGGTTTAACTCCACATATATATTCCCATCAAAAAAATAGACCATATGGGCCCAATTACCCCTGAACCAAGTGGGAATAGGGTTTGGGACCCCGAAAAGCAAAACGAGACCCGAATCCTCACAAGCCTACCAAGTTTTCACTTGATACCTGTTGATTGCTGGCACGGGTCACGAGCTTTACTCTTGGGTAACCTGTGCCCAGTTGCCCCATGAACAGGGTTGCCGTATGAAAGTACAACGAATTTCATCGTCCTATCTTCAGCTAGGTCTGGTCAATTAAGTTACGAACAAAATTCACTGGGCAATCTAGGCCCATTTGCCCCTGAACCGGGTTGATGTGGCTGGTGGAACCCTCAGAAGACCCCACTACCCACTAGTGTACCAAGTTTGAACTTGATACCTTTACTGGTTCACTAGTTATGAGCTCCACAAGAAACGGTGAAAACCGAAAACTGAAAGCTGCCACAGCGCTCGTAAGAGTGGATTGTTCATAAATGAACACTCCACTAAAGACGAAATGAAAACAAGACCCAACTCTTTTCACCCTCTTCACGCGATATCAGTGCAGAGGTGTGACTAATTAAAAGAAGAAGATTGCTTGTTTGAGGAAATTGGGTGGCCTTCAGTTGATTTTATATCCAACATTTTAGATCCGATTGTGTAATACTCTATATCTCCAAGTCCAAAACACGCCAGGGAACCTCGGGAAGATCGAGAAACGTCGCCCGAACGATGACTCAGATCCTGTGTCAACCAATAAACTGCGTCCGTTAGGGACAGATGTCGTGACGCTTCCGGCTTTTTTGCTAAGTACACGGCGATTCGTCATCGTCATGTCGAGTTAGTCGTCATGTTTACTCCGTTTCGCTACCGAATAATAATCGGATAATCCATTTAATGGTAGGTTTTTTTTTGGATCAGGCTGTACTATAAGATATAAGACCTTAAATTTTTCACTGAAAAATAACCTATGAGTGAAAACTGTAAATTGATTAGAAAGAGTAAGAAGAGAGTTATGTCTTTACGGGTCCTTAAAGCTGTTTTCTACAGAGGCGTTACTAGCCATGAAAAAAAATCAAGTGTCTTGACGGAAAATTGTGGCGCTTCGCGCCGACTCGGTATTTTTTACGTATAGCCAACTAAATTTAGGTGGATATACCAGGTCCCTGAATTTAGGACGTATTCGAGAAATTTTATTAGCACCAAAATCAGGCTTGGTTAAGGCCTCTGATGCATTGGAGAGACTTGGAGAGAACATTTGAAAGTAATCTTACGAATATATGATTCTAGGAACGTCGAGGACATCGACTTATTTCCTGGTGGAATGGCGGAAAAGCCAGTGATTGGTGGACTTGTCGGTCCGACATTTGCATGCATTTTGGGCCAGCAGTTCATGAACCTTCGACAAGGAGATAGATTCTGGTAATCACCTCTCTTTTTTTCAATCTCTGCCTACCGCCAAGATAGGTAGCCTGGTTACACACCTTACAATCTATCTTATGGCCGAGTGTACTTATTTGATGTTGCAAAGGGATAAGTCAGCAGAGGGCTGGTTTCCTGGGTGTAAACTTAAAGCACACCCCACTATTTACTGTTTATGTTCCAATATTCAACGCTATATGAATACAAAGCTAGGCTCTGCTTTAAAAAAAATATATCCATGGCCGCTGTTTTAAGCCTTTTCTCAGGCCCACCAACTTCTAGCAAGATTTGGGCAAAATTAGAAAAAACGGTTTTACGCATCAATAGCATGATACGAGATACACTCGTCCGGAGCATAGTGCGCACGGAAACTAGTGAATCGCGGCAAGTTTTAAGAATAGTGAGGTCTTATTAGTGTTAACATCCGGGTAACATCTCCGGGTTTAAGAACTAATGAATGATGCTACGGAAATAGTTTATATTGGTATATAATAGGGATAACAGGTCCTTTAACATTAGCCTGTTATCCGAGACCCGTGACACTTTGTGACGTCATGAAAGAAATAGAGAAATTCGAAATGTTGCAGAATATATTTTGTATATATACATGTAGAGAGAGAGAGCCGAGCGGCCAGCGAGGAAGAGTCCAGAGAAAAGTCCACAAATAGAAAATGTAGACTTCTTGTATGACGTCAACCGCCTCGGTTAATCGGCTGAGATTTAGCCGACACCGTTTCCTACAGCTATGTTTGAAACTTCGAAATGTGCTCTTCAGACTGTAGGGGTGCGAGCTTCTCCAAGAGTAGCCTTGTTCGTTGACAGTATTAAGCTAGTTTTACTAGTCGGAGCCGCTACTGCCCTTTCTTTGTCGATGAAAACAGGGCTCCTGCCTCAGAACAGGGCTCATCTCTCTACACTTAAATCTTTCCGTTTGGATACTAAATGCCTCCTCTGTAGTTATAAAACTTATATTCGTTCTCATTTAGAATATGCTTCACCGGTTTGGCATTCTTCTCTTTCTGCACAGCCCTCTGATCACCTGGAAAGTGTTCTAGGGACAGCAATGGGAGTCATTCTGGGTGGTCATAAAATTTCATATGAAGAGGCTCTCATTAAACCGGACGTTCCTAAATTAACTGACCGCAGAAATACTCTTTCAAAAGATATTGGAGCAAGGATAGTCTGTTGTCCTCAGATGAGCCGGCCCGTCTATTCCCCCCTCCCCTCCCGTTGTCTGTGCGTCGGTCCGAGAGGAACACTGGCAATCAGTTTTCTCCTTTCCTGCTAATCCTTCTGCCCAGTTTGTACGTAGTTTCATCCCATCATTTATTTCTGGTCATATCTTGTAGGTGTATTTGTTAATTTGTTCCCTTTTGTGTATTTCGTAAATATTTTATTCCTCTTCTAGCTTTAAGCTATTTGGAAATAAATGTGATTGATTGATTGAAAAAAAAAAAGAAAACAATCAGAACACAGATCCTGCCTTTCCTCGTTTTTTGCCGCGGTTTTATTGTACAATAAAACAAATAAAGATTCTAGCAACTATAAATATAGCCAAGAACAATTAAGCACCGGAATCTCCGTCTCCCTATCTCTGTAATACGACCATGCGAAGTCGAATATATTGCTATATATATATATATATATATATATATATAAATATAAGGTTTGAAGCCAAGCTAACCATTCATTACGAAAGAAATAGAAAACCGTGATTTTCGGGTTTTTTTCTTGATCAGCTAATTATCCCTCTAGGATGATGTTCGAGGGATAAATACAAAATTGGATATTCCGGTTGCACTTCCGGCAAACCGTCCTCAGCGAAAAAAACCCCAACTAAATCATAAAATCCAACACAATACCAACAGAAAAGTGATGCGGAACCACCAAAACATACAATAATATGTAACTAAAAACCAGAAGGACGATGCGGATTGAAACGACAAACAAATTCAAATAAAATAACGAATATAAAAATGTGCGTATGTAACTAAAAACCAGAAGGACGATGCGGATTGAAACGACAAACAAATTCAAATAAAATAACGAATATAAAAATGTGCGTGTTAAAAGTGTAAATGTACAAATCTGTGATTATTTTACAATTCTGAAGTCTGTGTCTATATAAAATTTACCAATTCCCTGGAAAATTGCAGAAGCTTTCACCCAGCAATTATATAATCCTTCGCGAACTGCACGTACAAATAATTTCACAGAACTGAACGCTTCTGACCAGATTCATGCCCGCGTGAAATAGCCTCCTTGCTCTGTATGCCCTCAGGGGTGCTGTGGGATAATTACGTATTCAGCGCTTGGTGAATTCTCATGTTCGCAATGTTGACTGCGAAAAGACTGCATTGAGAATAGTTGTTTATAGTTGTTTTCGCGATCCGACCATCGTGGGGGGCGTGGAGGGATGGGGAATCCAGAATCTAGTGGCATGCATAGCTTTTGAACGGTGACCGGATTTGAATGAAACTTGGTAAGTGGAAAGAGCTATCTTCTCAGATGTTCCACGTTAAGTCCGGATCGATGCGGTACTTGTGGGGGGAGTTGGAGGGGGTCACCAGGAATATCGTGAAACGCTTAGAGTCGAGGGATCGGGATAGAATTTGGTAGGAAAAACAAGCATAAGCCCTGTAGACATGTTCTTGACAGAACCAGATCTTACCTGGGCTCTTTGGGGGGAGTTGGAGGAGGTTTCCCGGAATTCCAGTGATCGCGAGTTACACTTCCACCAAGGACGATCTTGGCGGGCATATTACTGACCCGACCTAATAGACTTAAGAAACCGACACGATACCCTAAGAAAACTTTCGTTCGTGGCTAAGGGAATGGGAATCCGGAAATTACTGACTTTCCTAGGTTGTGAACAGGTGGTCCGATTCTACTGCAACTTTATGGGTGATTATAACTGATGACCTACATATGCAAAACGTGTTTTCGAACGACATCCAGCCATGGTTGGGGGAGCTGGAGGGGGGGTCGGAAACTTTTTGACGTGCACAAAAACCAAACGAATGGGATGCAAGTTGGACAGGACCGGGTTTATGCGTCCCAGATTCGTTATTTAGCGTCCGAATCTGTTCGGTCACGGAGGGGGGGAGTTGCAGTGAGAGTCTCGGAAATTCTGTGGCTCGCTGAGGGGTCACGAGTGGAGCGATTTTAATGAAACTTGGAAAGTAGAGAGATCATATGCCCTAGATGACATGTTTCAGGGTCCGGACCGAATCCGAGCACGGTGCTCGAGCAATATCCCGGAAAATGCTCAGATTCGAGTGAAACTTGATAGACGGTAACATGCTTTTCGTGTCCGAACCAGATTCAGCCGTGGCAGGGGGATTTGGAGGGGGGGGGGGGGGAAATAGTTTGGCAAGTCTAGGAATCAAACGAGTGGATCTAAACTTAAAAGGTAGACAAGTAGTATACCCTAGATGATCCGACGCAATGCCGGAAATACTCAGACTCGAGTGAAACTAGATATCCTATTTCTAGTTCCGTTGGTATTTTGTGACATTCTCATCTACTTTCTTGCATCGTCTACTCGTAACAAGTGCCATATGAGCTAGTAGCTCTTGTTTGTTTTAAGGTGAGATCCTAAGTTGTTTCACCAGAATCGTCCTTTGTTATTTTGCAGAAGATGGGGTCATGCGATTTTTCATCCAAATACGCTGTTTTTTTTATCACATATTGTCCTATATTTTGATGTGAAAAACCCTATACCCTATATATATTTTACCCTTAGGTCACTTCCAGGTATGTCTGAGGCCCATTAAATGATAGTAAAGTGATAGTACTATTACATATCAATACAGTCATGCAACTTTTTCGTACAGCTTTCACACAACTACACCAGAGGCGTTACTAGCCAAAATGTTTGGGAGGTGGGGGGCGAAGTATTTACCAACTGTCTGGTAATATTACCGACTGTTTCTGCAGAAAAACGACCGTGTTTCAACAACAAAAAATGACAGTTTTTAAAAAAAATCGACAGATTTTCAGAAAAACCGACTGTTTTGTCGAAAAATCGACCAATTTTCAGAAAAACCGACTGTTTTCATGAAACATGTTTTGTCGGCACATTTTTTAGCCCGTCGGCACAAACTGGCCGTCCCCCCCCCCCCCCCCCCAAAGGTAAATGGCAAGTTGCCCCTGCTTAGAAGTCAACTATGTAACCCATGTCTAAAATGTATGGACGCAAGTTCATTACTTCGTTTCCGTATTACCTTCACCCCGCGGTCGTGAGCTATTTCAAATTACAATGGATTCTGAGCGCGGGTGAAAGATGAGCATTTCGCATGGAATGCGCTCGGCAAGGATTGAATGGCAGTTAAGTTTGAGCTACCATCGAGGCAGCATGAGCGCTGCAGGAGTAGGGAGAGGACGCGAATTATTGGGCTGAGTATCGTTAATATGTTCTAGTGTAATTAGGTTACCACATCACATTCTTTTGTTGTACCTCTCTGCCGTAACGTCATGTAAATAAACCTATAGTTAGTTTTCCAAGATTTATGTAGTTATGTTCCTTCCCACGTCGGTCACGTTATTATTTGGTTAAGCCAACAACCGCTCGGTTGGTTTATCATTCGCTACCAGTTCTTATTATTATTATTCTTTTACTAAATTGTAAGAAGGTAACAATGGTGTGCAGCGTTGGTTCTGTAGTTTTGATTCTACAGACTTTACTGTATCTTTGAGGTACAGTAACGGAGTGAACGAATTTTAAAGTAAAAATCATGCAACTTGGAAAATAAGAAACAAAATTTGAAAACACGCAGAGATTTTTTTTTTTTTTTTTGGGTGTGGACCTAGTTTAAGGTATTAGAGTGTTTTTGTTAACATAGGCCTAAAGTAGAATGGAAAAGGTAGAGTCGAAACCGCTTACGCCGGACGTTGTTTTGAAGTTGTTAGATTCCCTTCCTTCGTATAGTGGTAAATCGGATGTCGCTGAGTTCATAAAAAAAGTTGCGATTATCTCGAAAATCGTAACATGGGACCAGCTGAAACTTTTTCTGGGTCTCAAGTTCGAGGAAGTCGCATTTTCTTTTTGGTCGGCGTCGGATCCTGACGATTTTGACTCGTTCAAAAGTTCTTTTGAGTCCCGTTTTGCCGGGACCAGTTTGGCTCGTAAGCTAAAGTACGGTAAGCTTTCTCTCATGCCGAATCAGTCACTGTTGGATTTCTGCGCATTAGTGAAGGAGTCGTGCGTAGAGAAATTTGGCGATGAAGCGACTGATTTGGTTATGTTGAATGAGTTGGTGAACGGGTTGACGTCACAATTTGCCAAATTGTTGCTACAGAAGGAGCCGGCTACGTTTGACCAAGCCGTGGAAATTTTGTCACGGGCGGAGGAGGTGGATTTGGCTCTGAAGTTGCGTTCTGATTGTTCGGTAAATTTTGTGGCGGAAGCGCGTAATCAGAATCGTAACCGAGGCCGAGGTCGTGGTGGTTTTCAGCCTATGGGATCACGTCGGGGAATGTCGTCTGTTCCGACGGCTAGCGGTAGTTCAGGTTCGAAGGTGAATACGTCGATTAGGCCTAGTGTAAATAAATATTCGGATGACGGTAAGCCTATTTGTAATCGTTGTATGAAGGTCGGTCACATTAAGAGAAATTGTCGCGTCAAATTATCGGGAGGTTTAAACTCCGTCGGTCGCGTTTAGCAGCAGGAATAAGCGGCGGCCGTGAGGAATCTGTACCTGCAACATCCCTAGGCGTTAATGAAGTTTATGTCGGTAGTTGGCAAGATTTGCCCATGGTGAAATGTTTTTCGGCGAGGGGTCGACAACTCATGTCTCTTTTTGATTCGGGAGCTTCGCGGTCATTAATTAGAGAGTGTGACTTCAAGAAATTGGACTCCAGTTGTGTGGTTGAGTATGAAGCCAGGAACGGATCGTTTCGGGCTATTACTGGAAATCCTTTGGAGTTTACGGCACGTGCATGTATTGAGTTGGATATTCGACACAAGAAAGTAATAATGGAAGTATTTGTGTGTCCGTCACTTCCATACCCGTTGGTAGTTGGTTACCGGGAAATGAAGTTAAATCGATTGATTTTTGATGCCGAAAATTGCGAAGTTTTGTTTAAAGATGATTTTAGTAAGGATGCAAGGGACTGTTGTGGTGTCGTTCTTGAAATGCCGCAGATAGAAACTACAGCAACAGGTGCAGAAGCTCTTAACGCCGTTGGTGTAAAAACGGCAGTAGCGGAATGGACGGTGCGTGTAGCCGAGCCGAGCTTTATTTCCCCGTGGTGTGTACAGCGAATTAAGGTGGTGGTTGAAACGAATAATTCTGATGCTAGTGTAGTAGATAAGTGTGTAGCTCCTAAGTTAGGTTACGTTGTGTCCGAGTTTAAAGGGAATGGTTTGGAAATTGAGGATCAGTTAACAGAAATAACGGACAGTGGTTGGTATGTGTTGGTTACAAACAATACAGAAAAGTCGTTTAAGTTAAGGAAAAAGACTGTCCTAGGAAAATTTTTTGAGATTTCAGAGAATGATTTAGTTACGGATCCAAATTTGATAATCAACCATGTTAGCGGTTTTGTAAATAGTTTTTCGTCTAGTGATGTTGCGTGTCCACCCGCGGAAGGTCAGGCCGATTTTGAGTCGCATCCTAACCCTAGAAATTTAACCCGGGATGAACTGTTTAAGTTGTTTAAAACAGATCACATAGAGTCGGATTTGGTTCGTGCAAGGTTGTCAGACCTTATTTTCCGATATAGAGACATTTTTGCTACCCATGAGACACATCTTGGTGCGTGTGACCTAATAGAGCATGAGATTAATACAGGTGACAGTGCTCCAGTCCGTAGCCGCCCATATAGCGTTGCACATTCGTTACAGCCGATTTTAAAAGACAAGATTGATACATTGCTCCTAGCCCAAATTATCGAAGAGTCTGAAGGACCACAGTTCGCCAGTAATTTTACTAAAAAAGAAGTATGGTGAGTGGCGTATGGCAGTGGATTACCGGGCTCTTAATAAAAATACGGTCAAGGACTGCTATGGATTACCGAAAATACAGGATCTTTTGGATAGAATGTCGCAGTCTAAGTACTATTCGTCAATGGACTTTTTTGCGGGTTATTATCAATGTTTGCTTCGAAAGGCGGATCGCGAAAAGACGGGATTCATAACCCCGTATGGCCTGTTTCAGTTTATTCGCGCTCCGTTCGGGTTAACTAACATGCCGCCTACGTTCCAGAGACTCATGGAAAGAGTATTTCGGTCCCTTTTGCACAAATTTTTGGAAGTCGTTTTTCTACGTGCTCCGCAAGCGGGAAAAGGCCGTTCATTGTCGAAAATCAAGTTTGAAGGTCCCTTTAGAGTCCTTGAGCGTTTGAACGAGGTTAATTACCGCATTAAGAAAATTGAGGAACGTTCAAAAGACCTTGGCTTTTGAACGTTCCTCAATTTATCATTATTAACGTTCCTCAAACACAAATACTTCCATTATTACTTTCTTGTGTCGAATATCCAACTCAATACATGCACGTGCCGTAAACTCCAAAGGATTTCCAGTAATAGCCCGAAACGATCCGTTCCTGGCTTCATACTCAACCACACAACTGGAGTCCAATTTCTTGAAGTCACACTCTCTAATTAATGACCGCGAAGCTCCCGAATCAAAAAGAGACATGAGTTGTCGACCCCTCGCCGAAAAACATTTCACCATGGGCAAATCTTGCCAACTACCGACATAAACTTCATTAACGCCTAGGGATGTTGCAGGTACAGATTCCTCACGGCCGCCGCTTATTCCTGCTGCTAAACGCGACCGACGGAGTTTAAACCTCCCGATAATTTGACGCGACAATTTCTCTTAATGTGACCGACCTTCATACAACGATTACAAATAGGCTTACCGTCATCCGAATATTTATTTACACTAGGCCTAATCGACGTATTCACCTTCGAACCTGAACTACCGCTAGCCGTCGGAACAGACGACATTCCCCGACGTGATCCCATAGGCTGAAAACCACCACGACCTCGGCCAACCGTTTGAAGCCAGGGGTGCTGCGTTCGCCCTGGAAATATGACGCGCCGCAGGAGCAGCAGATTCTTGACGAGGGGGAAGAGGGCACGGACGTTGACAGTAGGACGAATGAGGAGCATGTTGGGGATACAACTAACCGTAGTGTAGCTACTAACCCTAACACCGCTGACTCATTTGACAACTTACTAACCCCTCACCCTTCACAAGAACCGAGACCTGGGAGTCAAATCCCACTAAACGTGACTCCGACAACTGACCGTAGACAAGTACCGACTATGACAAGCACCCCGTACCACGATTTCGAAAAGTCAGACAGCGTAGATTCACGCGACCTGAGTTCTGGTCTTCAGCCTCGATCTTTATTTGTTAGTGTGGATGAGGAGCAGAACTCAGATGGAGAAGAGCTGGCGGTTTAATTACAAGTCTCGGAAAATGAGACAAGCTCTTCGCCAGAAAAACTTGGGGGTATGAGTAGCCGTGCTGATAGCGAAGTTGCGAGTCCGCCAAATTTACGCCCATCGCGTATTGTTAAAGTCCCAGACCGATTGGGATATGAAAGGTTGGGGGGCGCTAATGTTGTTTCGGCAGCCCCGATTGATAAGAATTTAGTACTGTCGCTGTTACAGCAAATTATGAAAGACTAGATTTATCTGTATGTATATAATGTAAATATGTGCCAAATATTAAGCGTTTCCGTTTGCAGATCCTTCTACATGTGAGCATCGATGCTACCTAATTCCAAGTACTGCAACCACGCCATCTACATGAGCCACTGGGACGAGAGTACGACAGTTTAAGCGGAGATGGACGTCGGACCACCATATCAGGCTACTCAGCAAAATTTTCTCACTCACCCGCCACGCACGTCATAACGTTTTACGTCGCTGCTGAAGGTGCAAGATTAGCACCGGTTCCAGAATCCTGTTCGTGATGCACTAGTCATTGGTGCCGAGATGTCAATAACGTCGCCCATAACGTTCTACGTTGCTGCTGAAGGTGCAGGATTAGCACCGGTTCCAGAATCCTGTTCGTGATGCACTAGTCATTAGTGCCGAGATGTCATTAACGTTGCCTATAACGTTCTACGTTGCTGCTGAAGGTGCAAGCTTAGCACCTGTTCGAGTATCCTGTTCGTGAGGCACTAACCACGTTGCCAAGTTGTCATCAGCTACTAAACGTCACGTTCCTATGGCGGAATGGCGCAAAGCGCCTGCTGTATGCTGAAGCTGCTGCTGAATTCGTTGCCAGCCAACTGTAACCATTTCTGGCCGAGGAGGCGAAGTAATGCTGGTGCCCATCCAAAATGCCTAGCAAGCTGCATGTCGTCTCGACGTTGCAAGCCACCCATCACCCATCTGACGTTCCCGTGAGCGGAGATTTCAAGAGTGCTGAAATACACTTAGCGCGTTTCCCGTTGCGCACACTGCTAGCCCTTGCAGTTTTCCAAATTTCGAGCTGAGTGAGCCTATGTCCGAACCCGTCCGAAGATGTCAGCTGTGAAATTATCCAGCCAAACGTACCTGAAGCTGGTATCCAGCCAAACACATCTGAAGCTGTTGCTGTTACCAATGAAGCTGAGGTCGTAATCCTGTTGTCATCGTTGATGTTGTCTCTGTCGTACTGTGTTAAGTGAAGTGGCTTTCCTGATGAACAATCGGCAAGTTGGACTTGGCGGTGTGGTCAGTGCTTGCGGTGTAGGGTAGTGTCGGTGTTCTCAAAGCAGTTAGATTTTTTTTTTTTTTTTTTTCTAGCATTTTAACATGCTTATGATTGACTGTGATCGGTTGAACTTTGCGCACGAGTGAAAAAGCCTGGGGTTTACTGGACAGATTCAGGTGGAACCCAAATATGAATTATACCTTGAGCAAACAGTGATTCCAGCGCGCAGTAGCGCTGACATCTGAACTATGTTATTTATTTAGGTTGTTTTGTGTAGGCCATGTGTTAGGGGGTGGTGTTGCGGCGAACCGGGTCGGTTCTTTGATAGGAGGGAGGTGTAACCCATGTCTAAAATGTATGGACGCAAGTTCATTACTTCGTTTCCGTATTACCTTCACCCCGCGGTCGTGAGCTATTTCAAATTACAATGAATTCTGAGCGCGGGTGAAAGATGAGCATTTCGCATGGAATGCGCTCGGCAAGGATTGAATGGCAGTTAAGTTTGAGCTACCATCGAGGCAGCATGAGCGCTGCAGGAGTAGGGAGAGGACGCGAATTATTGGGCTGAGTATCGTTAATATGTTCTAGTGTAATTAGGTTACCACATCACATTCTTTTGTTGTACCTCTCTGCCGTAACGTCATGTAAATAAACCTATAGTTAGTTTTCCAAGATTTATGTAGTTATGTTCCTTCCCACGTCGGTCACGTTATTATTTGGTTAAGCCAACAACCGCTCGGTTGGTTTATCATTCGCTACCAGTTCTTATTATTATTATTCTTTTACTAAATTGTAAGAAGGTAACAACTAACTTATGACCCAACTACAAAAGTTATCAATATAATAAATTATATAATAAATAATAAACAAAATAATGATAAATTGTCACTATTAGAAACACTCCCAAGTCGATTCCAGCTGGGAGTCGTGACTAGAAATATTGTTGTGCGGTCCCATATATTCCCAGGAATAAGTTCAGGAATGGAGATAACAAGGACTAGCCCTATCCCAGGATTCTCTGTAGGTCAAGACGAGCTACGGGGGTTTTAGGTGACCAAACCACATGAGGAGTACGGGTAATAATGCGCAGAAATAGATGTTCTCGGCTGTTTTTTACCGACTGGCCGACAGCATTGGAGGGGGGGTCCCCCCCCCCTCCAAAGACAAGCTGAATCCCCCCCCCATTCGTGAACTACACAGGCTACACATTTTTCATCCGGAACGGAGGCTCTACTGGCTTATTCGTTCTTGATATATTAACTCCCGCGTTGCTTGGTGTAGTGTCGATGACACATGCATCTCGTCACCACTTTAGCGTCTGAGAATTTTTATTGTTCCAGGTATGAATTGGGGGACCAACCGAGCTCCTTTACCGAGTCTCAGCTTCGCGAACTTCGCAAAGTCACCCTTGCAAGGATCCTGTGCGACAACCTTGACGATGTGGATACAATCCAGCCATGGGTCTTCCTCAAACCAGACAATGAAGTGTGAGTACACTGAGCGATTCTCTATATTCCATTCTGAGCCGCCTTGAGGTTTAATTCCTATTACAATACTCTTGATGACTATCTCTCCCAGCCGATGCAGAATCACCGGTACCTGCAGAAGAAATGAAGAAACGGTGTCACAGCTGCTCCGAAAGATCGCCGTGATAGGATTTGAGTCGTCGAGTCTGAGTCGTTACGGACACGGTTACTCCTTCTTCCCGAGGATCACTGACGTGTTTGGAGTTAGCCTTATAGAATATCCCCCAACGGCTATAAGCTAACATTGCAGTGCGGCAACATCACAGATTCCTACAGATTATCTGCCAAAAAGAATCTTTTTCTGAACATTTCCAAATTGGGTGGATTAGCGTATTAATTGGTTCCCATTCTTTCTCGAATTTGGTAATTCACGCAACTTTAGTTTAGTCCGCATCTATTTCACCGCATTCGGTATGTACATTAGCAAGTTCGGTGATTTGATGTATTTGTTTCCCGTTCGAAAAGACAACCTTTTCTAATTAGAACAACGTTTTTTGTTGAAGCCTTCAACTACAACTTGGATTTACGATATTTTCCTGAACAAAGGACATCGATTGTTTTAAGCAAATAAATTATACAATGTTTCTTCTCATTATACGGCCTGAAAAATGGCTTTAAATACAGTCAGTCATTCATTCATTGTTTTTTTCATGTTTTTTAATACATTTTTGCCCCTCATAATCAATGGTTAAAAAGTATATTTTTATAACTCTAAATAATAATAATAATAATAATTTATTTTTAACCCACTACAACATTCAAGAAAAAGTGGAGTAATAAGCTAAATAAACAAAAAAGAAACCAAAAAGAAAGAAAATCCCGTACGGAAAAAACGTCATCAAAAAATAAAAAAAAAATCATGATTAGCAATTATGACATATCATGATTAAAATCATGACAAAAATCATGATTTTTGTCATGATTTTTGTCATGATTTCTTAGTGACTAAATGTCATGATTTATTGACGGCTAAATCATGATTTAGAAAGTCATGACTAAGCTAAATGACAACTAGAAAAATCATGAACAACACGTACATGATTTGTGAACAACATAGTCATGACTTTTTCATGACTTTAATGACAAAAATCATGATTTTTGTCATGATATTTATCATGACTCTTTATATCGAAAATCATGACTTTTTTCGTGATTTGCTTTATCATTTCTAAAATCATGACATATGGAAAATCGACAAAATATCACACATGAGATCATGAAACTTGAATCATGACTTCATTTTGACATGTCATGATTTTTGTCATGATTCTTAATAAACGAAAGTCATGATTTCTTGGTGATGATTTTTGTCATTTTTAAATCATGACGTTTCGAAAATCAGTAGAAAAATCACAAAAATTGAATCATGACTCTATTTTGATACTTCATGACAAAAGTCATGATTCCTGTCTTGATTTTTGTCATGATTCTTCGTAAACGAAAGTCATGATTTCTTGGTGATTTGACTTGTCTTTGTTAAATCTTAAAAAAAAACCCTTAAAACTTGAATCATGACATGTCATGATTCGCAACAAATGAAAGTGACTTTCTTGGTAACCTGTTTTGTCCTTTCTAAAATCATGACATTTCGAAAATCAGCAAATTGACCTTAAAATCATGAAAAATAAATCGTGACTTTTGTCTGATTCTTAATAATGATAGTCAGGACTTAAAATCTCGACTTCATAATCGATACAATAACGAATTGTCATGACAAAAATCACGAACGTCACAGTCTGGTCAAATTAGTATAACCGCATGTATTCAGTTGCTTTTGTGCAAAATGATCTTGATTTTGAATAACATTCTTTTATTCTTTTGTAGGCAGGAAAGCAAGACGTATAACAATTTTTGCTGGGCCTGGCTGCGAACGTTTTGCTGCGCTTGGATGACCTCGATGGCTTTATCGCCATCGCATGCTTTATTTTTGTTATGCTGTGGTGACAAAGTCTGCTTTGCTATTATTTCTTCATATTAAAGTAACGGTCTTTTCAGTTCTCGCATGCTTCTTGTGGTCGGGCGCTGTATGTGGGCCTGCACGTGGTGAAGGAAAGTGGATGCAGGGTCCTATCATAGATGGACCAAAACATGCATGAAGTTGTGCCCTGTTGGTCTTGCGAGCGGTCGAGCGATGTGTCTGCGAGCTCGACAACGTACTAGCTAGTGAACTAAAACTTAAAGGAGCTTCGTTTATGGATGGACACGTCTCAGCTATTAAGTATACATGCATCCAGAAACATGCTCGTCATTAGACCTCTCTGTTCCGATATCCTACAATTCACTTTCAGATGAAAAACTGGCTTATATAGTCCAAAATTAACGATATGGACTTTCAGATACGCACAAACATCAAATAAACCAGGAACAAATGTTTCAGATAACAGATCACACAATTTTGTATGATTTCTTTGACTATTAATCCACACAATCGGGCCTTTGTAGATCTGTTCTTTGTCAGTGTTTGTCAGACAGACGGACGGTCAGTCGGAGTACTTTTAAGACGTCATAGGTGGTCGGAAAAATAGTTAACTGGGAAACTAAAAGCAAGTTACGATCAGAGATGGGCGAAACCGATCATGAAATGATTAGAGTCCGAATCCAGGGGTAGACATCACTGAGGAGGGTTGGTGGTCGAAATCAAATCTTGGATTGCCTAAGCCGACTGTGTAGAATTGGGAAACGGATGCTAGAAGGATCTAGACTAGAAATTTGGTGGGATTCGTACGAGTGAGGGTTATACAGAATCGGATTCGCCCATCTCTGATGACCGGTGCATCTTTATGAGTCACGAATACATCTTCGTCGGACACAGATGAAACTTCTTATTGATTAAGAAACGGCTAGTACCAAAATTAACGACATGGACTAGGGCTTCCAGATATATCAACACCAAATAAACCACAAAGAAATGTTTCAAATGCAGCATTATTCATGCAGTAATTATTCAAAGTAATAGATACAGGCGAGTATTCCATAATAGAAACGTAGAACGAGGCTATTAATGAAATAATATTTAAGTTTTCAGCCCCTTATTAATAACAAAACCGAAGTTGATGAAAATGCAGAAAAAACCTTTCCTGTCATCGCCCCAATCGTGCAGCAAAAAGAGCGTCCGTGTAAAAAATTTAATCTCAGGACTAGTTTTTTCAATATAGTGGTATTTGAAGGTAATTTACTTTAATAAGATATTTATAGTCGGTAGAAGCTTCAGTTATTTGTTACAGGTTTTTATAATTCCCCGACGTTGACCAAGAGGATTGACAGCCTGACGAGCACCCTTGCCAAGAAGGGCCGAAATATCGCTGATGAAGAATCGTAGCTGACGTATCCGTTGTAAACATTGTTTTGAATAAATGTTTCAAATAATCTGTACAACGGATACGTCAGCTACGATGCTCGTAGGGGAAAGCAACAAACCTGTAATCATACATCATTACAGGTTTGTTTCCTTCCCCGACGTTGACCCTGAAGATTGACAGCCTGACGATGACCCTTGCCAAGAAGGGCCGAAATATCGCTGACGAAACATCTTAGCTGATGTATCCGTCGTATACATTATTTGAATACATGCTTTTATTCTTCTCGAATTATCATGGGAAGAACCAAGTTTGTCGAAATCGTTAATATATCCGGTACGAATCCGGGCCTACAATGCATCTGCTAGATTCTAACGTTCATTTTAGAGTGAACTGAGGAGCTACAACATAATTTACCCCTACTTTACTTTTAATTCTATGTGCAAATTAACATTTCCGCATAGAATTTTGCCAGAATGATCCGGCCTCTATAGTGATAGGATCTCCTGCCGGAACTGGATTTGAAGAATCCGGATTTTGAAAAAAGACCGGATTTCGAAAAATATTTCCGGAAATACGAAGAGTCTGGTCATTGAAGATCTTTCAGGGTATTTTCTGATGAAGTCTTGATTATTGGGATCTTAAAACGTAAGTGGAGGGATACCCATGACATCGCAAAAGTTGTCCGTCCGTCGAATGAGATGTTTTGATGGAACTTGGTGTGAGAATTGTTTGGTTCAAGGGTAAGGTCAAGTTCGTAGATGGGCTCTGTAGCCCTAAATTTTTTACAAATTACGGCCAAACTACTCAACTTCAGACAAAACTGTTGCTTTCAGCAAATTTACTGATTTTGGCCGGATTCCGGGCGAACTATTTGTCCGGCTAGAAAATAGTTTTCATACACTGATCCAGGACGTCTCTTCACGCCTACATCCAACCTCTAATCAACTTTCAGTGGAACTTTTACTTTCAACCATTTTTCGGTTTTGGACGGATTCCGGGTGAACTGCTCGTCCGGAGAGAAAACAAATTTGAATATAAGGATTCAGCAAGTCTGCTTACCCCTGTTTCAATACCTCTAATCAACTTCGAGTAAAACCTTAACTTTAACAAATTTTCCAGAAATTCTGCCGGATTCCGGGCGAACTATTATTCTGGTGAGAAAATAACTGTCATCTTCGGATTCAGCATGGTTTCTTACCCCTAAATCGACTATCTCATTAGCTTTTAAAAATATTTTGCTAGCCCCGACACTTGAACCCCCCCCCCCCCACCCCAAATATAGATTTACGGAGCCCATCTGTGAACTTGTCCTGTTCTTTTACCCATAGTTTCCCCACACCCAGTGTGAACAAAATCTTGTTTTTAACACAACCCAACAATCGTGTTGCAAAATACTCAAATTCTATGCATTTTCTTTGTTTTGAATTTGCTTGCGGATTACAACAAGGAATACGAGCTCAGGTAACTATGAGGAGGAATTATTGAGAAACAAAGATAGGTTTAACTAGAAATACCGAAGCAAAATTTATATCTTCAGTGTGTAAACTATTCTATAAGGTTCAATCTAGTATGTTTATCATATTTGTGGGTCCCTTTTTAAGCCAGATAGATTTTTCTCAGGAAGATTTCTCTGGATATTTGAAATCTTGTGTGAGGTTGGGTACCTCTCCTGTATCACTCCACTTATGTTTTGGAAAAAAAAAAAAAAATAGTTCTTAGGTATACTACTGAACTTTCTATAGAAATTGCTGGGTATAACCAACAATAGGCATGGACAAGCAATATCATAGGCTAGGTAACTTGATCTCCTTATAAGCAGGACACACATCAACAGTAGGGAACAGAGAATCGAAAACTCAAATATCAAAGCCTGTGTTCGTTCATATCAACGGAATAGTACGAAACATTAGATAACAATAAAATAATTAAGAAACATACCCATAATAAAATTAGCGCCAACGCCTTTCATCAGCAAATTTGAATCAAATCTAAACTGCGCGCTAAAAGCAAAAGAGTCATGGCGCGGATTGAACTTAATACCTCTGTAGTTTTCGAAATCCCTCTCACGGTTTGAACCAAGCTACAAGGAATAATCAGTCCTGCATTCCTAACCCAAAGGCAATGGTTTAGGTCTGCTAACAACTGACCGACATGGTGATGCTTTAGCACGTACGGGGCAGTTTTATGGCACCTGAGAATTGCGGGTTCAACGAAAATAGTTTTAATTTGTACTAATTCCGGCCAAATTTCCAAATTTCCGACCGATTCAAAACTTTCATGATTCGTTATTAGGATTTTAGAGATCACAAAATTTCTACCGCTATGATCTTTCATGATTTCTGAGATCACGACGGCTTCATTCCTCACTGAAATGATCTGTTATTGGTAAATCAAAATCATAATTCTTCTCAAAATGATTAGTTTATGATATTTTGAATCATAAAGACTGAATCATATTTTTCATAATTCGTGGTTACGACTTTTTATGATTTCCAAGGTCACAAAACTTATATCACTAAGATCTTCCTTGATTTTTAAGATCACGACGGCTTAAATCATCATAGAAGTGATTTTTAATGATTTTTTATAATCATTTAAGTTCCAATTATGATCTTTTCAAGATCTTTTGAAGTCACGAAGACTAAATCATAAATGCCTAACTCCTGTTCATGATTTATTATGATTTAGAGAAAACATGAATACAAATTATCGTGATTTTCCGATAAATAATTATGACTATTGTCTGATCATGACTTTTTCGTGACATCAATGTCATATAAAAGGAAAATCATGATTTTTCCATGATTTATTTAAATGGGAAATCATGATTTTCTTATGACATTGTGTGACATTTTAATGAGTTTTTCCGTACATCATGCTTTACTTTTGTTATGCTGTGGTGACAAGTCTGCTTTGCTATTAATTGTTTACATTCTATTTATATCTATATTATATACCATTCTAATTATCATCTTCGGATTCATCATGTTTTCTTACCCTAAATACCCCAACAGTACCTCATTAGAAAAGTCATGTCTCCCAAAATACTCAAATTCTATGCCTTTTCTTGGTTTTGAAGCTGCTTGTGGATAACAGCAATGAATACGAGCTCAGGTAACAATGAGGAGGAACTGTTGGGAAACAAAGATAGGTTTAACTAGAAATACTGAAGCAATGTTTATTTCTTCAGTGTGTAAACCATTCTATTTATATCTATATTATATACCATTCTAATTATCATCTTAGGATTCATCATGTTTGCTTACCCCTAAATAGACACTCTCATTAGAACAGTCATGTGTCCCAAAATACTCAAATTCTATGCCTTTTCTTGGTTTTGAAGCTGCTTGTGGATAACAGCAAGGAATACGAGCTCAGGTAACAATGAGGAGGAATGGTTGGGAAACAAACATAGGTTTAACTAGAAATATTGAAGCAATGTTTATTTCTTCAGTATGTAAACCATTCTATAAGCTTCAATCTAGTATGTTTGTCATATTTGTGGGCTCCTTTTTAAGTGGGATAGATTTACCTGGAAATTTGAAATCTTGTCTGAGGTAGGGTACCTCTTCTGTATCAATCCACTTATGTTTGGGAAACAAGTAAATAATAGTTCTTATGTATACGACTGATCTGTTCTATAAAGTGCTGGATATAACCAACACCAGGCATGGACAAGCAAAGCAATATCATAGGATAGGCTAACTTGATCTCCTTATAAGCAGGACACACATCAACAAAAGAGAACAGAGCATCAAACACTCAAATATCAAAGCCTGTATTTGTTCATATCAACGGAATAGTACGAAAAACTAAACAACAATCAAATACATAAGAAACATACCCATAACAAAATTAGCGCCAACGCCTTTCATCGGTAAATTTGAATCAAATCTGAACCGCGCGCTAAAAGCAAAAGAGTCATGGCGCGGATTGAACTTAATCCCTCTATAGTTTTCGAAATCCCTCTCACGGTTTGGACCAAACTACGAGGAATTACCAGTCCTGTATTCCTGACCCAAAGGCAATGATTTAGGTTTGCTGACAACTGACAGACAAGGTAATGCTTTAGCCATGAAATCCAACTACTTGGAACGTATGCAGCAGGTGTTATGGCACCTGAGAATTGCGGGTTCAACGGAATTTGTACTAATTCCGGCCAATTTTCTAGACAAGACCAGCAAATGCAGTCTTGGTGATCTTCACTTTTCCGCATTGAAATTCGAAAGAAAATTAATTTCACATGAATATTATAGCGTTTCTTTTGGACAAAAGAAAGAATACAATTTTAAAGATAAGCAAAAAAAGCTCGCCGTCGAACGCTCAGCTGTGAGAGGCTACTAAGTAAAATTCGAACATCTTTCTTGGTCAGTTCACGTCACCACAACATTAGACCGAGGGCTCCCCCCCCCCCCCCCCCCCCCCCCCCCCCGAATCAAAGTTCCGTGCACATATTTGAAGCACAACGCTTTAGATGGGTTGTAGCACCAGTTTCTAAAAACTTCCCGGTATGATCTGTTTGTGATTCTGAAAATGATAAAGACTGAGCCACAACTGTCAAAATTAATGGTCATGATTCATTTTGATGTCCCGTATCACACGACTTCTCAATATGACTTGTTTACCGATGCGAGATTACGATTTCTTATGATTTCCCAGGTAACAAAACTCACATCGCTACGATCTTGCATAATTTGTAAGATCACGACGGCTTGAATTATCACAGAAGGGATCTTTTAATGATTTTTCAGAATCATTAAAATTCCAATTCTGATCTTTTCAAGATTTTTGGAGTCACAAAGAATAAATCATACATGCGTACCTTATGTTCAGGATTTGTTTATGATTTGGAGAAATCATGAATATGAAATATCGTGATTTTTCTGATAAATAATTATGACTATTGTCTGATCATGACTTTTTCGGGACACCAATGTCATACACAAGGTAAATCATGATTTCTCCGTGATATTTTTAATGATAAACTTGGAAACAATGAATTCTTATGACAGTGTGCGACATGGTACTCGACCACGCGCAAGACCAGCATGCAACGACAGATTGAGTTGACACGAAGTCCACTGCATGCAGTGTTTTCGCCCGTCAATGGGAATTGTGCGTCCATCTTCCTCCACCACGTGCAGGCCAACATATGCAGGCCCCAACTACGAGAAGCATGCGAGAACTGCAACAGATCTAGTTGTCGGATTTTAATATGTAAAGCAATAAATCGCAGTTAGTCATTCACCAGGGGCAACAAGAGCAAAGATGCAGATAGGCAATAAGTTGAGGGATATGCCGCTATCTGCTATGCTTACCTACAAATGAATAAAAAAATATCGGAAATCAACAAGTCATTATTCGTAAAACCTGGCTTTCAATATTAATATGACCTTTGTCTACGGTATGACAAAAATCATGATGCAAGGTGAATTTATGATTTCTGAAACATGAAGACTGGATCACAACGTTCATAGTTCATGGTTATTAGTTCCTGTGTCAAACAATTTACGGTGCTAAGACATTTCGTGATTTATAAGATTGCTACACCTAGAGTCAAAATCGAGATGATATTTTAATAATTTATCAAAGTCATAAAACTTCCGAATATGATCTTTAATGATACCAAGATCACAAAATTTCAGGATATGTGATACTTTTCTGATTTTCAAGATCATGACGGCTTATGTTAGCTTAGAAATGATCTCTTGATGATTTAAAAAAATCATAAAACTTTGCAATATGACCTGGTTATGACCTGCAAGATCATAAAGACCGATTCAAAACTTTCATGATTCGTTATTATGATCTTTGAGATCACAAAATTTCTACCGCTATGATCTTTCATGATTTCTGAGATCACGAAGGCTTCATTCCTCAGTGAAATGATCTGTTAATGATTAATCAAAATCATAATCCTTCTCAAAATGTTTAGTTTATGATTTTTTGAATCATAAACACGGAATCATAACTTTCGTAATTCGTCGTTACGATTTGTTATGATTTCCCAGGTCACAAAACTTATATCACTACGATCTTTCACGATTTGTAAGATCACGACGGCTTAAATCATCACAGAAGTGATTTTTTAATGATTTTCAAAATCATTTTAAGTTCCAATTATGATCTTTTCAAGATTCTTTGAAGTCATGAAGACTAAATCATAAATGCCTAACTCCTGTTCATGATTTATTATGATTTAGAGAAATCATAAATATAAAATATCGTGATTTTTCTGATAAATAATTATGACTATTGTCTGATCATGATTTTTTCATGACATCAATTTCATATAAAAGGAAAATCATGATTTCTCCATGATTTATTTAATGATAAAATGGGAAATCATGATTTTCTTATGACTTTATGTGACATTTTAATGAGTTTTTCCGTACGGGATAACTCAACTACGAGAAAAACATTGTAGAAGACCATGGAAAGGATCAAGGTTCGAAACTGCAGACCCGGATAACCCCTCGTGTAGCAAGGCCAGCTTTGCCGTGACATCCGAAGCACAACTCTTACTAGAGAATGATCTATCCACAATGAAACAGCTGAGAAATTTCTTTTTTCGAAAGCACCATTACTTCCAAGTGAAATAAGCGATTTTCTTGTTCGCGCTTGTCGACCCTATACAGCCTTCCTGCTGTCCGACGCGGTGTCTGGGCGCAAAATATTTGAAAACTGAATGAGCCGTGGTTAACAAGTCAAAAGGCTTCGATGGGATCCTAGACATTTACTATTTGATCTAGACCACGGGGTGGTGGCGATATCCTGTCTTCGCCAGACTCCTTGAACATTGTGACTATTAAAATTTAGGAACAGGTTAAGGGCCAATGGCTAATCATCTGAGAAAACCAAGTTCAGATATGGATTCAGCATATCTACTTTGACGAGCGTTGACGAAATTGATAAAAACTTCCTGTCCTACGTACTTCTGCCAAATTTCCGCCTTTCGGCTCGATTCCAGGTGAACTACTTGTCCGGCAAAAAATAAAGCTAAAAAAAAAGTTCAGCATATCTCCTTTATCCTTCATCGAACCTCTAATCAACTTCAGATAAAACTTTTAATTATACAAAAATTTCCGGTTTCAGCCGGATTCTGGGTGAACTTTATGTCCGGGCTGAAAATACTTGTCATATACGGATTCAGCATGTCTTCTTAGTCCTAAATCGAACATCTAATCAACTTCAAATACAACTTTTACTTTTGACAAATTTCCGGTTTTGCCCGGATTGCGGGCGAATTACTTGCCCGCGTAGAAAACGATTGTCATATACGGACTCACTGTGTCTTCTTACCCCTAAATCGAGCATTAAATTCAAATATAACTTTTACTTTTAAGAAATTTCGGACAATCCGGAATGAACAGATCCGGACGAACTAATTGTCCGCCTAGAAAATTAATTTCAGATATGGATTCACCATGTCTTCTTTTCCCTAAATCGAACATCTAATCAACTTCAAATACGACTTTTACTTTAACAAATTTTCCGGTTTTGCCCGGATTCTGGGCGAATTACTTGTCCGGCGAGAAAATGATTTTCATATACGTCTTCAGCATTTCTTCTTACACCTGGATTGACTATCTTATTAGCTGTTTAAAAATGTTTTGTTCGCCCCTTAATTTGAACCGCTCTACTACCCCTAAATGTAGGGCTACAAGGCCCACCTACGAACTCAACCTGACGCTTGACCCAAAGAATCCTCACACAAAGTTTCATTAAAATATCTAATTTTCTTCGAGATTTGTCGTGATGACAGACGGACAGAAGGACAGCTTTTACGAAGTCATAGGTATCCTTCCACTTACGCGTTGAGATCCCAAAAATTGGGTAAACCAAGCAAAATAAAAGAAGTCCAAAACAGAAGATAGATTGGATGCTAGGCCGCTACCATGTCTTACAAAATTAACAAGACCACAGGTTTCGATCCGACCTCGAAAATTTAATATTTGGTCCCAGACAAATACGTCTTGTAGATATCTGGTCTTTGCCAGACTCCTTGAACATTTTTACTATTAAAACGAAACTTCCTGCCTTACTTCTGCCAAATTTCCGGTTTCGGCCGGATTCCGGGCGAAGTACTTAATTGTCCGGCAACAAACTAAAGCTTAAAACGAATTCAGTATATCTCCTCACCCCTGTATCTAACCTCTACTTAACTTCAGATAAACTTCAATTTTTAACAAATTCCGGTTTCGGCTGGATTCCGGGCAAACTATATGTCCGGCTAGAAAATGAGCGTCATATATAGATTCAGCATGTCTTTCAAATAAAATTTTTACTTTTAACAAGTTTTCCGCTTTTGCCCGGATTGCGGAGGAATTAGTTGTAGAAAACGATTGTCAAATACGGATTCAGCATGTCATTTAATCAACTTCAAATAAAACTGCTAGTTTTAACAAATTCCGGACGGTCTGGACCGGAATGAACAAATCCGGACGAACTGATTGTCTGGCTAGAAAATAAGTTTCAGGTATGGATTCAGCATGTATTCTTACCCCTAGATCGACTATTTCATTGTTTTTTTTTAAACATTTCTTGTAACCCCTCCCCACCCCTAAATATGCAGATATAGTGCTCATCTACGAACTTGACCTGTATTTTGACCCATCGGATCATCATAGCAAGTTTGAAGAACTGTACCCCTTCGAGAGTTGTGCTGAAAGACGGACAGCTGTTACGAAATCGCCACGAAATCATAGATATCTTTCCACTTTCGTTTTGGGATCCCAGGAACACTTCGAAGCTTATCATGTCCATATGCGTGAAAGAGTTGTAGATGAACCTTGAAGCTTTTGGCGAAGTTAGGGTTATTTGTCTGCAAAACTCGGCTGGGCCAATCTCGGCGAGGAAATGAAACAATGGCGAAAGACTGGGATCTCAGAAGCTTATGATTCCATAAGAGACCTACGGCATTTTCTCGCCGTTCCCCGAGGACTCCTAGGGGAATCGAAGGGAACGGCGAGATTAGAGGGAATCAATTCACACGGACTCCGCGTACAGAAAACAGCGAGAACACGGTGAATGCTTTCAAAATGGATTTTGTTCGATTGTTTTGTTTTGGTTATTCTGATTTTTTTAAAATTAATTTTACATCGCGGCAACACCAGCAAAAAATGATTCCTGTCTGAATCTGAAAGGGAGTCCTTTTTTATGATTTTGATGATAATCGGAGCATTCCCCGTCCGCTGGGACTCGCGAGAACACGGGGAGTGAGTCCCCGGGACAAACAAAACGCGGGGGCTCCTCAAGTGGAGTCCTCGGGGGACGGCGAGAATACACTTCCAGAGATACTATAAAACGCAGAATACGCAAGAGGAGTCCTTTAACAATCAATTTAATTTATAATCACAACCTTTTTAATTTCCCTAAAACTGGCATTCCGACTTCTAATAATATTTGTTATCTCGTAGCTGTTTTTCTTACAACTATTCTGAGGCCTTTGTGACAAAACATGCATGTGTAAAGAGACCTTCTTTATGCCTTCATTGCGCTTTATCGTTAGGCAGTGACTGTTGTATTTTGCAGGAATCTACGTGTGTCGTGTCGCGGTGTGAACATCCCAGTAGCTGACCTGACTGCCTGGAGGGAACCTGTTCGGGCGACGCCTTTAAACCTCCACGCCTCAGCAGCGGAAATGGAGGGACAGACTTTGAGTGAAAATAGGTAGGCATATAGCTCGGTAAATGATAGGTTGTAGACATTTTTCTGTTTTCTAACGAGAGAGTTTCAAGTAGCCATATATGGGCCATATGTGATATGTAATTTATACTTATCTGTTATTCAGTTCGATATATCATAGTTTTAGTGTATGTATGTTGCGTCAACGTAAAACCAACTAGTCAGCTTACCACCGTTTCAAGACTTTTAATGAATAAACTAAACTGAGTTGAATTGAAATTGAATTTAAGAGTTTGTGACTAAAATTTTTTTTTCTAAAGTGTTTTGAAATAGTCAGTTGTTACTTTATCAATTTTGACTCTCTTAGAGTCATGGTAATACAAAATTTAGAGAGATGCTCAAACATACATATGCTGCACCTGGGTAGTACTCAGACAACTTACAACCTCGGTCATTACACGTTAAACGAGTTACGACGCACTATCGTAAGAGGGGAATGCTGGGTTGGATAGCGTGGACCGGTATGTCAGAGCGTCGTGTCGTACTCTGCTGGTACCAAGAACAACTAATCAAAAGAACCTCCGTCTCTGTAATACGACCATGCGCTGTCGAATATATTCTGATACCCTACCTGATGCGGGGAGGGGCCACGCAGAACATCATAATTTGTTACCTCTACAAACAGCTATATTGCAGTAGAACCCCGCAGAAGAATACTAACGCCGTCTGAGTAAAGTTGATTGGTCGTCTACCCTCGTGACGTCATGTCTAACTCGTTGACCGGGTTCTCCGCCTCTGCAGGCATCCTACAGTTTTTCCTCTGTTATGCGCAGCGGCGAAGAGGGAAGTAGACAGGTATCCACTCAAAGCAAGTACCTCCAGCTCCGCTCAGTCGGGGTATTCATAGTCGCTGCATGGGACCAAAGACGGAGGTTCTGTTGGACTATTTGTTCTTGCTAGCAGCCTACTAAATTTTTATTGGATTGACTAGAGTGTTAGGAAAGTGGTAAGAACTTGCGATAACTATTTTGGTCGGTTTCCGAACAAGATCCCTTCATCCAAACCTCATCCGGTATCGCAAAGATCTAGTTCTGAAAAGACCTGTTTTAAACATAAGTAAGTAAGTAAGTAATTTATTTATGACCCGCCATTTCGGAAAGGCGGAGTAGATGAAGAAAGTAATAACGTTAATGTAATCGCTACATACATTCTAAGCAGAGAAAACTAACACTAGGGAGTAGCGCCAACACCTATGCTTTCCATGCTTTGCAAACGGGCCATACTCATAGCGCCGCCCACTACGCTTGCGGCATTTAAAGCGAGACAAACTTTCGGGTTCAGGAATTTCTAGTAATGCAAAGGTGCGGTCTGCACACACCAAGGAAACAATTGAGTTTGTCCATTTCTTTTTGCTATGTTCAGGATATGAAGTTATCAGAGTCAACGCTGGTGAAAGACTGATTGAGTTTCAGTAGGGACGTTCTATGTCGCTAGTGCTAGTGTACATGCTGTTCGAGTGCGTGTCAGTTGTCTCAAATCTTGGCGCTATTCTCTTGTGTTGTTTTGCTCTGATTCTAAGACACTAATCCTAACGATATCACTCTGGTTTGTATAATTTAATGTTTCACTACCTTCGATGCGGATCATGGTGACGAAATCAGAAAACACAGTTGTTTACATTTTTCCCGTTTTTGCCAAGGGTCAACTGACAAAGCCGTGGTGGGTTTTAAAAGCAGACCTAGTTCTTAAGTAATCGACTATTTTAAATTTCTGGATCACTAACAGTAAATAGTGCAAATGTTTACGGACATAAAGGATCTTTGCCAAGAGGTTCCGACTCCGAATCTCAGATTTAATCCGTCCGACACTATCAAATAAACAACAAGAACTGATTGTCTCTACTCAAGTCGCTTGAATAACAGAAATCTTTCAGAACCCATCAACGCGTCAGCCCGATATACTTCTGTTTAATTATATGGTAATCGGTCCTAGCTAGCAGAGATTTGGCAACTGGCACTTATATCAGTGTGAAACAAATGTAATGCGAAACATCCTACCTTGTCGTTCCGATGGGAGTTGTTTGGGTTTTGTTGATACGGTTCTCCCTCCACATTTATGTTACTTGTTTTATTTTATTTCATCTCTTATCTTTTATTCAGCATCAACGAAAGTGAAGCCTCCGGAGACGGGTTCCGAGAGGAGGAGGGTCGAAGCATCCCCCTCCCCCCTCCCGAATCGGACGAAATTGATGATATCCCAAGGCCTATAACTACCAGATTGTATTCTGACGTGGCCGAGCAGCGCTCTATGAACATGGACAAAGCGAGAACTAAATTTGGAGATGGCGATGGACTAATGGAAAAGTTTGACTTGTTTAGAGCCCATGCTTTTAACAACAAGTTGTTCTACGGAAGGAGATAATACTCGTTTTATGGATTATTTATTTGTCTATTTATATATTTATTGCGTATTTATTTGTATATAGTCTGTAAATATAATCGACTTTACGACAATCAACTAACTTCAGCCTGCTCAGATTCAAAACTGTCTTTTAAACTCGCTCTCGTGCGAGTTAGGTCAGATCCTCGGTCAGATCACGTGATGAAGCGATGAAGCCACTGTTATTGATGTTTGCTCAGTTGATACAGTAGAGTATGTTTATTTGACAGTTCCATATTAATGGCAATTGCCGTGACAAACTTCAACTACTAGCTAAAGTATCTAATTAACGCGTTTGAACCTTAATTATTTTCCTTCGATCAAAAACAATTTTTCCGAATTGATTTAGGTAGTGTTCCAGCGACTTATTACTAGCAGGGACCCATAAATTTCCTGTTAAGTTTCCTTACAGGGGGCTAGTCATTTCCTATGCGTCTATGTTGCCCGAGCCACAGCTAGTTTCCAAAAATTCCGCTTGGGTCGAATCGGCGTTCTTGCTGAGATAGAAAAAGTTTGTCCCCACAAGTTTCAAAGAACACAGAAGCCGTCGGCAAATCGGGTTCTTTTTATAGGCAAGAAATGAAATCCTGCAAACATTGTTCGGGCGAAACACAGAGGAAATCGAATTCTGCATGCTTTTGTTGTAATAATTTTTTAATGTTTTTGTCGCGCGTTGGTTGACTCGTCGGCAAATTAGGTTCTTTTTATACGCAAGAAAGGAAATTCTGCAAGAAATCGAATTCTGCATGCTTTTGTCGTGCCTTGGTAATCCAGAAGAAATAATTTGTTCATTTTTTCTCGGGCGATGGTCGACTCGTCGGCACATGGTGTTCTTTTTTACACAAGAAAGGAAATCCTGCAAACATTTGTCGGTCAAATGAATAAATCAAATTCTGCATGCTTTGTTGTGCCTCAGTAATCCCGAAGAGATAATTTGTTAATGTTCTGTCGGGCGATGGTTGACTCGCGGCCTCATCGGGTTCTTTTTATACGCAAGAAGGGAAATCCTGCAAACATGTTTCGGTCAAAACAATGAATAAGTCAAATTCTGCATGCTTTTATTGTGCCTTGGTAATCCAGAAGAAATATTGTTTTTAGGTTTTTGTCGGTCAACTCTTCAGCACATCAGGTTCTTTTTGTACGCAAGAAAGATAATCCCTCGATTGTCGTCGGCACATCAGGTTCTTTTTCCACAAAAAAAATAAATTCTGTAAATTTTCATCGGGTGCATGCCGAAAATCCACAATACAACTTATCACACACCTAAGATACCAGGTACCTAAGATAGGACAAAAGATCCAGGACACTCTTCCATTACAGAGAAATAAATATTCCCTAGTTCAGCACAGTAGCTGCGACAATTTTTTTCTATCTGGATAGTAGGGTATTTTATCCCCGTGGGTATTTCTCGAACTATCTCGCGCTCGGTCAAGAGGGCATCAAAAATCTCTTAATGAGTGGCCCCCTGTAAGGAAACTTAACAGGAAATTTATGGGTCCCTGTTATTAGTTACGATTGTTACTATTCTTGTTATTATTGCCGTTCCAGAGCCCGCCGTAATAAGTAAATTGGCTCCTCCCACTTATTATTTTCGTTGCACGACTGTTACAATCGTTACAGTTTACTTATGATGGTCGTGAGCATCATAAGCATAATAACTATCGGTTCTGCAGGAACTCCCGTAACAGTGATGACGTATGTTCGCGTTGTTATTATTTTCGTTCCGGAGAGCGTGATAATTATCATAATACGTCGCTCGCCCCTCCTCTTATCTTCGCAACTAATAACTTCACTGGAACGCTACCTTAGTGTTAAGGGGGCAGCTTTATTCATAGTTTCTTGGTACAAAACAGAGCCAAATTTATAAAAAAAAAAAATTTAACCGACAGTGTTTGTTTATTTTGAACAGCTCCGCAGGCTATTCACACAGTTGCTGTGACAAACTGTTAACTACCAGTTAGCCAAAAGTAGCTAAGTAAGGGTACCGTAGAATACCTGAATCTGAAAATTTAAGTAGCTTTGGATGCAAATTTTCAGATGGAGATATCTCGCATTTTCTTTAATTAATGATATTTCAGGTATCGATGGTTATAATTTTGTGCATCTGTCATCCTTCGCTTTATTGGCAGCATCCTGAACAAGTCTTCCTTTCTGTCATGCGTTCCGGGTAGGGACAAGGGGGAATGACATACAGTCGTCTGTTTAGCCTCGTCCTAGAATACCATTCGTATATTATTTTAAACTTGTCATATTGACTTGAATGATACAAAGGTAATCACCAAATAATCGGTGCACCCACTGCCGGCAAACTCTGTTTTCACTGCAGACTGTTACAAAGTTTTAACTTAAAAATATCGGAAAATCCTGGATTCTCAAAAACCCTGCACACATCCGAAAATCCTTAATTGCAGTATAAATCCTGCTAAGTGGAAGCACTGTTGTCCAAGTGTCTCCAAGCCTTTGGACCGCAAGGGTGATTGGCCAGAAACTATGTAGCTGATTCCAACGGCGATAGTCAGAACACTTCCTATTGGAGAGCCAGAATGTTTCCTATTGGTGCAGCAAAATAGACCGGTGGGTATAAATAGGGGACTTAGTTTAGAAATGCCAAACAGGACATGCATATTCTACTAGTGGGCGGATGAACATGCAGAAAATTAATTTTAGTTTATCCTTAGGAACCCGGAATTTCTTTAGAGTCTTCAGCATTTGGATAGCACCATTTGCCTTTTTTACAATCAATCTTGTGTTTTCATGCCAAGTTAGATCAGAAGAGATCACTACCCCAAGCAGGGTAGTGCTGTTACTGAGGAGGTTTGGGTCTATAGGTGGTTCGAATTCAGGTAGGCTTTTCTTGAGAAACGCCTACCTGAACCATGGAGCGACTTGTAGCAAGTAACAACCAACAACCACTTGTAACAACCATGGAGCGACTTGTAGCAGGATAGATCCTTCTCAGAATGTGAAGCGGGGGTCTTGCGAATGGAAACGATCGCTTTTTGTTTGGGATGACGTGAATTTTAAGCGGCAGTAACCAAGGATCAGGAATTCCGAGTTCCTGTAATAGGTGAAGCGCCGAGAGATCGAGACAAGGGAATAGGACCTCTTGCTAAATGGGAATCGTAATCTATTCCCAGTGGGCGGCGGTCCCACTGACCTAATCAGCCGTCCTCTAATGGACAGTCCCAACGGCAAGACGAGCCCAGTGGGACTAGTCGCCAGAAGCCGCGGGTCAACCGATTCGTCCCTGGAGGACGTCGGCGTCTTTCAGACTAGGTAGGTGTTTAAAGTTATGTTTTGGCCTTTAAAAAGGCCGTTGGGTTAAGTGTCGGACGTTTGGAAACAAAGAGTTTAGCCGCCGAAGCCGTAGAGGGTACGGCCCTGGCGTTTCAGAGCGTAGACGACATCCATGGCGGTGACGGTCTTTCGCTTGGCGTGCTCGGTGTAGGTGACGGCGTCGCGAATGACGTTTTCCAGGAACACCTTGAGGACTCCTCGAGTTTCTTCGTAGATGAGGCCAGAGATTCGCTTTACTCCACCTCGTCGGGCAAGACGACGGATGGCAGGCTTTGTGATACCCTGGATGTTATCACGCAACACCTTTCGGTGTCTCTTGGCGCCTCCTTTTCCTAGGCCCTTTCCTCCTTTGCCGCGTCCAGTCATTGTGTGATCTGCTCTGTCTTTGAATAAAACCAAGAGAAGAATACTGGTGAAAACTTGATTTTCCAGCTTTATAGGCGGCGGTCTCCGTGCACGGCCGCGAGCCAGCTCCAAGGCAGGCTTTCGACGTACATAGATGAGAAGGAGCGTGCGTGAAGGGAAAAGTTAAACTAAAATGGCCCGTACCAAGCAAACAGCCCGCAAGTCAACCGGTGGCAAGGCCCCGAGAAAGCAGCTCGCCACCAAGGCCGCTCGCAAGTCGGCACCAGCCACCGGTGGAGTCAAGAAGCCCCATCGCTACAGGCCCGGAACCGTCGCCCTTCGTGAGATCCGTCGGTACCAGAAGAGCACCGAGCTCCTCATCCGCAAGCTCCCCTTCCAGCGACTCGTCCGAGAAATCGCTCAGGACTTCAAGACCGACCTCCGATTCCAGAGCTCTGCCGTCATGGCTCTCCAGGAGGCCAGCGAAGCCTACCTCGTCGGCCTTTTTGAGGACACCAACCTCTGTGCCATCCACGCCAAGCGAGTCACCATCATGCCCAAGGACATTCAGCTTGCTCGCAGGATCCGTGGCGAACGTGCTTAGATTTCCCCTCCACCACTTCTCTATTTGAACCCAACGGTCCTTTTAAGGACCAAAACATTCATCTTGAACACTCGTACAACCCATTTGCTTCCACTTCTCCTGATTTATCAGGAAATCTACGTTTTTTAAGGGCTCATACTGATTTATGTTTGAGTCTCCTGATCTGCTTAATTTTCTCCTGATTTTTCCGACTATAGCTATATTACTCATTATTCTTTTGTCTAAGTTGACCTGGAGGCTGGAACTCGTCACCGGAGTTATGCGTTTCTGTTCGGCCAGCACTCCTATACTTTTAAAACGAGCAACCTTCGGCTTTGAACCCAATGGATCCTCACACCATGCCAACTTTTACAAAGTCCCGTCCGTTTTGGGATCTCAAACTGTAGAAAAGTGGAATTACGACAAACATATTGCTACAGCTTTGAAAATATTTGAGCTAGTTATGTTGGATTAATTTACAAGAACTGGAAAATGCAGGAATGTCGATCTCGCTATTTACTAGTGTTGGGCGATATTCGATAACGATATATCGGACCAAATATCGAAATCGAAAAGTAAATATCGATATCGAAAACGATATTTTTTCATTCATAACTATTGTAAATAATCCAACATAACCTACATTTCTATATCCGAAACTGGAGCAATGTGGATTCGTAATTCAGTTCTTATTTATTCAGAGTTTGAGATGATGCAAGATGGTATTTAACGACAATTTCGTTAGTAAATTTTGGCGAAACGAGACGTCTCCTATAGCGAAACATACTAAAGAAATATCGATATATCGAAAAGTCCAAATATCGCCCAACACTACTATTTACGTTTCGTGACTCCCGGAACTCCTTCAAAGAAATACATGACGCTAGACCGACTTATTTCTTATTTCAGTGTGTCGTCTGAGTGGCGACGAGACGACGTCGTGTTGTTGTGTGTGCTTTAGTGTTGGGTGATATTTGGATGTTTCCGGACCATGTTTAGCTCCCACATACATCTCGTTTCGCGACAATCTATGATGGAGAATTGTCGTCAAATAGCATTTCTCGTACAAACGTAGAACCTGATTTACGAAAACATAATTGAAAATATACGAGAGTTGGGCGATATTGGAAATTCTCCGTTTCGTTCGGGAATTGTGTTCGAATAGCATTTTGAACTACGCCAAAAGTATTGCTTTAACTTTCGATGCGTAAGAGTTAGTTTTGATTACGCACAAAATGGGAATCTGAATGAGGTTCTCCAGATATCGCCCACCACTGAGTCAGTTACAATCCCCCTTTCGTGGGCCAGGCTCTCCTAGCATAACCGGCGTATGGAATAAAAACAAGTCATTCCGTGCATTTTGCAGCTAAGGGAATTGCGGGACAAGAGTGTGTTTTCGGAAAAATGTGTTAGCCCTGAAAAGGGCTGTTGGTTTGAGGGGGAGGAGGGGTCGTTTACTTGGAGCTGGTGTACTTGGTGACGGCCTTTGTGCCTTCGCTGACGGCGTGCTTGGCAAGCTCTCCTGGGAGGAGGAGTCGGACGGCGGTCTGGATTTCTCTGCTCGTGATGGTGGAGCGTTTGTTGTAGTGGGCAAGGCGGGAGGCCTCAGCGGCGATGCGCTCAAAGATGTCGTTGACAAAGCTATTCATGATGCTCATGGCCTTGCTGGAGATGCCAGTATCGGGATGAACCTGCTTGAGGACCTTGTAGATGTAGATGGCATAGCTCTCCTTCCTCCTGCGCTTCTTTTTCTTGTCGGTCTTTGCGATGTTCTTGGAAGCCTTTCCAGCCTTCTTGGCTGCTTTTCCAGAGGTTTTTGGCGGCATTTTTCGTTCACTCGCAGACGGTTCGTGAGAGAATGATGGATACAGAGAATGAGCGCCGAGTTTTATTTCCGAGCAGGTTTCCGCGGCCATTGAAGCGCGTCCTATCCACTCTTGCCTCTCCGGCATATAAATGTGTCTGGAGCCCGCAGTATCCGTGTGAATTGCTATTTTCAAATCCTAAACTCTACCAAAACTCATCATGTCTGGACGTGGCAAAGGAGGCAAAGTGAAGGGAAAGGCAAAGTCCCGTTCCAACCGTGCCGGACTTCAGTTCCCCGTCGGCAGGATCCACCGTCTCTTGAGAAAGGGCAACTATGCCGAGCGAGTTGGTGCCGGAGCCCCCGTGTACCTCGCAGCCGTCATGGAATACTTGGCCGCTGAAGTCCTCGAGTTGGCAGGAAATGCCGCTCGAGACAACAAGAAGACCCGCATCATCCCCAGACACCTTCAGCTAGCCATCAGGAACGACGAGGAACTCAACAAGCTCCTGTCTGGAGTCACCATCGCTCAGGGTGGTGTCTTGCCCAACATCCAGGCCGTCCTCCTCCCCAAGAAGACCGAGAAGCCAGCCAAGGCCTAAACCAACCCATCGACCCGTCCCCCTCAAACAAACAGCCCTTTTCAGGGCTAACACATTTTTCGCTAACACACTGTCCTCTACAGCTTCTTTCGAGGCTGCTCATCCCTGGTCTATGCTAGTGATGGGCGATACTGAGGAACATCAATATTTTCAAATTCGATTATCGTAAACCGATATTGAGACTGTTTATACTGCTACAGTTTTCATGGGCAAAAAAACGTAACAATAGAAAAAATGAGCTAACAGAATAAATCAACCATTCCCATTAAGAAAGAGTAGCATTACCACGCTTTTCCTCCCAGTCTGTTTCTCCTACATGATCGAAATCAGGTTTGAAATCCCGATTCGTTATAGAATTTATTGCAACAAAAGCCTGAGGCCATGGCAAAAAAGAGACCACTTGAACGAAATAGTAGAACTAAACTAAAGGAAATTCTCTCTGTGGGCTAAATTCTTAGATTTTGATCCCAGCCTTAAAATATAGTAACTGAAAATCCCGAATGATGGATCTTTTGCACATCGTAACGCAACTATCGATATTTGAAAAGCCAATATGGATATTTTTCAATATTATCGTCAAACACTAGGGTATGCCATTGGCACTTGAATGAATATCCTCCCAACTCTTGTGCCCTTATCACCCGTTCAAAAGTGCGAAAGTATGCACCTCTCGTATTTGAATTGGCTAAATGTTTCACTCGGGTCTACCAAAGGGATATGATGCGAAAATCGGTAGCCTTCAGCTCGATTTTCTCATTCCTTTACAACAAATTTCAAATCATTTAATGTAAACAAGATACAGTCTCTCATAGGCATAGCCCAAATATGGTATCTTTTAGTCAAACAGTTAATACAAGAAAGATTTGTCAACGAGAAAAACAAAAAGAATAGGATAAAACGCACAAGTTACGAATTGTTAAAAGTACGAACAAAACTCGGCACAAAGCTTCGAGAATAACGCTGTGACCTGGAGTAAATCGGTGTCAGTTTTGGAACTTTCGCAGCCGCCTCTCTGGGGAGTCGGGATCTGAGGGGGACAAAGGGAGGCGGGAGGAAGTTCTTGTAGATGGGGTGGAGGAGGAGGGTTGAGCCAAATTTTAGGCACAGTTTCTCTCGACGGACAAAAAGGGGGTCAAGTTTGTATTCTTTTAGATAAAAAGAGTAAGGCAGTGGGGAACCTCCGTAGATGATTTGTAGAGACCTCTTCTGAACCCGTTCAATTTTATCACTTTCTTCTTTTGTAAGAGCGAAATGCCAAACAGGACATGCATATTCTACTAGTGGGCGGATGAACATGCAGAAAATTAATTTTAGTTTATCCTTAGGAACCCGGAATTTCTTTAGAGTCTTCAGCATTTGGATAGCACCATTTGCCTTTTTTACAATCAATCTTGTGTTTTCATGCCAAGTTAGATCAGAAGAGATCACTACCCCAAGCAGGGTAGTGCTGTTACTGAGGAGGTTTGGGTCTATAGGTGGTTCGAATTCAGGTAGGCTTTTCTTGAGAAACGCCTACCTGAACCATGGAGCGACTTGTAGCAAGTAACAACCAACAACCACTTGTAACAACCATGGAGCGACTTGTAGCAGGATAGATCCTTCTCAGAATGTGAAGCGGGGGTCTTGCGAATGGAAACGATCGCTTTTTGTTTGGGATGACGTGAATTTTAAGCGGCAGTAACCAAGGATCAGGAATTCCGAGTTCCTGTAATAGGTGAAGCGCCGAGAGATCGAGACAAGGGAATAGGACCTCTTGCTAAATGGGAATCGTAATCTATTCCCAGTGGGCGGCGGTCCCACTGACCTAATCAGCCGTCCTCTAATGGACAGTCCCAACGGCAAGACGAGCCCAGTGGGACTAGTCGCCAGAAGCCGCGGGTCAACCGATTCGTCCCTGGAGGACGTCGGCGTCTTTCAGACTAGGTAGGTGTTTAAAGTTATGTTTTGGCCTTTAAAAAGGCCGTTGGGTTAAGTGTCGGACGTTTGGAAACAAAGAGTTTAGCCGCCGAAGCCGTAGAGGGTACGGCCCTGGCGTTTCAGAGCGTAGACGACATCCATGGCGGTGACGGTCTTTCGCTTGGCGTGCTCGGTGTAGGTGACGGCGTCGCGAATGACGTTTTCCAGGAACACCTTGAGGACTCCTCGAGTTTCTTCGTAGATGAGGCCAGAGATTCGCTTTACTCCACCTCGTCGGGCAAGACGACGGATGGCAGGCTTTGTGATACCCTGGATGTTATCACGCAACACCTTTCGGTGTCTCTTGGCGCCTCCTTTTCCTAGGCCCTTTCCTCCTTTGCCGCGTCCAGTCATTGTGTGATCTGCTCTGTCTTTGAATAAAACCAAGAGAAGAATACTGGTGAAAACTTGATTTTCCAGCTTTATAGGCGGCGGTCTCCGTGCACGGCCGCGAGCCAGCTCCAAGGCAGGCTTTCGACGTACATAGATGAGAAGGAGCGTGCGTGAAGGGAAAAGTTAAACTAAAATGGCCCGTACCAAGCAAACAGCCCGCAAGTCAACCGGTGGCAAGGCCCCGAGAAAGCAGCTCGCCACCAAGGCCGCTCGCAAGTCGGCACCAGCCACCGGTGGAGTCAAGAAGCCCCATCGCTACAGGCCCGGAACCGTCGCCCTTCGTGAGATCCGTCGGTACCAGAAGAGCACCGAGCTCCTCATCCGCAAGCTCCCCTTCCAGCGACTCGTCCGAGAAATCGCTCAGGACTTCAAGACCGACCTCCGATTCCAGAGCTCTGCCGTCATGGCTCTCCAGGAGGCCAGCGAAGCCTACCTCGTCGGCCTTTTTGAGGACACCAACCTCTGTGCCATCCACGCCAAGCGAGTCACCATCATGCCCAAGGACATTCAGCTTGCTCGCAGGATCCGTGGCGAACGTGCTTAGATTTCCCCTCCACCACTTCTCTATTTGAACCCAACGGTCCTTTTAAGGACCAAAACATTCATCTTGAACACTCGTACAACCCATTTGCTTCCACTTCTCCTGATTTATCAGGAAATCTACGTTTTTTAAGGGCTCATACTGATTTATGTTTGAGTCTCCTGATCTGCTTAATTTTCTCCTGATTTTTCCGACTATAGCTATATTACTCATTATTCTTTTGTCTAAGTTGACCTGGAGGCTGGAACTCGTCACCGGAGTTATGCGTTTCTGTTCGGCCAGCACTCCTATACTTTTAAAACGAGCAACCTTCGGCTTTGAACCCAATGGATCCTCACACCATGCCAACTTTTACAAAGTCCCGTCCGTTTTGGGATCTCAAACTGTAGAAAAGTGGAATTACGACAAACATATTGCTACAGCTTTGAAAATATTTGAGCTAGTTATGTTGGATTAATTTACAAGAACTGGAAAATGCAGGAATGTCGATCTCGCTATTTACTAGTGTTGGGCGATATTCGATAACGATATATCGGACCAAATATCGAAATCGAAAAGTAAATATCGATATCGAAAACGATATTTTTTCATTCATAACTATTGTAAATAATCCAACATAACCTACATTTCTATATCCGAAACTGGAGCAATGTGGATTCGTAATTCAGTTCTTATTTATTCAGAGTTTGAGATGATGCAAGATGGTATTTAACGACAATTTCGTTAGTAAATTTTGGCGAAACGAGACGTCTCCTATAGCGAAACATACTAAAGAAATATCGATATATCGAAAAGTCCAAATATCGCCCAACACTACTATTTACGTTTCGTGACTCCCGGAACTCCTTCAAAGAAATACATGACGCTAGACCGACTTATTTCTTATTTCAGTGTGTCGTCTGAGTGGCGACGAGACGACGTCGTGTTGTTGTGTGTGCTTTAGTGTTGGGTGATATTTGGATGTTTCCGGACCATGTTTAGCTCCCACATACATCTCGTTTCGCGACAATCTATGATGGAGAATTGTCGTCAAATAGCATTTCTCGTACAAACGTAGAACCTGATTTACGAAAACATAATTGAAAATATACGAGAGTTGGGCGATATTGGAAATTCTCCGTTTCGTTCGGGAATTGTGTTCGAATAGCATTTTGAACTACGCCAAAAGTATTGCTTTAACTTTCGATGCGTAAGAGTTAGTTTTGATTACGCACAAAATGGGAATCTGAATGAGGTTCTCCAGATATCGCCCACCACTGAGTCAGTTACAATCCCCCTTTCGTGGGCCAGGCTCTCCTAGCATAACCGGCGTATGGAATAAAAACAAGTCATTCCGTGCATTTTGCAGCTAAGGGAATTGCGGGACAAGAGTGTGTTTTCGGAAAAATGTGTTAGCCCTGAAAAGGGCTGTTGGTTTGAGGGGGAGGAGGGGTCGTTTACTTGGAGCTGGTGTACTTGGTGACGGCCTTTGTGCCTTCGCTGACGGCGTGCTTGGCAAGCTCTCCTGGGAGGAGGAGTCGGACGGCGGTCTGGATTTCTCTGCTCGTGATGGTGGAGCGTTTGTTGTAGTGGGCAAGGCGGGAGGCCTCAGCGGCGATGCGCTCAAAGATGTCGTTGACAAAGCTATTCATGATGCTCATGGCCTTGCTGGAGATGCCAGTATCGGGATGAACCTGCTTGAGGACCTTGTAGATGTAGATGGCATAGCTCTCCTTCCTCCTGCGCTTCTTTTTCTTGTCGGTCTTTGCGATGTTCTTGGAAGCCTTTCCAGCCTTCTTGGCTGCTTTTCCAGAGGTTTTTGGCGGCATTTTTCGTTCACTCGCAGACGGTTCGTGAGAGAATGATGGATACAGAGAATGAGCGCCGAGTTTTATTTCCGAGCAGGTTTCCGCGGCCATTGAAGCGCGTCCTATCCACTCTTGCCTCTCCGGCATATAAATGTGTCTGGAGCCCGCAGTATCCGTGTGAATTGCTATTTTCAAATCCTAAACTCTACCAAAACTCATCATGTCTGGACGTGGCAAAGGAGGCAAAGTGAAGGGAAAGGCAAAGTCCCGTTCCAACCGTGCCGGACTTCAGTTCCCCGTCGGCAGGATCCACCGTCTCTTGAGAAAGGGCAACTATGCCGAGCGAGTTGGTGCCGGAGCCCCCGTGTACCTCGCAGCCGTCATGGAATACTTGGCCGCTGAAGTCCTCGAGTTGGCAGGAAATGCCGCTCGAGACAACAAGAAGACCCGCATCATCCCCAGACACCTTCAGCTAGCCATCAGGAACGACGAGGAACTCAACAAGCTCCTGTCTGGAGTCACCATCGCTCAGGGTGGTGTCTTGCCCAACATCCAGGCCGTCCTCCTCCCCAAGAAGACCGAGAAGCCAGCCAAGGCCTAAACCAACCCATCGACCCGTCCCCCTCAAACAAACAGCCCTTTTCAGGGCTAACACATTTTTCGCTAACACACTGTCCTCTACAGCTTCTTTCGAGGCTGCTCATCCCTGGTCTATGCTAGTGATGGGCGATACTGAGGAACATCAATATTTTCAAATTCGATTATCGTAAACCGATATTGAGACTGTTTATACTGCTACAGTTTTCATGGGCAAAAAAACGTAACAATAGAAAAAATGAGCTAACAGAATAAATCAACCATTCCCATTAAGAAAGAGTAGCATTACCACGCTTTTCCTCCCAGTCTGTTTCTCCTACATGATCGAAATCAGGTTTGAAATCCCGATTCGTTATAGAATTTATTGCAACAAAAGCCTGAGGCCATGGCAAAAAAGAGACCACTTGAACGAAATAGTAGAACTAAACTAAAGGAAATTCTCTCTGTGGGCTAAATTCTTAGATTTTGATCCCAGCCTTAAAATATAGTAACTGAAAATCCCGAATGATGGATCTTTTGCACATCGTAACGCAACTATCGATATTTGAAAAGCCAATATGGATATTTTTCAATATTATCGTCAAACACTAGGGTATGCCATTGGCACTTGAATGAATATCCTCCCAACTCTTGTGCCCTTATCACCCGTTCAAAAGTGCGAAAGTATGCACCTCTCGTATTTGAATTGGCTAAATGTTTCACTCGGGTCTACCAAAGGGATATGATGCGAAAATCGGTAGCCTTCAGCTCGATTTTCTCATTCCTTTACAACAAATTTCAAATCATTTAATGTAAACAAGATACAGTCTCTCATAGGCATAGCCCAAATATGGTATCTTTTAGTCAAACAGTTAATACAAGAAAGATTTGTCAACGAGAAAAACAAAAAGAATAGGATAAAACGCACAAGTTACGAATTGTTAAAAGTACGAACAAAACTCGGCACAAAGCTTCGAGAATAACGCTGTGACCTGGAGTAAATCGGTGTCAGTTTTGGAACTTTCGCAGCCGCCTCTCTGGGGAGTCGGGATCTGAGGGGGACAAAGGGAGGCGGGAGGAAGTTCTTGTAGATGGGGTGGAGGAGGAGGGTTGAGCCAAATTTTAGGCACAGTTTCTCTCGACGGACAAAAAGGGGGTCAAGTTTGTATTCTTTTAGATAAAAAGAGTAAGGCAGTGGGGAACCTCCGTAGATGATTTGTAGAGACCTCTTCTGAACCCGTTCAATTTTATCACTTTCTTCTTTTGTAAGAGCGAAATGCCAAACAGGACATGCATATTCTACTAGTGGGCGGATGAACATGCAGAAAATTAATTTTAGTTTATCCTTAGGAACCCGGAATTTCTTTAGAGTCTTCAGCATTTGGATAGCACCATTTGCCTTTTTTACAATCAATCTTGTGTTTTCATGCCAAGTTAGATCAGAAGAGATCACTACCCCAAGCAGGGTAGTGCTGTTACTGAGGAGGTTTGGGTCTATAGGTGGTTCGAATTCAGGTAGGCTTTTCTTGAGAAACGCCTACCTGAACCATGGAGCGACTTGTAGCAAGTAACAACCAACAACCACTTGTAACAACCATGGAGCGACTTGTAGCAGGATAGATCCTTCTCAGAATGTGAAGCGGGGGTCTTGCGAATGGAAACGATCGCTTTTTGTTTGGGATGACGTGAATTTTAAGCGGCAGTAACCAAGGATCAGGAATTCCGAGTTCCTGTAATAGGTGAAGCGCCGAGAGATCGAGACAAGGGAATAGGACCTCTTGCTAAATGGGAATCGTAATCTATTCCCAGTGGGCGGCGGTCCCACTGACCTAATCAGCCGTCCTCTAATGGACAGTCCCAACGGCAAGACGAGCCCAGTGGGACTAGTCGCCAGAAGCCGCGGGTCAACCGATTCGTCCCTGGAGGACGTCGGCGTCTTTCAGACTAGGTAGGTGTTTAAAGTTATGTTTTGGCCTTTAAAAAGGCCGTTGGGTTAAGTGTCGGACGTTTGGAAACAAAGAGTTTAGCCGCCGAAGCCGTAGAGGGTACGGCCCTGGCGTTTCAGAGCGTAGACGACATCCATGGCGGTGACGGTCTTTCGCTTGGCGTGCTCGGTGTAGGTGACGGCGTCGCGAATGACGTTTTCCAGGAACACCTTGAGGACTCCTCGAGTTTCTTCGTAGATGAGGCCAGAGATTCGCTTTACTCCACCTCGTCGGGCAAGACGACGGATGGCAGGCTTTGTGATACCCTGGATGTTATCACGCAACACCTTTCGGTGTCTCTTGGCGCCTCCTTTTCCTAGGCCCTTTCCTCCTTTGCCGCGTCCAGTCATTGTGTGATCTGCTCTGTCTTTGAATAAAACCAAGAGAAGAATACTGGTGAAAACTTGATTTTCCAGCTTTATAGGCGGCGGTCTCCGTGCACGGCCGCGAGCCAGCTCCAAGGCAGGCTTTCGACGTACATAGATGAGAAGGAGCGTGCGTGAAGGGAAAAGTTAAACTAAAATGGCCCGTACCAAGCAAACAGCCCGCAAGTCAACCGGTGGCAAGGCCCCGAGAAAGCAGCTCGCCACCAAGGCCGCTCGCAAGTCGGCACCAGCCACCGGTGGAGTCAAGAAGCCCCATCGCTACAGGCCCGGAACCGTCGCCCTTCGTGAGATCCGTCGGTACCAGAAGAGCACCGAGCTCCTCATCCGCAAGCTCCCCTTCCAGCGACTCGTCCGAGAAATCGCTCAGGACTTCAAGACCGACCTCCGATTCCAGAGCTCTGCCGTCATGGCTCTCCAGGAGGCCAGCGAAGCCTACCTCGTCGGCCTTTTTGAGGACACCAACCTCTGTGCCATCCACGCCAAGCGAGTCACCATCATGCCCAAGGACATTCAGCTTGCTCGCAGGATCCGTGGCGAACGTGCTTAGATTTCCCCTCCACCACTTCTCTATTTGAACCCAACGGTCCTTTTAAGGACCAAAACATTCATCTTGAACACTCGTACAACCCATTTGCTTCCACTTCTCCTGATTTATCAGGAAATCTACGTTTTTTAAGGGCTCATACTGATTTATGTTTGAGTCTCCTGATCTGCTTAATTTTCTCCTGATTTTTCCGACTATAGCTATATTACTCATTATTCTTTTGTCTAAGTTGACCTGGAGGCTGGAACTCGTCACCGGAGTTATGCGTTTCTGTTCGGCCAGCACTCCTATACTTTTAAAACGAGCAACCTTCGGCTTTGAACCCAATGGATCCTCACACCATGCCAACTTTTACAAAGTCCCGTCCGTTTTGGGATCTCAAACTGTAGAAAAGTGGAATTACGACAAACATATTGCTACAGCTTTGAAAATATTTGAGCTAGTTATGTTGGATTAATTTACAAGAACTGGAAAATGCAGGAATGTCGATCTCGCTATTTACTAGTGTTGGGCGATATTCGATAACGATATATCGGACCAAATATCGAAATCGAAAAGTAAATATCGATATCGAAAACGATATTTTTTCATTCATAACTATTGTAAATAATCCAACATAACCTACATTTCTTATCCGAAACTGGAGCAATGTGGATTCGTAATTCAGTTCTTATTTATTCAGAGTTTGAGATGATGCAAGATGGTATTTAACGACAATTTCGTTAGTAAATTTTGGCGAAACGAGACGTCTCCTATAGCGAAACATACTAAAGAAATATCGATATATCGAAAAGTCCAAATATCGCCCAACACTACTATTTACGTTTCGTGACTCCCGGAACTCCTTCAAAGAAATACATGACGCTAGACCGACTTATTTCTTATTTCAGTGTGTCGTCTGAGTGGCGACGAGACGACGTCGTGTTGTTGTGTGTGCTTTAGTGTTGGGTGATATTTGGATGTTTCCGGACCATGTTTAGCTCCCACATACATCTCGTTTCGCGACAATCTATGATGGAGAATTGTCGTCAAATAGCATTTCTCGTACAAACGTAGAACCTGATTTACGAAAACATAATTGAAAATATACGAGAGTTGGGCGATATTGGAAATTCTCCGTTTCGTTCGGGAATTGTGTTCGAATAGCATTTTGAACTACGCCAAAAGTATTGCTTTAACTTTCGATGCGTAAGAGTTAGTTTTGATTACGCACAAAATGGGAATCTGAATGAGGTTCTCCAGATATCGCCCACCACTGAGTCAGTTACAATCCCCCTTTCGTGGGCCAGGCTCTCCTAGCATAACCGGCGTATGGAATAAAAACAAGTCATTCCGTGCATTTTGCAGCTAAGGGAATTGCGGGACAAGAGTGTGTTTTCGGAAAAATGTGTTAGCCCTGAAAAGGGCTGTTGGTTTGAGGGGGAGGAGGGGTCGTTTACTTGGAGCTGGTGTACTTGGTGACGGCCTTTGTGCCTTCGCTGACGGCGTGCTTGGCAAGCTCTCCTGGGAGGAGGAGTCGGACGGCGGTCTGGATTTCTCTGCTCGTGATGGTGGAGCGTTTGTTGTAGTGGGCAAGGCGGGAGGCCTCAGCGGCGATGCGCTCAAAGATGTCGTTGACAAAGCTATTCATGATGCTCATGGCCTTGCTGGAGATGCCAGTATCGGGATGAACCTGCTTGAGGACCTTGTAGATGTAGATGGCATAGCTCTCCTTCCTCCTGCGCTTCTTTTTCTTGTCGGTCTTTGCGATGTTCTTGGAAGCCTTTCCAGCCTTCTTGGCTGCTTTTCCAGAGGTTTTTGGCGGCATTTTTCGTTCACTCGCAGACGGTTCGTGAGAGAATGATGGATACAGAGAATGAGCGCCGAGTTTTATTTCCGAGCAGGTTTCCGCGGCCATTGAAGCGCGTCCTATCCACTCTTGCCTCTCCGGCATATAAATGTGTCTGGAGCCCGCAGTATCCGTGTGAATTGCTATTTTCAAATCCTAAACTCTACCAAAACTCATCATGTCTGGACGTGGCAAAGGAGGCAAAGTGAAGGGAAAGGCAAAGTCCCGTTCCAACCGTGCCGGACTTCAGTTCCCCGTCGGCAGGATCCACCGTCTCTTGAGAAAGGGCAACTATGCCGAGCGAGTTGGTGCCGGAGCCCCCGTGTACCTCGCAGCCGTCATGGAATACTTGGCCGCTGAAGTCCTCGAGTTGGCAGGAAATGCCGCTCGAGACAACAAGAAGACCCGCATCATCCCCAGACACCTTCAGCTAGCCATCAGGAACGACGAGGAACTCAACAAGCTCCTGTCTGGAGTCACCATCGCTCAGGGTGGTGTCTTGCCCAACATCCAGGCCGTCCTCCTCCCCAAGAAGACCGAGAAGCCAGCCAAGGCCTAAACCAACCCATCGACCCGTCCCCCTCAAACAAACAGCCCTTTTCAGGGCTAACACATTTTTCGCTAACACACTGTCCTCTACAGCTTCTTTCGAGGCTGCTCATCCCTGGTCTATGCTAGTGATGGGCGATACTGAGGAACATCAATATTTTCAAATTCGATTATCGTAAACCGATATTGAGACTGTTTATACTGCTACAGTTTTCATGGGCAAAAAAACGTAACAATAGAAAAAATGAGCTAACAGAATAAATCAACCATTCCCATTAAGAAAGAGTAGCATTACCACGCTTTTCCTCCCAGTCTGTTTCTCCTACATGATCGAAATCAGGTTTGAAATCCCGATTCGTTATAGAATTTATTGCAACAAAAGCCTGAGGCCATGGCAAAAAAGAGACCACTTGAACGAAATAGTAGAACTAAACTAAAGGAAATTCTCTCTGTGGGCTAAATTCTTAGATTTTGATCCCAGCCTTAAAATATAGTAACTGAAAATCCCGAATGATAGATCTTTTGCACATCGTAACGCAACTATCGATATTTGAAAAGCCAATATGGATATTTTTCAATATTATCGTCAAACACTAGGGTATGCCATTGGCACTTCAATGAATATCCTCCGTGCCCTTATCACCCGTTCAAAAGTGCGAAAGTATGCACCTCTCGTATTTGAATTGGCTAAATGTTTCACTCGGGTCTACCAAAGGGACATGATGCGAAAATCGGTAACCTTTAGCTCGATTTTCTCATTCCTTTATAACAACCATGGAGCGACTTTTAGCAGGATAGATCCTTCTCAGAATGTGAAGCGGGGGTCTTGCGAATGGAAACGATCGCTTTTTGTTTGGGATGACGTGAATTTTAAGCGGCAGTAACCAAGGATCAGGAATTCCGAGTTCCTGTTATAGGTGAAGCGCCGGAGACAAGGGAATAGGACCTCTTGCTAAATGGGAATCGTAACCTATTCCCAGTGGGCGGCGGTCCCACTGACCTAATCAGCCGTCCTCTAATGGACAGTCCCAACGGCAAGACGAGCCCAGTGGGACCAGAAGCCGCGGGTCAACCGATTCGTCCCTGGAGGACGTCGGCGTCTTTCAGACTAGGTAGGTGTTTAAAGTTATGTTTTGGCCTTTAAAAAGGCCGTTGGGTTAAGTGTCGGACGTTTGGAAACAAAGAGTTTAGCCGCCGAAGCCGTAGAGGGTACGGCCCTGGCGTTTCAGAGCGTAGACGACATCCATGGCGGTGACGGTCTTTCGCTTGGCGTGCTCGGTGTAGGTGACGGCGTCGCGAATGACGTTTTCCAGGAACACCTTGAGGACTCCACGAGTTTCTTCGTAGATGAGGCCAGAGATTCGCTTTACTCCACCTCGTCGGGCAAGACGACGGATGGCAGGCTTTGTGATACCCTGGATGTTATCACGCAACACCTTTCGGTGTCTCTTGGCGCCTCCTTTTCCTAGGCCCTTTCCTCCTTTGCCGCGTCCAGTCATTGTGTGATCTGCTCTGTCCAGGGCTGCCAAATATTTTTGGCCGAGAGTGTCACTTTTTCAGCCAAAAAGTGCCATTCGGTGTCATTTATAAATTCAGAAAGTGTCACAAAAAATGTCACCTTTCAGATGTTTTCCACCAAGGAAATACTCAAGGGGAACGGGAGCGCAACCCCCTATTCTTCAACCTCTCGAGATCTAATTGCGTTTTTAAGTGACAGTTTTCAAAATGTCAATATTTATCCAATTTCTGTTTAAAAGAGGATATTAAGTACCGGTTCTGAACACTGGTCCGACTGATCGGCCCCCCTCCCAAAATCTAAAAGATTGTTGTTTACAGCGGAAACGCCGTTGTCGCCCATAACAGGAGAAGGGATCTGAGAGCCAAGACATTGCCAACAGAATCCCGGCATATAATCCAAGATAACAAGACCAAAGGTTTCGATGGGATCCCAAAAATTCAATATTTGATCCAGATAATTGGGTCTTGTGTTCCCAGGTCCAGTCTTCGTCAGACTCCGTGAACATTTTTACTATTAAAATTCAGAAACAGATTAAGTCCAAATAGCTAATCATCTGAGAAAACCAAGTTCAGATATGGATTCAGCATGTGTGTTTACCCCTATAAGTCATATCTTTTTTGACGAAAACTTCCTGCCTTACTTCTGGCAATTTCCCGGTTTCGGCCGAATTCCGGAACTACTTGCCCGGCGAAGAAAGAAAGCTAAAAAACGAACTCAATGTATCTTCTCTCCTGTATTCGAACATCTAATCAACTTCTAAGAAAAATTTAACTTATAACAAATTTTCCAGTTCCAGCCGAATTCCGGGCGAACTATATGTCCGGGTAAAAAATGATTGTCATACACGGAGTCAGCATCTCATACCCCTAAATCTCAACTAAAAAAGAACTTTAACTTTGAACCAATTTTCCGGTTTTGGCCGGATTCCGGGTAAACTACTTGTCCGGCTAGAAAATGGTTTTCATATAGTTGATAGTTGTTCGTTTGTTTTTTCTTTACAATGCCTTAGGCTAGAATTGTATTAATGATTTTTACAAACCCATCAGAATTAGTGAAGCGTCGTTTTTTATGCCACTGGTATGTCTGATGCTTTTGAAAAACATCAGGTTTATTTTCATTTGCCATTAAAATTGTACCTTACCTTACCTTACATAAATGTTCAGCATGTCTTCTTGCACCTAAATTGAACATCTAGTCAACTTCAAATAAAACTTTTACTTTTAACAAACTTTCCGGTTTTGGGCGGGATTCCGGGCAAACTTCTTGTCCGGCGAGAAAAGGGTTTTCAAATTCGTGTTCAGAATGCCTTCTTACCCCTTAATCAGCAATCACATTAGCTGTTTAAAAATATTTTGTTTGTCCCTTAATTTAAACCCCCACCCCTAAATGTAGGGCTACAGAGCCCATATATGAACTCGACCTTTCCCTTGACCCAAAGGACCTTCCCACCAAGTTTCATCAAAATATCTCATTCCAAAATATCTCACAGACAGACAACCTTTGCGATGTCATAAGTATCCCTCCACTTACGTATTGGTACACGTACACTACGTATTGGGATCCCGAAAACAAACACAACTTTTAGTTCAGATGAGAGATCAAACTACCACAATATTTACTTCAATCATACTTCTAAGGAATCTGTGTCGAAAGTACCGATTGAACCAGAGTTCTGGACAAGACTTCCGGTCACCCGTGCAGCTTAGTAGCCTAACTAACAGAAATTCGTATATCTATAAAATTGTACGACTAAATACTCAGAAAGTTTCACAAAAGTGTCATTTTAGCAAAAAGTGCCACATTTTGGCCTGAAAGTGTGGAAAGTTTCACGGACTTCAAAAAGTGTCAAAATGACACCAAAAGTGTCACTTTGGCAACCCTGGCTCTGTCTTTGAATAAAACCAAGAGAAGAATACTGGTGAAATCTTGATTTTCCATCTTTATAGGCGTCGGTCTCCGTGCACGGCCACGAGCCAGCTCCACGGCAGGCTGTCGACGTACATAGATGAGAAGGAGCGTGCGTGAAGGGAAAAGTTAAACTAAAATGGCCCGTACCAAGCAAACAGCCCGCAAGTCAACCGGTGGCAAGGCCCCGAGAAAGCAGCTCGCCACCAAGGCCGCTCGCAAGTCGGCACCAGCCACCGGTGGAGTCAAGAAGCCCCATCGCTACAGGCCCGGAACCGTCGCCCTTCGTGAGATCCGTCGGTACCAGAAGAGCACCGAGCTCCTCATTCGCAAGCTCCCCTTCCAGCGACTCGTCCGAGAAATCGCTCAGGACTTCAAGACCGACCTCCGATTCCAGAGCTCTGCCGTCATGGCTCTCCAGGAGGCCAGCGAAGCCTACCTCGTCGGCCTTTTCGAGGACACCAACCTCTGTGCCATCCACGCCAAGCGAGTCACCATCATGCCCAAGGACATTCAGCTTGCTCGCAGGATCCGTGGCGAACGTGCTTAGATTTCCCCTCCACCACTTCTCTATTTGAACCCAACGGTCCTTTTAAGGACCAAAACATTCATCTTGAACACTCGTACCCATTTGCTTCCACTTCTCTTGATTTATCAGGAAATCTACGTTTCTTAAGGGCTCATACTGATTTATGTTTGAGTCTCCTGATCTGCTTAATTTTCTCCTGATTTTTCCGACTATAGCTATATTACTCATTAGTCTTTTGTCTAAGTTGACCTGGAGGCTGGAACTCGTTTCTGTTCGGCCAGCACTCCTATACTTTTAAAACGAGCAACCTTCGGCTTTGAACCCAATGGATCCTCACACCATGCCAACTTTTACTAAGTCCCGTCCGTTTTGGGATCTCAAACTGTAGAAAAGTGGAATTACGACAAACATATTGCTACAGGAGTGTTGCATGAAGCTGCCCTTACTACGGCACCGCCCACCCCCCAATTGGCCATGGTACATGATCCTGCCACCTTGGACCATGAAGCTGCCACAACCCAGAAAAATCATGCAAATTCCAAGAAAACAGCAAAGTTTGTTATTTGCAAAAGGTCAAGGAACCTCTCTGACCAAACAGCTGGCCTCTAACTTCACCATGTAGCAAAATACTATTTTTAGCAAAGTGTGCGACTTCATGATCACTTGGGTGCCTATATTCTTTCGTGTTTTCCAGCTTAGCCTTGAACAATTTCAAGTAAACTATGGTACCAGCAGAAAGTGAAGGTTCTAAGCTTCCTTTCAGGATACTCCACTGAATTTTATCTCAACCTTTACTCTTTTTCCCTAAGTCATTTCCCAAAAATAGGAGTTTAGGGTGGCGGCTTCACGCAGCACTCCTGTACAGCTTTGAAAATATTTGAGCTAGTTTTGTTGGATTAATTTACAAGAACTGGAAAATGCAGGAATGTCGATCTCGCTATTTACTAGTGTTGGGCGATATCGATATATCGGACCAAATATCGATATCGAAAACGATATTTTTTCATTCATAATTATTGTAAATAATCCAACATAACCTACATTTATCTATCCGAAACTGGAGCAATATGTTTTCGTAATTCAGTTCTTATTTATTCAGAGTTTGAGATGATGCAAGATGGTATTTAACGACAATTTCGTTAGTAAATTTTGGCGAAACGAGACGTATCCTATAGCGAAACATACTAAAGAAATATCGAAAAGTCCAAATATCGCCCAACACTACTATTTACGTTTCGTGACTGCCGGAACTCCTTCAAAGAAATACATGACGTTAGACCGACTTATTTCTTATTTCAGTGTGTCGTCTGAGTGGCGACGAGACGACGTCGTGTTGTTGTGTGTGCATTAGTGTTGGGTGATATTTGGATGTTTCCGGACCATGTTTAGCTCCCACATACATCTCGTTTCGCGACAATCTATGATGGAGAATTGTCGTCAAATAGCATTTCTCGTACAACCTGATTTACGAAAACATAATTGAAAATATACGAGAGTTGGGCGATATTGGAAATTCTCCGTTTCGTTCGGGAATTGTGTTCGAATAGCATTTTGAACTACGCCAAAAGTATTGCTTTAACTTTCGATGCGTAAGAGTTAGTTTTGATTACGCACAAAATGGGAATCTGAATGATGTTCTCCAGATATCGCCCACCACTGAGTCAGTTACAATCCCCCTTTCGTGGGCCAGGCTCTCCTAGCATAACCGGCGTATGGAATAAAAACGAAGTCATTCCGTGCTTTGGGCATACCTAGCATTTTGCAGCTAAGGGAATTGCGGGACAAGAGTGTGTTTTCGGAAAAATGTGTTAGCCCTGAAAAGGGCTGTTGGTTTGAGGGGGAGGAGGGGTCGTTTACTTGGAGCTGGTGTACTTGGTGACGGCCTTTGTGCCTTCGCTGACGGCGTGCTTGGCAAGCTCTCCTGGGAGGAGGAGTCGGACGGCGGTCTGGATTTCTCTGCTCGTGATGGTGGAGCGTTTGTTGTAGTGGGCAAGGCGGGAGGCCTCAGCGGCGATGCGCTCAAAGATGTCGTTGACAAAGCTGTTCATGATGCTCATGGCCTTGCTGGAGATGCCAGTATCGGGGTGAACCTGCTTGAGGACCTTGTAGATGTAGATTGCATAGCTCTCCTTCCTCCTGCGCTTCTTTTTCTTGTCGGTCTTGGCGATGTTCTTGGAAGCCTTTCCAGCCTTCTTGGCTGCTTTTCCGGAGGTTTTTGGCGGCATTTTTCGTTCACTCGCAGACGGTTAGTGAGAGAATGATGGATACAGAGAATGAGCGCCGATTTTTATTTCCGAGCAGGTTTCCGCGGGCATTGGAGCGCGTCCTATCCACTCTTGCCTCTCCGGCATATAAATGTGTCTGGAGCCCGCCGTATCCGTGTGAATTGATATTTTCAAATCCTAAACTCTACCAAAACTCATCATGTCTGGACGTGGCAAAGGAGGCAAAGTTAAGGGAAAGGCAAAGTCCCGTTCCAACCGTGCCGGACTTCAGTTCCCCGTCGGCAGGATCCACCGTCTCTTGAGAAAGGGCAACTATGCCGAGCGAGTTGGTGCCGGAGCCCCCGTGTACCTCGCAGCCGTCATGGAATACTTGGCCGCTGAAGTCCTCGAGTTGGCAGGAAATGCCGCTCGAGACAACAAGAAGACCCGCATCATCCCCAGACACCTTCAGCTAGCCATCAGGAACGACGAGGAACTCAACAAGCTCCTGTCTGGAGTCACCATCGCTCAGGGTGGTGTCTTGCCCAACATCCAGGCCGTCCTCCTCCCCAAGAAGACCGAGAAGCCAGCCAAGGCCTAAACCAACCCATCGACCCGTCCCCCTCAAACAAACAGCCCTTTTCAGGGCTAACACATTTTTCGCTAACACACTGTCCTCTACAGCTTCTTTCGAGGCTGCTCATCCCTGGTCTATGCTAGTGATGGGCGATACTGAGGAACATCAATATTTTCGAATTCGATTATCGTAAACCGATATTGAAACTGTTTATACTGCTACAGTTTTCATGGGCAAAAAAACTTAACAATAGAAAAAATGAGCTAACAGAATAAATCAACCATTCCCATTAAGAAAGAGTAGCATTACCACGCTTTTCCTCCCAGTCTGTTTCTCCTACATGATCGAAATCAGGTTTGAAATCCCTATTCGTTATAGAATGTATTGCAACAAAAGCCTGAGGCCATGGCACAAAAGAGACCACTTGAACGAAATAGTAGAACTAAACGAAAGGAAATTCTCTGTGGGCTAAATTCTTAGATCCACCCACTTGATCCCAGCCTTAAAATATAGTACTGAAAATCCCGAATGATAGATCTTTTGCACATCGTAACGCAACTATCGATATTTGAAAAGCCAATATGGATATTTTTCAATATTATCGTCAAACACTAGGGTATGCCATTGGCACTTCAATGAATATCCTCCGTGCCCTTATCACCCGTTCAAAAGTGCGAAAGTATGCACCTCTCGTATTTGAATTGGCTAAATGTTTCACTCGGGTCTACCAAAGGGACATGATGCGAAAATCGGTAACCTTTAGCTCGATTTTCTCATTCCTTTATAACAACCATGGAGCGACTTTTAGCAGGATAGATCCTTCTCAGAATGTGAAGCGGGGGTCTTGCGAATGGAAACGATCGCTTTTTGTTTGGGATGACGTGAATTTTAAGCGGCAGTAACCAAGGATCAGGAATTCCGAGTTCCTGTTATAGGTGAAGCGCCGGAGACAAGGGAATAGGACCTCTTGCTAAATGGGAATCGTAACCTATTCCCAGTGGGCGGCGGTCCCACTGACCTAATCAGCCGTCCTCTAATGGACAGTCCCAACGGCAAGACGAGCCCAGTGGGACCAGAAGCCGCGGGTCAACCGATTCGTCCCTGGAGGACGTCGGCGTCTTTCAGACTAGGTAGGTGTTTAAAGTTATGTTTTGGCCTTTAAAAAGGCCGTTGGGTTAAGTGTCGGACGTTTGGAAACAAAGAGTTTAGCCGCCGAAGCCGTAGAGGGTACGGCCCTGGCGTTTCAGAGCGTAGACGACATCCATGGCGGTGACGGTCTTTCGCTTGGCGTGCTCGGTGTAGGTGACGGCGTCGCGAATGACGTTTTCCAGGAACACCTTGAGGACTCCACGAGTTTCTTCGTAGATGAGGCCAGAGATTCGCTTTACTCCACCTCGTCGGGCAAGACGACGGATGGCAGGCTTTGTGATACCCTGGATGTTATCACGCAACACCTTTCGGTGTCTCTTGGCGCCTCCTTTTCCTAGGCCCTTTCCTCCTTTGCCGCGTCCAGTCATTGTGTGATCTGCTCTGTCCAGGGCTGCCAAATATTTTTGGCCGAGAGTGTCACTTTTTCAGCCAAAAAGTGCCATTCGGTGTCATTTATAAATTCAGAAAGTGTCACAAAAAATGTCACCTTTCAGATGTTTTCCACCAAGGAAATACTCAAGGGGAACGGGAGCGCAACCCCCTATTCTTCAACCTCTCGAGATCTAATTGCGTTTTTAAGTGACAGTTTTCAAAATGTCAATATTTATCCAATTTCTGTTTAAAAGAGGATATTAAGTACCGGTTCTGAACACTGGTCCGACTGATCGGCCCCCCTCCCAAAATCTAAAAGATTGTTGTTTACAGCGGAAACGCCGTTGTCGCCCATAACAGGAGAAGGGATCTGAGAGCCAAGACATTGCCAACAGAATCCCGGCATATAATCCAAGATAACAAGACCAAAGGTTTCGATGGGATCCCAAAAATTCAATATTTGATCCAGATAATTGGGTCTTGTGTTCCCAGGTCCAGTCTTCGTCAGACTCCGTGAACATTTTTACTATTAAAATTCAGAAACAGATTAAGTCCAAATAGCTAATCATCTGAGAAAACCAAGTTCAGATATGGATTCAGCATGTGTGTTTACCCCTATAAGTCATATCTTTTTTGACGAAAACTTCCTGCCTTACTTCTGGCAATTTCCCGGTTTCGGCCGAATTCCGGAACTACTTGCCCGGCGAAGAAAGAAAGCTAAAAAACGAACTCAATGTATCTTCTCTCCTGTATTCGAACATCTAATCAACTTCTAAGAAAAATTTAACTTATAACAAATTTTCCAGTTCCAGCCGAATTCCGGGCGAACTATATGTCCGGGTAAAAAATGATTGTCATACACGGAGTCAGCATCTCATACCCCTAAATCTCAACTAAAAAAGAACTTTAACTTTGAACCAATTTTCCGGTTTTGGCCGGATTCCGGGTAAACTACTTGTCCGGCTAGAAAATGGTTTTCATATAGTTGATAGTTGTTCGTTTGTTTTTTCTTTACAATGCCTTAGGCTAGAATTGTATTAATGATTTTTACAAACCCATCAGAATTAGTGAAGCGTCGTTTTTTATGCCACTGGTATGTCTGATGCTTTTGAAAAACATCAGGTTTATTTTCATTTGCCATTAAAATTGTACCTTACCTTACCTTACATAAATGTTCAGCATGTCTTCTTGCACCTAAATTGAACATCTAGTCAACTTCAAATAAAACTTTTACTTTTAACAAACTTTCCGGTTTTGGGCGGGATTCCGGGCAAACTTCTTGTCCGGCGAGAAAAGGGTTTTCAAATTCGTGTTCAGAATGCCTTCTTACCCCTTAATCAGCAATCACATTAGCTGTTTAAAAATATTTTGTTTGTCCCTTAATTTAAACCCCCACCCCTAAATGTAGGGCTACAGAGCCCATATATGAACTCGACCTTTCCCTTGACCCAAAGGACCTTCCCACCAAGTTTCATCAAAATATCTCATTCCAAAATATCTCACAGACAGACAACCTTTGCGATGTCATAAGTATCCCTCCACTTACGTATTGGTACACGTACACTACGTATTGGGATCCCGAAAACAAACACAACTTTTAGTTCAGATGAGAGATCAAACTACCACAATATTTACTTCAATCATACTTCTAAGGAATCTGTGTCGAAAGTACCGATTGAACCAGAGTTCTGGACAAGACTTCCGGTCACCCGTGCAGCTTAGTAGCCTAACTAACAGAAATTCGTATATCTATAAAATTGTACGACTAAATACTCAGAAAGTTTCACAAAAGTGTCATTTTAGCAAAAAGTGCCACATTTTGGCCTGAAAGTGTGGAAAGTTTCACGGACTTCAAAAAGTGTCAAAATGACACCAAAAGTGTCACTTTGGCAACCCTGGCTCTGTCTTTGAATAAAACCAAGAGAAGAATACTGGTGAAATCTTGATTTTCCATCTTTATAGGCGTCGGTCTCCGTGCACGGCCACGAGCCAGCTCCACGGCAGGCTGTCGACGTACATAGATGAGAAGGAGCGTGCGTGAAGGGAAAAGTTAAACTAAAATGGCCCGTACCAAGCAAACAGCCCGCAAGTCAACCGGTGGCAAGGCCCCGAGAAAGCAGCTCGCCACCAAGGCCGCTCGCAAGTCGGCACCAGCCACCGGTGGAGTCAAGAAGCCCCATCGCTACAGGCCCGGAACCGTCGCCCTTCGTGAGATCCGTCGGTACCAGAAGAGCACCGAGCTCCTCATTCGCAAGCTCCCCTTCCAGCGACTCGTCCGAGAAATCGCTCAGGACTTCAAGACCGACCTCCGATTCCAGAGCTCTGCCGTCATGGCTCTCCAGGAGGCCAGCGAAGCCTACCTCGTCGGCCTTTTCGAGGACACCAACCTCTGTGCCATCCACGCCAAGCGAGTCACCATCATGCCCAAGGACATTCAGCTTGCTCGCAGGATCCGTGGCGAACGTGCTTAGATTTCCCCTCCACCACTTCTCTATTTGAACCCAACGGTCCTTTTAAGGACCAAAACATTCATCTTGAACACTCGTACCCATTTGCTTCCACTTCTCTTGATTTATCAGGAAATCTACGTTTCTTAAGGGCTCATACTGATTTATGTTTGAGTCTCCTGATCTGCTTAATTTTCTCCTGATTTTTCCGACTATAGCTATATTACTCATTAGTCTTTTGTCTAAGTTGACCTGGAGGCTGGAACTCGTTTCTGTTCGGCCAGCACTCCTATACTTTTAAAACGAGCAACCTTCGGCTTTGAACCCAATGGATCCTCACACCATGCCAACTTTTACTAAGTCCCGTCCGTTTTGGGATCTCAAACTGTAGAAAAGTGGAATTACGACAAACATATTGCTACAGGAGTGTTGCATGAAGCTGCCCTTACTACGGCACCGCCCACCCCCCAATTGGCCATGGTACATGATCCTGCCACCTTGGACCATGAAGCTGCCACAACCCAGAAAAATCATGCAAATTCCAAGAAAACAGCAAAGTTTGTTATTTGCAAAAGGTCAAGGAACCTCTCTGACCAAACAGCTGGCCTCTAACTTCACCATGTAGCAAAATACTATTTTTAGCAAAGTGTGCGACTTCATGATCACTTGGGTGCCTATATTCTTTCGTGTTTTCCAGCTTAGCCTTGAACAATTTCAAGTAAACTATGGTACCAGCAGAAAGTGAAGGTTCTAAGCTTCCTTTCAGGATACTCCACTGAATTTTATCTCAACCTTTACTCTTTTTCCCTAAGTCATTTCCCAAAAATAGGAGTTTAGGGTGGCGGCTTCACGCAGCACTCCTGTACAGCTTTGAAAATATTTGAGCTAGTTTTGTTGGATTAATTTACAAGAACTGGAAAATGCAGGAATGTCGATCTCGCTATTTACTAGTGTTGGGCGATATCGATATATCGGACCAAATATCGATATCGAAAACGATATTTTTTCATTCATAATTATTGTAAATAATCCAACATAACCTACATTTATCTATCCGAAACTGGAGCAATATGTTTTCGTAATTCAGTTCTTATTTATTCAGAGTTTGAGATGATGCAAGATGGTATTTAACGACAATTTCGTTAGTAAATTTTGGCGAAACGAGACGTATCCTATAGCGAAACATACTAAAGAAATATCGAAAAGTCCAAATATCGCCCAACACTACTATTTACGTTTCGTGACTGCCGGAACTCCTTCAAAGAAATACATGACGTTAGACCGACTTATTTCTTATTTCAGTGTGTCGTCTGAGTGGCGACGAGACGACGTCGTGTTGTTGTGTGTGCATTAGTGTTGGGTGATATTTGGATGTTTCCGGACCATGTTTAGCTCCCACATACATCTCGTTTCGCGACAATCTATGATGGAGAATTGTCGTCAAATAGCATTTCTCGTACAACCTGATTTACGAAAACATAATTGAAAATATACGAGAGTTGGGCGATATTGGAAATTCTCCGTTTCGTTCGGGAATTGTGTTCGAATAGCATTTTGAACTACGCCAAAAGTATTGCTTTAACTTTCGATGCGTAAGAGTTAGTTTTGATTACGCACAAAATGGGAATCTGAATGATGTTCTCCAGATATCGCCCACCACTGAGTCAGTTACAATCCCCCTTTCGTGGGCCAGGCTCTCCTAGCATAACCGGCGTATGGAATAAAAACGAAGTCATTCCGTGCTTTGGGCATACCTAGCATTTTGCAGCTAAGGGAATTGCGGGACAAGAGTGTGTTTTCGGAAAAATGTGTTAGCCCTGAAAAGGGCTGTTGGTTTGAGGGGGAGGAGGGGTCGTTTACTTGGAGCTGGTGTACTTGGTGACGGCCTTTGTGCCTTCGCTGACGGCGTGCTTGGCAAGCTCTCCTGGGAGGAGGAGTCGGACGGCGGTCTGGATTTCTCTGCTCGTGATGGTGGAGCGTTTGTTGTAGTGGGCAAGGCGGGAGGCCTCAGCGGCGATGCGCTCAAAGATGTCGTTGACAAAGCTGTTCATGATGCTCATGGCCTTGCTGGAGATGCCAGTATCGGGGTGAACCTGCTTGAGGACCTTGTAGATGTAGATTGCATAGCTCTCCTTCCTCCTGCGCTTCTTTTTCTTGTCGGTCTTGGCGATGTTCTTGGAAGCCTTTCCAGCCTTCTTGGCTGCTTTTCCGGAGGTTTTTGGCGGCATTTTTCGTTCACTCGCAGACGGTTAGTGAGAGAATGATGGATACAGAGAATGAGCGCCGATTTTTATTTCCGAGCAGGTTTCCGCGGGCATTGGAGCGCGTCCTATCCACTCTTGCCTCTCCGGCATATAAATGTGTCTGGAGCCCGCCGTATCCGTGTGAATTGATATTTTCAAATCCTAAACTCTACCAAAACTCATCATGTCTGGACGTGGCAAAGGAGGCAAAGTTAAGGGAAAGGCAAAGTCCCGTTCCAACCGTGCCGGACTTCAGTTCCCCGTCGGCAGGATCCACCGTCTCTTGAGAAAGGGCAACTATGCCGAGCGAGTTGGTGCCGGAGCCCCCGTGTACCTCGCAGCCGTCATGGAATACTTGGCCGCTGAAGTCCTCGAGTTGGCAGGAAATGCCGCTCGAGACAACAAGAAGACCCGCATCATCCCCAGACACCTTCAGCTAGCCATCAGGAACGACGAGGAACTCAACAAGCTCCTGTCTGGAGTCACCATCGCTCAGGGTGGTGTCTTGCCCAACATCCAGGCCGTCCTCCTCCCCAAGAAGACCGAGAAGCCAGCCAAGGCCTAAACCAACCCATCGACCCGTCCCCCTCAAACAAACAGCCCTTTTCAGGGCTAACACATTTTTCGCTAACACACTGTCCTCTACAGCTTCTTTCGAGGCTGCTCATCCCTGGTCTATGCTAGTGATGGGCGATACTGAGGAACATCAATATTTTCGAATTCGATTATCGTAAACCGATATTGAAACTGTTTATACTGCTACAGTTTTCATGGGCAAAAAAACTTAACAATAGAAAAAATGAGCTAACAGAATAAATCAACCATTCCCATTAAGAAAGAGTAGCATTACCACGCTTTTCCTCCCAGTCTGTTTCTCCTACATGATCGAAATCAGGTTTGAAATCCCTATTCGTTATAGAATGTATTGCAACAAAAGCCTGAGGCCATGGCACAAAAGAGACCACTTGAACGAAATAGTAGAACTAAACGAAAGGAAATTCTCTGTGGGCTAAATTCTTAGATCCACCCACTTGATCCCAGCCTTAAAATATAGTACTGAAAATCCCGAATGATAGATCTTTTGCACATCGTAACGCAACTATCGATATTTGAAAAGCCAATATGGATATTTTTCAATATTATCGTCAAACACTAGGGTATGCCATTGGCACTTCAATGAATATCCTCCGTGCCCTTATCACCCGTTCAAAAGTGCGAAAGTATGCACCTCTCGTATTTGAATTGGCTAAATGTTTCACTCGGGTCTACCAAAGGGACATGATGCGAAAATCGGTAACCTTTAGCTCGATTTTCTCATTCCTTTATAACAACCATGGAGCGACTTTTAGCAGGATAGATCCTTCTCAGAATGTGAAGCGGGGGTCTTGCGAATGGAAACGATCGCTTTTTGTTTGGGATGACGTGAATTTTAAGCGGCAGTAACCAAGGATCAGGAATTCCGAGTTCCTGTTATAGGTGAAGCGCCGGAGACAAGGGAATAGGACCTCTTGCTAAATGGGAATCGTAACCTATTCCCAGTGGGCGGCGGTCCCACTGACCTAATCAGCCGTCCTCTAATGGACAGTCCCAACGGCAAGACGAGCCCAGTGGGACCAGAAGCCGCGGGTCAACCGATTCGTCCCTGGAGGACGTCGGCGTCTTTCAGACTAGGTAGGTGTTTAAAGTTATGTTTTGGCCTTTAAAAAGGCCGTTGGGTTAAGTGTCGGACGTTTGGAAACAAAGAGTTTAGCCGCCGAAGCCGTAGAGGGTACGGCCCTGGCGTTTCAGAGCGTAGACGACATCCATGGCGGTGACGGTCTTTCGCTTGGCGTGCTCGGTGTAGGTGACGGCGTCGCGAATGACGTTTTCCAGGAACACCTTGAGGACTCCACGAGTTTCTTCGTAGATGAGGCCAGAGATTCGCTTTACTCCACCTCGTCGGGCAAGACGACGGATGGCAGGCTTTGTGATACCCTGGATGTTATCACGCAACACCTTTCGGTGTCTCTTGGCGCCTCCTTTTCCTAGGCCCTTTCCTCCTTTGCCGCGTCCAGTCATTGTGTGATCTGCTCTGTCTTTGAATAAAACCAAGAGAAGAATACTGGTGAAAACTTGATTTTCCAGCTTTATAGGCGTCGGTCTCCGTGCACGGCCACGAGCCAGCTCCAAGGCAGGCTTTCGACGTACATAGATGAGAAGGAGCGTGCGTGAAGGGAAAAGTTAAACTAAAATGGCCCGTACCAAGCAAACAGCCCGCAAGTCAACCGGTGGCAAGGCCCCGAGAAAGCAGCTCGCCACCAAGGCCGCTCGCAAGTCGGCACCAGCCACCGGTGGAGTCAAGAAGCCCCATCGCTACAGGCCCGGAACCGTCGCCCTTCGTGAGATCCGTCGGTACCAGAAGAGCACCGAGCTCCTCATTCGCAAGCTCCCCTTCCAGCGACTCGTCCGAGAAATCGCTCAGGACTTCAAGACCGACCTCCGATTCCAGAGCTCTGCCGTCATGGCTCTCCAGGAGGCCAGCGAAGCCTACCTCGTCGGCCTTTTCGAGGACACCAACCTCTGTGCCATCCACGCCAAGCGAGTCACCATCATGCCCAAGGACATTCAGCTTGCTCGCAGGATCCGTGGCGAACGTGCTTAGATTTCCCCTCCACCACTTCTCTATTTGAACCCAACGGTCCTTTTAAGGACCAAAACATTCATCTTGAACACTCGTACCCATTTGCTTCCACTTCTCCTGATTCATCAGGAAAGCTACGTTTCTTAAGGGCTCATACTGATTTATGTCTGAGTCTCCTGATCTGCTTAATTTTCTCCTGATTTTTCCGACTGTAGCTATATTACTCATTATTCTGTTGTCTAAGTTGACCTGGAGGCTGGAACTCGTCACCGGAGTTATGCGTTTCTGTTCGGCCAGCACTCCTATTCTTTTAAAACGAGCAACCTTCGGCTTTGAACCCAATGGATCCTCACACCATGCCAACTTTTACTAAGTCCCGTCCGTTTTGGGATCTCAAACTGTAGAAAAGTGGAATTACGACACACATATTGCTACAGCTTTGAAAATATTTGAGCTAGTTTTGTTATTAATTTACAAGAACTGGGAAATGCAGGAATGTCGATCTCGCTATTTACTAATGTTGGGCGATATCGATATATCGGACCAAATATCGATATCGAAAACGATATTTTTTCATTCATAATTATTGTAAATAATCCAACATAACCTACATTTCTATATCCGAAACTGGAGCAATATGTATTCGTGATTCAGTTCTTATTTATTCAGAGTTTGAGATGATGCAAGATGGTATTTAACGACAATTTCGTTAGTAAATTTGGCGAAACGAGACGTATCCTATAGCGAAACATACTAAAGAAATATCGATATCAATATATCGAAAAGTCCAAATATCGCCCAACACTACTATTTACGTTTCGTGACGGCCGGAACTCCTTCAAAGAAATACATGACGTTAGACCGAATTATTTCTTATTTCAGTGTGTCGTCTGAGTGGCGACGAGACGACGTCGCGTTGTTGTGTGTGCTTTAGTGTTGTGTGATATTTGGATGTCTCTGGACCATGTTTAGCTCCCACATACCTCTCGTTTCGCGACACTATATGATAGAGAATTGTCGTCAAATAGCATTTTGCGTTATTTTTCGTACAAACGTAAAACCTGATTTACGAAAACATAATTGGATATACAAGAGTTGGGCGATATTGGAAATTCTCCGTTTCGTTCGGGAATTGTGTTCGAATAGCATTTTGAACTACGCCAAATGTATTGCTTCAACTTTCGATGCGTAAGAGTTAGGATATATTCGATTACGCACAAAATGGGAATGAGGTTCTCCAGATATCGCCCACCACCGAGTCGGTTACAATCCCCCTTTCGTGGGCCAGGCTCTCCTAGCATAACCGGCGTCTGGAATAACAAGACCAAAGGTTTCGATGGGATCCCAAAAATTCAATATCTGATCCAGACAACTGGGTCTTGTCTTAGCCAGATCCAGTCTTCGCCAGACTCCTTGAACATTTTTACAATTAAAATTCAGAAACAGATTAAGGCCAAATAGCTAATCACCTGAGAAAACCAAGTTCAGATTTGGATTCAGCATGTGTGTTTACCCCTATTAGTCATATCTGTTTTGACGAAAACTTCCTGCCACTTCTGCCAATTTCCCGGTTCCGGCCGAACTCCAGAACTACTTGTCCGGCGAAAAAAGAAAGCTCAAACACGAAATCAGGGTATCTTCTTTCCCCAGTAATGAACATCTAATCAACTTCAAATAAAAATTTAGCTTATAACAAATTTTCCGATTCCAGCCGGATTCCGGTCGAACTATATGTCCGGGTAAAATATGATTGTCATACAGGGACTCAGCATCTCTTCTTACCCCTAAATCGCTTATCTAATCAACTAGAAATAAAACTTTAACTTCCAACAGTTTTCCAGTTTTGGCCGGATTCCGGACGAACTACATGTCCGGGTAGAAATTTGTTTTCACATAAGTGTTCAGCATGTCTTCTTGCCCAAAATCGAACATCTAATCAACTCCAAATAAAACTTTTAATTTTGACAAACTTTCCGGCTTGGGCCGGATTCCGGTCGAAATACTTGTCTGTTGAGAAAATAGTTTTCACCATCGTCTTCAGCATGTCTTCCTACCTCTAGATCGAACCTTTAATCAACTTCAAATAAAACTTTTACTTTCAACAAACTTTCCGGTTTGGGCCGGATTCCGGGCGAAATACTTGTCCGTCGAGAAAATATTTTTCACCATCGTCTTCAGCATGTCTTCCTACCCCTAAATCGAACATCTAATCAATTTCAAATAAAACTTTTACTTTCAACAAACTTTCCGGTTTGGGCCGGATTCCGGGCGAAATACTTGTCCGTCGAGAAAATAATTTTCACCATCGTCTTCAGCATGTCTTCCTACCGCTAAATCGAACATCTAATCAACTTCAAATAAAACTTTTACTTTCAACAAACTTTCCGGTTTTGGCCGGATTCCGGGCGAACTACTTGTCCGATTACAAAATGGTTTTCACCATCGTGTTCAGCATGTCTTCTTACCCCATAATCGAGTATCACATTAGCTGTTTCAAAACATTTTGTTTGTCCCTTAATTTGAATCCCCTCCCCCACCCCTAAATGTAGAGCTACAAAGCCCATCTACGAACTTGACTGGTCCGACGACCCAACGAACCCTCACACCAAGTTTCATCAAAATATCTCATTCCCTTCGAGAGTTATCGTGCTTACAGACGGACGGACAGACGGACGGACGGACAGACGGACAACTTTTGCGATGTCATAGGTATCCCTCCACTTACGTTTTGGGATCCCAAAAACAAGTCATTCCGTGCTTTGGGCATACCTAGCATTTTGCAGCTAAGGGAATTGCGGGACAAGAGTGTGTTTTCGGAAAAATGTGTTAGCCCTGAAAAGGGCTGTTGGTTTGAGGGGTCGTTTACTTGGAGCTGGTGTACTTGGTGACGGCCTTTGTGCCTTCGCTGACGGCGTGCTTGGCAAGCTCTCCTGGGAGGAGGAGTCGGACGGCGGTCTGGATTTCTCTGCTCGTGATGGTGGAGCGTTTGTTGTAGTGGGCGTCTGGAATAAAAACAAGTCATTCCGTGCTTTGGGCATACCTAGCATTTTGCAGCTAAGGTAAGGGAATTGCGGGACAAGAGTGTGTTTTCGGAAAAATGTGTTAGCCCTGAAAAGGGCTGTTGGTTTGAGGGGGAGGAGGGGTCGTTTACTTGGAGCTGGTGTACTTGGTGACGGCCTTTGTGCCTTCGCTGACGGCGTGCTTGGCGAGTCTCCTGATCTGCTTAATTTTCTCCTGATTTTTTCGACTCTAGCTATATTGCTCATTATTCTTTTGTCTAAGTTGACCTGGAGGCTGGAACTCGTCACCGGAGTTATGAGTTTCTGTTCGGCACTGAAATGTATTTTATTCGCACCCAGCACTCCTATACTTTTAAAATGAGCAACCTTCGGCTTTGAACCCAATGGATCCTCACACCATGCCAACTTTTACAAAGTCACGTTCGTTTTGGGATCTCAAACTGTAGAAAAGTGGAATTACGACAAACATATTGAAACTGAATGATGTTCTGCCTATATCGCCCACCACTGAGTCAGTTACAATTCCCCTTTCGTGGGCCAGGCTCTCCTACTATAACCGGCGTATGGAATAAAAACAAGTCATTCCGTGCTTTGGGCATACCTAGTATTTTGCAGCTAAGCCGAAGTCGATCAAAATGCAGAAAAAAAACGTTTCTTGCCGTCGTCCAATCGTGCAGCAAAAACAGCGGCCGTGACAAAAATTAAATCTCAGCACTTGTTTTTCCATGAAGTAATTATTCAAAGTGATAGATACAGGCGAGTACTGGATAATAGAAACGTAGAACGAGGTTATTAATAAAATAATATTTAAGTTTTAGCCCCAATCGTTTAGCAAAAACAGAGTCCGTGTCAAAATTTAAATCTCAAGACTAGTTTTTTCATTATAGTAGTATTTGAAGAAGAAAGTGGTATTGCCTGACGAGGACCCTTGCCAAGAAGGGCCGAAATATCGCTGATGAAGAATCATAGCTGACGTATCCGTTGTAAACATTGTTAGAATAAATGTTTCAAAGGGGGGGGAACGAATATTTATAATATTTAGTAATATTTAAAAGAATATTTAGGGCTCAAAGAATATTTATCCAAGACTGTGTTAGCGGAAAAATGCGTTAGCCTTGAAAAGGGGGAGCAGGGTTCTAGCGCCATCGGAGCGCACTCTATTTTGGTTTGATTGGTTGGTTTACTGGAGTTGTCGGTTCCTTAGAGCTGGTGTACTTGGTGACTTCGCCGACTGCGTGCCTGGCTACGTAGCCTAGAGCAGTGGTTCTCAACCGGTGGTACGCGCACCGAAAGGGGTCAAGTGTGACATGAGCAAGTGTCATTCTGGTTGCGAATTGAGTTAACGAAAACGTTTGCTTGCGATGCAGCTTGACAAAGGCACGGAGAACAACAAATCCAAACACAGAAATAGACGGACTGTAAAAAATATTGCCGTTAATGACGTCGAGCCGTGATTTGACAAAATCAAAACAGCCTCGAGTGTTTCATTGAGTTTGTAGATATTTCTTACAAATATCTTTTTTCAACGTTCTGGAAAATGGGTACGTAACCTTTTCGAACCTTGATTAGGGGTACGCGGTATGAAAAAGGTTGGGAACCACAGGATCTTCTTTGAGCTCTGGGGTCAAACTGCCCTTATGGACCTAAGGTATAATCGGGCATCAAGGCTCGCGTGAAATGAGCTTCAAGTAAACCCTGAGCGGATATGCCTGCTGTGCCTTGATAGTGTTTCGGATAATGTGGTAGTCCTTAAAAGGACCGTTGGGTTTAAGAGGGAAGATGATTTGAATTAAAAATTACTTTGTAGCTGCAGCTTTCTTTGCGACTGGCTTCCTGGCTGCTTTTGGAGTAGTTGGTTTCTTGGCACTGGCGGCCTTCTTGACAACCTTGGTCTTTGCAGCGACTACTTTCGGCTTGGCAGCCTTCTTCTCGGCAAGCTACTTCGGCTTGGCGGTGACTTTCCTAGCGACAGTCGTCTTAGGTGATGTGGCTTTCTTGGTGGCAGAAGCCTTCTTTGGCTTGGCTACTGCTTTCTTGACCGTCTTCTTCTCGGTAGTAGCTTTGGTCGGCTTCTCAACTTTCCTCGCCTTCTCCTTCTTATCTGCTTTGGGCTTCTCAGCTGCTTTGAATGATCCAGTAACGCCTATTCCCTTGCTGTTCTTCAGAGCTCCATTGGTAAGCCCTCGCTTTAGGGCCATCTTCATGTTGGTGTTGACGACCTTGGCATCGTTTCCGACATGGAAGTTTGCCATGATGTACTTAAGGATGGCTTGACGACTGGAGCCACTGCGTTCTTTCAAGGCAGCGACGGCTTTAACAACCATCTCGTTGTACGATGGGTGGGTGGCAGTGACTTTAGGCTTTCCTGCCTTGGTGACCTTACTTGGTTTCGGGGCTGCCGACTTCTTCAGCGTCTTCTCTGGGGTAGAGAGAACAACTGCGGCTGTTTCGATATCTGCCATCTTTTCCTTGTGTATCCTTGAACTTGGAAGTGAAATTTGACTTTTTATTTGTTGATTGCTGTTGGATGTTGGATTTATAATTAATTGGTGGTGCGGATCAACTTATTTAGACCCCAGTACCGCTGCACCCGAGGCAGCTTTTGGCGGGAAGAAATGTTTGGGTTGGAACATGACCAGCTTCTAAAATTTTGTGTTTCTATAGGTCTGAATAAAAATTCATTAAAATTGCTTTAAGGAACCATAAAATTCCTAATGTTTATAATCAGCTACAGAAAGATTAGGTCTTCAAGACGATATCCTATCTATGGCCATACCGGGTATGCCCGCTTCAAAATTAGAGCATGAAAACAAGATCTGCAAAAACTTGGTATAATGCAACTTGTAGCTTGATTTTAAATATCAAATGCTTAGTAAATATTGGCAATACGAAAAAAAATCAACGTATATCCTGAATTTGGAGAGTTTTGTGTTTGTTTTCGTACCCTTTTTTCTCATACTAATCGAATTTTATAGAATGGTTGCGGGTTTAAAAAAGTCCTATAAAACATAGAATTTCAACCAGATCACAGTTGATTTTTAGCTTTATTCAGCTTACCTCTTTATTATTTCTATAAGTTTAGTTTCTTATCTATAAATAAAATTGTTATTATTTAATTAATTATCTCTTTGCGAGTCCATCTCTCTGCTCAGTGCTGCATTTATTTTTGGAAATATTATACAAATAAGAGACTTGAACTTAAATAGACATGACTACTTTTCATCAAAAGAGGAAGGGTCAGGGGTTTTTCTTTAGCATCTTATTTCGGCCTGCCTTGTCGCTGAATTCGTGGTCTTTTCACTGGATTTTAACCAACTTCAAAATGTTTAGATGGACACGTCCACCTCCGCATTTAATGACCGGTGGTAAGTTTCCCGGTAGTGATTACGATTGCAGTGGTTATTTCGAGGACCTGTGTCTGTGTTCTGTGAGGCGGTTCCATGGGTGGTTCCCAAAATCACCACGATCTTTTTGCCCACTCTCACAATGCCCACGCTTAGAATGCCCACGATTAAAATGCCCACGGTTCAAAATGCCCACGACTCAAAATGCCCTCGACCACGAAATTCCGACAGTTCAAAGTGGTCACAGGTGAGACTAATATCCCGATCGTGTCAAGTCTCTAATGTCCAAGCCAAGTTTCATTGTCCTAGCCCACCTGGAAGTAACTTAATTCCGTGTCACCGGAATTCCGCAAACCCCCTCCAACTCCCCCCACAGTGCACGAATCCGGCCAGGTTGTGTCAGTGACGTATCTGGGGCTTGTGCTTGTTCTTCCCACCAAGTTTCATCCCGACCACTCCGCTCTAACTGTGTCACATGATATCTAGTTCCCCCTCTGACTCCCCCATCCCTCGCATTCATCGGATTCGGTCCAGACTTGAAATGGGACATCTGACACATGACGTCTTTCCAAATATCAAGTTTCATTAAGATCCGATCACCCGTTCGAAAGTTATGCATAACACTAAATTTCGTATTCCGGCTCCCCTCCCTCCCCCCACGATGGTACAGTACAAGTTATTTCGAATTCTGCGAGAAGTTCAGACCATTCAAGACGAGATGGAATCAGACCTCCTCCAGATCGGTGCTGGAGCCGACTTCAGACGAAGGAACCGAAAAATGGTCCGGAAAGACCAGCAAATTCAAGCACTCAAAGAGAAGTTCCAAGGCCGCTCAGTATCAGTCAGACGCTTCCTCAAGAAAGAACAGCGCTTTTGCGGCATCTAACCATGGATAACACTCAAAATGCCCACGATCACAATGACCACGACTCAAAATGCCCACTATTGGATAAATTTGAGGTGTTCAGTCCGTAATTAGGCGTGATTGAGTGACGGGAAGAGTAGACCGAGTATCAGAATGACGATAATCGTTTGATGAACTTGTATAATCTCAATTATAAATATAATACTGGTTTATTATAATTTACAAGAAACATTTGTAGCCTATTGCGTTGTGGTTAGATGCCGCCAAATTCTCACTTCTCAGATCCGAAGTACTAAGGTACTTAAAGTACTAATCCTAACAAGTACAAAAAAATACATATTAACTCAAGGGTTTTGCTCAAAACTTGATTTTTAGCACCCATAACGTGGGTTTGTTAACCGAAAAGTCAAAAAAATACTTTAGCCAAACGATATGTATTCATGATCCCCAAGGGCCCATGATCATTTTTGCCTTAAGGGTTTTGCTTACAAGTGAATTTCTGTACAACTAATAATTTGAACAAAATATACATTTTCATGATTCTAATGAGCTTATCATCGTTTGTGGTTCAAGAGCGTTCATTACAGATGAATCTCTAGCGCCCTTAAACTGCGCATCATCACTTCCAAATGCACAAATAAAATAGTTTCTAACGACCCATGATCATTCTTATGGCAAGGGTTTTGCTTACAATTGATCGCAATTAAACCAACACACGAATTGACAAATTCCTACTTTCATCCTACGACCCAGCCTTGCAAGTGCCGTATGAGCTTCCTGCTCTTGTTAATGAAGGAATCATTCTTACCTTCGTGATATGAGTTAACTGGTGGATTTGGATCTCCTGGTTTTGCTTTCTGGGTTGGCACAATTTTGTACGAGATTTCTTCTTTACTTTAACGCAAACAATTCTGAACTGATCAAGAAACAAAACAAGAGCTGAAATAGGCAAGAAACACTTGCAAGAATAGGCAAAATGTTGGCGGGAGGTTTTTTGTTTGGGAGTTTTGTACAGAGTCGAATATTATTTTATTATACACTAGTAAGTAAAAAGTACTGTAAAAGGCATTTCTAGTACGTTTCTTCTTTGAATTCTTGCTGCGTAATTTCCCTTTTCGAGGAGACGGACCTCTGATTCGTCTAGGGTTTCACCTGCTAGTAGCTAGAAGGTATAGTTTGATAAAAAGTACGTTTGGACCTTGCGGTGAAGATTTAAGGGAGCTAGGACCTCATTTGTAAGCAAAACCCTTGAGGCAAAAATGGTAATGGGCTCATGGGGATCATGAAAATGCATAGTTTGCTAAAAATTATTTTTCTTAATTTGCGGTCATGATTGGATGCTTTTAGCAAAATATGCATTTTCATGATCCCCATGAGTTGACCCTTGCCAAGAATGGCCGAGCTATCGTGGAACAAATCTTGGCTGACGTCTCCATTTAGCTTGGGTTATTAGTATTGCCAGGGAAATTTATGGGTCCCTGGTATTGCTTAGCTCCTCTGTCAAAAATTAACAGTAGAATAAATGGAAAATCTTATATCCGTTTTTAGCATATGACAGCATTGCTAACCTGACACAGGAATCATTCGACAAATTCGTTTTATTACAAAAACTAGCATTGTATTTCGTCAGCATAATATATGCTTTCTATACAGTTCTTTGCTTATATGAACAGGAAAACCATTTTCTGCAAAGCTACCACAAGCTACTTCAGCCAGGGGCGTCATGTAGGGGGAACAGTCATATAGCGTTGCAGCTACCCCAGCTGCAACGCAACCCCGGCTTTCCAACCGGAGCCAGAGCTATCCATGAAAACCTAGTTAACGGGGAACAAAGCGGAATATGTATAAACTGTTTACACAAATATTTATCTATAAAGTCTTCTCAAATATACGGTTTACTTTTTAGTTATATGCTGTTAATTGTATTTTCAGTTTCACCTCTGTAAGATTTACGTTAAAGAATGCGAAGGGGGCCCGGGACAAAGCCTTTGCCCCGTTTTCTTCAGTCTCGGCAAACTGACCCCACTGACTTAAGCTATCTAGAGGTGAGCAATATTTTTCGATATTGGAACTGTCACAGATAAAAAATATGCTTCAGTATATATGTTAGGAGAAAGAAGAAAAGGGCAAAGACAATTAACATTACAAGCCATTGAGTTGTCTTGTCTTCCTCTTCGATCTGCATTTCTGTTTCCTGACTTTTTATTTATTTTTCATAATTAATAAATCTAGGACGGAAATTCTACCACATGTCCGACTTTGACGCCATCTAAGAGTGTAGTCTGAAAGATGGATCCTACTCAACAAACAGGCGTCAACTAGCGCTGTCTGTGAAGGTTTCTGTCGAGTAACAAAGATGACGCACGCCGTTCCTCCAATCCCCGCCGTCACTTCGCTACACTGGAATGAAACCATCCTACGTCCAAATGGGCTCCGATTGAAACTATCCTACCTCCAAATGCGCTCCGATTGAAACTATCCTACCTCCAAATGTGCTCCGATTGAAACTATCCTATGTCCAAAAATGGAAAAAATGATTTAGTAGTCTATCTTGTGCGAAATTGTGTGCTGAATCCGAATTTGCAGTCAGAATTGGCACCACGCCACTAGATGTCTTCCAAATCGTCTTTTTCTTTCTTTTCCTATGTTGCAAAGTTGCTTTTATCACGCCGTGAAACTATTCTATGTCCTTATTTGGACTTGGGATTGTTTCAAGCTGTAGATTTTGATGAGCTGAAGGACATAGAATAGTTTTTTGGACTTAAGATATTGCCATTCTAAAGTATAATAAAATAATGTTAAAAACTTCAAATAGCTCTCCTGAAAAGTAGCTGTTTTGGACATAGGATAGTGTCAATCGGAGCACATTTGGAGGTAGGATAGTTTCAATCGGAGCGCATTTGGAGGTAGGATAGTTTCAATCGGAGCCCATTTGGACGTAGGATAGTTTCATTCCAGTGTAGCGACTTGTCGTCTGTCAGTCTGCACTGGAGCCATACTCTTGACGCCTTATGGAAATGTGGTAAAAACTCGTGGAACTGGTTTGACAAGCCACCCACAGAGGAAATAAGCAGGGGCGTCACTATGGGGGGGGGGGGGGAGGGCTGTCCCTCAACGGTCTTGAGAAAGTACTTTCGTTGAAGCCTGGCGACACAGAAGAAAGAAAATGATGTATTCTTTGTCGGGCGTCGGTCGACACACCGGTTTCCTTTTACACGCAAGAAATCAAATTCTGCAAACATCTATCGGGCAAAACATAGAAGTAGTCGGACCTTGTATGGTGTTGTCGTCCGCACATCAGGTTCTTTTTATACAGAAGAAATAAAAAATGTAATGCTTTTGTCGAGTGTCGGTCGACATCGGGTTCTGCAATCATATGTTGGGCGCACCGGGGAAGTTTAACTGAACTGTTTGACTTTTATTTACAACCCGTCTAGGTACAGATACCTTTTTTACCATACGGAGGGTACCGTATGGATGCCATACGGTATGGTAAAAAAATGAAGAAATAAAAGAAAGAAGGGAAACAACCTGGAAACAACACAACAGTACTAAACAAAATAATTAAAAATCACTAAACCGAAACATCATTAAGTCTCGTCGGCATATTCTCTGAAGTTTAAGTCTGCGGCAGTTCTGAGATCCTGAGATCCTGAGGGCAAAACATAGAAGTAGTCGGACCTTGTATGGTGTTGTCGTCCGCACATCAGGTTCTTTTTATACAGAAGAAATAAAAAATGTAATGCTTTTGTCGAGTGTCGGTCGACATCGGGTTCTGCAATCATATGTTGGGCGCACCGGGGAAGTTTAACTGAACTGTTTGACTTTTATTTACAACCCGTCTAGGTACAGATACCTTTTTTACCATACGGAGGGTACCGTATGGATGCCATACGGTATGGTAAAAAAATGAAGAAATAAAAGAAAGAAGGGAAACAACCTGGAAACAACACAACAGTACTAAACAAAATAATTAAAAATCACTAAACCGAAACATCATTAAGTCTCGTCGGCATATTCTCTGAAGTTTAAGTCTGCGGCAGTTCTGAGATCCGTCAACGCGACCATGATGTTTCGGTTTGGTGACTTTTAATTATTTTGGTTATTTTTGTCGTGTTTCTTTTTTTTTCGTTTTTCTACGTCTCTACCCAGATGGGCTATGATTAAAATTCAATTCAATCAAGTTGTTTTTACTCGTAAGAAATCTAGAGCGTGTTCCATCCTACTTACCGTAGTTACTACGACCGACGTCACGAATTCTGGCTTTTTGCCCTCAAGGCTGGAACGATTTTTTTATTTTCCAGCAGAATATCATGCCACCGGCGAATCCGACCAATCACGTTAGAAAGATCCGTAGTCACTACGCTTAAAGCGAGGCTTCACCTTCCAGATTTTTCTTCCGGATTCCAGACAGCCGTTTTCGTCGAGACAGATCTGGAAGGTGAAGCCAGGCCAAAAACGTCTGGAAGTCCGGGGTGCTGGACACCCCAGATTTCGGATGTTTGGAAGGTGCCATAGAGGCAACCCGTTCGAAAGACACTACAAATATGGAAAATGAGGGAAGAAAAGGGAAAGTGATTCGACAGTTGTGACTGGGATAGATATATTTGAAATGTAAAGGGGACATCTAGGAAGTGCAAGAACAGCAAATTAAAAGCGAGGCTTCACCTTCCAGATTTTTCTTCCGGATTCCAGACAGCCGTTTTCGTCGAGACGGATCTGGAAGGTGAACCCAGGCCAAAAACGTCTGGAAGTCCGGGGTGTTGGACACCTCAGATTCCGGATGTCTGGAAGGTAAATCCACTCGAGAGACAGAACAAAAGAAAACTGAGGTAGTAATTTTCACGCGGAGGAAAATTAAGGGGCAGTTAGAAGAACAATTTTATTATAAAAATGAAGAATTGAGTAAAAGTACTAGTTTTAAATATTTGGGATTTGTTTAGATTCAAACGGAAGTTGGAAATCACATATTAAAGAAATGGTAAGAAGGGGAAAAGCGGCGTCGTCAGCCATATTTAGAAATGCTAATCTGATGGGATTAAAAAATTTAAGAATTCATAAACACATTTTTGAATCAAAAATAATGCCAACGATCCATTATGGAGCGGAGCTATGGGGATTTGAAGATGCGAAACAGCTTGAGTCGGTCCAGCTACAATATTTTAAACGACTGTTCGGACTACAATCGACATTACATTCGCAAGCACTGAAAGGGGATTTAGGGCTATTTTCAATGAAGAAAGATATGGTATTGCAGATCTTAAGATTTTGGTTAAAGATAATTAAGTTAGATGAGACTAGGTTGGTGAGAGCGTCATATAATGAACTTTTGAAGATGGGGAAAAGAAATACGTGGCCATCTCGAGTTAAAGCACTGCTTGATGATCTATAGGTCTATCTTACGTTTGGAATAGTGGCCGCGGCCCTGTAGATGACGATACTTTATTGCGTAGAGTCATTAGGATTTTGGATGACCAAGAGATTCAAAAATGAAGAGCTTTCTTGCGTAGAGTCATTAGGATTTTGGATGACCAAGAGATTCAAAAATGGAGAGCTTTAATAAGTCAGTCCGAAACTTTGGAGTTTTACTGTGAGTTTAAGAAGGTGTTTGCGCCCGAGTTTTATTTTAAAATGAACCCACCTCAAAAAGTTTTGAAGTTGTGGATCCAGGCTAGAGCTAATTCCCTCCCCCTGTTTGATAGATTTAGAGTTTTTGATAGGCATAGGACTGGTCCAGATGTCAGGTATAATTGCCAACTTTGCAAAGCAGGGGTAGAGGAAAACATGGACCACTTTATCAATCGATGCCAGGAGCTTTCGGAGTTAAGGGGATCTTATTTTAAGGGGAGTGTTTTGCTTCTTCCGGATATCCTGAATAGCACTTCGGAAAGGGTTATAACAAAGGTGTGCGAGTTTATGGACGGATCGTTGAAGCTAAGAGCGACCAAGCTTAGTAGTGAGGCTTCATAGCCGTAGGAAACTATTGTTGTTGTTTTCCTTTGTAATATGTACTATTGTTGTATTATGTATATGGCCCCTGGGCTTTTAAATACAGTTATTATTATTATTATTATTATGGAAATGTAGGAAGGAAAGGGAAAGTGATTGACAGTTGTGACTGGGATGCAAGAGATATTTGAAATACGAAGGGGACATCTAGGAAATGTTGAAGAATAGCAAAGTTGGATGTCATCATTATCATGAAAATCTGGAAGGGTTGGCTTGACTATGCGGAAGCCCAGGACGTCTGGTAATCTGGAAGGTGAAGCCTGGCTTTAAGCTATCATCGTTATCATGAAAATCTGAAACGGTTGGCTTCTAACCCCTCTTAACAGAACCACGCTGATTTTCTCACTTGTCGTGTTCTGCTACCTTCGATGTGTATCACGCTGTCGACGGTTGTATGTGAGAAGTTTTTCCATCAGAAAAATCGGTTATGTAAGATGTTTCCCTGTTTTCGCTAGAAGTCAACGGGTCTCGGAAAAGGCTTAAAACAGCCAAAACCGTGATTACTTGTTGAAAGCACAGCCTAGTCTTAAAAGTACTCAAATATTCGAAAATACTGTAAGTTGAAGAGTAAATACTGCGAGGGGTCCTTTAACGGTTTTGCCTTATAAAACAGAGAAAAATCGAATTGTGACTGCTTTTGTCGGGCGTCGGTATTCTTATCGGCACATCGGGTTCTTTTTAGAGGTACCCCGGACAGTTTAAGTCTCGTCCGCAGATCAGGATCTAATTATACCTAATGAATCAAATTCGGTAAGCTTTGCCAGTCCTGAAAACTTATGTCTCGTCGGCAAATCGGTATTTTTCTACACACAAGAAATCAAATGACTGCAAAATTTTGTCGGACAAAGGCCGAAAGTTTAAGCTTCGTCAGTTAATTGGGTTTTGGTTTTACATAAGAAAACAAAATCTGCAGACTAGTTATACTCTAGTCGTTGAATCAAATAAGATATTGTGAACTCCTGTCAGGCGAAGACCAAAACTTTAAGTCTCGTCGTTAAACCATTTTTTGTTTTTTTAATGCACTGTCAAACACTTTTTCGTTCCATCCCGTTTCTTGTCGTCACAATTCCGCAAACCTCTTCTCCTTGTTTTATTTGTGGGTTGTTTGTCTGTTCGTACTCATAAACTGAAAGGAAAGGGAAAGTGAAACTTTACGTCTACTCGCTATATGGTTGAATGGCCCGTAATTTAGGTGAGGTGTTAGGCCTAAGATTTCAGCAACCTGAAAGATCAGAAATTCCAGGAAAATGTCGGATTACAAAAAAATCGCCTGCGGCGCTGAGTTTAATCTGTCTTAGGTACATACGGTAAAAGCTGTTGCCGAATAAAGGCCGATTTAACAAATTTTGGCTGCAGCTCTTCAGTAGTCCTATCCTATTTCTATTTAGTTGAAGTGTGCATCATTTATGTGCAGTTTTAACCTTGAGATTTACCGTAGCTGAATTTTGATCGGATTGAAAAAATTTCCGACTTGCCCTTCGGACGCCCCTTAAACCTTATTCACCTGTCAACAAGGTGGCAGGCTATACTGTCACAAGTTTCATAACAGATAACACAAGAGCTGACAGCTCATATGGCACTTGCAAAAACAGTTAGCATGTTTGCCATATACGGTTTGCAGTCAAGGGTGGATCTCTCCCAGTATTCCATTCATCGAAGACGGGCTTGATCTAGTAAAGCTGAGATGGTTATTCCACCCATTGACAACTTTTCGGAATAGAAGTTTTGTCGTACTCTGGTTCCGATTCACGTGTAACTCAATCGATGGTAAAAAAAAAAATGCTCTAGCTGTGATAATTCTGTGCCCGAACTGGAAATAACCAGAAAAATAACGTTAACCGCACCTGAAATCATCACTTTATTTAACTCGGGATTTAAGATAAAAACATTAAGAATTTTCTTTTTGTTTAAAATTTAATAACCGCAAAAAGCTAGGATCTAGTGTGGCTTAGTTAGTTAGAATGCGTGATCAAGCTCTTAACCATACATTTTGAGATAGCTTTGAACCACTTTGAACTAGCTTGAAAAATGGTCAGAAATTTCTCCGGATCACTTCCACAAATGGCCCTTTTGTTTGGTGTTTCTTGCACCCCCTTAGTTTTTTTTTTCGATCAATAATTAAGCCTTTTCGTATATGTTTCATTTTTGTTCCGGAAAATCAGTCTTCTTCACCAAGGTGGTCTTCTTCTGTCTCCTTCCTGCTTTACTGTCACATGGAGAATTCCACAGCCCTTTATTGTGTTGCCCCGGAACAAAAATGAAACATATACGAAAAGGACAAGTTTAATCCGAATGGCTAAAAGCTAGGAGAGGAAACTTGTTGGAAACTTGTTTTCTTACTATTTTTTTTAAAACATCGTGCTTCAAAAATGTTATGCTAGAAGTATTGTCAAGCTCAAAACTTGCGTAAAACAGGCTCGGATTTAGGGCGTCCAAAAGATGACTTCTTTACGACTATGTTAGAACCCAACATCGTTTGATCTATGACCGAGTGATGCGCTGTCAGTTCAATAGGAGGGTAGAGCGCGAAAGGAAACTCACGAAGAGGGATGGGATTAAAACATTACAACCCTCATTCCTCTGAAACAGCAGCCAAGAGAAAACAAATCATGAGCCCTTGCTGCGATTCTACAAAAAGGTCGAGATCAATTTTTCAAGCTAATATATTGCATACTGGTCATATCACTTACATAGAACAAGCAAAGACAGAAAAAAGAAAAAAATAACTAAACAGAGCATTTCATGATACATGGGACCAAGTCACACCAAGTTGGTAGAAATATCTTGCTTAGAAACATACTGGAATATCTGAAAACGTTCCGCTGTCAGATCAAACATTATCCTCACTATTGAGCTCGAAAGTCTGAACAGTCGCTTTCCGCTGTGGGTCTGTAACAGGCCTGCGTGGTCTTCTAGTACTGCACTCTAGATACTACAGTAACTTTCGGTTTGCCGATAAACAGGATTCAGTTATATTTCGTTAAGACTCGATGGATCCTTAAAGCCCACGGGACAGATAGCACTGCCTTAGCCATCAAACTCAAAGAGCGAATTCAGCCAGTATGGTAGTGACGAGAAATGGTTCGCAGAATCACACAGACGTATAGTATGCAACTGGTGATCGTAAAGTTGACATACATTTACGGCAATGGCCTTGCCGTATTTGATAAGTGGTAGTGGCGCCAGGACTAAACTACCCCTAACGCTAAATTTTGTTCAACAACTTGGAAAACATTGTGCACAAAAATAAAACTTAAACCAGTGCGGAATCATACTAGCCCGACACCTAAGACAAAGAAAATACTAATCCTACACACACAACGACAAATAAAAGGATCGGGGCTACGAAAAGACCAGCCACTTCGAGAGCCCGCGAAAAATCAATTAAAAACACGTGAGAGCTTCTTGTTAGTTTCTAAGCTGTGCCAAAACCAATTCGCATCAGTCCCACGAGGTCCCGGGTCAGGGTCAAATACAGGAAGACTAATCGCTTTTAAGGACAATCTGCACATGGCAAAAACTTTGGTACGTTACACATAGCTTGAGAGATATGTGGTCAGTCTGATACACCAATCGACGCACACTTTCAGAAAAATTGCACAGAAAAATGACTTGGAGACTGAAATGGCACAAAGACAAATCACCTTAGCCGTCTGTGGAGCTTGAAAAATATGGGAACGTATTGAGTATCACAAATTCTGAATCGGCAGAACGAATGAGGTTACAAGACAGACTCCGCCATCTATCGAAAAACTTTTTTTGGGGTATCACTTGCATTTGCTTTTATTGACAAACAGGAGCTGCTGTAATGACTAGAGACTAGCCACGTGCGAAATGGGCTAATCCAAAATGGAATGCAGAGCTAGCCGTGAAGGAGAAGCGAAAATTATGGGTATTTTGATTAAGGCAAATTTTTTGTTTAGCTTTGGGTTTAATCAGACCAAAAAACCTGAACAAAATGAAGCCGAGAAGAGGAAAGATTCTTAATACTTTTATTGCATGGGGTCTTAAACCACCGAAAAGCAAAATTATTTTTCTATCAGGATCATTGATAAAACTATGCAAAAAAAAAATGAGAAAAGTTTCACAACCCAAATTGTCACGGTCCTTAAGATAATGTGACAAAAACTTGTGCAAGATGACCTCCTTTACGAAACCTGCCCACAGAGGTAATAAGGAAAATTTTGAGAAAAGGAGGATTATCAACTAACTGGTCCGCAGATCGAAAGATGAATTGCAAGTAGGCACGGATGTAAACATTTTTATAAATTCAGGTACGCGAATGAAATATCACGCGCTCAACCGTTAGAATCACTCGCAAAAACAAATATTCGTAGATCTCACAACGACTAGGAAAGCAACCTAAAACAGTATTCTCGGCCTCATAATTCCCCCCCCCCCCCCCCCCGCCCCACCCCGGCACTATCAGAAGTTTCGTAAAAGATGAGAAAACATAATATCTGTTGACGTTACGGAGAAATTGTGCTATGCTATGACCCATTGACTGTTCCTTTTCTATAAGATGTAACACTAACATGGTTTGCAACGTTACTTTAAGTGAAAAGATAAAAAGGTTATAATGGAAATATTCTGAAACGTCGTATTGTGTTATCTCATATCTGCTGAAACGGTGCATTCTTGTGTCAATGTTAAAACTTCTGACTGTGGTTACGTTATATTCGCGCTTCGATTTGGGCATTCGGGTCCTGACTGCCTTAAAATTAGTATACTTTAGTGATCGAGACAAATAAGTAACCACAAAATAGAATGGAGTACTACGACTGGCCTCCCTACCCCCTCCCCCCAAATAAAAATGGGATTTTGAACTTTTACACCGGAGCAAGGCATCAAACGACAACAGCCGCGTTTTATCTGATACCATTTTAGTCTTGTCTCAGAAATGCCGCTTTATTTACCGGTCTTCTCAAGTACAATTTTAGTTGTCACAAGGCGTGACAAATGTGTTTTCTTGTCAGACAAGAAGGCCCTGTTTCATGTCTTACCTTTTTGCTCTTGTCAGCGGTCTTGTCAAAGATGACTGTAAACTGCATTATATTTGTGACAACCGTCAGTATCATTCACATGAAAAGAGTTTCTAAAGAAAGCGGCATTTGGCTTTGACAGGACCGAAAGTATGAGACAGTTGAGAATCAAGTAAACGCGGCTAACGATTTCCAAGAGCGATTGTTGCTTTCTGAAATCACACCATCTTACAGATTCAAGGAAAAGGCGTGTTTTCGCCGTTCACCTGGAACTCCTCGGGGAATCAAAGGGAACGGCGAGAATAGAGGGAGTCACTCCACGTACAGAAACAGTGAGAACACGGGGAATGCTTCCAAAATGGATTTTGTTTGAAAAAAAACCCAAGCAGTTGACGAAATTAGTCTGGGTCCACTTCTTTTTTGCTTTTGTTTATTCTGATTGTTTTCAATTAATTTTACATTGCACGAACACCAGCAAAACCTGATTCCCTTCCGAATCTGAAAGGGAGTCCTTTCTGATGATGGTGATGATAACCGGAGCATTCCCCGTCTGTGTGGACTCGCGAGAATACGGGGAGAAGTCCCCGGGAAAAACAAAAACGCTGGGACTCTTCAAGTGGAGTCCTCGGGAAGCGGCGAGAATATGCCTAAAGTCATGTAGTTACACCGCCAAGTCTGCATAGTCTTGGGCAATATTCGATGTCTATAAATCAGACCAAATATCGAAACGTAAATAACGATATCCAAGACGATAATTTTAAATAATCTAAACGAAATTACTTATATATATTCGAAGTTGGAGCAATATGTTCTTCGTAATTCAGTTTTTATTTATTCGAAGTTTGAACTGATGCAAGTTGCTATCCTACGAAAATTTTGCTCTTAAATTTTGATGATACGAGACGTACAGTATAGCGCACATGGTACCGGAATATCGATATCGAAAGTGCAAATATCGATATATCGAAAAATCCAAATTTTGCCCAACACTAAGTCTGCAGACTCCAATCCAAAGCGCATACGCTAAAAGATTCGAAAGGCTCAATATTCCCACATCACGTTATTATTTTCAGACACGGCTGTTCGGGTCACGTAAGTTTTCCTAAAAACATTATTTCAGTTTACACCTTTAAAGGACCCGTCAAACTTTGACTCTACCCCATTCTCAGGATTTTGCAATTCGTAGGTGCATTATACCCCCCCCCCCCCCCTCACACACACACACCTATTGCCATCAAGACGATTTAGGCACGTCTGTCCTTTTTCGGAACTGTTTTCGAGAAGCTTATTGGTCAGAAGACTGATAATGCAGATTTTGCCGCGTTTTTTCATTGACAAAAAGGGGCAGGGAGAGGACTACAGCCAACCGAAGCCTTGTCTAATTTTCTGTAAGCAGGGCTGACTCTTGAAGTAGTCAATTACCATTTAACAAACGAGCAGAAATATTAATCCGTGTCCTTTAATGGGTTTTTTTTTTCTCACAATCAGAAACTTACCGGTCTATCTTAGTGACCAGTCGCATTGTGTCAAGAACAAGCGCCGACGAGCGAATAGCGTAAAATGAAGATAAAAATGAGTGAAGAAATAAGCACGGACTATGAGGGAAGAGTCAAACAGGTTCATGGCACCGCGAAAATATTGAATGGAGGGAGCTATCATTCCAGCTAGCATTCACAACTAAGCACTGACCTCGGGGACCTCTCGGACTGACGCGACCTGGACTTGTGCATGATGTATGTTCTGACAGCCGACTTGCACTTTTGATTATCTTAATATAAAGTACCGGGAGCTTGGGGCACAAAAACGCGGTTGGGCGGTGCAAGGATTGGGGGAAACGACACAGTTGCTCTATTCCTCAAATTAAGGTCACCACACTGCTAAAACAGCGCAAATTCGTAAACGTATACTCCGAGCTTATCGCTTAAGTACCTCTGAAACAAGATATAATTCAATTTTTCGACCGCTCAAATTTCGACAAAGCCTTGACTGTTTACGGTGTCGGTGAGGTCACAATTGAAAATGTCGATCGCGCTGGAAAGTTATGGAACTTTCTGTCTTTTCCCATGACTGCCAACACATTTGGCAATTTTGCATTGTTAATAGGTTTTCTATGCCTTTATAGGTATAGCTCCCAGATGAAATTGTTCTATCGTATGAGCTTTAAGAGCGCTTCCGTATCAGAGTAAGAGTGCAACTGTGCCAAGACCCCTGGTTGTTTTTGCGAGCTGACCAGCAGTAAAGTAACTACAATTAAAAGGGAGTAAGAGCTGACGACAGTTCACCAGAAATGCGAACAATATTGTACAAAAAGGGGACAAAACTTCAGTTTGGCTATACTGACTATGAATACAAACTAAACAACACCCCTCACCATATTACAGAAGGTGACATAACACACAGTCTACGCTCTACCAAACACTTAAGGACTGGGTTGACGTAACCGGAAGTAAGAAGCCCCTCAAGGGAACTACCTTCGGCGAGATATACTATTGGAAAACCTGAAATATTAACCAGATTTGCAGCTATCACAAAAGGGTATAGGATATTTGAGTACCAGAAAAAAAAGAAAAAAGGGGGAGAAGCGCATTTTGTCTTAAGCCCGGACACACGACCGGACATCAATACGGCACAAATTTAAAGTGCACACACGTTAGATCACTCCGAAATAATAAAATACCTTTTCCTATTGAGAACGCCATTTTTATGATTCTTTGAGGATATCACAAGCTAAAACCGAGACCGGGGACTAAAGTTCCCGCGCACGCCGACTTCCCCATACGAATATTTGGCACAAAAATGACGTTCCGTTACATTTCCTAAAATCTTGTCCCAACAAACTAATAGGGAATAAAATTTGCAATAAACTTCTCACTAAATAAACAACAGTGATATGACGACGACTGAAAAGCTGTATCACTATAACGGAAAGGGTCCACTAGTTCACCAAACCAGAAACCTATACGGAGGCCGCTCACCAAAGCATAAGAATTACTGGAATCAATCTTACTATTTCCTTCACATGTGTATTCCTTTCACCTAACCCTTACTGCTGAATATATCTACCACTCGAATCCTTTGTTATTTAACAATATCCCAACAAAAATCATGTAAATACTTATTTTTTCTGAGAGTGGGGGAAGGACGAATTAAACTGCGAAACCTTCAAATAGGCCCTTACTGCTGAATATATCTCCCCCGATCGACGTCCGCATTACGGAGTACGGTATTTTTGGGCAATTACTTCAATTATTTTGGGTAATTAACTGTATTATTTTGATTGCAAGGATGGATTAAATTCCAGCGGGTGGATAGTGGGAAAGGGTCTTAAGGAATTAGAGAAAAAACGTCGGAACGATATCTTTCCCGAGAATCCGTAATTACTTTAAATACCAATTAATTTTGGCGACTTTAGAGTCGGGACGAATGAACGAAATTGGGGGGGGGGGGGGGGGTGTTAGGAACTGGAGAGAACACACAACTAGATCGGTCTCTTTCATGAGAATCATTTATTATTTAACAACAAATTAAACAGTTTTTGGCCACTGCAGGCTAAATTATTTTGGAGTAGCGACGAATAAATGATTTTTTTTTTGGAGGGGGACGGTGCTTAGGAATTGGAGAGAACGCACCAACCGAACATCTTCCTTCGAATCATTTATTATTTCAGTTAAGGCTCCAGTAAAAGGAATTACTACTATTTCACGGTTAGACACACTATCTGCATTTCGCGAAATTGCACCACTTCATAATCAAGACGAGTAACATACAGACAATCCTAATAAGTGAAACTCCGTATCACTGTGCGGCCTCCCAATAGGTCATTACGAGCTCGGGAAAGCCATGCCTTGACTGAGGCCGGAACACCTTAACAATGAAAGTGCAAGCCTCTTATGTATTTGTGCAGCCTTTACCAACTGAAACGGATGTACTACAATCAAAGGTCAAACCAGGTTCTGTTGAAAACGATTCTACTTCTAAATCTGCGCCATTTTGAAAATAGCGTGACCGGGCTCTTAAAGGAGCCCTAGCATCCTAACATTCTTAAATAAAACACAAGTCTCAGTCGATAAAGACTATTCTAATATTATGTGACTCGTTCTGGTTGTTTTTCTCTGAGTATGTTTGCGTACAAAGGGCGGCTGGACCAGCTGAACACAAATGAGATGCCTCAAGAGTCAAGGCATAACTGCCCGGCATTACAAACACTTTTTAAAAGCAAAGCATCAGTTAAAACTAATGGCTCATGCGATTATACATTTTAAAAACACCAGAAAATGCCCCATCCGATACGTCGTGAGCCGGTCCAGCACTGAAAAGGTACGAGTCCTATCTCTCTGAAAGCGCGATACACAAGGTTCTATAACAGTCAATAACATGGGATTTGGTGCGATTAACACATATCGAGTAAGTTAAAGTGGCACTTCAGTATTACAATGATATCAAGTCAAGTAGGGTCAACACACAGGTCATGCCCCGCCTTTTACAATTTTTCATCTTTTTGGGTGGCCAAGGACATGACGCGTCCAAACAAGGCTATTATACGGGTCGGCACTGCCTAAGACAAACAGATAAAAGGCACAACCCTGTACAAGGCACAGGGGTATACAGGTAATGCCTCAGCGACAACCGAGCGTATCCGGCCGGAAATCTGGGAGGACAGGGTATCGTTTTCGGTCGAATAGCCGGAATATAAACCGGAAAACAATTATCAGCTAATGGCTCGACTGGAGACTGCTCTGTGAAACCGAATTCTGACCACAGTAAGCTATCATTCCGGCCAACCCGGAATATTCCGGAGCATAAACTTCCGATGCTCATTTCAGCTGGCGATTTAGAACATTCGACTGCAAACTGTTCGGGAGGAGTAATCCGGTATCAGCGAAACTGGTACCTGGACCTCCTTTCGTTACTCTGTATACCCCTGCGAGACAAAAAACAAACAAAACACGACTGGTTACTGGACTAAATACTATTCGGGTGTTGATTTACTTTACCCTCAGACACGAGGGACTGAAGGTCTCGGAACAAGAAACACCGAATAAAGATCAATAACTGACTAACCAAACCACACTTTCAAGGGGAGTGCATAACGCAAACACTGTGATTAAACTGCGTATTAAAGCCGCATCGTGATACAGCGCAATTTTTTACCTTCGACGGGGAATAAGACTGAATGGTAGAATTAACCGTATCACACACAAGTTACATACACAGGACTTGAAGCTCCAAATCGGAAAATTTGTCAGGCAGCACGGAGAAGGCCTCTCGGCATTTTTATTATTTTTACTTTTTTTTGTGTGCCGAGTAGTGCCGTTCAGCTGTCTTAAAAAAGCTCAAAAACTTTAAAGCTACTTCCCTTGTGAGTGATAATACAACTAGCATAATAGTACAAGAGCAATCTCAAACTTGGCAGGAACTGAAGATCACGGGAATCTATAGGACCTGCAACGCTCGACTTCGCCTAACGCTAACCCTCAGCTCTCCTCCAATCAACCCGTAATAACCTTTTTGAGGCCAAAAGATCACTTCTTCGAGCGTTTTCCTGCCGAAACCAAGCTGGCAACTCTGAATCCTACTAAAGCTTTGATGCGGCAAACGGAGAATAGGTGGCGCGACACAGGGTTAACGAACTCTTTAGTACCTACCAAAAACAAACCAAACGGCAGCCCACAACCAACACTCAGAAAAACGGACAATTTTAGGTACACGAAATCACCGCTCACAATTGCAAACCCCTCGGGGGGTGTACAAAACACATCTAGTAACAAGCATCACCGTAGTGAGTGGCACCACCTCGGCTCAATAATCAGAGCAGTAAACCTTATCGAGCTATTTGCTACGGACTAGTCTTGCAAAACGGTAATACATAAGGTGAGCGAACCCCTTAGCTGAAATGGGATTGTTAAGGTTGCCACGGCTTGAACCAAGTTACTAGGCACACTACATCAAAACTCGGAACATTACGCCATACGAATATCAATGGAGGCTCGGGTAGCCTACGGAGGTCGGAGGCGGTCCCCCGATGGTACGTTTCATGTCACAAACACTGGTCAATTAAAAAATCTGAGGCTCGAATTTGAGCATCTTCCCACAAAAGGAAAAACAAGCTTTGGCCGTTCCCATACTTGCGCGTACCCTCTTCCCACCACTCGCGAATCGCAGCTGCCCCGCCACACCTCAACGCTAGTAGTTACCACTGTCAGAAGTTATAAAAACTTTAAAACAAGGATGCGCAATTCCAATAGATAACATCTTGGATGTCGCCAGAGATGGGCGAATCCGACCATGAAAGGATACGAATCCGAATCCAGGGCTAGGTACGAACCCGATTCCGAATCCACCATTTCATGCTGAGGATTCGAATCCGGAATCGAATCCAACTTTAAAAAAATCATATCGTTTATGGTTTAAAATCAAGAGGTGACAAAAAGGATTGATATCTAATGTAATCAGATAACGTGATAGATTACCCAGGATGGTTGGTGGTGGAGACCAAAAAGTTGGATTGCCTAAGCACACTGTGTAAAAATTGGGAAAACGGAAACTGGAAGGATGAAGTCTAGGAGTTTGGGCGGATTCGTAAGATTGAAGGTTTGTAATCTGAGTCCGAATCCAGCCTGACAAGCAGAAGATTCGAATCCGGCCAAAAGAACGAATCCCGGATTCGCCCATCGCTGGATGTCGCCTCTGCCCACACGACTCGTCTAGGCCCGCTTTTCTGCACTTCCCATTGACACAAAATCGGACAAGTCATGCCGATCTTGTCAACCTTAGAAGCTGATAATCTATTTGTTCTATCTGCTCATCAGACAAATATTGACTTCCGATCGATCAGTCGATATGCACACCCTCGGATTAACCATTACGAAACTTCTGGCAAAATCATTTTAGCCTTCTTACTGCCTACACTTTATAGAAAACTGAATTACGACGCTTTTGTGATGGGGTTTTCACACAGCGAACGGTTTTTTGGAAAGGAAATTTATCGCTTCGGCTGAATTACGACACATTATGGCAACGGGATTTCGCACGGGAAATGTTCTTTTCGAAAGAAGATTTTTAGCTTATTGCGCCGACAATGGGCGCAAGAAGTGAAAAATCGCCCACCCCGTTCCCATTCAACAGAAGAAAAGTGGAAGAAAAGCGACCAATCATGTTCTTTCGGAATTCTACTTGAGAACTGGTGAAATCGTGACTGAAGCTGGACATAATTTCGGCGGAGAAAAGACCCGCTACCACCCGACCCTATTCGTTTTGCGAGGTCTGAGTTATATCGAGAGAAACGAAAATGCCCTCAACCACGCGAACATCGCGTTATAAGTGTGAATCAGTGTGGTAGCTGATCTAACTGGTGATAAGGACGCTGGGCGTGCGGACTGTTGCAAAACGCGGCGATGGGCGTCAAACGAAGCGCAAGAGGGTAAAAAACATAATAAGCGCGATTTTGACTATCAGTTAAGTTGGCATTAGAAACAAAGTTGTTCCCACGAACAAGCTACCGATTACAAGTTGTAAGGCAAGACGATTCTCTAATAAGAAAGACTATGCACCCTCTCTCACTGTAAAACACACATATTTTTGTTTTTGCACAGAGTGATTTCGAACCGAGTTATAGACTATTGGTCGCGTGAACAAAAATGCATATCGATCAGTTCAGGAGTGGCGGCACCACCAGACCACGTGATGATCCATCTGTTGAGATCACAGAATCCAGGTTAACATACAGAAAGCCACGGCAGCTTCCACGCACGGAAAGGCAATCACGTGCCAAAATAAACACCGTCTCAACAGGAAACACACTGCGTCGGCGCGGAAAAGATAATAGAAATCGTCTTGTGCGCGATTATCAATACGGGGCGGAGGGACGGGTTAAAACGACAAAATGCACACACTTAAAAGACGTATAGCACCTGAGTGTCACATTATGAAACTGCACAGCGTGCCACGGTAAACACAACCGTCGTGGTGACCAAGCCACACCTTGTCATTGTCGAAAAGTCGAACTTTACATCGATTCGCCGCCAAGCAGATCGCCAGGCAGGAAAGCGTTCAGGGAGGCATTTATCCCCGAGTTTCCTAGGAAGAAGAAAATCATATTACTATACTTATTTTATGTTTTTAATGGCCTATTTTAACCATTGTATTATTACTGTTAATTCTTATTTCATCTAAAACACCCCTGTTCTTGGCAACTTGATCTCCGAAACTATGAGCCAGTTGGCTCCTCCTTCAAGGCGGACAAGCTGACCCCTCCCGTGGGAGGGGTCAAGTAAAATATAATGTCGCAAAACTAGCCTCCAGACCTCGAAATACGTAAAGGAAGAAGAAGAAAATTAGAACAGGGTCTTGTTATAATTTGTGTCGCTGTTACAATTTGGGTACCGTGGCCAAACCAGGCAAGTAGAACAACCATTACTGACTTGTGTCCAAACTTAAAAAACCCTATCCGGGTTTCTTAGTACTTTTTTTAAAGAAATTTACTCTTCTTCTTCTTCTGCTCTGGATCATCCGGACAATGGGAACTGTCTCATAATCCACTAATATAATGGCGGTGCGTATTCAAATAAACATAAATGTATTTTGCTACACAAAAGGCCCTGTCTTCCTTGTTTTTCGCAGCGGCAAAATATATATACATATTTCGATAATATGTAAACAACATATATATATATAAAGAGAGAGAGAGAGAAAGATATGCGTGTGTATATGTGATAACCGTTGTGAAGTGCTCAAGTACTACTAGCCTAAGTACAAAACTGAATTAGCCTATATACTATCATTTGGGTACTTTTCGTTTCCGAAGGTACTTAATACCTACTTACTTCTTACGTAAATAACTAAGTACAGGGAGACTATGTAGTGATTTTTATTTTAAACTTTGAAAAAAAAAACTGTTGGCAAATGAGAGCAATCGATCATTGCCCCCCCCCCCCCCGCCCTGGTGCTCCGAAAAATAGTACGACAATACAACAAAACAAACTAGTGCCTGTCAAGAGGAGGAACTTCAAGGTTCATGAACTTGATTGTGCCCTTTTTTACAGAGATTTTTAAAAAAGTGAATAATATTATAATATATTTATTTTATTACCGTATGACCAGCGTAACTGAGCATCTTCTAACGAAGAAAGCTACGAAGTTGGTTTGTCAATAAACTAGTTAATTTGATCAAATCAAAGTATCAACAAATCGGCAAGTACTGTCTCCTCCAAAGCGAGGCAAGGGTCGCATTTTTGACTAGTTGCCTCCCCCGAAAAATAGAGCCAATTCTACAAGGGCCAATCCTACTTAAGGGTATTTAAGTACTCAACTCCTGGTCCGCAAAAACATCTCAGGTTTAGAAAAAAAAATCTGCTTAGATTGTATTGAGCTCTTTAAGACGGTAGCTTGGAGCAAGCAACGGGGAGCGAAGCCTAAGTGTCAAGGAGAAATGTTAGACAGGGATCGGTATGGAATCCTATATTTTACCTCCTTGACGTTGTCCGCCATTACCTTCTCGTTCAATATTGGGCGCCGACCAGACGCTCGAGCCTCCACCAGAGACGCCACCACCGCTGTTTGGCCAGACTCCCCAGCTATCATTGGTGGGCTTAGAAGTAGGGGTGGAGCCCCTCATTCCCTGCCATTGGCTCTGGTTGCCAGAGGATCCACCTCCAAGGTTGGACAACCAGTTGTGAACGTCTGATTCGGAGGGCACTTCAGCCAAAATGGTTGTGTTGCTGAGGACGCATGAGTTCAGAGCACATTGGGCCTGTAGTGGGAGACATGGTAAGCTTTTTGTTTGTAACACAACGCAGAGTAGCCCATAGTCAAGACAGGTAACTGGCAAATTGTAAGAAAATTACCAAATTAGTTGGCAAACGTATTTGCTAAACAAAATGGCCCAAATTGGAAAGCTACATCAGATCTGGAAGAGCAGTAGCGTAGTATAAGCATATGGTGTTAAGTTATACGTTAAGAGGCGTTACAGCCTTATCTTAGCACGATTTTGGTTATATTAATTTCTGAAGTTTAGAACTTAATTAACACTCTTGGTTTCTGCAAATGAAAACAGACGAAGGGGTATACACACTTTACAGCACGAAAGGCAGGATTTCTTTCTTTTACTTGACCAAGGCTTTAATCTTTTAAAATCTCGCCTGAAGGACAGTCTCCAGGATGTAGAATCTCAGCAGGTAACACTTTCAAGTGCAACTCATACTAGAGATGATTTTTTTCATCATGAAACGGATCAGAAAAAAAGCTTTCGCAAATACCATTACTTTCCACCCGAATTTAGCGATTTTCTTGTTAGCACTAGTCGACTCCATACAGCCTTCCTGCTCTCTGACGCGGCGGCTGGGCGCAAAATATTTGAAAACTGAACGCGACTTGGTTAAAAAGTAGGAAAATTAAACAATGTTTACAACGGATACGTAAGCTACGATTCTTCGTCAGCGATATTTCGACCCTTCTTGGCAAGGGTTCTCGTCAGGCTGTCAATTATCTGGTTCAACTTCGGGGAAGGAAACAAACCTGTAATAATTTACAGGTATTCAGGATTATGACGAGGACCCTTGCCAAGTAGGGCCGAAATATCGCTGACGAAGAATCGTAGCTGACGTATCCGTTGTAAACATTGTTTTAATAAATGTTTCAAAGTCAGCTTGGGCTCAAAGAATATTTATAGGAAAATTAAGCAAACAAAAAAGTACAACAGAAGATTTTCATATTTTATGTGTGAAAGAGCTGTCAGCGGCCGTTTAAAGGACCCTTCTTGCTTTTCTACCTTTCATAATATACTTAGCTCCCATATGGAATTATAATCTTCTAAAATTCCCACCTTTCTCCATTGTTTTGTTTCGTAACTACGAATTTTTAGCGCTTTTTCGGCCTTGCCGAGTTTTCCCGTCACTCGACGAAAAGTTTGCTGGAATCTTTATTGTCCGCTGACAACTCTTTCACAAATAAGGATGTGATAATATTCTGTTTATTACTTATTTTGTTTGCTTGGTTTTCCCAGTTTTTAACCAAGGCACGCTCAGTTTTCAAATCTTTTGCGCCCAGCAGCCACGTCGGAGAGCAGGGAGGCTGCATATAATCGACAAGCGCTTAATCGCTAGTTTCAGGTGTAAAGTAATGGTATTTTCGAAAACTTTTTCTGATCCATTTTATAGGGAAAAGATTTTTTTTTCTAGTATGAGTTGTGCTTTAAGATTCCGGCATACTGTGCACTGTGTGACGGGCAAAACTCGGCACAGTCGGGAAAGCGCTAAAATCTCGTAGGCACAAACCGAAACGATGGAGAAAGGCAAGGATTTTAGAAGCTTACAATTGCACAAGGGAGCTAGGTATATTATAAAAGGCAAGATAAGCAAGAGGGGTCCTTTAAGTACTTTCTGTTCATGCTATAGAAAATGAGTTCTATGATCCTAGAAGTTGTGTGCAATAATACAACAAATGAAATAGAAAAAATACCTTAGCGGCTTCGTCTCCACTGGAATAGCGAACAAGTGCAATTCCATGGTTCAAGTACAAATGGAAGTTCTGGAGAGGACCATGCTGATGGCAAAGCGTCTTCAGTGTGGCGCCGTCAATCTAAAAACACATCAAGCCGTCAATCAATCAAAAAATAGTATCACCAAAGACGTCCATTTCTGTATATTCAAGAGAAAAATAACACGTGCATTATCGCAAAAGATCTTCAATATACAGTTCGTGTTCCTAATTCGTTAGTTTTCTGAAAAGCAGCTTATTTTTATACTTTAGATTCATTATTTGACTCTGCTAAAGGATTTATTTTTTTTCACCTCGAGCTCTAGCAGTAATGTTCAGAATATGCATTGCTGGCGTGAGAAGACAAAAGTTGCGTTTTTGCAGATACCATGGTATCTGATGCCACGGTCTAAAGTCGTTTTTGTAGTTACCGTGGTATCTCGTACGATACCGTGATATCTGATACCACAGAAACTGCGAAAACAGACTTTAGACCGCGGTATGAGATACCAAAGTAACTGCAAAAACGACTAATTGCAGATCCAGTTACCGTGGTAACAGATACCACGGTATCTGAAAAACCGCAACTAAAGTTCGGCTCAACGCGAGAATCTGAAGTTCAACAAAAGTATACATTTCAATGGCTTACGGAGCGAAGCTGAGGAAATGTTCCGCTCCAGATCGTAAGGTCACTTCTGAGGAAAGCCCGCCATTGCATGCGACCCAAAAGGATGTACTTTTGACCAGTCGTTTACCGTTGTAGTTGTTAAATGTTTCAAGCAAAGAGGTACAGGCACGCAGAGTTACCAAAAATCCGATATACAAAGTTCATTCGATGAAAATCAATTAAATGGACAGCGGAGCAACGAAGTATCGCGTTTTGGTAAGGCTTCAAGCCTATTTAGGTGAATCAGTGGTGGGTAACTAGACTGTCACATCTCACTCTAATTCGGTTACAACCTCTTAAGAACTAATACAAAAGGAAACGAACCTGCGGAGTGAGATTACGCAGGAGAAGCCAAGGAGATCCATTTCCTCCCCACCCTGATCCGCCAGGGCGTACCTGGTTGCTGTTCCAGCTTTGAGACCCCTTCAGGCCGGGAGGGGGGCCGCGCGCAGCTCCACCTTTACCTGGCCCAGCGCTCCACAGGTCGGAGGGGGCGGGGTTCGTGTCTGCCCAAGTTGATTTTGTTCCTCCGTTGTTTCCAAATTTACCTGCGCGAAAGGTTGACTATTAGACAACGTTAACGTAAAGTCAAGAGTCTGCAATCGTTCCAAATTCACGGCAAAGCCGCAATGAATTGATTATTGCATGGCGCTCTTGGCAACCCTGCATTCGCACAATACATTTGAAATCAGAAGAGCGCATGTTCTGATGAACTCTTCGCCTTTGAGCAGGGTTACCACCTGTAGTACATTTGTACTCTTTTAGTATATTTCAAGTCCTGAATTGGTAGTACATTTGACAAAGGTAGTTCTTCCATCTTCATAGCCACTGAACGGCTATGCCAGGCGTTGGCTCTCTCTAATCTCATCCTATTCGCATTCTACAAAAGTCTTACTTGATCAATCAACTGATCTTTTCTTCTGATTTTTGTGTTTATGTTGTGGTACTAGTGTTTTTTCAATTGTTTATTTGTTTCTTTCTCTTCTTTGCTCCACTATCTTCACATCGTTTTTGTGCAGTGGGTTACAAATAAGTTATTATTAGAGACATCTCTAGACATCTTGCGTAGGATATAGTGTGCTATTGATGTATATTATCGTCTAAACAAACACCTACAAATGACACTTACCTAGGGCACTTCCGAAAGCAGGGGTAGTGGCAGTCGACGTGGTTGTGCTGAAACTCCAAGCATTCGACGACAGGTTAGAGAGGGGAGTGTAGGGGGAATCCCCGCTTGCTGCTGGTTGCTGATTGGGCGATTGTTTTCCACTTTGGAATATATCTGATGGGTCTTTCAGGGAAGACATGGCAAACTGACCAGGAGTAAGGGTGGGGTCGTCATCGACCGTTTTGATAGGGTGGCCCTACAAATTCAAGGGTTTAAAGAAGTCACTACGTCGGCGGAGTTACCTTAAAAGTATACTCGGCAGATCAAACTGTAATTATTAAACCAGGACAATTTATCTTCGCCAGCTATGGCGTTTTTCGTTACATGCCATCCTCCAATTTTTGTGTAGCTTTGACAAATATACAGTAGAGGTATGCTTATGTGAACGTTTGCTAACAGTGAACGATCGCCGAAGACAAAACTAAAACCCAAACCAGGCATTTTTCCTATAAATACTAGTAATAATCACTCACGCTTTTGTCACTTTTTGAATATTTTGCTAATTCACCATTCACCTATGAAAGTAACTCAGCTGACACCTCTGTTTTGTTTTTTATAATTTGAAAAGTTTGCCGGGAGGAACACACCTTTAATGGAGAAGATGGCGGTTTGAACCGTCAGATGCCTTCAAAAGAGGAAGGACCTTTTTAATAAATTCAAAATCAAAGAAATTTAATTGAATTTCTGCTTCAAGTTTGTGCCAGGATAACCCTGAAACAGTTGACTGTTAGCTGATATCAAGTTTGTTATTTTTCTTTTCCATTTTACTTTTTTATATGCAAGTAAGAAAGCCAAGGTAGTGGAACAGTTAAAAAAGTGTTCATATAAGCATACCTCTACTGTAGTATAATGACAAACATATTGACAAGAGTTCATTGTTTTTATACGATCCAAATCACCTGTTTTATTTCCAAATAACTCTACTGATAGTACGAACTGAGAAATCCTTGTAAACTCTGGACTCAGCTGCAATTAAGTGTGCTGTTTTTGTTCACTTAAAGCAGTTCACAACCGGAAATCACAACTTCTTCCGTGGCACTACAAACTACATAAGTTTCATCCGATAGCATTTGAGCTATCTGAATGCTACAGAGACCTTTTATGTTGGCAGCCAAGGCACTTTTTGCCACTCAGCTCTATAAAATGATTGATTTTCGTGCCTGACCGAGGATTTTGCAGCGCCGCAAGTGCAATCTCCGAAATAGACTTTCCCGAGACGCCAAAGGGTAATGACAAGCTATAACAAGAAAAGGGCTTATTTTCGAAGCGTCATCTAGGAAAGTCACACATTTTTATTTGTGAAGCATTTTTAGTATAAATAAAACATAATTAGTTCCCATACTTTAAGGAGTCAATAATCAGTATTCTGATCGTGACTTATCCTCGCCTACAGACAGCCTGTGAGAAAAAAAAAATAAAATTCGGAAAGAGTTGAATATAGCAATGAATCTTGGGCATTTCCTTTTCGTCAAAGGAACCCCTTATCGTCTCGCAACGCAATCTCCAACCTAGACTTTTGAGAGACTACTTTATACTAAATTAAGTGTCTTTTTCTACGTGTTTATGTGTTTCTTTTTTGTTTTTTGTTTTTTCTTCATTTACTCAGCCTTTTCAAAATGGCGGGTCATAAATAAATTACTTACTGACTTGTGCTAGACAAGCTGACTGCGAATCATGGCCGATAGCGCTGGAATTGATTCCCAGCGACGAGGGGGGGGGGGGTAGTCTGTTAGATTTGGAGGATCCTGCACTAATGCATGGCCTAGTTCTTCCCAATAAACTAAGGTTAGAAGACGAAAAAATTACCTTCCAAGGCTTTCCGGGCTCGAACTCTGGAACAAGGTCGGAAATCGACGAATAATTTTGCTGAGAAGCTCCAGAAGCCCATGCATCTTTTCCGGAATCGCTGGCAGTGCCAAGGTCAGAAGCACCAGGATCTGGCCATCCGCTCTCAGACTGACCGCGAGACAAAGACGAAGACCAAGCGCTACAAATATAGAAGTTAGAACTAACTGCCTTAAAACCGAACCCATCTGGATCCTCCAGTGGTCCAAACGTATGTTTCAACCAAATAATCCTGCTCACAAACAATAATAAACGTCCTAATCCACCACGATCCAGCTTGTCAAGTTCCAAACAGATTATCCTCTTTGTTCCATCCAGCAGGCATAGTTTTTAGTTGCTACTGTATACTACCACAGGCCGCATGTTTAAAGGACCCCTCGCACTAATTACTCTTCAACTTACAGCATTTTAAAATTTGAATACTTTAAAACTAGGCTGTGCTTTCAACAAATAACCCACGGTTTTGGCCGTTTTAAGCCTTTTCCGAGACGCTTGACTTATAGCGAAAACAGGGAAACAATTTACATAACCGGTTTTTCTGCTGGAAAAACTTTTCGCAGACAACTGTCGACAGCGTGATACACATCGAAGGTAGCAAAACACGACAAGTGAGAAAATTAGCGTGGTTCTGTTAAACGGGTTAGAATGAACCGTACGGAATTGGGGTTCCCAGGTTCAGAAATATATGGAGTGATTATGGAAGTAGGTTGCGTTGGTATGATAGATAAGATAGGTCCTTTAAGGGGGGGGGGGGGTATAAGAAGATGGTCTTACTCGGACATATTTGGTGAAGTGACCTTCCCAGCACCGGCTGCACCAGGAGCGCGTATGAAGTCTCCAAGGCCGTAGTCTCCTTCTTTACTATCCAGTGAAGGAAGTTTCCAGGTTCCAAGACGGGACTGACTGGAGTGCCCAGGCTATATACGAAAGGTTAAAGGTTAGCTTAGGAGTAAATTCTTGACATTTTCATAATAACCTTCTCCAACGTCTATTACATACGCTGCAACCTGAGGCGCTTGGACTACCCAAATTGCAGCCAATTAAACATACAACGACTCGTTACCTAAGAAGTTTTGTTCCCGCTTTCGTCAATCTTTTTATCTCGCATCATTAATTGTATATAGATTTGAATTTTGTGTTATGTTTGACAAGTCTTTGTTATACCCAAACTAGTGTAGAGTTATCTTTGGTATATAATTAGTGTTAATATGGAGGAGAACCACCAAATCGGCTTGACCGTTGTATCGGTTTTGAAAATAAAATTGAATTGAATTGGACGAATAAACAAGCTATTTTGCGCTCTATACTTTAAAGCCTTGGGCAGCATACATCAGGGATGGATCCGACGTCGGTGGGGGGAATTGCGGGGGTCCAAACAAGGGACCTGACATTCAAGTTCGAGGCGGAACTAGATTCACGTCGGAATATTATCTTTCTGACCGCAAACAACCTAGCAATCCTCGACCATCCTCGTGGCGATTGGGTCATGAAACTCAGTGAGGTGTCGTTAGGGGGGTTATCGGGTCTCCGGGTTTAAGAACTGATGGAGCGATTACGGAAGTAGGTTGCAATGGCGTTAGGATATATCATATTATATAGATATACAACCAGCGCATTCCATTAAGTAAGTATGTAAGTAAGTACGTATATCTGTAGCCCACAAGATGTTTTACAACAACGGAGAGTGGAGTAAAGATAAGAGAAAAAAGAAAATAACAAGGCAACAGCAGAATAATTTACGAAACATACAATAGGCCAACAATTATCAATAAGAAAAGTCTAATCAGTCGGTGATGCGGAAACAGACGTAACTAGATTTCTGACGAAAATCAGTCTGCAATTCATGCAGCTGTGACAAAATGTCGTTAGCTCCGTAAGATTTAATGGTTTACTCATTTCCTATATACTCCGCTTTCCAAAATGGCGGGTGAAAAATAAATTACAGGTATGACGGACAAAAGTCGAACACAGATAATTCGTTTTTATGATACTTTTTGAAAAGCGTGTCATCTCCCACGAAAAGCGCCAAACACGGAAAATGAACGGAGCTTCGTTGGGGTGGACAGGCAGTAGACAAAGGCGTGTTCTCGCCGTTCCCCGAGGACTCCTCGGGGAATCGAAGGGACAGCGAGAACAGAGGGAGTCACTCCACGCGGACTCCGCGTACAGAAACAGCGAGAACACGGGGAATGCTTCTAAAATGGATATTGTTCGAAGAAAAAATGCACTTGACGAAATTAGTCTGGATCCACTTTAGTTTTGGTTTTTGTTTGTTCTGATTCTTTTTAATTAATTTTACATTGCACCAACACCAGCAAAAATTTATTCCCCTTCGAATCTGAAAGGGAGTCCTTCTTGATGATGGTGATGATAATCGGAGCATTCCCCGTCCGTGGGACTCGCGAGAATGCGGGGAGTGAGTCCCCGGGACAAACAAAAACGCGGGGACTCCTCAAGTGGAGTCCTCGAGGAACGGCGAGAATAGGCCTCAAGTGTCGAAAAGATAGTGAAGGGAACGTAGGATTAATCAGTCACAGGGGTGCAGAGCAAAATAACTCTTACAGATTAATGCGCAAACTTTGAAAAGTGACACACAGTCAAAACGCAGCGACACTAGCTCCACTAGCGGACACAAACATCCCTACTGAAACTCAACCAGTCGTTAACGAGCACTGGCTCGCCTGGCTTTGCACCGCATCTTAGCCTTGCTAGAATTTTCTAGGTCAGCCACTCCACACACGAACAGGACGGCGCTGCGACGGAGGCCCATTTTTGATGCATGGGAGGATAGGTCCTCGCATTACTCTCTAGAGTTATTTTACTCTGCAGAGGTGCGACTGGTCCTGAAACTAAAAATTATTCGAAAATATTCCGAGACACTTACATCTTGAACTCCCATGTTCTGAAGTCCAGCAGAGAGCGAGCTAATGGAGTCCTTGAAGGGGTCGCCAGCGCTGCTCAACACGGGGGCACTAGCACTACCTCCCTGTTTCATGAACATGTTCTGTTGGGTCTGAATCTGGGTCTGGAGTGACGAGATCTGCGACTTGGTCTGAGTGATTTGCTGCATTAGACGCTGGATTGCGGTTTGCGGTATCTGACCTCTGCGGGCAAGCATTTGCTGGTGCTCGTTTGTCAGGGACTGCATAGTCTAGAAAAAATATCAAATTTAAAGAAAAAATTGCAGAATTTCTTGGGAAAACAAGAGCTACGAGCTCATATGGCACTTGTACGAGTAGGCTGTACAAGAAATTAGACGAAAACGTCACAAAATACACCCGCCATCCAAAAATGCGGTTCGGAAATAGAAATAGGATATTTAGTTTCACTCATTTCTGAGCAGTTCCGGCATCGTCTCGATTGTCTGTAGCAAATGCACATGACTGTTCAAACTTTCATCCCAATAAATCCATTTGTTTGATCCCTAGACGTACTACACGATTTCCGGTACCCACTCTATCTCGACCTACCGTGGCCGAATCTGGTTCGAATATAAAAAATCGACCACCTAAAGCATCTTCTTTTATACCATCTATCAAGTTTCACTCGAATCTGAGCATTTTTGGAAAGTTCCGGTACCCCCCCCCCCCCCCTCCCACCAACGTTGTCGGAGCCGGTTCGGGCCCAATCTCTTAATTCCCTGTTCCTGTCCATCAAGTTTTACTGAAATTGGAGCTTAGCCTATCTGCAAGTTTCCAGTACCCCCCCCCCCCTACCTTGGCGGAATTCGGCCCGGACGCCAAATAACAAATCTAGGCCGCATAAACTCGGCACTGTCGAATTTGCATCTCATTCGGTCCATCCGTTTGGTTTTTGTGCATGTCAAAAGTCCCCCCACCCCCAATTCCCCTAATCGTGGTCGCATATGGTTCGAACACATGTTTTACATGTCGAGGCCATCGATTCGTATCACCCATAAAGTTTCACTCGAATCAGACCACTCCTTTGCAATTTATAGAAGTCAATTTCCATATTTCTCTTCTCGTGCTCCCCAAAAAATGCTCGGATCTAGGAACGGAAGTTTCCGGGGGTATGTTGTGTCAGGTTCTTAAGTCAAGATAATTCGGGTCGCTAATATGCCTGCAAAGTTTCGTTGTCGTTTTACATCTGGAACTATTCTAACTCACGACTACCGGAATTCCAGGAAACCCCCTCCAACTCCCCCCACAGAGCCCCGAAACCATCCTGCTCCGTCAATTTCATCTAGGCCTAATGCTTGTTCCATCCATTAAGTTTCGTCCCAATCCCTCTGCTTTTAGAGTTTCTCGAGTTCCCCCCCCCCCCCTCCATCCCCACAGGTATCGGACCCGACCCGGACGTGACACTGAACGTCCGAGGCGATAGCTCACCAGACAAGTTTCATTCAAATCCGATCAACCGTTCAAAAGTTATGCACGCCACTAGATTCCGGACTCCCCATCCACCCACTCCCCCCACGATGGTCGGGTCGGGGAAACGGCTGTTCTCAAGTCAATATGTTCGGATCCCTGACATACCTGCCAAGTTTCATCGCCCTAGGACATCAGGAAGTATAAATCCAGACCCCGACCCCAACTCCCCCACAGTGCCCTGATCTGGTCCGGTTATGTCAATGACGTGTCTAGGACTTGTGCTTGTTTTTCCCACAAAGTTTCATCCCGATCCCTCCACTCTAAGCGTTTCTCAAAATTTCCGGTTCCCTCCTCCAACTCCCCCCAGTGTCATCGGATCCGCCCGGATTTAAAGTGAGATGTCTGAGACACGAGGTCATCCTAAATATAAAATTTCATCAAGATCCGATCACCCGTTCAAAAGTTATACACGCCACTAGATTCCGGACTCCCCATCGATCCACTCCCCCCAGTATGGTCGGATTGGGGAAACGGCTGTTCTCAAGTGACCCTGTTCGGGTCCCTGACATACCTGCCAAGTTTCATCGCCCTAGCACATCAGGAAGTATGCCGAACTCGCGGGATCGCTAGAAATCCGGACCCCCCCCCCCCCCCCCCCCCAACTCCCCCAGAGTGCCTAGATTTGGTCCGCTTATATCAATGACGTATCTAGGACTTGTGCTTGTTCTTCCCACCAAGTTTCATCCCGATCCCTCCACTCTAAGCGTTTCTCAAGATTTCCGGTTCCCTCCTCCAACTCCCCCCAGTGTCATCGGATCCGGTCCGGATTTATAGTGGGACGTCTGAGACACGAGGTCATCCTAAATATAAAATTTCATCAAGATCCGATGACTCGTTCGCAAGATAAAAATGCCTCAAATTTTGGCTTCCCCCTCCCTCCACTCCCCCCCCCCGCAGATGGTCGAATCGGGGAATTGACGATTTCCTATTTAATCTGGTCGGGTCCCAGAGATGCCTGTCAATTTCCATCGTCTCAGCACATCAGGAAGCACGGAACTCGCGGGATCACTACAAATTCGGACTTCTCCCCCCCCCCCCAACTCCCCCAAAGTGAGCGGACCCGTTCCGGTTATATCAGCCATGTATCTAGGACTTGTGCTTGTACTTTCCACCAAGTTTCATCCGGATCCCCCCACTCTAAGTGTTTTTCAAGATTTCCGGTTTCCCCCTCCAACTCCCCCCAATGTAACCGGATCCGGTTTGGATTTAAAATGGAGGGTCTGACACACGAGTTCCTTCCATATATCAAGTTTCATTAAGATCCGATAACCCGTTCGTAAGCTAAAAATATCTCATTTTTCCGGATTCCCCCTCCCTCCACTCCCCTCCAGATGGTCGGATCGGGGAAGCGAGTATTTCTAATTTAATCTGGTCCAGTTCCTGATATGCCTGCCAAGTTTCATCGTCCTAGCTTATCTGGAAGTGCCCGAACTAGCAAAACCGGGACCGACAGACCGACTGACGGACAGAAATAACAATCGCTATATGGCACTTGAGTAAGCTCAAGTGCCATAAAAATAGATGTAACACAGCAAGGGGAGTGTTGAAGACACACTGAATAAAACAGGTCGCTCAAGAAAAATAAAAAAAGAACAACGGCTACGAGCTCGTATGGAACTTGTTAACACACTAGGTGCCACAAGAAGGTTAGTTGCCTTAATTCGTTTGACTCCTAGCGAAGCCTCATTTCCCGAGACCCTCTCGAACTCCCCCACCTTGGCCGAACGCAGTTTGGACACATACATGGATCCTTTAGGGAAACTTTTACAACACCCATCAAGTTTCACTCGACTCTAGGAATTCCCGGGAAATTCCATTACCCACCTCCAACTCTTCCCACCGATACCAAATCGGTCTGGGACCTCAAGATGTATCAATTCGATCATTGTACCTTTCAAATTCCTTCCTAATCCCTCGACTCGCTTGACCCCTATATGCGTGCCATAACATTTCCGCTCACCCCACCCCAGGTCCCCACTGTGGCGGTTCGGACACATAATGGATGATCTAGGGACGTCCTCTCAAATCTTGAAAAAAGGGCAATAACGCGCCTATATTCACCAGCCAACCTCTCAACCTCTCAAAAACCTTCTTCTTATTAGTAAGTGGCAGGCAACTACAGCTGAGACTGTTGTACAACAACAAACTCTCAGGTGTGAAAACACTGTCAATAGATAAACGGAGGTATTATTGAGGTATTATTATTTCAAGGTGGGTTTAAAAAGGGAGGAAGTAAAGTTGGTTTCGTGTCTCAGGGCAGATTGTTTACCGCTTGGGATAAGATGAGAGTATATTGGAAATTCTTCCGAACGTTCTGGTCAGTATTCCTCCTGTCCAATGTGTGAAGATGAGAATGAAAGTATGGTGCATGTCATGTGTGAATGAGGAGAATTAAGAGAGCTGAGGAATTAAGTGTTTGGACCATGCATGAGCGTGTTTGAAACGGATACATAGTATAATTGGTAGCCGTGAGTTGATGATCTAAGGAGGCTGGCAAGATTCTTCGGGGTCGCTTTTCAGCACCGAAATTTATATTTATAGTAGGTTACTGTATAGATCGTTGTCTTCCTGTTTTATTTATTTGCTGCAATGGCCTTATGACTTTTTTGTCGAATTAAACCTTATCTTGCCTTATCATAATAGGCTACATATACGGATGTTATGCCTCTTACCCAATATGACATAATGACATATCTACAATAATACTTGATCTAACTACACATTTACACCAGAAATCTAACTAAATTAAAAAACCTGAGATCTAAAGTACTAACCTTGATTTGCTGAAGGAGCTGGTTTAGCAAATAGAGCGTCTGCGGAGCGAGAGGCTGGTTGAGGATCTGCGGATTCAAGTGACCCGCTGAGACCGCGGTCTGGATCTGGCTAATCAAATAGCGAAGCTGACTTTGGCTCTGGTTGTTGCCAGATAGAGGCGTAGGGTTTACGTCTGTCCGAACGTCGGTACGTCCCATTCCGCCCCGCTGAAAAGAAAAAAATATCCATAAGAAAAAGTCAGTCGACTCTTAAAGGGCCGTAGTTCTTGTACTTAACGGTTTTCACATCCCCGATACAGACGATTGTGGTCTACTATAACCTCTTAAGTCTCTATCTTTACAAAATCCTTGTAATCAAGTTTTTGAAAGTGTCGGGAAGCTTTTATATTTTCTTAGGCTTTCAGCGTTCTCATCGATTTTCCAGATGGTCAGTCAGAAACTTTTATTTTTGTCTTCTATAACAGTAGCTGTCTTCTATAACAATGGAACTTCTGGACTACTGCTTTTACAGTCTGGACATGATCTACAAAGTATTTGTATGCTGCTAATTACCGCTTAACCATCTGAACCTAATCCTCAGGTCTTTTTGTAAGTATAAGTAAGCCTAGACTGTAGACAAAATAGACAGGGCCGTGTTAATTTATTTATGGAACTGTTTTTAATATAGTCGATTATGTAAAAAAAAAACTGGTACACGATTAGATATTACTGAAGTTTGTTCTTAAACTTACCCCTTGTCCATACATCATTGGGGGTTGCGGAGCTTGTCGAGGCATTGGCGGAGGCACCTGCTGAAGCGAAAAAAATGCTTAAATCATCTGTTCAGCATTAGAACATGCGCCCATGATTTTGTATCAGTGCACTGTATGAAGTTTGATATCAGGTAACACATGGATGCGGAATCTCAACATGCAACACTTTAGACGTTCTAATAATGATAATGATATAATGCAGAAAAAGGGGCCATTGGCCTCTACACTGTACGTCTAAAAGACGTTTCATCTTATATTGATTTTGTGAGCGTACAGGTTTTCCAGAGAATTAGTGAAGGCGTTGGACAACTTCAGATGAGGGGGCGTTCCAGCAATTCACCACTCTGTTTTGGAAAGACCATCTACCAATAGTTGCGTTTTTATCACAACTTTCATTGCAATTCTTCTATTTTGCATTTTTGGACTATTCAGATGGAGCGAATTCTCCTTTTCTTGTGTATTTTCAGAATCGAAAACGGGGAAAGCCTCGCGGTTCTGCAGAATCGAGAAGTTGCTCTGATGGTGGATTCTCGAATATCCGTTCTCCTCCCTGATTGGTCCACAGAGTGCGAGTGTTCAATATGCATAAACACGTCTATCGGGTTGCGGAGGAGTTGCCTAATTAGTGTTTTTGTCAAAAGCGAGAATGGAGAAGCCAGAGGAGCAAAAACGGTAATTTGTACGAGAATCGAGAATTCACAAGCGAGAATTCAGAACGGAGAATTCGGATCAAAAACGCAACCAATGTCTGGAAAATCACGAGCCACTCGGCTTGAAGTCCTGTCCGCGCAGCTCTTTCTTGTTAAAAATGATAAGTGTGTCAGCAGGTACGATAGCATAGTTAACTTGATAAGACTTGGAAACATTCAATCTTAGTACATTAGCCAGTCGTCGTGAAAAATGGTCTAAAAACACTTAATCACCCAATCCTCCGTAGAATCCTCCCCCCCCCCCCCCCCCCCCCCGATTTTGAAACCAAACGGCGGAGACCTCCAAGGCTAGTTGCGAACCCTAGTAGCAACCTGTCCAATGCACCCACGTAAGATTGTTAAGTTGTTAAACTGTTTAATGCTTCATCCACCATTAAAGAGCCCAATCAATTTTATATTGTTTTTTAAGCAAATATGTTTAACCGTTTAGTATAGTGTAATTATTTTTATATTTTTTTTTCTGTTCTTGAACATGAACAAGACCAAAGGGGTCGACGGGATCCCAGAAATCTAATCTATGATTCAGGCAATTGGGTCTTGTCTTCGCCAGATCCAGTCTTTGCCAAGCTAATCATCGGAGAAAACCAAGTTCAGATATACCTCTATAAACCACATCTATTTTGACGATACTGACCAAGACTTCCTGCTTTACTTCTGCCAAGTTTCCGGTTTCGCCCGAATTCCGAGCGGACTACTAGTCGAGCAAAAAAAGAAAATTCATAAACAAATCCAGCGTATCTCCTTATCCCTATAAAGAACATCTAATCGACTTTAAATAAACTTTAAAAATTCCGGCTACAACCGGATTCCGGACTAATTATATGTCCGGGTACAAAATGATTGTCATGTACAGACTCAGCCTCTTTTCTTACCCCTTGATCTGTCATCTAATCACACTTTTGTTCTTAACAAATTTTCCGGTCTTGGCCAGATACTGGATCAACTAGTTGACCGGCGAGAAAATAGTTTTCACCATCGTGTTCAGCATGTCTTCTTACACCTAAATCGAACTTTTAATCAATTTCAAATAAAACTTTTACTTTTAACCAACTTTCCGTTTTTGCCGGATTCCGGACGAACTTACTTGTCCTTCGAGAAAATGGTTTTCATTACCGTGCTCAGCATGCCTTCTTACCCCATAATCGACTTTCACATTAGCTGTTTAAAAATATTTTGTTTGTCCCTGAATCTGAACACCCTCCCCCACCCCTAAATGTAGAGCTACAGAGCCCATCTACGAACTTGACCTTACCCTTGACCCAATGAATCCTCACACCAAGTTCATCAAAAGATCTCCTTCCCTTCGAGAGTTATCGAGCACACAGACAGACGGACAGACGGACATTTTTGCAATCTTATAGGTATCCCTCCACTTACGTTTTGGGATCCCAATAAACGATTTGAATTTAGATCGCCGCGTTGAAACCGATATGATTGTGAAGGTAAATTCAGGGCTTCCGAGTCGTTGCTGATATGCTAAATCAGGAATGGCAGGGCAGCTTCGTGAAACCTCGCTGGACTCTTGCTTTGGCATCGATGTGCCGTTCCGGCCATTTCTACCGCCTTTTCCGTCGACTGTGCTATTGCCCCGAGCCACCGAATGGATGAAATGATTGTATATATTTAGTAAAGAATAGTCTTGTGTTAGTGTAATTTTAATATGTGATGTGTAATACCACGAATTAAACAAATTGATTGATTATCATCAAACAATTCTGGCGGAACTGTGAACGTACTCAATGATCGGTTTCACGACCGCTTTATACAACATCTCATTTGATTTTTGATTTATTGTATAATTCAGGTACAAAATTTCGTAGTTGTCCAACCAAATTGTTTGACCTTTGTCAAGTAATATATACAACAATTGTTAAAATCAAATTCGTAATCAAAATAAAAGGTAAACCATTGAAGTCAACAACCGAAATAAAATTCATAACAAAATAACTAAGACAAAATAACATTATTGTAAAAATCAACAAATTTCGGAATGAAGCTATTACAATATCTTTCCCGGTTACATGCGATCGGCATGAGCTTCGGGACTTTGGTGGATACTTGCCTTGGTGGCCTTGGGCGTTCAACCTCAAAATCCGGGGGTAAAAGGGATCGGAGAGTTGGGTGTTCAAGGAGTTTTAGTCCAAAATTTTGACACAACTTCTGCCTCCTATTAGACAGCGCATCCAGTCCAAATAAAGAAAGAAGGCCAGAGTACGGTATTTTAGGGCCCCTGTTCACAATTCTTAGGGCACGTTTCTGAATATTCTCTATACGATCAGATTCATCCTTCGTAATACCATAGTGCCAAACCGGACAAGCGTACTCCACAAGAGGACGAACAAACGTACAATACAGACGCAACATCTTTTTTTCAGGGACCTTAAATTTAGTTAGTGTTTTTAACATAACAATAGACGCATTAGCTTTTCTAATCATGCTATCAGTGTTTTTCTTCCACGAGAGATCAGACGAAACGACGACTCCAAGGAGATTAATTTCCTCCGAGAGGAGGCCATCATCTAACTCAGGGTGGAAACTTGGCTCATCCGATAAAAAAGAAAAGGTCAAAACCGTTGTTTTTTCCGCATTTACAACCATATTTGAATTTTTTGCTTCCGTTGCTACATCCTGGACTATTGTCATTGCTTGGCTTTTAAAAGATCGATGCAATACTTCCACAAGTGACAAATCGTCCACGTACTTCCATCTCTCATTAGCATCAATAGCAATATCATTTATCATAATCAAAAAACAAAGAGGTCCCAACACGGTTCCTTGTGGGACACCACAGTATATAGCACTAGTAGATGAATGAAGGCCTTTATATTTTACAACTTGCTGCCTTTCCGTTAGAAAACCACGCACAATTTTTAAAATGAAATCCGGAATATTTTTCTGTCTCAGTTTTTCCAATAAAATATTATGATCAACTAAATCAAAAGCTTTTTTAAAATCTATTGCAATCAAATTTAACCACTTCCCTGGGCAATCCAAATTTTTCAAAATAAAATCAATCAAGCTAACAAGGTAATGTGTTGTCGAAGTTTTTGGTAAATTCCCAAATTGTTTTTTATCAATCATTGAAAGGAGGTGTTTTTTCAACCATATTGCAACAAATGATTCATAAATCTTGCTGAAAATTGAAGTCATAGTAATTGGTCTCACTCCCGTAAAATCATTTGGACATCCTTTTTTTGGGATTGGGGTGACAAAACCAAGCTTCCATTTCTTTGGATACTGGCCAGTTTTAGAAATCATATTATAAATACTCTGGAGAGGTACAGCTAACTCCTCTGGGAAAGCTTTTATGAGTTGAACTGGGATGTCAAAAGGTGTAATTGATGTTTTTTTCATTTTTTTTAATTTTGAAGCAATTTCAGCCTTTGATAGCTCTGGAACTGCCAAACCAGAACCTTCACTTTCATCTTCTGGAGTACTTTCAGGTGTCGGTCTTAAAGGTGGGTAAGTTTGTACTATAGCTATCAGGTGAGCATTAAGGGCATTTGCCGTTTGTTCTGGGGGCTCATTAACATTAAAATCAATACTTTTATGTGATTTTCCAGTCATGCTTTTTATTTTCTGGTAGTACTTTTGAGGTTTTAGTTCGCATAGATCATCCACTTCACGACCATACTGTTCCTCCGCTCTCTTCAATTTATTTTTTATTTTATTCCGCAGCTTATTAGCTTGTTGTCGGTCACCCGCTCGGAACAAAAATAATTTCTTTTTAATCAAATTTTTAATCTCTTTTGTAACATAAGGCTTATCTGAAGAACAAAAGTTCACCTTTTTTTCAGGGAAACAATCATCAAAACGTGTTTTTATTTTTTCGTGAAAAATCTCAGCTTTTTCATCAGAAGTTGGGGCCTCCAGAACTTCAGTCCAAGGCTCACGCGTAATCCAATCACCAAACGCAAGCAAACCTTTATCTGTAATTGGACGAGTAACCCCTTCTGTCATCGAGTATGTCAGTTTTATTTTGTCAAGAGGCTTCCATAGCATCATAAAATGATAGCTTCCACCCAGTGCTGGTAGAGCTTCAGGCGCTTGGTAATAATCTTTTAAATCAGATAAAATCACATCGAGACACGTATCACCCTTCGTAGTAAAGAAATTTACAAGGCTTTTTAGGTTTAATGACGATGCAAGGGAACGTGTATTTAACTCATTTCCATCACCAAAAATACTTAGCGCTAAAAGTGGATATTTTTTATGAATAAAATCCGCAGATGCTTGAATCTTCTCCCAAAACTCTTGTTTTACAACAGCACGTTGTCCGGGTGAAAAATAAAAAGTGCAAATCGCTACCCCCGAATACGGCCGAGGGAGTCGTTTTGGCCTAATTATTATCCACAGAATTTCATCATTTTGGTCTAAAAAGGAATATCCATCTGCTTTGGGTTTAAACTTTCATGAGCCAGCATCATAACACCACCACCTTTTTTTCCAAGGGGATGATCATCAGGACGTAGTTTTATAAATTGCTGGAACCCATTTATATTTAAAAGGTTTTTATCCTGTCTATGCACCTCAGACACACAAATAACATTTGAATCAAGAATTTTTGCAGTTGTCTCCAACTCCGCCATTTTTTCCAAGTTTAGACTCTCTGCATTACAATAAAGGAAACAGGGGAAAATGTAACGCTTATCCGAAAACTCTTTATTTACAATTTTTACTTTCACAGGATTTTTTCGCGGTAAGGGTTTGGGAGGGGAGGGAATTGGGACTGATCCGACAGGAGGTAGAAGTTGTGTGATGGGGCCCTGAAATTCAGGGGGGCATGTGGTGGGGGGTAGGGAATTAGTGGGCGGGAGAGTGGATACGGTTGGGGTCCCAGTAACCTCTGCGACGTCGGAGACGAGTAATGGCTGTACCACTGTCGGTCCCAAACTCGTTTCGCACGTAACTTTTCGTGATCACCGGGTTTTTCACGTTTTTTGGAACTTCAGGTGTTGACTTCGGTGGATGCGCGTATCCGCAACTTTTGTCAGTACAGTTTAATCTACTACACAACCTAACGTGGTCAAAGCTACAGCTACTAGTCGTGCATTTTCCAGATTTAAACAATACACAAATATGCAGGAATCGACAATTCTTTCCAAATCTGCAATAACCTGTCTCATAGAACTTGCAACAACTATTGCTTTTTAGCACACCAGTGTCAGTAGTTTTAAATGAAGTCGCGGCAGAAACAGTTTGAGTAATGGCATTCTCTGCACAGTTTGGAGGATTGATTCGCATACGTTGGTCTTGTGCATTAGCAGTCGAAACATGATTAAAACTGCACTTTGGGCCCTTCTTACAGGAACCGGTACGGTAGTATCGACACATTTTCTTCGTTTTACTGCTAACTTTCATATTCTCAGGTTTGTTTCTCACTTGTTGCAAAGGAGTGACGTGTGAAAATTTGCACTGGATAAACAACATGGCTAACAGACTGCTATCTTGGGATTTGAAAGAGCGTCCGTCTATGGAGAGGTGTTACAGAAAATTTCCGTTTCGAACATGTAAAAACTATTTTTTCCACTAAGAGTATGTGTTATTTGTTACAGTTATGTATTACATATCGTGTTATTTGTTACAAATCGAGGCAATTAAAAGCTCAAAACAGATTTTGTTGGTAAAATCAACAGATAGTGTTGTCTTCCCCTGTTGCAATTGCGCATCCTTGTGCTATGTTACAAAACTTCTGATAAATGTGTTCGTGATTTCCAAGGACTTCTAAGAGGTTCTATCAGCACTGGGAGCTACTTATGAAATTGGGACAGACATGGCATCGTGTTATCTGTGAGTGAGCAGCCCCTTATGAGCGCCAAATGCCAAATGCGATTGGGCTGAACAGGAAATACTTCGTTGCAGCAATTTATAAAAAGACCCTGATCCGTGTAGTCGGTAAATTCAAAATATTTCAACTGAAGATACTTTTCTTGTTCTTCATTTACAATCTGGGGATACCCTCTGATGGAAAAATCGTTTGCTCGTGACTTTTTGCTCGTTAGTTTTATGAATTTTCTTCTCTATTTTCTTATTCTTTTCACTTCACTTGTTCTAATTCGTTTGATCTGTTTACTTAAAGCACAGCTCTTTGTAGATACGATCTTTTTACCATGAAATGGCTCAGAAAATTTAATTTTTCAAGATACCTTTACTTGTAAAATGGGCAATTTTCTCGTTAGCGCTTGTCGACTCTATCCAGCCCTCCTGTTCCCCGACGCGGCGCCTGGACGTAAAATATTTGAAAACTGATCGCACCGTCGTTACAAAGTGCAAGCAAAACAAAAGACTCCAAAGTGAAAAACAACAGCGTAAAGCTTCTCGTGTCCTAATATGTGAAAGAGTATCGGCGAACCGTGAAGCTTTCGGCCAAATTTCCTTTGCGTGACTGCAAAACTCGTCACGGCCAAAAAAGCACTAGAAGGACGTACGAACAAAACGTGAAAATGGCGGAAGCGGGGGGGGGGGGGGGTCAGGAGCATAAAATTTCGCAAGGGAGCTAAGAAATGATATAATATACAGAATAAGAAAAAGGGGTCCTTTTAAGTCCCCCAACCGCTGTCAGGGGTAGCTTTACGGAAGTACACGGGGTACACGCTAGCTACAGGAGTCAACTGATACTAAATTCCGTTAAAATAAAACTAACCAAAAAAAATTGGACTTTATCAAATTAAACAAATTAAAAATTAAACTGTATTTTACCTGTGATCCGAACTGCATATTTTGAGATCCCTGACCAGCGAAACGACCAGGATACGATGGGTCGAAAGGTGGCATGTCCCGGTTCATTTCTCCACCAAACATACTCTGTCGCCCAGCATTTAACATTTCCAAAGCATCATCTAGTTTGCCACTCGAGTTGATCAGTGCGGTTTCGACATCGTCTTTCTATAATAACAAAATACGCATAAAACTTATAGTTCCTAACTCTCTCTCTTTCTCGCTAGGATTAAGAGATTTAATAGTTGAATAAATACTATCAATGTTAGTCGATTCCATGTGTGCACAGTAAATCCCGAATGGAAGGAGCTGACGCTCCTGTTAGTGGATCCCACGTGTGCAGTGTAAAGCCGCTTACACACTATATAGAAGCTACGCAACCTATGCGTCACGGTTGCAGCGACGGAACGCAGACAAATAAAACGCAACTCAAGAGTCGAACCAAGTTATATTCTTGCGTTGCGTCAACACGTCACGCATCAGATTTGTAAGTGGAAAATGGAAATTACTGAAGAGAAACTGGAGAAAAACCTACTGATTAAAAACTTACTAATTGATGAAAGAAATGAAAATTTGGCAGAAGAAACCGAAAAAAGAAAACGTAAATACGCATCCAGCGTGAAATGTTCTCGCGCAGGTGTCAAAGATACGCTACGCAACCTGTACGCAACGCAACGCACCCCCAACAAGATAGCATCAGGGGGTCTTGTTTCTTGCTTTATATTTATTTTATGTAGTCTTACTAGTACGAATAAATGAATGAATGAACGCAAGAATCGAACCAAGTTATATTCTTGTGTTGCGTCAACACGTCACGCATCAGATTTTAAAGTAGAAAATGGAAATTTCTGAAGAGGACTGGAAAAAAACCTACTGATGATGATTAAAAACTTACTAACTGATGAAAGAAATGAAAATTTGGCAGAAGAAACCAAAAAAAGAAAACGTAAATACGCATCCAGATATGCAACCTGTACGCAACGCAAGATAAACGCATACGCGACGCATCGCAACGACGCGTCAATGTGAAAGCGGCTTACATGATTGGTTATGTCTGATGTGGGAAGATAACCCAACTCACCTTGTAAGGCAGTGCCAGGAGCCCCTGCCCCTTACTAGGTCAGGTTAGGGTTAGTGACCTTATCCCTGTTATTCTGACGTCGAGAAATGTTGGGAGATTATGTAAAAATTCAAATAGGAAGTAGTCCTTTAGTACGGGGGGACAATGTTATAGCAAGCGAAGATGCGGTTTATGCTTAATCGATCAATAGTTTCAAGTGCATTGTTGATGGGATTTTAACTCTCATCAGTTCAACCTCCCCTCCCGTCTTCCGTGCGTCGGTCCGAGAGGAATACTGGCAATAAGTTTTTCCCATATCCCGCTAATTCCTTCCCAATTTTTACGAAGTTTCATTCCATCATTTATTTCTGGTAATTTCGTGTAAGTGTATTAGTTAAATTGTTTCTTGTGTGCCTGTGTATTTTGTAAATTTGTATTCCTTTCCTAGCTTTTAGCTATTCGGATTAAACTTGATGGATTGATTGAAAAAAAAAAACTACTAAAACTTAGAGGCGAAAGCCCTTTCTCTTGCTCTGTATTATTATCATTATTATTGTGTACTCTAAGCTCATAAATAGAAAAATTAAGAGATTTGTATACCCCAAAGTAACGTAAAGGTATCCTAACGTAATACTATCCAATCCCACGACACGGGGACACGAACTGCTTAGACGAATTTGCCTTCGGTGGGATCACTGTTCCTCTAGCCCGCTTCTGTCTGACCGTTTTAGTGGTTGGCAAACTGAGCGCGAAAGCCCCTCTTCTGCTCAGTGTAAGCCAAATGTCGTGGATACATAGGTCTGAGGAGCTTTCAGTTCACGTTTGTCATTGTATGTATTACCAAGAATAAGGCGACTAAAAAGTACGATTTTATTCACATTTTCGACGGTCTTTCATCCTTTGTAATTGATGACAAACAAAGAGGGCCAAGCTGACCGTCTGCATGAAACTGGTCTCGTGCGCCAGAATTCCTCGGTAACAATTATGCGCCGATAACAATTGGCGCCTGTCTCTGCCTCTGTGGCAAGCATGGGGTAAAGAAATTTACTGTGGGTTTGACCTATCCTGATTCGAGTGGTTTGACCCATCCTGATTGAATATTTTGTTTATTGGAGGCTTCGTGCCTTCCGCATATTTGTTTTTTTAGTTTTCTTAGTGTATATAAATGAGTTGTTATGTAGCAGCCCCAGTTGGCTATATTTTGAAACAAATAAAAATAAAATAAAAGAAGGCCCCTGCAATGTCCTCTGATCATCGAGACGTGCTACCAGAGCTGGCCCCAAGGGGGGAATCGACACACCAACGCTTTAGGACGAAAAGCTCTTCCTTGCCAACCTATCTGCCAATTCACCCAACCGCTATTTGAAGTCCTTTGTCCTTTACTTTGAGCGTGTTCCATCCTACTTACCATAGTTACTACGCATGACGTCACAAAGTCTGGCTTTTTGCCGTCAAGGCTGGAACGGTTTTTATGGCACTTGAGCTTACTCAAGTGCCATATAGCGATTGTAATTTCTGTCCGTCAGTCGGTCTGTCGGTCTGTCGGTCCCGGTTTTGCTAGTTCGGGCACTTCCAGATAAGCTAGGACGATGAAACTTGGCAGGCATATCAGGAACTGGACCAGATTAAATTAGAAATACTCGCTTCCCCGATCCGACCATCTGGAGGGGAGTGGAGGGAGGGGGAATCCGGAAAAATTAGATATTTTTAGCTTACGAACGGGTGATAGGATCTTAGTGAAACTTGATATATGGAAGGGTGTCTCAGACCCTCCATTTTAAATCCAAACCGGATCCGGTGACATTGGGGGGAGTTGGAGGGGGAAACCGGAAATCTTGAAAAACACTTAGAGTGGAGGGATCCGGATGAAACTTGGTGGAAAGTACAAGCACAATTCCTAGATACATGGCTGATATAACCGGAACGGGTCCGCTCACTTTGGGGGAGTTGGGGGGGGGGAGAAGTCCGAATTTGTAGTGATCCCGCGAGTTCCGTGCTTCCTGATGTGCTGAGACGATGGAAATTGACAGGCATCTCTGGGACCCGACCAGATTAAATAGGAAATCGTCAATTCCCCGATTCGACCATCTGGGGGGGGGGGGAGTGGAGGGAGGGGGAAGCCAAAATTTGAGGTATTTTTATCTTGTGAACGAGTCATCGAATCTTGATGAAATTTTATATTTAGGATGACCTCGTGTCTCAGACGCCCCACTATAGATCCGGACCGAATCCGATGACACTGGGGGGAGTTGGAGGAGGGAACCGGAAATCTTGAGAAACGCCTAGAGTGGAGGGATCGGGATGAAACTTGGTGGGAAGAACAAGCACAAGTCCTAGATACGTCATTGATATAAGCGGACCAGATCTAGGCACTCTGGGGGAGTTGGGGGGGGGGTCCGGATTTCTAGCGATCCCGCGAGTTCGGCATACTTCCTGATGTGCTAGGGCGATGAAACTTGGCAGGTATGTCAGGGACCCGAACAGGTTCACTTGAGAACAGCCGTTTCCCCAATCCGACCATACTGGGGGGAGTGGATGGATGGGGAGTCCGGAATCTAGTAGGGTGTATAACTTTTGAACGGGTGATCGGATCTTGATGAAATTTTATATTTAGGATGACCTCGTGTCTCAGACATCCCACTTTAAATCCGGGTGGATCCGATGACACTGGGGGGATTGGAGGAGGGAACCGGAAATTTTGAGAAACGCTTAGAGTGGAGGGATCGGGATGAAACTTGGTGGGAAAAACAAGCACAAGTCCTAGACACGTCATTGACATAACCGGACCGGATCAGGGCACTGTGGGGGAGTTGGGGTCGGGGTCCGGATTTCTAGCGATCCCGCGAGTTCGGCATACTTCCTGATGTCCTAGGGCGATGAAACTTGGAAGGTATGTCAGGGATCCGAACATATTGACTTGAGAACAGCCGTTTCCCCGACCCGACCATCGTGGGGGGGAGTGGGTGGATGGGGAGTCCGGAATCTAGTGGCGTGCATAACTTTTGAACGGGTGATCGGATTTGAATGAAACTTGTCTGGTGAGCTATCGCCTCGGACGTTCAGTGTCACGTCCGATACCTGTGGGGATGGAGGGGGGGGGGGAACTCGAGAAACTCTAAAAGCAGAGGGATTGGGACGAAACTTAATGGATGGAACAAGCATTAGGCCTAGATGAAATTGAAGGAGCCAGATGGTTTCGGGGCTCTGTGGGGGGAGTTGGAGGGGTTTCCTGGAATTCCGGTAGTCGTGAGTTAGAATAGTTCCAGATGTAAAACGACAACGAAACTTTGCAGGCATATTAGCGACCCGAATTATCTTGACTTAAGAACCTGACACAACATACCCCCGGAAACTTCCGTTCCTAGATCCGAGCATTTTTTGGGGAGCACGAGAAGAGAAATATGGAAATTGACTTCTATAAATTGCAAACGAGTGGTCTGATCCGAGTGAAACTTTATGGGTGATACGAATCGATGGCCTCGACATGTAAAACATGCGTTCGAACCATATGCGACCACGATTAGGGGAATTGGGGGTGGGGGGACTTTTGACATGCACAAAAACCAAACGGATGGACCGAATGAGATGCAAATTCGACAGTGCCGAGTTTATGCGGCCTAGATTTGTTAGTTGGCGTCCGGGCCGGATTCCGCCAAGGTAGGGGGGGGGGGGGGGGGGTACTGGAAACTTGCAGATAGGCTAAGCTCCAATTTCAGTAAAACTTGATGGACAGGAACAGGGAATTAAGAGATTGGGCCCGAACCGGCTCCGACAACGTTGGTGGGAGGGGGGGGGGGGTACCGGAACTTTCCAAAAATGCTCAGATTCGAGTGAAACTTGATAGATGGTATAAAAGAAGATGCTTTAGGTGGTCGATTTTTTATATTCCGAACCAGATTCGGCCACGGTAGGTCGAGATAGAGTGGGTACCGGAAATCGTGTAGCACGTCTAGGGATCAAACAAATGGGTTTATTGGGATGAAAGTTTGAACAGTCATGTGCATTTGCTACAGACAATCGAGACGATGCCGGAGCTGCTCAGAAATGAGTGAAACTAAATATCCTATTTCTATTTCCGAACCGCATTTTTGGATGGCGGGTGTATTTTGTGACGTTCTCATCTACTTTCTTGTACAGCCTACTCGTACAAGTGCCATATGAGCTCGTAGCTCTTGTTCTATATTCCAGCAAATATCATGCCATGGGTGAATCTGACCAATCACGTTACAGAGATCCGTAGTTACTACGCTTACTACGCTCCCCAGTGTGGTAAGCAAATAGTTACTATTTCGAGAAGGTTGGAACGAGTGAGGCTGGAACGGAAATAGTAACTTACAGTTACTATTTCTAGAAGGATGGAACACGCTCTTTATGAAGATATACGTACCTTAAAGCCCATATCAATCAAAATCCTGTACGGTTTGCTATTCCAGATCATCTCCCTGGTGGGTCTCTGTTGCGGAGCTCGTCCCCCAGGACCAGCCCAGGATGGGTCGTACATATCCTGTTCCATACCCCAGCCGGGTCCGGCCGCGGGGCTCTTTTTCATCCACGACGGGGTAGTCGGTGTCTCTTCCATTCCCCACATGCTCTGATCCCTTCCACCTTCCGGCCAAGGAGCGCTGTGAGGGGGTACTGCACCCCACGACTGCATATCGGGATTCATTCCTGTGTGATAAAGAAAAAAATGTTAATAATACTGAGATTAGTAAAAATTACTTGGAAAATAATTTAGTAATGAATTGTTCTTCTCTCCTGAGCAGAATCATGAAGAGAGATAAGTCTTTAATTCAATTCAATTCAATTTTCAATTCAACTCAGTTTTATTTCGACACCAATTACGGGACTAGCCGAATAGCAGGTGGTATAGTCAAACATACATTAAAAAACTAACCAAAATGATCAACATATACTAGAAAGTGGTTGAATTCATTGGTCAATATGAGCCTAGTTGCCAGCGTTTGGACGTCAAATCTATGCAGCGAAGGTAAATGTGATTTCAAAAGGTTACTTTTAACTCAAAAAGTAAACAAGAGCTACGAGCTCATATGGCACTTGTACGAGTAGGCTGTCCAAGAAAGTAGATGAAAACGTCACAAAATACACCCGCCATCCAAAAAGGCGGTTCGTAAATAGAAATAGGATATTTAGTTTCACTCATTTCTGAGCAGTTCCGGCATCGTCTCGATTGCAAATGCACATGACTGTTCAAACTTTCATCCCAATAAATCCATTTGTTTGATCCCTAGACGTACTACACGATTTCCGGTACTCATTTCCACCTACCGTGGCCGAATCTGGTTCGGAATAAAAAAAAAATCGACCACCTAAAGCATCTTCGTTTATACCATTTACCAAGTTTCACTCGAATCTGAGCATTTTTGGAAAGTTCCGGTACCCCCCCTTCCCACCAACGTTATCGGAGCCGGTTCGGGCCCAATCTCTTAATTCCCTCATCAAGTTTGACTGAAATTGGAGCATAGCCTATCTGCAAGTTTCCAGTATCCCCCCCCCCCCCCCCTACCTTGGCCGAATCCGGCCCAGACGCCAAATAACAAATCTAGGCCGCATAAACTCGGCACTGTCGAATTGCATCTCATTCGGTCCATCCGTTTGGTTTTTGTGCATGTCAAAATTCCCCCCACCCCCAATTCCCCTAATCGTGGTCGTATATGGTTCGAACGCATGTTTTACATGTCGAGGCCATCGATTCGTATCACCCATGAAGTTTCACTCGAATCAGACCACTCGTTCGCAATTTATAGAAGTCCATATTTCTCTTCTCTTGCTCCCCCAAAAATGCTCGGATCTAGCAACGGAAGTTTCCGGGGGTATGCTGTGTCAGGTTTTTAAGTCAAGATAATTCGGGTCGCTATATGCCTGCAAAGTTTCGTTGTCGTTTTACATCTGGAACTATTCTAACTCACGACTACCGGAATTCCAGGAAACCCCCTCCAACTCCCCCCACAGAGCCCCGAAACCATCTGGCTCCGTCAATTTCATCTAGGCCTAATGCTTGTTCCATCCATTAAGTTTCGTCCCAATCCCTCTGCTTTTAGAGTTTCTTGAGTTCCCCCCCCCCATCCCCACAGGTATCGGACCCGACCCGGACGTGACACTGAACGTCCGAGGCGATAGCTCACCAGACAAGTTTCATTCAAATCCGATCACCCGTTCAAAAGTTATGCACGCCACTAGATTCCGGACTCCCCATCCACCCACTCCCCCCACGATGGTTGGGTGGGGGAAACGGCTGTTCTCAAGTCAATCTGTTCGGATCCCTGACATACCTGCCAAGTTTCATCGCCCTAGGACATCAGGAAGTATGCCGAACTCGCGGGATCGCTAGAAATCCGGACCCCCACCCCAACTCCCCCACAGTGCCCTGATCCGGTCCGGTTATGTCAATGACGTGTCGAGGACCTGTGCTTGTTTTTCCCACCAAGTTTCATCCCGATCCCTCCACTCTAAGCGTTTCTCAAAATTTCCGGTTCCCTCCTCCAACTCCCCCCAGTGTCATCGGATCCGGTCCGGTTATGTCAATGACGTGTCTAGGACCTTTGTTTGTTTTTCCCACCAAGTTTCATCCCGATCCCTCCACTTTAAGCGTTTCTCAAAATTTCCGGTTCCCTCCTCCAACTCCCCCCAGTGTCATCGGATCCGGCCCGGATTTAAAGTGAGGTGTCTGAGACACAAGGTCATCCTAAATATCAATTTTCATCAAGATCCGATCACCCGTTCAAAAGTTATGCACGCCACTAGATTCCGGACTCCCAATCCACCCACTCCCCCCACGATGGTCGGGTCGGGGAAACGGCTGTTCTCAAGTCAATCTGTTCGGATCCCTGACATACCTGCCAAGTTTCATCGCCCTAGGACACCAGGAAGTATGCCGAACTCGCGGGATCGCTAGAAATCACGACCCCCACCCCAACTCCCCCACAGTGCCCTGATCCGGTCCGGTTATGTCAATGACGTGTCTAGGACCTGTGCTTGTTTTTCCCACCAAGTTTCATCCCGATCCCTCCACTTTAAGCGTTTCTCAAAATTTCCGGTTCCCCACCCCAACTCCCCCACAGTGCCCTGATCCGGTCCGGTTATGTCAATGACGTTTCTAGGACCTGTGCTTGTTTTTCCCACCAAGTTTCATCCCGATCCCTCCACTTTAAGCGTTTCTCAAAATTTCCGGTTCCCACCTCCAACTCCCCCCAGTGTCATCGGATCCGGCCCGGATTTAAAGTGAGGTGTCTGAGACACGAGGTCATCCTAAATATCAATTTTCATCAAGATCCGACCACCCGTTCGCAAGCTCAAAATACCTCAAATTTTGGCTTCACCCTCCCTCCACTCCCCCCCCCCCAGATGGTCGAATCGGGGAATTGATGATTTCCTATTTAAGCTGGTTGCGTCCCAGACATGCCTGTCAATTTCCATCATCCCAGCACATCAGGAAGCACGGAACTCGCGGGATCACTACAAATTCGGACTTCTCCCCCCCCCCCCAACTCCCCCAAAGTGAGCGGATCCGTTCCGGTTATATCAGTCACGTATCTAGGACTTTTGCTTGTACTTTCCACCAAGTTTCATTCGGATCCCTCCACTCTAAGTGTTTTCCAAGATTTCCGGTTTCCCCCTCTAACTCCCCCCAGTGTCACCGGATCCGGTCTGGATTTAAAATGGAGGGTCTGAGACACGAAGTCCTTCCATGTATTAAGTTTCATTAAGATCCGATCACCCGTTCGTAAGCTAAAAATATCTCATTTTTCCTATTTTTTCCGGATTCCCCCTCCCTCCACTCCCCTCCAGATGGTCGGATCGAGGAAGCGACAATTTCTAATTTAATCTGGTCCAGTTCCTGATATGCTTGCCAAGTTTCATCGTCCTAGCTTATCTGGAAGTGCCCGAACTAGCAAAACCGGGACCGACAGACCGACTGACGGACAGAAATAACAATCGCTATATGGCACTTGAGTAAGCTCAAGTGCCATAAAAAGGCTGAAACTAGCTTAGCGACATCACAACATCCGCACCGGTTCATGATGCAAACAAACGATCAGAATCGGTGGTTCGCGACTGGAATTCCTGACAATATTTTTGCCACAACATCAGTTCTATACAGAAAAGTTGAGGTTTGTTCAACTTGATGATGAAAGTTCACGGATTTGCGCAGAATAGTATACTGACATTTAGCCGAGAAATCCGCGCGTTTTGAGCCTAGTATGACCATCCTCAAAAGAAACCACCCGTTTCCAAATCGGTATTCTGGTTGAACATCCATCCCTCGCGACCACCCCTCACAGAAAAAATTACCATCATCACCAACCAGTGTCACGAAGTGAAGCTTGCTTAACTTTGAGTTTAGTTTATTACTAATCACTATGACAAACAATCCAACTGGAAATGTATGCGAAAATTTGTTGTTAAGACAAACCGAAACTTCCATGGCTCATTTTCCATCGGGAGAAAGTGTGATTCATTGGTACAGGCAGCTGGAATTCTAGACCAAGATATTTCTTGTTCCATGAAAAGAACTCGAATAAAGGCATCTGTACGGTGCAAGGAAGAACTATTTAAGATACTTTTAGGTACAGGGCAAGCTATAGGTGAACAATACCAGAAAAAATAGTAAAAACACGGGAAATCAAATAATAAAAAAAAACTGTTTTAAACAGTCTGTTTACTTTCACCTGTTTAACAGCTGTTTCTGTTTTCGAAGTCACCATTTTTGTTAAAACAGAACGACCTGTTTTCAAGTTTCCTGTTTTCTTCCTGTTTCTGTTCTTATCTGATCCGTTTCTGCCTGTTCGTGTTTGAATGAAAAAACAGAACATTGACCATGCCTAACTATGATACGGTTTTTCGCCGTAGGTTTAGATTGCCTGCATGGAATCTGTAGTTTTAATGCTAAAATATGTCGCTCATTATTTTCTGCCGTTTCAGGGAATTTTATAAACGCAAACCTAAGAAAGCACCTCAGTGGTTGAGTTATTGCGCTTATTGTAAGTATATTTTTCACGGCCTTTCACCGGTCGGCTCTGGCCAAACCATAGTTGTTTTTTGTTTAGCTTTTTTATCGTAATTACGGTTCGTGTTGTAGCCAAATGGCTTTTGCTGAATTGAAGGTATTCATTAATTCTTTTCACTCAATCAAATCAACCAAAAAAGTTTAATCCGAATGGCTAAAAGCTAGAAGAGGAATACAAATTTACAAAATACACAGACACACAAGAAACAAATTAACTAATACACTTACAAGAAATTACCAGAGATAAATGATGGGATGAAACTACGGAAAAATTGGGTAGAAGAATTAGCGGGATACGGGGAAAACTGATTGCCAGTATTCCTCTCGGACCGGCGCAGGGAAGACGGGAGGGGAGGGGGGAATAGATGGGCGATCTGGGGACAACACGTTATCTTCGCTCCAAATTTGTTTGAAAGAGTATTTCTACGTGCAGATAATTTAGGAATGTCAAGTTTAATGAGAGCCTCTTCGTATGTAATATTATGATCACCCAGAATTGTTCTCATTGCTCTCTTTTGGACATTTTCCAGGCCATGAGAGAGCTCTGCAGAAAGAGAAGAATGCCAAACCGGTGAAGCGCCTATGACCCATGTTTCGTCTTGTAGTCGCTCTCAAGGGCATCTAAAAGCCCTATATTCCAGTATCAGGTTTCTTCTTTACCAACCCTCCAATGGCGCTGACCGCGAACTCAGAGTGTGCTCCATCCTGCTTGCCGTAGTTACTACGCATGACGTCACGAATGCTGGCTTTTTCCGTCAAGGCTGGAACGATTTTTCTATTTTCCGGCAGAATATCATGCCACGGGCGAATTCGACCAATCACGATTGAGAGATCCGTAGTTACTACGCTTGCTACGCTCCCGAGCGTGGCAAGGAAATAGTTACTATTTCGAGACGGTTGGAACGGTCAGCGTAGTAACTTTTGGTGAGGTTGGAACGGAAATATTAACTAATAGTTACTATTGTTACGAGGGTGGAACACGCTCTCAGTGTAACAGAGCAAATGATGTATTTTCTGCCGTTTCCTTCGTTTTTTTATTTTCTAAAACCCTTCCGGGTCTCCAACTTTAAGAATATAGAGAGATTGCAGCCTACCCAACGAAAACGGACAAGAGTAGAAAAAGAGCAATTTAACATTTTGAAGTATAGGGCTTCGGCTTTGAGACCAATTTATCTATGTTTTATTACTATTATAAGTCTGGAAATAGCTGGAAAAAATTTCCTAGTTTTTTCTTTATTGTATAATCACAGCTTTATGGAATAGTTTGATCAGAAATAAGAGCTTGAAGGCTAGAAAACTTCCACTACAAAAACGATACTGCTTCCCATTGGTTGGTTTTTGAATGACACGCTATAACCGACCAATAGCATCCGAGACTCCGTTTTTGTGTTCAAACTTTGAAGCCTTCAAGCTCTTACTTCCATGGAAACTCTTTTGCAAAACTAGAATTATACGATTAAGGAATAGCTCAATTAACGTTCCCAGAAATTTCCTGGCTTAGAATGATGATCAAACGCCCATCATTTAATTTCAAAGTTGAATGTCCTATTCCTCCTAATGTTATTTTTTTTTTTTATGATCCCGCGATGATGGTGTATTTCCGATTTCATCAGGTAGGGTGCAATGTCTCTACAGATAGAGAGATTACGACCTAGGTTGCGTTGGTATTACAGGTAAGACAGGTCATCTAACTCCAACTTTAAGAATATAGAGAGATTGCAGCCTACCCAACAAAAACGGACAGGAGTAGAAAAAGAGCAATTTAACATTTTGAAGTATAGGGCTTCGGCTTTGAGACCAATTTATCCATGTTTTATTACTACTGTAAGTCTAGAAATAGCTGGAAAAGATTTCCAAGTTTATTCTTTATTGTATAATCACAGCTTTATGGAATAGTGTGATCAGAAATGAGAGTTTGAAGGCGTTGGTATTACAGGTAAGACAGGTCATTTAACTCACCGCTCGGAGGGCCGCGTGGTGGCGGGCCTGGTGGTATTCCCCGTCCAACCATCTTCGGATTCGGCATCTCCTGCCAACCGGTTGAGGGCTTCTGAGCACTCCCCCACATGCTCGTACCATCGTCCATGGAGTTTGTTCTCTTCGGACCTTGCTGAGAAGGGTCGTCCCAGCCTGTAGGTTTGGACAGGTCTTTTGGAGGCATGGCTCCAGGCCACTGGGCACCCATAGCGCCGGGTGGTTTTCCCTGTAACAGTAAAGCTCTGTTGAAGCATAACTCGTACCAGAAATTATCTTTTCACGATGATTTAACTCAGAAATATCGGTTTTCAAGAATACCCATTACTAATTGCCACGTGAAATGAGCGATTTTCTCGTGAACGTTTGTCGACTTTAACCAACCTTACTGCTCTCCGACGCGGCGGCTAATATTCCAAAACCGAATGCGCTGTGAAGTGAGAAAAGCAAGCAAAACAAAAGAAGTAAAAAAAAGGTAGACCTGATGGTATACCTTGCCATGCCTTCCAAAATGAAAACAACGTTTGAACTTGAAGCTTTCATCGAAGTTAGCGTTGCGTGACTGTCAAAACTCGGCTAGGCTAGTCTCTAAACAACGGAAAAAGGCGGAATTTTCTGCTTACAATCCCATGTCACAGCTAGGGATGTGTAAACGGCAGAAGAGTTCCTCCAAGAGTTCCTACGTTTAAAATGATAGTTTAGGTTATTCGTAAATAAAAGGACATCAATATCAACGCAAGAAAATATCTAGCTAAAGTTAGGGTAGCGGATGGTCTTTTCTCTTGACCGATGTCTCGACAGGACAGGCACTAGAAAATACTGAGAGCTTCATAATCTTTGCGAAGAAAAGATTTAAAAAGTGAGGTTTGGGGGGATATGGCGGGGAAGAGTGGTTGAAACAGAGGACGGGGATGTCTGTTTGGGAATTTTGCACAGGCAGATCTTGCGGGACAAAGTCAAGAATGAACTTTCAACCCGACCGAAACACGTTACTCGATTTGTCCACTGGGAAATGGCTGAATCAGAACTTATTTACAATCAAGAATAGAACACCGCCTTCGGCATTTCTCGCTGGCTATTTCATACTTGCTTGTCTCTTCAACTGTGCTTATGGACTTTTCTTTTTTTTATGTTTGTTATTCCATGTTTAGGGCGAATCCTTTTGTCGAGAGTATAAATAAATTCATATTCATAAATAAACTGAACTGAATAGGACGAAAAACCGAGCGTTTATGAAATTCAAACTGCGCGAGCTACTTGTGAGTTTGATCTTGTCAAATGACCGTCCATATGTTCTACATCATAACAGTCGCGTTTCTGATCGAAGTTTTGTTCGCCGTTGGGTTAGCCGGTTGTTAATTTGCGTTTTCAAACGCCATCGAAGTTCACCGTTTGCTTCACTATAGTGTTTTAAAGATTCCGGCGATCCTTCCCCCGCCGCCGTTTCATCAATGTTTCTGACAAAACTTCATGCAGATTAACTTCACCAAACACGTCGTACTAAAAACAGATGAGTAGGACTCGTCTATGAAAAATTAAAAATCTGTTAAAATTCTTGGCGTCATTCTGGATGAGAACCTCCAATGGAAGTCTCAAGTGGAATTTTTGTTTTTTAGTGAAACATAGCTGAGCAACCCTTCGTTCCTTTTCGTACCCGAAACAGTTTGGGGCTCCACGCCATGAACTAGTAACATTTCACAAAACTTATGTCAGGCCCATTTCAGAGTAGGGTTGCCGAAGTTGGCATCCTGGGTTAGGATGCCGAAATCGAGCGGCAGAAGACTAGAGTAATACTTGACCACAATTACACATCCTACAAAGAAAGCCTTCAAATCCTCGGCACAGAAAAACTGTCTGAAAGAAGACATAATCTTCTCTTGCGTTTTGGCCACCAAATTTTTAATTCTGGACACTAGGACCATCCTTCCAGACTTCGTTACACCCTCTCTTGGCCCTAAAAGCTAAGCGAGAACGACCCGAAACCCAAGCTTCCCCCGCCAACGAAATCTACTAGACAGGTATCCAAAGTCATTCGTTCGGTATTTCCCTGCCTACTTGATTTTTATGTTCGTTTCATATTGTTTTTTAATTTGTGTTTTTAGCCTAGTGCTACTAGGATTGAAATAGAATTGGTTAATTGATTGACTGAACTTGCTATAGCTAACAAAGTTCGACGGGTCAAAGTATAAAGGACAGAGAAACTGTGACCGGCGACCAAAAACGGTGTTACACAAAAGGCCTTAGAATTTGAAGGTAAATTCCAAAGGATTCTAAAAGATTCTTCGATCAGAAACACAAGTTAAAAAGATGAGATCGTGTTATTTTAAATATGCAAAGCACCTGCTCCACTTATCGAAATTATGTCATAACCATACATTGACGGAGAAGTTCAAAATTCAAGATGCAAGTGCTACCCTTTTGGATGTTTCCTCATCGCTTTCAAAAATCATGGACGACAGGGCCCAACCAGCAAACGACGTCGTCCACTGTTTCCTGACCGAAGATTAAAAATTAAGTGTCTTTTTCTGTGTTTGTATGTGTTTTGTTTACTTTCTTCATTTACTCCGCCTTTCCGAAATGGCGGGTCATAAATAAATTACTTACTTACTTACAAGTAATGAGACGCTCAGTGTGAAAAGTCAAGAATCAGACAGTCCAAACAATTCAGCAGATTCATCAAAAGCTCGCTTTTCCGTTCAACTTGTTCAACTGTTCAACTGAAACGTACCTGTTGCCAGTGAACGGGGGCCGCTCCTAGCTCCGGTCTCATCATCCCCATACTGCGGTCTGACCATCCAGGGCCGGAAGCGGCAGGGCCACCCATTCCGGACCAATCGTCTTTCTTCCACATGGGGTTCTGGGGGTTTTGCTGCTGGCCACCGGGAGGGCCACCCATTGGCGGGACTGATCCTGAACAAATATAAAATTGATATTTTCTCTTCTGTTTTAATGGATGTTCTTGTCCGAGAATTCTCGAGCTGCAATTTGTGTTTGTTTTCAATCGTTCCAACTGTTAAAGGACCTGTCTTACCTATATATTTGTAGGCCCCGAGACCCCAATTTCGTACGGTACAGTCTTACCCCTTTAAAAACCACGCTGATTTTCCCACTTGCCGTGTTTTACTACCTTCGATGCGTATCATGCTGTCGACGGTTGTCTACGAGAAGTTTTTCCACCAGAAAAACGGTTATTTAATTTGTTTCCCGTTGTCGCTACAAGTCTTAAAACAGCAAAAACCCTGGGTTGTTTGTTGAAAGCACATCCTATTTGAAAGTATTCAAATATTTTAAAATAGTGTAAGCTGAAGAGTGAATAGTGCGAATAGTCCTTTAACAATTTAATTTTTCAGACAACCTGGTACATGATGCCACGGTAATTGGAAAACATTTTGTCATTTTTGTCGTTACTCTGGTATCGGATACAATGGATGCTGTGCAAAACGACAAGTGCGCTTTAAGAAGCAATCCCAATTTGCCCTTTTAGACGTTACTCCAAAAGAAATACTTATACCCATTCACATCACTAATGAAAAACTTCTTTCGTACCACTTTCACAACAAGAGCAAAGGGTTCAATGGGACTCCAAAAAGTTTAAAATTTGATCAAGACAATTGCGTCTTGTAGTCCGTTGTTCGCCAGACTCCTTGAAAATTTTTACTACTGAAAACTTAGAAACAGATTAATGCCAATGGCTAGTCATCTGAGACAAGACCAAAGGTTTCGATGGTATCCCAAAAATTCAATATTTGATCCAGACAATTGGGTCTTGTCTTCGACAGACTCCTTAAACATTTTGACTATTAAAATTCAGAAACAGATTAAGGCCAAATAGCTAATCATCTGAGAAAACCAAGTTCAGATATGGATTCAGCATGTCTGTTTACCCCTACAAGTCATATCTGTTTTGACGAAAACTTCCTGTCACTTCTGTCAATTTCCCGGTTTCAGCCGAATTCCGGAACTACTTGTCGGGCGAAAAAAGGAAAGCTCATAAACGAAACAAGCGTATCTCCTTTCCCAAATATTGAAGATCTAATTAACTTCAAATAAAATTTTAACTTATAACAAATTTTCCGACTCCAGCCGGATTCCGATCAAACTATATATCCGGGTAAAAAATGATTTTCATCTCTTCTTTTCTTACCCCTAAATCAGATATCTAATCAACTACAAATAAAACTTTAACTTTTTCCGGTTTTGGCCGGATTCCGGGCGAACTACTTGCCCGGAAAGAAAATTGTTTTCACAAGTCTTCAGCATGTCTTCTTACCGCTAAATCGAACATATAATCAACTCCAAATAAAAGTTTTACTTTTAACAAACTTTCCGGTTTTGGCCGGATTCCGGGTGAACTACTTGTCCAGCGAGAAAATGGTTTTCACTATCAAGTTCATCATGTCCTCCTACCCCTAAATCGAACATCTAATCAACTTCAAATCAAACTTTTACTTTGAACAGACTTTCCAGTTTTGGCCGGAAGTAGTATATAATACCGGCTCCCACTCCACCCTCCCCCCAATTTCAAAACCCCATTTTAACATCAACTTCTTAAATTTTAACATCCTTTTTACCAAATTATCCCCCTTTTTAAGAACATTTTTATTTTCTTACTTCCAAAATAAAGGATACAAGAAATGAGAATATTACCCTTTACTACATATAAAATACTACAATATACTACTACTTCTTTTTTTTTTACATTTTTTATTTTTTATTCAAATATTACTGAGTAAACAGTTCTAAATCCACATATGTTTCTTTGTTCTTGTTTTCGCGTACAATAGGCTGCAAAACTAGATTTTTCTTTAAAAGTAATTCGTTAGCAATGGCATTATATTTCTGAGTTATAAACAAATCACAGGGTTTGTCATTATGATTAATAACTACAACCAACTTATCACCATATTTTGTCTTAGCAATTCTCATTTTAACGATAGTATATTTCAATCCTAGAACTAGTTCTTCTTTCCTGATTGTCTCATTGTATTTATTCATTCTGATTGTATTCAAGACTTCCTTTGTGGACTCCATTTATTAGGGGATGATTTTATTAAATAAAAATCCAGACTCACAAACTCACATACATATTTTTGTTAATAATACCTAATGTAGCTTTTCTTTCATAATATATAACACAGTAAACATTATATGATACGGGTTGATTATCTTTCAACGTTAAACTTATTTCAATATCAGCAGTTGTTCCATTATAAATATTTGACTCGTGTTTAGAAACATCGAAACAGAATAGTGGGTATACTTCTTTAAATTCTTCTATACTAACAACACTACCAGTATCAAATGCTAATTGTTTATAACCCAAATGTATAAACCTATTGTAAAGATTTGAGTATTTACATTTATCATCGCTAAAATCACATTTAAGTGGTTCTTCAGGATATTTATCCCCATTAATTCTAAGTTCTATGTCTGTTAAATTCATATGATCAAACACCATATTATTCATTAATTGATTGTTATGCTTTTCATTTTTCTGTAGCATCACAACTACTTTTGTTGGATTGTTTCTCTCAGAAATAACTTTCCAAGTGTGTTCCTTATTTTGACTAACATCGCTTTTATAAGTATTACATGCTTCCCACATCAGATTATGCTTTTTATCCTTAGCAAGACCCTTTTCTAATTCACTCATCATTTCGATACTAGGAGCTACAATAGGGATCTTCCAGGATAAATACTCGATTACTACTTTGAAATTAGTATTTCCATTTCTTATAATCATGTTGTTATCATCATTTCTTCTTAGAAATAATTTATGCGATGCACCTCTGAAGAATCGTTTGTTTCCTTTCAGAAATCCAAACAATTCTGATAATGGTAAATACATATTTACTAATTTACTGCTCTTTGTTCTGTTATATCTTTTTTCAAATCCTTTATTATAATTATTATTATTTCTCAAACTGACTGTTCCACCCCCTGCTGCAGCCCCTGCAGCCCCTGCAGTAAACGAAGCAATAACAGGATTAATTTCTTTTCCTTGATTATAATCCTTATACCAGAAATGATTTCTTGCTGCACTTCTAGAATAATCATCAGAGTATTCAATCAACTTTGTAACGGTAGTTGTAATACCAACATGATTAATTTTTTCAACCGATTCATCGTTTATTACATATTCAGCGGTACTGAATAAATTAAATCCATTGTTCGTCAAAGTAGCAACATCGGTTGCAGCTATAGGAGTCCCATCTTCGTTTACTATTCTTACACTGACATCAAGATAACTTTCACTTGGATAAAACCAGGAATCTAATTTCTTTGTTACGAATTCAAACTCTGATTTATTAGATACATTCACATCTGTTTCTCGAATTTCTTTAAATTCGTATTTTACCACTGTATCATCCACAAGCGGTTCGTCAAATATATTCCATTGCGGACTGATAACTTTATTTACTGCCATTTATATAAGAAAGAAATTATTAAATAAAACTTATTTCAGAATCTTTAATCCATTTCCAGTCATTAACGTTTTGATCAAGTCCTGACTTCTTTGATTTAAAATCCTTTTATTTGTACCGATAAGATCCTTCATCGATTTTTTGTTTCCAATTACATCAATGAGTTCCTTCTTGTTTACATCAATCAGATCTTTCCCATATTCTATTGCTCTGTTTTTCAACAACTCAAATCTCGGTTTAATAATATTATTATACATTGACATAGCCCCATCTTTTATTTGTTTTGCTGACGTTTGAAATAACTGGGAATTAACAATGTTTTTGAATACACTACCGATTCCACGTCCATACTGCCTTTTATAAAGTAATCGCTTATTATTAATCAACATTTATAGGTAAATAATTTTATTTCACTAATCCTTTAAGCTTTTCTTAAATGCAGCACGTATCCAACGTTATCACCATTCAAATCGATAGGTCTTCCCAACTGATCAGTAATTGTCATTCTCAAGGAGTAAATAAAGTCTTTTGTATTAATAGGAAGGTAGATTAATTGTCTAGGATTCTCAACAATTTGACAACCCGGTTCTGTATTCGGAACAAATGTCCAAATGACATCTGATTTACTTTTGTTTACGATAGAACTGTTTACGAGAGAGCAGTGAATTTGAATTTTATCAACGCTTCTTGTTATATTCGGAAGCTTTGTACCTTCATTGATTTTCTTAGATATCTCACTATCCTTCTCAAATCCTAAAATCTGACACAAGTCACTATTAAATCTAAACACATATTTTTCTTGTAATAGTATGACAAATCTCATAGATGCTGGATTGGATGAAATTACAATAGGACATTTATCTTTTGGGGTATCAAAATACTGACACAAAAAATAATTCAAACAATCATCGTTATACATCCCATTAGGAATAGTAACATTCATCCATTCTGTTGTATTATTATCTTCATCTTTCCTGTATTGAAATGTATTATTTCCAAATTTATCACTTATATTATGCCATGAATACCACAAAGTACACTGATTCAAACCTATTTCATAATCCCAATTACGATTCAATTCGATTGGTTGACTAAATGTTATATCAATGATACTTTCATTACCTTCAATGTTTAACAACACCATTTATTAGAAATATTTTTTATATATTGAATTGTAATTTCTCTTCGTAAGAAATTTATTTCGCATTAACGAATCCAAAATATCAATAGCTTCATTTCTCACCTCATCAGATGTATTTCCGTTTACTCTGCTACCTATCAAAGTGTATAATTTTGAAATCATTTCATCACAATTCATAAATATTCCAGTTCCTTGTTGTCTGATAAAGGGTATACTAGATTGAATTTTTCTTAATCTATCCTTATAGTCTTGTATAAATAAAATAATTTTATCATACTTACTAGAACTATAACTTTTACTTTTCAGACCACCATAACTTTGACTTATCGGTGTTAATTCAGCCAAAGCATCTTCTATATTCTCTGGGTTATCATAATAAAAATGAGGCATCTCAAAATATTCTCCTTCATATCTTCTATGATTATCTCTATATTTCACATTAAGTGCTTTTAATAACTCTTTATCAACACCTTCATTCAGATCAACAACTTTTATACTTGTTGGAGATGCTTCTAAAGCGGTTGACTGCATTTCTACCCCTGAAACTGGAAGCTGATATGGTTGATTCGTTTCACCTATCTGGAGAAGCCTTGTTCTTGAACTATCATCACCTTCCTGTAGTTTATTTATGATCATTTCAGTGTTCTCTTGTAATTTTTTGATGGTGTCTTTAGTGTTTTCTTTTTGTGCTATAATAACTGGAGCGTTTAACTCTGAAGCATATTCCCGAAATCCTGCCTTCTCCATCTCATTTTGTTGAACCTTTCTTCTCTGAACTTCTCTGTTCTTCACTACATCCGATAACATATCACTCAAGCGTCTTGAATCCATTTATATACAAGTAATTTTATTTCATAATAAATTTTGAAAGTTCTTTTTCATAAAACCCTCCTTGAATTAATTCCCCACTTTTGTCAGATATTTCATAAGTAATGGGAATGGTAGGTCTGATGGTTGCTATCTGAAATACTTCATCCGTATAATTAGGTAAATATCCTTTATCGAAAATACTTTTTTCTTTTTTAATTCTGACTAAATCCCCTACTTTGACGTTTCCTGTGATTTTGTACTCATCTACTGGAGGAAACAGAGCACTAAAAACCTTTTTCTGATTAACCTTTTTACTAGCATCAACTGGTTTCATTTGTATTGAACGGTGGTACGAGTTATTATAATTACTCACAAATAAAGGTAAAATATCAATCCAATTAGTAGTGCTATTGTGAGTGAAATATTTCCATAGCTTTTCTTTTAGCGTTCTATTGAACCGTTCAACGATTTGTGCTTTCAATTCGCTTTCAGATGCAAACCAGTGTATGCCGTTATTTTTCAAAAAAGTTTGAACATTTCTCATCACAAATTCTTTACCTTTATCAGTTTGTAGTTTCTTAGGAATTCTTTCTTTAAAGATGTGGCTGAATGCGTTTATTATTTCAGCACCCGTTTTGTCTTTCAGAGGGATACACCAAGCATATTTACTAAAGCAATCAATAACAGTTAAAATGTAATTTGTTTTATTATTTTCTTTTTTATATTTCTGCATGTCAACTAAATCAGCTTGCCATTGCTCATCAACATAGTGAACATACACTCGCCTCCTTTCAAAGTTATGATAGGAAGGTTTGTGTAACGTATACACATTCTCGTTTTGCAACACATTTTTTATTGTATCTTTAGACACGTTCACTCCATTTTCTTTTAATTTTCTGTGAATATCATCAACACCTGAATAATTAGAATAATACGTCTTTAAAATATCTGTTTCTGCGTTGAGGTTTTTTTTAAAAAGCGATTTTTCCTCGATCCGCAAATAACACAATTCCCTTTCAGCATTGGAACATTATTTTTTTGTGACACTGCCTTAAACATTGATTCAGTGTCAGTGCTCTTTTTACATTTCATACAATAAATCTCCATTTATTAGAAAACAATTTTTATAAACGAAAAGCTACCAACTTCATTTTGCGCTTAATGTAGGAAATACAGTGAAGTCCACAGTTTAATTCATCTATATTTTGAACAGCAAGATTTTCATAAGCTATTTTTTTCTTTGAAGTTCTTAGATATTTAATTATTTCTTTTCCTGGGGGAATACCGAAAGAATCAAAAAATTCTACATGGGGGTATTCAGGTAGATTACAATAGGCAACCCAGTGAGTTCCAGGCATTCCGAGTTTATCATAATTAATGACACCGCATTCCGAATCGTTTATATGTTTGGGTAGCGTATCTAAAGAGAAAACACCTCGAAACTGTGGTATACTCCCTAATGCATCCATAATATCAAAATTGGTTAGAGGTCCTACTTTACTTTTGCTTCTTTTTTGATGTCCCCGTTTTTTGACTCCCTAGGTCTTCCACGTACCCCATGACCGACAACTCTTTGTGTTCCAGGAAGTGTTAGCGCTCCACCTGTGTTGACATCATCGGTTTTTTCCTTCTTAGGTCTACCACGTACACCATTACCGGTAACTTTTTGTGTTCCAGGAAGTTTTAGCGCACCACCTGTGTTGGTCATTTTATCCATAATTTTCTTACCAGCGAATGTACCCAAAGCAGCAGCACCACTTGTTAAAGCTGCCTTACCAAGGGTAATTGCTAGCGGTATTAAAAATGGAAGTAATCCACCTTTTTGAATCGCTTCTCTCATCTGCTTGTATGATACATCAATATCACAACCCTTATTATTCATTTTACAGGTTTCAATTTTATCAATTTGTCGTTTACTTAAAAGTAACTTAACTGGTTCTCGTTCATTTTGTCTACTATGACTAACACGTATCTGACATTTTTGTTTAGCATCAAAACATTTCTTCAGCTTTCCTTTCTGAAGCTTTGACAAATAAACTGTATACTCAAATATCTCAACCATTTATTAGGGAATTAATTTATCATATAAAATTTATTTACCAGCCATCATTTTTTCTATTCTGGTAACGAATGGTTTGTCAACAGGTTTTAGCTCTAGCTCTAGAAGCCTTTTTAAAATATTTACTACTGCTCTTTCAATATTATCGATACGAGTTTTTTGGCCAGCAATCTTTCCTTCAATTATACCGTTATGGGTGTGTTGCCCAAGAAGCTTTTTGTCATAATCTAAAAGATTCATAGTTAACGTTGCTAAATTAACAGCATCATTTTTGTTTCTAGGGTTTTGAACATTTGTTATCAACTTGTTTTCAGCGTTAATCTCTTTATCATTAACTCGAACTATTTCTTTTACAAATAACCCTTTATCTTTAATCCTTACCAATAAATTATCAGGAGAATCATGTACCGCAGTTAATCTGTTGATATCTTCGCTAAAATACTGATTTGCCCCCACTTGTTGTGCGGTAATTTCTTCTTTAAATTGATTCAAAATAATAGTCATAGATCTGAAACTAATAGCGTCCTGGTCAGCTTTCGCATCCCCTAACATAATAATTCTCTTACCTTGTAGGTTAATATTACCGTTGTCATCAGTAACTCTCTTTTCATTCGATTCATTACTAACCTTTTTTCCAACACTACCAAATTTATTCATTTATTATAGAAATAAATTATCCGGTAAATTTTTCAAAGTTTTTCCTGTACTTAAGGGTTTTATCTTTTATTTTTAAATCTATGAAGAAAAAACCGTAGCCCTTGGTTGCAGTCTCGAATTGTTTGAGAAATTTTTCATCGTCTATACTGGATACATGGCTTTGTCTTATTAATTTTACTTCTTTTGGATTAGAACACTGAAAGAATGCAAAATAATTGCACTGGAGCCTTACCACCTTTGGCGTTTTATGATAGCTTTGAGACAAGTAAATAATTGAGGCATTTTTCTTTCTTCCTCTTATGAATAAATCTTCTATTTTCTTCTGGTCTTTTTCAGTGACAAAATCGTCAAAGATAATCAAGTTTTGGTACTCAGGGTCTAAGTCGTCAACATCGACAATATCATCAAGATTGTTACTTACTGTTAAGACTTTCGATTTGCATTGTGACTCCAAAGTGGTTAAATTGGTTATAAGGTCTTGATATTTATCTTCTTCAAGATCTTTAGCATACAAATATATTCGGTTGAAACAAAGATATTCATAAATTAAATTCAAAAGAAGGTTTGTTTTCCCTGTTCCAGAACTACCACAAATTAAGAGTCTGAATGGCCACTGAGGTGCAAGGTCGTGCTTATTCTGATAAGTGTTCTTTTCGCTAAAATCATACACTTTGATTGGAGCCTTTTCATTCATTTATTTAGGAAGAATTTTTCATTATAAGATTTACTTGAGTATTTTAAGTATATACTTGAAGTTTTGAAGTAGGTACTTGATTTTTTTAAGTAGGTACTTGAATTTTTTAAGTAGGTACTTGATTTTTTTAAGTAGGTACTTGAATTTTTTAAGTAGGTACTTGAATTTTTTAAGTAGGTACTTGAAGTTTTTAAGTAGGTACTTGATTTTTTAAGTAGGGACTTGATTTTTTTAAGTAGGTACTTGATTTTTTTAAGTAGGTACTTGAATTTTTAAGTAGGTACTTGAATTTTTTAAGTAGGTACTTGAATTTCTTAAGTAGGTACTTGATTTTTTTAAGTAGGTACTTGAATTTTTTAAGTAGGAACTTGAAGTTTTGAAGTAGGTACTTGAAGTTTTGAAGTAGGTACTTGAATTTAATCTTTATAACCTAAAGGTAAAGTGTGTATTTTATCGCTTGTTACTATCCTTTTATCATCCTTAGGATCTAACGCTTTTTTATTCTGTTCTTCTAGAAACATTTTGTGCTTGTATGATCTTAAGTTATACTGGGTTATAGAAAGGTTTTCCGTTTTACCAAACAGTACATCCTTATAGTTTTGAATCGTAATTTTATCTTTAACTATATTGGTTTTTATTCCTTTCAGTTTTTTGCTAGCCTTTGAAGGGTCTTGGTTGTCCTTTAAATAAGCATATACTTTTGATCGTAATCCAACAAATTCTGTCATAACCTGTCCACCTAATTCATCTTTCATCATTCCTATCACTTTCTTATTTACACTAGGAAACCTATACGGATTATCTTTCGCATAATCAGATGTATCGAACCTCTCATTCAAATCTTGTTTGATATCTTCATAGAAATCTTCGGTTCGAATGTCGTATATGAAAGAATCAGTGTCCATATAACACAAATCAATTTTATCTCCATATTTAGGCTTCATATAATCATAATGGAATTCATACATCAATAACTTGGATAGTTCTAATACAGCAAAGCCGATGTACATTGGTTTGTCTAATTTTATCTTTTCCTTTGACATTCTTGCTACTGAAAAGTTTTCACTGAATATTATTTCAGATTTAAAGTTGGGTTTCTTTATTATTTTTTCTCTTGTTGCATCATCCGTTATTATTTCCATATCCGCTCGCTTCCTTACGTTTTCCATAGTTTTTCCAAAGCAAGCATTATTCATAAGCTTAAAGAAATCCTTTTCAAAATCATTTGTACCTTTAGTTCTAAGTGCTGTGTTGTGGTCTATATATCCGTTTAAGTAAGCACTTTCAGTGAATCCTAGTATTCTGTGTACTCTTTTCAATATCAAACCTTTTTGTAAATAGAATTCTAGGTTCCTGTGGTGAACTACATAGTTAGTTTTATCTAATACTGTGGTACATAGCTTACCGTTAAAGTGTTCGGGTGCTAATGGTAAATCCTTGTGTAATTCGTGTAGTTCTTTTGGATATTCTAAGTCTACCTCATATATAGCACCCACATCTTGTCTCACCGACTTAATCGTAATCACCGACTTGATATGACTTTTCAGATGGTTGTAATACTCGATTGATTCATATTCATTCCTTTCTTTCAAATCATACGGTATGGAAATGAATTGGAAATCATTCGCTGGTAAATCTTGTGACATTGCCCACCCATATAAATTATTTTTATCCAAATACACTAAATAATTAGATGGCTTATTCTTATTATAATCACTTGTATATTTATTATTTGCTTTTGCGTATCTTTTTATACATTGGGATACACCACCTCTTATTCCTTTTTCTATAAAGGTATACATGTCTTCCTTTGAGAATAAGGGCAAGTCTACTTTCGAATGCTTTAGGAAAGCATCCCATGTTAGTCCTGGAGCTGAGAAGTAATGAAGTGGATCCAGATCATAATTATGTATACAAACGTTCCTGAAATTCTCCACAACATCTGATAGAATTAACACATCACTTTTTAGGTACAACTTGGTATAATCAAGTAAAGTTTCACAGTTAAATTGCTTCCATATAGATACCGCTCTTTTATAATCACTTTTGTCAATACCTTTCCCCGTCAACCTAGAATAAAAGCTTTCTATTGGTGGTAACTTTGCACATTTCATTTTATCGAAACTATCTACGAATTCATAGGGATACACCCCTTTTTTAATTATTTCTTTGAATTCATCGTCATTTTTGAAGCTGTTAGATGTGTACTTGAAATTCTGTCTTAGATGATTACAAGGTACTTTGCAATCACATGTTGCTAAATTTGCTGATAGTTTGTCTAAAGATGAAGCCATAAATCTAATCGAATCTATGAACCGGATCTCATATTTTATTTCCGTATCCGTCTTTCTTATACTTATTGATTTTGAGAATGAGATGAAACTTTCTGCACTTTCAAAAATTCCGTTATCAGGTATCAATTCTCTAACAAACAGATGGGAATCATATTTAGATAAATTATGCATTACTACCGGGATATGCCTAGGAATCCTGTATTTCATATTACATTCAGCATGAGCAAATCCCCTATCTTCTCCTGTCATGTGGTCGTGATCAAAGTGAGGATTTTCAGTAATTTCAGTTGTACAGATGTGACAAGTCTTATTCATTAGATTTTTCCATTTTTCGGTAATTTCTGCATTGGTATAAGTATGGTTTCTTTGTCTGCTTTCATATTTGTTTGCAATTTCTGTGGATACTTTTGTAACGGTTTTAACAAAATGTTCTGCAGCGTCTTCACCGAAATAGTCATAGTATTTGTTCTGGTTTGTATCAAAGGAACAGCATACCTGAAATCCGTAAGCAAATGGTTTCTGTTTGGCCACTTTTATTGTTTTCTTCCCGTGTACTTGATTGTACTCTTCATTATAAGACTCAAAGTCGGCTATTATGCAATAAGGTACTTTCATTTGTTTTGCAATATTTCTATATTGTATACTTGAACCTTCAGGAGGCATTATTATATCAGGATCTTCGCAATTATTTTTACTTTCATGTTTTTCAAAGTGTTCTTCTTTTGTAAAATGCCTTCCGCAAAAAGTGCATAGGTATGCCTTTGTTTTATTTTTAGAGATTTGACTACCAACTAATCTGCTCAGATCCTTTACCAGTACATAATGATTATCGAAATATAATAAATTAATAACATGTTTAGCTGTTTTGCCATTGATTGTACTTTTTAGTATATGACTTCTGATAATTTTCTCTTTTTCAATTTGAAATAAACAAATCTTAATGTTGTATCTATTTTCAAATTTGTGTATATCTTTAGTATCCATTGGGAAGTTGGTAACCCCTTCGAAATCAAATTCGTTCTCATATTGTTTATATTTCGAAATTCTTTCCGGATGATCCTTAGCTGGATGTAGATTTGCTAAGATAGACCAAAGGAAACATTTCTGGTCGTTATTTTCAATATTCAAGCAAGCTCTTTTATTTTTTACGAAATCTGGCAGTATTTTAAACGTTCCTCCCATGTAAGATTCTATTCGTGTCATCCTATAATCAATTCCTTCATACCGACTAAATTGTAGCCCAGATCGAGGGGTATTACTTAAAGAACTAAGTCTCTTGTTATTATCATCCAAATGATTATGAGTGAGAATGCTATTTTTATTTAAAATCCAAGAAGTACTGTTGTAATATACTACTACTTCTTCATCATTCTCCTGTCGATGGAAAATAACCCGAGTTACAAACTGAACTCTATATTGATTTATTTCGTTCATTCGCCGCTGTATATCTGCGAAAGTAAAAGCAATAAGAGTATGCTCGTCAACTCCATTACCTTGAACTGAAACGTTTACAGTGAATATATTCTCACTTTCGCTAAAAATAGTAGGCTGCTGTTCTTCTTCCGTTCTAAATACATGATCAGGAATTAATTTTTCTTCTTTAATTTTTTTCTTATTTATGAAGAGAGTTGATAAATCGACTACTTTCTGTCTACTGTTATCACGTCTTTCTGTTTGATCTCTTATGATATCTCTATTTTTCTGTACGGAATCTTTATGTTTGGTAATAATATTATTATAGTATTCTTCAACCTTTTGTATGACTTCTTCTCGGTTTCCGCGAGTTGATAGGTTCTTGTTTTTCAGAAATTTCTTTAATTCGCTTGTCTCTTTTTCTTTGTTATCATTGTATTCTTGTTTTAGTTTTGTAATGGTGATATTATTTTCTCTTATCTCATCTTCCAGAATGGTTCGTAATCTCGGTTCTGGTTTGTAGTTGGATGGTCTGTTCTTATTATGAGTTCTTTCGTTTCTGCGTTCAATTTTAATTTTATCTTCAGCTATCAAAATATACTTATTAAGATGGTTTATTATATTATTTGTTATTTCATGTTTCTTAGCTCCATTTGTTTTGATTTTATTAATTTTCGCATAAGTCCGCAGTTCATTATATGTGTATAGCGATAATCTTTGTATAACCGATTTGTTGTTCGATATAACCTTTTTACAAAGCTGAATAACCTCTGCAGTATTCATCATTTAATAGGGGAACATTTTTATTAATAAATTTCTCCCGACTGCGTTTTCTTAGTCGTAAAGAAAAGCACTGGTTTCAGTATGCGTTTCACAGAGCAAGCGCTGTCTATATTCTCTCCAATCAGTCAAGAAAGTTTCAGTAGAGTTCCGTAGATAGCATATGTGTTTTGTGTTTCACGGAGCAAGCGCTATCTAGATTCTCTCCGATCAGTCAAGAAAGTTTCAGTAGAGTTCCGTAGATAGCAGATGTGTTTTGTGTTTCAAGGAGCAAGCGCTATCTAGGTTCTCTCCGATCAGTCAAGAAAGATTCCATACAGTTTAGCAGGTGGCGGATGTGTTCCGAATCGCGAACCTTTCATTCAATCAAATAATTTCTGAAACAATTTTATTACATAATAAATGGAAGAATTAGAAAAGAAAATGTATGTTTACCGTCGCAGTTACAAGTACTACAATCGTATAAGTAACAGCTTACTTGTATCCAAATTCCTCTTTTCGGCAGCAGGAATGTCTGCGTTTCTAGTGCTACCTTTAGCTTCTTTAAGTTTGGGTGCTGTTATCATCGAAATAATTGAAAAGCAGTTAAGCATTGTTGATAGAAAAGCAGAATTTAGGACAAATTACAATTTTTATACTGAGTTGTTCTCAATGCTAAAATGCGGACAATTAACAATTGAGGAGGTAATTCAGAGAGAAACAGAGATGCGTAAAACCTTTCGATTTTTTCCTCGCGAAAAATACATGAAACAGGTTCGCTTGAACGGTTATAAATATTGTAAGAACGAAACTATCAAAATACAAGAAAATTTACCAAAAATATAAATTTTTTGCAAAACCTCCCACCCCAGACTTTGAAGATTGAAGATGTTTATTTGTCGTCTTATTATTTTTTATGGTGTGTCTGGGGTGCCCCGTGAGGGGAGGAAACCCTCTGAGTTTTTTGTTCGCCATCCTCACCATTAACCTCAAGTTGATGGCGGGATTCGATCTCACGACATCATTGATGAAGTGGTTGATCTAAGACGTTGCAACATCTTAGACCACTACACCAACGGGGCCTGCAGAATCTCCGCAACGAAATGTTTTGTGATGTGAATACTAATGCGCAATGAGATTTTCTGTTTTTTGTTGCCCTAAGAGCTTTATCAGTACTAGAGGCAGAATTGTGGGTACGTCGAGGAGATTTTAATTTGATGATGTGATGAATATCGATTTGGATTTTTTTTTTTACATTAGATATTATCAATAAAAATATGTATGTGAGTTTGTGAGTCTGGATTTTTATTTAATAAAATCATCCCCTAATAAATGGAGTCCACAAAGGAAGTCTTGAATACAATCAGAATGAATAAATACAATGAGACAATCAGGAAAGAAGAACTAGTTCTAGGATTGAAATATACTATCGTTAAAATGAGAATTGCTAAGACAAAATATGGTGATAAGTTGGTTGTAGTTATTAATCATAATGACAAACCCTGTGATTTGTTTATAACTCAGAAATATAATGCCATTGCTAACGAATTACTTTTAAAGAAAAATCTAGTTTTGCAGCCTATTGTACGCGAAAACAAGAACAAAGAAACATATGTGGATTTAGAACTGTTTACTCAGTAATATTTGAATAAAAAATGAAAAATGTAAAAAAAAAGAAGTACTAGTATATTGTAGTATTTTATATGTAGTAAAGGGTAATATTCTCATTTCTTGTATCCTTTATTTTGGAAGTAAGAAAATAAAAATGTTCTTAAAAAGGGGGATAATTTGGTAAAAAGGATGTTAAAATTTAAGAAGTTGATGTTAAAATGGGGTTTTGAAATTGGGGGGAGGGTGGAGTGGGAGCCGGTATTATATACTACTGCCGGATTCCGGGCTAACTACTTGTCCGGTGCAAAAATCGTTTTCACCGTCGTGTTCAGCATGTCTTCTTACCCCTAAACCGAACATATAATCAACTTCAAATAAAACTTTTACTTTCAACAAACTTTCCGGTGTTGGCCGGATTCCAGGCGAACTACTTGTCCGATGATAAAAATGGTTTTCACCATCGTGTTCAGCATGTCTTCTTACTCCATAATCGACTATCACATTATCTGTTTAAAAATATTTCATTTGCCCCTTAATTTAAACCCCCTCCCCCACCCCTAAATGTAGAGCTACACAGCCCATCTACAAATTTGACCTTACTCTTGACCTAAAGAATCCTCGCACCAAGTTTCATCAAAATATCTCATTCCCTTCGAGAGTTATAGTGCACACAGACGGACAGACGGACGGACGGACAACTTTTGCGATGTCATAGGTCCCCGCCACTTACGTTTTGGGATCCCAAAAACCAAGTTCAGATATGGGTTCCGCATGTGTGTTTACTCCTATACATTTTAGCTACTTTAACGATCGAAACTTCCTGCCTTACTTATGCCAAATATCCGTTCCTGGCCGGATTCCGGGTGAACTACTTGTCCGGTAAAAACTAAAGCTCAAAACGAATTCAACCTATAACCGTACCCCTATATCGAACCTGTAATCAACTTGAGATAACACTTTTAAAATTTTCCGGTTTCGACCGGATTCCGGGCGAACTATATGTCCGGTCAAATACATTCAGCATGTCTTTTTAAACCTAAACCAAAGATATAATCAACTTAAAACAGAATTCTCTCTTAACAAATTTTCCGTTTTTCACCTGCGAGAAATAGTTTCAGTTATGGATTCAGCATGTTTCCTTACCCCTAGATCGACTATCTCATTGGCTTTTGAAAACATTTTTTGTTCGTACTTTAATTTGAAACCTCTCCCGCCCCCTAAAAATGAGGCTACAGGGCCCATCTACAAACCTGACCTGTACTTTGACCCAATTGATCCTCATACCACGTTTGAAGAAAATATCCCTACCCCTTCGAGAGTTATCGTGATGACTGACGGATAACTTTTACGAAGTCACAGGTATCCGTCCACTTAAAGCACAATGGACACTTGTAATGCTTTGCTTTGTATTAAATGCTTCACAAATAAACATTTCCAACTTCCTTTAGAAGGCGCTACGAAAATCAGCCGTTTTCTTGTTATTCCTTGTCTTTACCTCTCTAGCATTTCGGCGATCCAAATCTTAGGAGCTGGGATATCGTGGCAGGAAATTCAAAAACTTCTAGCAATGCTTGATAGAAAAAGATATATTTGAGATGTCAACAAAGTCAAGCCGCAGATGCAGTTTACTGATTGTTCTTGTGTTTCATCAGAAGTTCCATGGCTTAAAGTGCCTATTAAAGTTTTTCTTTGTGGAATAGTGTTGTGAAGCTTGATTAGCTTGCTTTATAAAATGTACCAAAATATGCAATAAGATTATAAAAATAACATAGCTACAAAAATCATTAAAAAACAAATAACCTATTCAAATCTGAATTATACAAGCTGATTTATGCATAAAATAAAGATCTACTAAGTTTTTCAAGAAACGTCACTTTTATCTTTGTCCAAGCTAGTAAATTGAGCATGTACTGGCCCAAAAAATTACGCTTTGAAATATCACAGAGAGGAAACTGTTGAAAAAGCTGCTGATCTAGGGGGTAAGCATTGTTCCTAGGTTGTTACAGAGTGGGATTGTGGTAGTTTGATGTGCCCATTGAACTTCAAGTTTTGGGATCCCAAAAACCTAGGCTCTTGTACATTATCTACATGGTACCAGCAACCGCACAAGAAATAACTCTTATCTAAGCCTCTTCGTGTTCAGCCTAATTACCGAAATCTATAGGCCAAGGCGGATGATTTAGTATCGGAGTGGAGTCCAGGGCCACCACCGACTTCATTGCCTTCCTTTACAACCCCCAACTACATATCAGTCTTCAACTAGCAAATGGTAAACGTAGCTGCTTGGCGTTCTTGTTATTACTATTCATTTGACAGTATAAAATAAGTAACATAGCGAATCAGCTTTAGCTGAGTAAGTAATAATTACCTTTCTGGTAGACTAAAATTATTCTGACTGCGCTTTGACAAATTTACCAAAAAACAAAGACAATCGGTGACTTTTACACTGTCAGAACTTTCATATGTTCAATTGCACGGGCAATCAAACACAATCGGTGACTTTTACACTGTCAGAACTTTCATATGTTCAATTGCATGGGCAATCAAACACAATCGGTGACTTTTACACTGTCAGAACTTTCATATGTTCAATTTCATGGGCAATCACCGAATCATGGAGAAGTTTTTTCTCTTGGACCCAACGGTCAAGCTTAAAGAAATAAGTGAACATCTTCTGCCATCATTCAACCACCTTTCTGCCCAATGCGCCAGCTAATGCAGTGAATGTATTGTTCTTTTCGTGTTTCGTTGTAGGCTATATTTCTTGTTTTGCGTTTATTTATCTTTTCCTGTCGTTGTAGATTTTGTGTGCCCTCTGTTTTTCTTGTTAGATTAGATTAGATTTATTGTATAATTCAGGTACAAAATTTCGTAGTTGTCCAACCAAATTGTTTGACCTTTGTCAAGTAATATATACAACAATTGTTAAAATCAAATTCGTAATCAAAATAAAAGGTAAACCATTGAAGTCAACAACCGAAATAAAATTCATAACAAAATAACTAAGACAAAATAACATTATTGTAAAAATCAACAAATTTCGGAATGAAGCTATTACAATATCTTTCCCGGTTACATGCGATCGGCATGAGCTTCGGGACTTTGGTGGATACTTGCCTTGGTGGCCTTGGGCGTTCAACCTCAAAATCCGGGGGTAAAAGGGATCGGAGAGTTGGGTGTTCAAGGAGTTTTAGTCCAAAATTTTGACACAACTTCTGCCTCCTATTAGACAGCGCATCCAGTCCAAATAAAGAAAGAAGGCCAGAGTACGGTATTTTAGGGCCCCTGTTCACAATTCTTAGGGCACGTTTCTGAATATTCTCTATACGATCAGATTCATCCTTCGTAATACCATAGTGCCAAACCGGACAAGCATACTCCACAAGAGGACGAACAAACGTACAATACAAAGTGTTAATTTATCTTTTTTTTTGTCTATATGTACTTTGCACATGCCTTATTACTGGCAGCATGTAATAAATTAATTAATTCATTCACAACAGAAGGATGCACAGTTTCAACAGAAGTTTCAACAGAAGGATGCACAGTTTCAACAGAAGGATGCACAGTTTCAACAGAAGGGTGCACAGTTTCAACTTGGGATGTAATCTGCTGTGATTTTGGCAAACGTGTCTGCATAGCCTGCCCGCAGTGTCAGAAAGAATCAAAAAAGCATATTCTGACTTTCCGATATCATGACGACAAAGAAAAGTCAGTTGATACTTTTTCTGCGTCTTTTTGGGATCCCAAAACGTAATGGAGGGACACCTATGACATCGCAAAAGTTGTACGTCTGTCCGTCCGTCTGTAAGCACGATAACTCTCGAAGGGAACGAGATATTGTGATGAAACTTGGTGTGAGGATTCGTTGGGTCGTAGGACCAGTCGAGTTCGTAAATGGGCTCTGTAGCCCTACATTTAGGGGTGGGGGAGGGGGTTCAAATTAAGGGGCAAACAAAATATTTTGAAACAGCTAATGTGATAGTCGATTATGGGGTAAGAAGACTTACTGAACACGATGGTAAAAAACATTTTGTCATCGGACAAGTAGTTCGCCCGGAATCCGGCCAAAACAGGAAAGTTTGTTAAAAGTAAAAGTTTTATTTGAAGTTAATTAGACGTTCGGTTTAGGGGTAGGAAGACATGCTGAAGACGATGGTGAAAACAATTTTCGGACAAGTAGTTCGCCCGGAATCCGGCCCAAACCGAAAAGTTTGTTAAAATTAAAAGTTTTACTTCGAGTTGATCAGATATCCGATTTAGGGCAAGAAGACATGCTGAACACTTATGTGAAAACAATTTTCTACCCGGACATGTGGTTCGCCCGGAATCCGGCCAAAACCGGAAAACTGTTAGAAGTTAAAGTTTTATTTCTGGTTGATTAGATAACCGATTTAGGGGTAAGAAGGGATGCTGAATCCGTGTGTGACAATCATATTTTACCCGGACATATAGTTCGACCGGAATCAGGCCGCAGTCGGAAAATTTGCTATAAGTTAAATTTTTATTTGAAGTTGATTAGATGTTCATTATTGGGGAAAGAAGATACCCTGAGTTCGTTTTTGAGCTTTCTTTTTTCGCCGGACAAGTAGTTCTGGAGTTCGGCCGAAACCGGGAAATTTTCAGAAGTGGCAGGAAGTTTTCGGCAAAACAGATATGACTTATAGGGGTAAACAAACATGATAAATCGTTTGAACTTGGTTTTCTCAGATGATTAGATATTTGGCCTTATCTGTTTCTGAATTATAATGGTAAAAATGTTCAAGGAGTCTGGCGATGACTGGATCTGGCTATGACAAGACCCAGTTGTCTGGATCAGATATTGAATTTTTGGGATCCCATCGAAACCTTTGGTCTTGTTTCTGTTGCTCTTCCTGGAAATGCTTGTTATGTATACTGCGCAAGTTCGACAATATTACGGCGGCAAAGGCGACGCCTTTATGACTGTCCCCCCATATTGCTTACCCCAAGGCTGCGGTGGTGGGGCCTGGTTGGACGGTGGGACTCCTGTCCACATGCTACCTGAATCCGCAGTATCGTCTTCTTCCCCCCACGTTCCTCCATGGTTTGAGACAGGGGCGCGACCCCAAGGCGCTTTCGGTGTTTGATCAACGGGAGGGGCGGTGCTAACCCCACCAGTACGGAGATAAGCTTCCCAGACTTCAGTACCTGGGATGAAAACAATTATAATATTATATATATAATTTTTTATTTAAATCCTCATCTGAACCACAATAAAGTTCGAGGTCCAAAAATGATACAGAAACTAAAGTCGAATCCACCCTGATTCAGGTTTTCGACCCAGGAGGAAAATCCGGGATAGAATCGCCCGGTAGATATGGAAGGCGTCTGGATGATGGCATTACCGATAAGGGTAGTTTCACGCTGAAGACTGAGCGCTCTGCCACGACAGTACTAGAGCTGTGTTTCGATTTGAGTCCTCCTTGTCTCGGTCCTTTCTTCTTGTTACTGCCTTGTCCCGGTTTAAACCCGTTCTATTTACCTTGTCAGGTGAATGACTTAACGGACAAGCATCTGCAAATAAAACGCAGTTGAGAAATTTACCTGAGACAGGACCGAAACTTGCTCCGAGAGCATATCATCATTCACGGCGTCCCGTCTTACAGGGCACTGACAATTGTCAGCTGACAGGACAAATAAAACGGCATTAAGCGGTCAAGGCAGTTAAAATAAAACGGCATTTGGCTGACAGGACTGAGACAGGACCGGGACAAGGCTAAATCGAACGCGGCTTAGGACTCGCTATAAATCTGTCCTCAAAAGGCATAATCAACATTAACAATCAGAATTTAGAAAGGAAGCTGGGAACAAGGTGGTGTATCTTACATTTGAATCAATCAATGGATGTTATGACAACTTTTAAGTGACTGATTTATTATTCTGTCCTCAAAAGGCAACACGTAACAACCAAGTAACAATCACAAAAGGCAACAAGGAACAATCAACAGTAACAATCGGAATTTAGAAAGGAAGCTGGGAACAAGGTGCTGTATCTTACATTCAAACCAATCAATGGATGTTATGACAACTTTGAAGCGACAGACTTATAATTATGTACTCAAAAGGCATAATCAACAGTAACAATCAGAATTTATAAAGGAAGCTGGGAACAAGGTGGTGTATATTACATTCGAATCAATCAATGGATGCTATGACAACTTTGAAGTGACTGATTTATAATTCTGTCCTCAAAATTCAACAACTAACAACCAAGTAACAATCACAAAAGGCAACAAGGAACAATCAACAGTAACAATCGGAATTTAGAAAGGAAGCTGGGAACAAGGTGGTGTATCTTACATTCAAATCAATCAATGGATGTTATGACAACTTTGAAGTGACTGATTTAATAAGATTCAGCGTTACCGTCCTCATAGAAGGCATACCTTCAAGCCTGCAAAATCACCATTCCATCCACTAAGAGCCTTGTAACAGAATTGCTGGTCCTCGCATCAGCCTTACCGAAGATGTGGTTTATACTGAAACTATCAACAGTTTCAAGTGCAGGATTAACTGTGATCAGTACGATTACTCCAAATTTCTCTTCATTTAGAGCGAAAGCCTTTTCTGTTGCTTTATATTATATTATTATGATAATTATAATTATTGTAGATACGCAGAGGATATATGTTGGTCAAAACTAAGACTAAAAACTCAAAAACTGCTCAAGTTCAGCCAAGCTGTTTCGAATAATAAAGTCATATTTAAAAAAAACAAGAGCTACGAGCTCATATGGCACTTGTACGAGTAAGCTGTACAAGAAAGTAGATGAGAACGTAACAAAATACACCCGCCATCCAAAAATGCGGTTCGGAAATAGAAATAGGATATTTAGTTTCACTCATTTCTGAGCAGTTCCGGCATCGTCTCGATTGTCTGTAGCAAATGCACATGACTGTTCAAACTTTCATCCCAATAAATCCATTTGTTTGATCCCTAGACGTGCTACAAGATTTCCGGTACCCACTCTATCTCGACCTACCGTGGCGGAATCTGGTTCGGAATATAAAAAATCGACCACCTAAAGCATCTTCTTTTATACCATCTATCAAGTTTCACTCGAATCTGAGCATTTTTGGAAAGTTCCGGTACCCCCCCCCCCCCTCCCACCAACGTTGTCGGAGCCGGTTCGGGCCCAATCTCTTAATTCCCTGTTCCTGTCCATCAAGTTTTACTGAAATTGGAGCTTAGCCTATCTGCAAGTTTCCAGTACCCCCCCCCCCCCCCTACCTTGGCGGAATTCGGCCCGGACGCCAAATAACAAATCTAGGCCGCATAAACTCGGCACTGTCGAATTTGCATCTCATTCGGTCCATCCGTTTGGTTTTTGTGCATGTCAAAAGTCCCCCCAAACCCAATTCCCCTAATCGTGGTCGCATATGGTTCGAACGCATGTTTTACATGTCGAGGCCATCGATTCGTATCACCCATAAAGTTTCACTCGAATCAGACCACTCGTTTGCAATTTATAGAAGTCAATTTCCATATTTCTCTTCTCGTGCTCCCCAAAAAATACTCGGATCTAGGAACGGGAGTTTCCGGGGGTATGTTGTGTCAGGTTCTTAAGTCAAGATAATTCATGTCGCTAATATGCATGCAAAGTTTCGATGTCGTTTTACATCTGGAACTATTCTAACTCACGACTACCGGAATTCCAGGAAACCCCTCCAACTCCCCCCACAGAGCCCCGAAACCATCTGGCTCTTTCAATTTCATCTAGGCTTAATGCTTGTTCCATCCATTAAGTTTCGTCCCAATCCCTCTGCTTTTAGTGTTTCTCGAGTTCCCCCCCCCCCCTCCATCCCCACAGGTATCGGACCCGACCCGGACGTGACACTGAACGTCCGAGGCGATAGCTCACCAGACATGTTTCATTCAAATCCGATCACCCGTTCAAAAGTTATGCACGCCACTAGATTCCGGACTCCCCATCCACCCACTCCCCCCACGATGGTCGGGTCGGGGAAACCGCTGTTCTCAAGTCAATATGTTCGGATCCCTGACATACCTGCCAAGTTTCATCGCCCTAGGACATCAGGAAGTATGCCGAACTCGCGGGATCGCTAGAAATCCGGACCCCGACCCCAACTCCCCCACAGTGCCCTGATCCGGTCCGGTTATGTCAATGACGTGTCTAGGACTTGTGCTTGTTTTTCCCACCAAGTTTATCCCGATCCCTCCACTCTAAGCGTTTCTCAAAATTTCCGGTTCCCTCCTCCAACTCCCCCCAGTGTCATCGGATCCGGCCCGGATTTAAAGTGAGATGTCTGAGACACGAGGTCATCCTAAATATAAAATTTCATCAAGATCCGATCACCCGTTCAAAAGTTATACACGCCACTAGATTCCGGACTCCCCATCCATCCACTCCCCCCAGTATGGTCGGATTGGGGAAACGGCTGTTCTCAAGTGAACCTGTTCGGGTCCCTGACATACCTGCCAAGTTTCATCGCCCTAGCACATCAGGAAGTATGCCGAACTCGCGGGATCGCTAGAAATCCGGACCCCCCCCCCAACTCCCCCAGAGTGCCTGGATCTGGTCCGCTTATATCAATGACGTATCTAGTACTTGTGCTTGTTCTTCCCACCAAGTTTCATCCCGATCCCTCCACTCTAAGCGTTTCTCAAGATTTCCGGTTCCCTCCTCCAACTCCCCCCAGTGTCATCGGATCCGGTCCGGATTTATAGTGGGACGTCTGAGACACGAGGTCATCCTAAATATAAAATTTCATCAAGATCCGATGACTCGTTCGCAAGATAAAAATACCTCAAATTTTGGCTTCCCCCTCCCTCCACTCCCCCCCCCCAGATGGTCGAATCGGGGAATTGACGATTTCCTATTTAATCTGGTCGGGTCCCAGAGATGCCTGTCAATTTCCATCGTCCCAGCACATCAGGAAGCACGGAACTCGCGGGATCACTACAAATTCGGACTTCTCCCCCCCCCCCCCCCCCCCAACTCCCCCAAAGTGAGCGGACCCGTTCCGGTTATAGCAGCCATGTATCTAGGACTTGTGCTTGTACTTTCCACCAAGTTTCATCCGGATCCCTCCACTCTAAGTGTTTTTCAAGATTTCCGGTTTCCCCCTCCAACTCCCCCCAATGTCACCGGATCCGGTTTGGATTTAAAATGGAGGGTCTGAGACACGAGTTTCTTCCATATATCAAGTTTCATTAAGATCCGATAACCCGTTCGTAAGCTAAAAATATCTCATTTTTCCGGATTCCCCCTCCCTCCCCTGCGAGTATTTCTAATTTAATCTGGTCCAGTTCCTGATATGCCTGCCAAGTTTCATCGTCCTAGCTTATCTGGAAGTGCCCGAACTAGCAAAACCGGGACCGACAGACCGACTGACGGACAGAAATTACAATCGCTATATGGCACTTGAGTATGCTCAAGTGCCATAAAAACTACGGCAAGCTAAGAGTGATAATCAATAACAACAAACCGTAACGCCAGAATCAGAAACCCTACTTGTGTCTAAACTTTCAGGTGTCAATGCACGGTAGCGTTTCCAATCGTAATATCCGCTCAAATTGAAAACCGGAAATTCTCTACATATTTTAGACGAAGGCATACACCGATAATACATCACATGAGGTAATTGACAAATTCTTAAATAGCAAAAGAATGGCAGGAAAAATCTCTGTTTGCAGGTTGATAAGATAAGAAATATTACACAAGACTAAAACGAAGTTCTACGAAAAGGAAAGCAATCCTACTAGTGCAGCAGAATATTTGTCATACTAATTAGACAACAATAACACTTGATACGGTATCTTAAGGTTGCAGCTACATATAACTGACCACAGTGTTCTATTATAACAGAATATCTGGGAACAATTTGTTTTTCATCTAATCGCCTGACAACCATTCATCGAAGCGATTTCTTTGTTGAACGAAGCCGGAAAATAAGCGACGCGAATTTTCGACTAGTCGAAACGGTCATTGCCAGGTGACGACGCCAAATCTGGCAAGCGAACTCGGCTTATTTGAAACTTGAATTGTAGTTTTACAGTTCTTACAATTTTACACCCACTCGCCTGACAGCCATCCATCTAAATCATTTCTTACCGACGCTGGAAAATAAGCGACGTCAATCTTTAGTAGAGCGAAATCGTCATCACCTGGTGACGCCAAATTCCTCAAGAGAAGCTGGTCTTCTTTTAAAACAAAAACTGCCATTTTCTTTTATCCAGCTACTAGCCTGGGTGGATGGCTATCCATCAAAGCGATTTTTTGTTTGAACAACCAAGAATTTTCGGCTGGGCGAAACACATCATCATCAGGAAACACCAAATTCGGCAAGCGAAATTCGCCTCCTTCAAGAATGAAATTTAAAAGAGCGTGCGCCTAGCTACTAACCTGTCGACAATACGTCAACGCGATTTCATTTCTGATCCAAGCCGGAAGATATGCGAGACAAATTTTCGACTGGTCGAAACTGTCATTGCCTCAAGTGATGCAAAATCCGACAGCCATGCAGAAGATAGATAGATAGATATTTTTATTGATCTCTATTGAACTCGTAGCGCCGAAATGGCACTAAATATGTCAACCATTACATTTCATGTGTTAAAATACTTGAATACATACAATTATTACATAAGAGAAAATAAATCACTTAGAATTCAGTTATTTTTTGTTAATGTTTCTCAGTGAAATACGGTACAAAGGAATTCGAATACCGGTTTGTGCGACGTTTAACTGGCACCAGGAGACTTTGATGCCGTGTCCGTCCTGTCATCGGTGCTACATCGGGCAGAATATCTCTATGCTATTCACTGGCAAGGACTGATCGGCCAAAACGTACAATTAAGTTTTCCCGGCACGGCTCAAGTCGCAAGAATTTGCCCTCCTGTCAGTAACAAGTTTAAGGGAGAAGAGGGACTTACCGTTACTTGCTGTCTGTTTCCACATTGGGACCTCCTTATTGGCTGGCTCCGGGGAAGCAGGGACGTCCCACAGTTTGTCCTGAACGACATTTGTACTGCTCCATCCATCCTGGGCAAAGATGACCTCCTTGATATTGCTCAGTTGTTCAAGGGTCTTGCTCATGTTGTTATTGTTGGAATTATTTCCTGGTTGGGACGGGGAATTCCCAGGCTGGACCGGTGCGGGCTGAACCCCGGTAGGACTCAACTGAGGCTTCGGCCATCCGGAAGTTGCTGTGAAATTCAATACTCAATCAAGAAGCTATAACAACGGTTATCACGTGGCTCGCGTATCTTCACAGTTAATGTTTTAGCACCGTCGGTGGCTCGCGTATCTTCACAGTTAATGTTTTCGCACCGTTGGAGGACAATAAGAAAGAACTTAAACGTTTGAGTATACTTGAAAAATAAACAAGTCTCTAGCGATAGTTCATTTCCTAGAAAGTTTTACCGAAAAGGGCCAAGACAAGACAGTCTAGTTACAGGCCACGTATTATTCTCGCCGTTCCCCGAGGACTCCACTTTAAGAGTCCCCGCGTTTTTGTTTGTCCCGGGGACTCACACCCCGTATTCTCGCGAGTCCTCGCCGACGGGGAGTGCTCCGATTATCATTACCATCATCGAAAAGGACTCCCTTTCAGATTTGCAGGGGAATCAATTTTTGCTGGTGTTGGTGCAATGTAAAATCAATTAAAAACAATCAGAATAAACAAAATAAAAAATAAAGTGGATCCAGACTAATTTCATCAACTAAATATTTTTTTAGAACAAAATCCAATTTCAAAGCATCCCCGTTATCTCGCTGTTTCTGTAAGCGGAGTCCGCATGGAGCGACTCCCTCTATTGTCGCCGTTCCCTTCGATTCCCCCCGTCCTTGGGAGCGGCGAGAATACACCTTTAGTTCCGTTTTTGCAGATACCATGGTATCGGATACCATGGTCTAAAGTCGTTTTCGCAGTTATCATGGCATCTGATACCACGGTCAAAAGGCGTTTTTGCAGGTTATCGTGGTATCTGGCCAGTTATCGTGGTATCTGATATTCACATAACTGATCGTGTTATCTGAAAAGTCATCTGACTTTCATCATTTTGTCACATTGGTGAGAAAGAAGTTTTGCACTTAGTGATGTAACCAATATCAGTTTTTCTTTTGTGATGACTTCGAAAACTGCAATGTCGGCAATAGTCGTTTTTGCAGAGCAACCGTGTATCAGATACCACGGTAACTGCAAAAAACGACTAATTGCAGATTCAGGTACTGCGGTAACAGATACCATGGTATCTCCAAAAACGCAATTATTGACTTAAATAGGCCTGAAAACTATATACAAATGCATTCGGCTACTCCGTTTGTACGCTATCCCCAGATAAAGAATTTCATCGAATGAACCTGATCTTTCGGATTTGGATCTTCGGATTTGTAAACCACGTATCTGGTCAAATTTGCGATTTCCACTTTTTGACACAGTTCTACTCGCCGAAAAATTCTGCGTCGAACGGTGCGTATCTCGATTGCCTCCGACTCATAGTTTGCGAGATGCAACCAAGATGGAAACCCCGTATCTCGGATTAACATAGAGGGCTGTACTACTAACGAGAAAAAGTCACTATGTTTTTTTTGTTTAACCTCCTGAGAAGTTTTGAAAAAGGGAGATACGTGGTTTATGCTTGACACCGACGATATATGATATTTATTGCTTAAAGCCAGATGGCCATCGCATATAAAACAAGATAAAAACAAATAAAACACAAACAAACAACTCCAGCTACAAAAACTTTTCTCTGCGCTTACCGCCTATCCGCAAAAACCTTCCAAGCTGCCTAACCCCAAACAAACGCTTCTCCTTAAACTTTTCCACCAGCCTTCCAACCGTCCCAACATCACTGTAAGAAGTTTAAGTAGAGTAAGGAGAAAAGTTAACTGCAGTATTTGCTACTGAAATTCATCTTATCTCTACTGAGATAAAATTAATCAGAATTAGAGATAAGATTATCTTTTTAGAGACAAGATTAATCCCAATAGCAAATACTGCAATATTTTTGTTTACAGGATCCCAACCAGTAGCGGCCAAGCCGTTACCGAAACAGTTTTATACCAATGACTATTGAAATTTTAAAGAGCCTTTGACCACTTTTGAACGGGTGACCAGATTCCAATGACATTTAATAATTGAACCGAGGACATGTCTCTTATTTTCCTTATCAGGTCCGGACCGGATCCGAAAATTGTGGGGGGGGGGATTAGTGACCCGCTTAGACTAGAGAGATCGGGATGGAACTTGGTGGGAATAACAAACAAATGCTCCTAAATAAATCATTTACATAACCGGACTGGATCTGGCCACTTTGGGGAGAGTTGGGGTCGGAATGCCGGTGATGTTGTAAACAATCACCAGCGGTAGGCGAGATCTAATGAAGCTAAGGTTCCTGGGGTTTGGGCTGAAGACCTTCTGACAGCGTAAGTGCCCGCTAGCCCCAGGACCAGTCAGGAAACAAGACATAGAAAACAAGGGAAAGTCCCAGGAAAAACTATAATTCAGCCATGGTCAATCCAGAAATTCCTAGTCAAACTGGTTCACACATCCTAACGAAGCTGGAATTCCCATATCCAGTCAAGCCAAAGGAATACTAACCAAGATGGACCATAACGTATATAAATTTACTCCTATGAAATATTATTTACAGTGATCATCATGTTAATGTAAGGGTATTAAAATAACACTGCTGGGTCACTGACTAAATATATAAATAACTCTCACCATAAATTCTAATATGACAGAGAGGTCCTGCTCGGACCAAGGATGAAAGAGAACTCTTTTGGCTACGGACTGATTCCGTAGCCAAAATACTTTGAATGAAATGCATCAAAGCCTAACCTGGGATTAGCAAAGCAGCTAACTGGAACTGGGGGATAAGGACCGATTGTCACGATGTCGGGAAATTAATGATGGTGTTGAAAACCGAAGAGATACATAGAAAAGTAGGTGATACAGGGAGATAACACAGAGGACCATCGCAGAAAGTGCTACGGGTTGTCTCCATAACACGTCTTTCAAAGGGCCTGGCCCTTGTGACCAGCATCTCCGGGGAAACTGACAGGTCTTTTCGGGTTCTGTATAACAATGCTTTCAGGTGGCTGCATCGTCTGCCTAGAAACTGCAGTGCTTCTGGTATGTTTGTGGTGGCGGGACTTCCTTCTTTTCCTGAACTAAAGAGGAGAAACATTCTTTCTCTGCAGAATAGGATTCTCAGGTCGTCTAATCCACTTGTGCGGGCTGCATCTGCCCCGCTTTTGAGGTTGTCTCTGCCTGTGTGGCTGGAATGGGAGCGTTCTCTGCGTGTGACCCAGGTTCCACCTGGAGCCCGTTCGACCTGACTGATTTAGTTTAGTGTACTGTTCGTTTGAGTGTTTTATTTTTGTTTTGTTTTTTATGATTTTTAAACCGTTAAATAACAGAAATTGAAAAAATTGAAATTGAAATGTGTGGCAAATAAATTACTATTCTGTTACAAAACAGATGACACAAGGATGCGCTGTTAAACAGATAACACCTAGAATGTTAGCTGTTATGTTTCTCAAAAATTAAGCGTTAAAACGTTATGCCGAAACACCGCGGTAAAAATATCGGTTCACTTTTTTGTTTGTCACCATGATAACGGAAAAGTCAGCAGATGCTTTTCCGCGTTTTTTCTGTTCTTCCTGGGAATGCTCGTTATTCATAACGTTTAACGCATAACATTTGTAAAATCATAAGAAATAGATATTCCTTCAGCCCAAGCTGACTGTTGAATCACATTTGACGGTGCAAAACGGATAAGTCAGCTACATCTGATTAAGAGCTATATTTCGGCGCTTCTTTTCAAGGGTCCTCTTCAGATATTCAAATAATGTATACAACAGATACATCAGCTACGATGCTTCATCAGCGGTATTTCGGCCCTTCTTGGCAAGGGTCCTCGTCAGGCTCAAGCCGCTCAAGCTTAATATAGCTCTAATAAAATGTACACTGTAAAAAGTTCCTCCGAATAAGGATGCAGTATTACTATCGGGATTAATCTTATCTCTATTTGGATAAAATTAATCCGAATTAGGGATAATCTTATCTCAATAAGACAAGATCAATCCCAGTAGCAAATAATGCAAGATTTTTTTTATAGTGTAGCTGACTTATCCGTTTTGAACCGTCAAACATAACAAATAACACCCCAAGTGTTATCTGTTGAAACCGCGCATCCTTGTGTTATCTCTTGCGATACTCGAGGGGTAAGAAACGAAGAACAAACCTTGCTGTTGGGCCTGGGTCATCGGGCTGGGAGGCTGCTGATTCATGACTCCAACTTGCGGGGTCGGGGGTGGGGCTTGGGTTCTTGCCTGCGGTGCTGGAGCACCCCACTGTCCTTGCGGTGTCGGGTTCGGGTTCATGCCCCACTGAGATTGCTGTGGAGCAGGGGGCTGGCCGCCCCATTGAGCTCCAGAGGGGGGAGGGGCTCCCCACTGGGCCGTCCCAGCATTCATGGTGGATGCTTCGCTGCCGCCCTATGGGAAGCAGAGAGTGAGCAAACACATTGATTTATTTATTTCCCTCAGAACTGAGGAGTACAAAATAATGTATAAAACAGAACTATGCCTAAACCATCTGGTCCATTCACTGACACATAGATACTATAAAAAAACAAAAGATTTTGATAAAACTAAATTACAATTATTTACGCACTACACTATTCGCTTGTTAGAAAATGGGTACAGCTTGTGGGTTTGGAGGGCTTATACCGAAGCTTTTTTTTTTATAAAAGTTGGCCATCTTTTTGTTCAAAATTAAAACTGTGTCTTTTACTTTAAAATTAGAAACCAACTGCAAATTACTGAAAGAAACGGAGAACCCAGGGAGAAGTTTGCTCATGGAAATTTAAGGTGTACAAACCCATTTATTTACGTAATCACATTGTAGTTGTTAGACTGCAAAACGGATATTTGACACTGCAAAACGGAAACGCCAGCTACATTTTATTGGAGCTATGTTTCGTCCCTATATTTCGGCAATATTTATTTCGGTCCTTCTTATAGCATCGTCCTTTTGATGCTGTTACTTTAAACAGGAGCTTGCAAAATATAAACTTTCTCAGTTAGCTTGGACTAAGGGAATATTTAAAGAGGGTTCGGTAGAAATGAAAGAAAAGGTATAATACAAATCAATGCTCTAAATAGAGTGAAAATGACCATCAATAATGCACTTAACACTATTGACCGATTCAGCGTCAACGGCATCTTCGGTAAGGCCGTTCCAAGGTAGAAATGAAAGAAAAGGTATAATACAAATCAATGCTCTCAATAGAGTGAAAATGCCCATCAATAATGGACTTAACACTATTGGCCGATTCAGCTTCAACGGCATCTTCGGTAAGGGCCGTTCCAAGGACCAACAATTCTGTTACCAAAGATCCACTAAAGATGTCATTGTGGAACCTTGATTTTGCAAGCTTGTGCACGTACCCCCGATGATGAAGGTTAATGCTGAATCCTATTAAACCAAGCACTTCAAAGTTTCCATAACTTCCATTGGTTAATTTGAATGTTTCGATAAAGTCTTCTCTAAAAATCTGTATGCAACAGAGAAGGCGCAGTCTGTCTAATATCACTTGGTAGGGTAGATTTCGTAGATCTGGTACGAGCTTGGTAGCTGTCCGTTATAAGACTTGGTTCCACATACAAGTCGGTTTAGAATAGAATATGTTCTACACGAAAGCTCAAAGGCCATGGCAAAAACATTTAGTGTTAACATTGGTTTGAATAAACATAGACTACTAACAACATACAAGAAAACAAATAAAAACTAATAGATAAACAAATCGCGGTGGCGCAAACCAACCCGGAGCTATTCACGACAATTATGAAGGAGGAATGGTTAGTAGATAAGATGGAAAGTACAACTACGGGGACGTTCGTAAGTTTGGTAAATTCCTCCGAGTCTGTCCCATAGACATCATTTTTGTATTGTGATGCAAGTTCAAATGTAAAGAACACTACATCCTAGTATTCTTCGATGATGCAACAATTGTCCTTACCCTCAATCCTATGTCGTATTTGAACCCCCAGCGGCTGTTGTTTGCTGGACCGCTGACAAATACCTTCTTTTGTACATCGATTGGCAAAGTAGACAACACTTTATCACCCGAATCATCACTGGAAGTTGAGTTCCCGCTGATTGACTGGCTACCTTCCGGGGCTTGATTCCCATTGGCCAAAGCGAAGGAGGCCCCGCCTTCTGAGGTGGGCGGAGCCAGTTCAGGTACATTTTTAGGTTGAGATTGCACCGGAGCCGAGGCAGCTCTGATCGGTTGTGCTTCGCGAGAACTTGTCTCCAGTGCAGTGGAGTAACTATTGCGATCGATAGGCCAGACCTTAGATGAGTTCAACTCCGTCTACAAAAATACGACGTATAAACAACGATGACCCTTAAAGCAAAAAGTCGCAGTAGTTACAGTTTGTCAATGTCCTTACATAGGTTACTACTTAAAGTTTAACTGAAAAGCCAACTTATTTTTGAAAAGCCTAACTGTACCCACTGAATTATAAGAATTCTGCTAAGGGATTCTTTGATTTTCCATTATCTGCTCTGGTAGTGACGTTCAGAATATCTGCGGCCGTCCCCACAACGCAAATTCTACTATGAAGCGAAAAATTTGAACAACACATAAATGCAATTTTTCAGTGGCGAGTGGTGCTTGGTGATGGCTGCCTCGTGCCTGAACACGAATTTTTCGTACATCTTTTTCGTCAAGCAAACAACACAGGTACAAGCGCGTAACGGTACCGCCATTGTCGGAATCGATTATTCATGAACAGCGGAGCAAAGAAATAACACATTTTAATCGGAACTTCAAGAACTTGAATAAGTAAACTAGAGAGCGTGTCCACCCTCGTGCCAATAGTAACTATTAGTTACTATTTCCGTTCCATCCTCACGAAAAGTTACTACGCTGACCGTTCCAACCTTGTCGGAATAGTAACTAATAGTTACTATTTGCTTACCATGCTCGGGGGCATGGTAAGCGTAGTAACTACGCGTCTCTGTAACGTGATTGGTCGGATTCGCCCGTGGCATGATATCCCGCTGGAAAATAGAAAGATCGTTCCAGCCTTGACGACAAAAAACAAGAATTTGTGACGTCATGCGTAGTAACTACGGTAAGTAGGGTGGAACACGCTCAGACTGACCTTTCTCAGCCCTTTTTGGTAACTTTAAAACTCAGCCAGGTTTTTAAAAAGAAACTACTATTAGATCATAGAACATAACCATTAACTGTGCTATTTGCGTTTACTGTGCGGTCAAACACATTCGAGAATCAGAAAGAGCGTGTACATGATAAAGCTTTTCGAAAACTCAGGTAGTTCCGAGGACCGAGATTGGCCGCTACATGATTTGGGTGGAGTCAAGAAGTCACAAGTTGTTCTTGGTCTTTTTAGCCTCACTTCACTCAGCCGCTGACCAATGAGCTCATCGGAAACCGTAATCGCGACCCTGAACCACCGAAAAAAGAGCAAAACCGTTCAGAGGGCAACTACCGAGTTGCATGGTTTCTACAGAAGTCATCTCACTTTTATCATTGGTGGGAAAGAAGTTTGGCACTTGCGATGTGATGTGAGTGGATGTAAGTTTTCCTTTTGGGATGACTTTTAAAGCGTAAATTCGTCGTTTTTGCGATGCAAACACAGTATCAGATACCATGTTAAATGCAACAAGAGCTACGAGCTCATACGGCACTTGTTACGAGTAAGCGGTACAAGAAACTAGATGAGAACGTCACAAAATACACCCGCCATCTAAAAATGCGGTTCAGAAATACAAATAGGATATTTAGTTTCACTAAGGTCTGAGCAGTTCCGGCATCGTCTCGGATTATCTGTCGCAAATGCGCATGACTGTTCAAACTTCCAAGTTTCAGGCCAATAAATCCGCTCGTTTGATCCCTAAACGTGCTACACGATTTCCAATACTCCCTCCATCTCCCTCTACCGTGTCCGAATCTGCTTCGGACCAAAAAATGGATCATCTAAAGCATCTTCTTTTATACCATCTATCAAGTTTCACTCGAACCTGAGCATTTTTGGAAAATCCGGTACCCCCCACCCACCTTGGCCGAATCCGGCCCGGACACCAATTAACAAATCTAGGCCACATAAACTCGGCACTGTCGAACTTGCATCTCATTCGGTCCATCCGTTTGGTTTTTGTGCATGTCCAAAGCTTGTGCCCCCCCCCCCCCCCCCCCAATTCCCCCAACCGTGGCCGCATACAGTTGAACACATGTTTTACATGTCTAGGTCATCGATTCCTATCACCCATTAAGTTTCACTCGGATCAGACCGCTCGTTCGCAATTTGTAGAAGTCAATTTTCATATTTCCCTTCCCTGGCTCCACCAAAAATGCTCGGATCTAGGAACGGAAGTTTCCGGGGGTATGTTGTGTCAGGTTCTTAAGTCAATTAAATCGGGTCACTAATATGCCTGCAAAGTTTCGTTGTCTTAGTACATCTGGAACTATTCTAACCCGCGACTACCACAATTCCAGGAAACCCCCTCCAACTCTCCCCACAGAGCCCCGAAACCATTGATTCCGTCAATTTCGTATCTAGGCCTACTGCTTCTTCTCCCCATTAAGTTCCATCCCAATCCCTCTGCTTTAAGTGTTTCTTGAGTTTTCAAATCCCCCCACCCCCTCATCCCCCCACAGGTATCGGACCCGGCCCGGACTTGACAATGAACATCTGAGGCAATAGTTCTTTCCACCCTACAAGTTTCATTCAAATCCGATCACCCGTTCAAAAGTTATGCATGCCACTAGATTCCGGACTCCCCATCCTTCCACTCCCCCCACGAAGTTCGGATCGGGGAAACGACTATTCTGAAGTCAATCTGTTCGGATCCCTATATCTGACAGGTTTCATCAGCCTAGCACATCAGGAAGTATGCCGAACTCGCGGGATCGCTAGAAACCCGGACCCCCCCCCCCAACTCCCCCACAGTGCCCGGATGCGGTCCGGTATGTCAATGACGTATCTAGGACGTGTGCTTGTTCTTCCCACCAAGTTGCATCCCGATCTCTCCACTCTAAGCATTTCTCAAGATTTCAAGTTCCCTCCTCCAACTCCCCCAGTGTCATTGGATCTGGCCCAGATTTAAAGAGCGACGTCTCAGACACGCAATCATCCTAAATGTCAACTTTCATCAAGATCTGATCACCCGTTCGCAAGTTATTACCTAAATTTATGGCTTCCCCCCCCCCCAGATGGTCGGATCGGGAAAGTGGCTATTTCCTGTAAAATATGGTTGGGTCCCTGGCATGCCTGCCAATTTTCGTCGTCCTAGCACATCAGGAAGCACCGAACTCGAGGGATCACTAGAAATTCGCCCCCAAAACTCCCCCAAAGTGAGCGGATCCGTTCCGGTTATGTCAGTCACGTATCTAGGACTTGTGATTGTTCTTTCCACCAAGATTCATCCGGATCTCTCCTCTCTTAAGCGTTTTCCAAGATTTCCGGTTTCCCCCACCAACTTCCCCCCCCCCATGTCCTTCCATATACCAAGTTTCATTAAGATCCGATCACCCGTTCGTAAGCTAAAAATATCTCATTTTTCCGGATTCCCCCTCCCTCCACTCCCCTGCAGATGTTCAGATCGGGGAAGCGACTATTTATAATTTAATCTGCTTCGGTCCGTTATACGCCTGCCAAGTTTCATCGTCCTAGCTTATCTGGAAGTGCCCAAACTAGCAAAAACCGGGACCGACAGACCGACTGACGGACAGAAATTACAATCGCTATATCGCACTTGGCCTAAGTGCAAGTGCCATAAAAACGTCAAAAATCACATTGGTTACCAGTGTATGAGATACCATGGATACTATTATGTTTTTCACTGGATTAGTGAAATGTAGTCCCCAGTTGCTTCTGCTTATCCAAGATTCATATTCTTTTATCAATTTGTTTCAGAAGTTGTATTCTGAGAAAATCTGAATTTTTAAAGGCAAATATCGTTCGATACCTTTATCCTGTTCAGTGATGTAACTATTCCGACTGACCGGCTAGAATATATACCATCTCAACTCAGTCTACAACACACAAAACCCACACCCAGAAAGAAGCAGTCGCAGAGGCTCAGTGGGTCCCACCGACTGTAACCAGTAGATGAAGAAGAAGATGACACTGAGAAAGCAGGTTAACTTCCATCAACAACAAATACGTGTTCACCAAGGTTGCATCTCCTAAGTTGTATTTCATTAAATTTTGTAATTTGTACGCCTGAATCGATTAGCAAAATCCATTTTTATGGCACTTGCCCTTCGGCCAAGTGCCATATAGCGATTGTAATTTCTGTCCGTCAGTCGGTCTGTCGGTCCCGGTTTTGCTAGTTCGGGCACTTCCAGATAAGCTAGGACGATGAAACTTGGCAGGCATATGAGGGACTGGACCAGATTAAATAAGAAATAGTTGCTTTCCTGATCCGACCATCTGGAGGGGAGTGGAGGGAGGGGGAATCCGGAAAAATTAGGAAAACTTAAATATTTTTAGCTTACGAACGGGTAATCGGATCTTAATGAAACTTGATATATGGAAGGACGTCATGTCTCAGACGCTCCATTTTAAATCCAGACCGGATCTGGTGACACTGGAGGGAGTTGGAGGGGGAAACCGGAAATCTTGGAAAACACTTAGAGTGGAGGGATCCGGATGAAACTTGGTGGAAAGTACAAGCAGAAGTCCTAGATACGTGACGGATATAACTGGAACGGATCCGCTCACTTTGGGGGAGTGGGGGGGGAGAAGTCCGAATTTCTAGTGATCGCGCGAGTTCGGTGCTTCCTGATGTGCTGGGACGCTAAAAATTGGCAGGCATGTCATGGACCCGACCAGATTAAATAGGAAATAGTCATTTCCCCGATCCGACCATCTGGGAGGGGGAGTGGAGGGAGGGGGAAGCCAAAATTTGAGGTATTTTTATCTTGCGAACGAGTCATCGGATCTTGATGAAATTTTATATTTAGGATGACCTCGTGTCTCAGACGTCCCACTATAAATCTGGACCGGATCCGATGACACTGGGGGGAGTAGGAGGGGGGAACCGGAAATCTTGAGAAACGCTTAGAGTGGAGGGATGGGGATGAAACTTGGTGGGAAGAACAAGCACAAGTCCTAGAAACGTCATTGATATAAGCGGACCAGATCCGGGCACTCTGGGGGAGTTGGGGGGGGGGGGGGTCCGGATTTCTAGCGATCCCGCGAGTTCGGCATACTTCCTTATGTGCTAGGGCGATGAAACTTGGCAGGTACGTCAGGGACCCGAACAGGTTCACTTGAAAACAGCCGTTTCCCCTATCCGACCATAGTGGGGGGAGTGGATGGACGGGGAGTCCGGAATCTAGTGGCGTGTATAACTTTTGGACGGGGGATCGGATTTGAATGAAACTTGTATGGTGGAAAGAGCTATCGCCTCGGATGTTCAATGTCAAGTCCATATACCTGTGGGGATGGGGGGGGGACCGGAAAACTCAAGAAACGCTTAAAGCAGAGGGATTGGGACGGAATTTAATGGAGAGAACAAGCATTAGGCCTAGATCCAAATTTGACGGAGCCAGATGGTTTCGGGGCTCTGTGGGGGGGGTAGAGGGGGTTTCCTGGAATACCGGTAGTCGGGGGCTATAATAGTTCCAGAAGTACTAAGACAATGAAACTTTGCAGGCATATTAGCGACCCGACTTAATTGACTTATTTATTTAAACTAGGATACGACCAACTAGGTTCAAACAAATGGGTGATAAGAATTGATGGCCTCGACATGTAAAAGATGCGTTCGAACAAATGCGACCACGGTTGGGGGAATTGGGGGGGGGGGGGACTTTTGACATGCACAAAAACCAAACGAATGGCCCGAATGAGATGCAAGTTCGACAGTGCCGAGTTTATGCGGCCTAGATTTGTTATTTGGCGTCCGAGCCGGATGCGGCCAAGGTAGGGGGGGGGGGGTACTGGAAACTTGCAGATAGGCTATGCTCCAATTTCAGTGAAACTTGATGAATCGGAAGAGGGAATTAGGAGATATGACGTTTATGTTTTCAAGTCCTGTTCGGCCACAGTGGCGGGAATTGGAGGGAGATTGCCGGAAACTTTGAGGCTCACATAGGAGTCAAACGAGTGCATCAGTTTAAATGAAACATAGAACTTAGAGAGAGCATATACCCTAGATGACATATTTTGGGCAAGGATCCGGATCCGACAACGTTGGTGGGGGGAGGGGGTACCAGAATTTTCCAAAAATGCCCAGATTCGACCGAAACTTGATAGGTGGTATAAAAGAAGATACTTTAGACGATCCATTTTTTTTAGTCCGAACCAGATTCGGCCACGGTAGGGGGAGATGGAGGGAGTACCGGAAATATTGTAGCACGTCTAGGGATCAAACTAGTGGATTTATTAGGCTGAAACTTGGAAGTTTGAACAGTCATGTGCATTTGATAATCGAGACGATGCCGGAACTGCTCAGAAGTGAGTGAAACAAAATATCCTACTTCTATTTCCGAACCACATTTTTGGATGGCGGGTGTATTTTGTCACGTTCTCATCTACTTTCTTGTACTGCCTACTCGTAATAAGTGCCATATGAGCTCGTAGCTCTTGTTTTATTTTAGTGTCTAAAGTGATTTTCGTTACTCATATAAAAAATAATTCATCTTCAAAATGCAGGGTAAAGCTGGCCTACTTACAAGAAAAGTACCCTCCCCGAGCAGAAATAATAAGATAATAATAATATACTACAAAAGAATAGACTAAGGCCACAAAGCCTGTACGAAATTCTTTAAAAACCTGTTCGGTCACATTCTTGAGTAGTAGGCTAACATTTTGACAATTTCTCTCTTGGACTGGTGACGGACAATTTGCCGTTTCTTCGTGTAGCTGGTTTTAGTGAAGATTCAAATAACTTCACATAATTCACCATACGAGGGAGAATATAATATATATGCTATGATAAACAAACAACAGAGATTATTGTAAAGACACTCACCCTCTCGGTCCCAATCTGGGCAGATATCACAGACATTATGGAAGCAGTGGCACACACAGGACTTTCAGGCTCTGCCCGTAGCCTGAAATTCTGCATGGACTGTGGAAGATCATCAGTCCTTAACCCTAAACAAGTTGAAATGTGATTTAGTATTCCACCAGCCAAAGTTCACTGCAAATCGTATCTAGTGATGCCAAAAGTCAGTCAGCTGAAGTTTTATTTCAGCAACATTCCGCTCTACTTTACATTATCAGCCGCGGTAGTACCGTACATTATTTTTACATTATCAGCTTACATTACTTTTACATTATTAGCTATGGCTAACACGAGAGCAAAATCACCAAAAACCACCAGTAAAACACTTAAGTTAAGATTTTTAAATCGCCGTCCTCTTGATGTGGAAGAAGTGGATATTGTTGGCCAGCCCTTGCAACCCAAGTAGTCTCTGACTTACTTCTACCGTACCGTGCCCGTCTCTGTCCCAGCCATTCGCTTTTGAAAAAACTTCTTCGCGATAAAGCTCGTAAAGCATACGGAATTCTTGTTTCCACGAAGTTAAAATTTAATAAATCTATTCTTGCTAAAAATGTATAATTCCTTCGTATTTCCGAATGTTATTGCATTGGCACCATTTTGGAAGCTGTTTTCTGCCTAGGATGTGAACGACACTCGTAAATCGTTTTACTAATATGTAGCTGAGGGTTCCACCTTGGACAAGCAATAACAGTTTGTGCTCAAAGTATAAAGTAGCAAGACCTATATCTGTAATTCGGGAAAGGCGACATCGGTTTTAAGCGCAGCCTTTATCTAGCTGAGCAGGTTCGTTACTCAGTGTAAAATGCGTCAGTAAGTAAGTAAGTAAGTAAGTAAGTAAGTAATTTATTTATAACCCGCCGTTTTTTCAGTGTGTGTGTTGTTTTCTTTTTACGTTTCTTGTGTTCTCTCCTTATTGTTGTTGCCAGTAATGTTCTTCTATTTTTTTCTCTTCTTTATTTAAATACACCGTCTTTTTGTAAGTTTGTGCACTATGATGGACAAATATATCTAATTATTATTAATTTGAATTTCTTGCAGAAAAACATCCCAGTTTAACTCTAGCAACTTGGGAGTAGTTTCAAGTATTACAGCAGACGTATGCTTATTTGACATTTTTTTACTTTGAACAGTGCCTTTTTCATGCATTTGCTGTGACTAAAGCCTCTATTGTATTTGTAGTACAGGCTTGTAGGTAGGGAACTCAAGAGCCGACGAGGGGTTGCCCATTTCCCAGCCCCTGCTGTACACCCTTTTCCAGTACCGGCTTGCACCGACCAAAATCTACTGTGCCCAGGGGCGTCGCAAGTGCATTTTCGGTAAGGGGGGGGGGGGGGGGGGGTGCAGAGCCAAAATTTTACCGAATCTTTCAAAAATGTTACCGAATCCTAGAACTAGGAATTCGAGCTTTAAATTACGGGACAGAAACGATTCCGGAGGAAGAGTAACAATAAAAGGCAGCATGAATGACAATAAGCCAGCTATTAGGCGGCGTTCTGGCGAAGCGCACATGGACAAAGTATTGCCGGGTATGATTGCAGTAACAGCTACTACCTATTATAGTCAATAGAAAATTACATCGAGCTCCGCAGGCGAAAATTTTCGAAATCCATTATTATTTTTTTGAAGGCAAAAATTTGACTGCTTCTCTTACAAATTCTATCCTTTACCGCTGATTAAATACCGAGACTCTATGAAGTTCCACAAACCGGATGGAGCGACGTTCCGGCAGCAGCAGCAACTGTAGTCTAGTCAATATACTACCTATAATCACATAAAGTGAGCGCCGCATGCGAAATTTTTTTTGCTTTTTCCTGCCAAATTTAATTTCTATCCAAATTCTAGCCTTTTAATGTTTCGAAATCTCAGTCCTAAAACTGGCTTAAAACCCCCGTCAAATGACGCGCCCTTCCACAAAGTAGAGAATATTACGAAACGTGCTGCAGGCGGAATTTTCGAAATATTTATGATTAGATATTATTTTTGAGATCTAAAATAAAAGTAAGGACTATCGATGATATCAGAGATCATCCCTTTTGTCTGCGACCAGTGCTTCACTCGACCTCTTCCGAGTTTCGAGGTTCGTGGTAACTTCCGAATCTTGGCAATTATAACGAATTAGTCACCGAATCCCAGTTATTATCAATCCAATCAATCCATTTTCAGTTGTTAATTATTCTGTCCATGCATATTTCAGTAAGTTACTAAATGCTGTAATGCCGGCAAAGCTACACCAGGGGCATGTTATCCCCATTGTTATTCAAAATGTGTCCAAAGCTATAAATCAACTAAAATCTTCGTCAGTGGATGTTGATGGTATTATAAGGTTTGAAGCCAAGCTGACTATTCATTACGAAAGCAATAAAAAACCATGATTTTCGGGGTTTTTTCTTGATCAGCTAATTATCCCTCTAGGATGATGTGCGAGGGATAAATATATTTTATCTTTCGTTATTTTATTTTTATCTGCATCCGCACCGTTTTCTTCTGGTTTTAGCTACATCTCGTCTTATTGTCTGTTGGTTCCGCATCGTTCTCCTGTTGTGATTGTGGTGGATTTTATGATTTAGTTTAGTTTTGTTTTTCGCTGAGGACGGTTTGTCGGAAGTGCAACCGAAATATCCGAATTTATATTTATCCCTCGCACATCATCCTAGAGGGATAATTAGCTGATCAAGAAAAAAAAAACCGAAAATCACGGTTTTCTATTGCTTTCGTTGATGGTATTGGTATAAACCATCTGAAAATTGATTGCCCGACACTTCAGTGCCATCTTCAACTGTTATTTCAAATGTGCTTATGTTCTTCGTTGGTTCCGGACAGTTTTCTGTGTGGTACAGTCAGTTCAATCCTTAAACGTGGTCAGTCTCCGTTTGCATGTTCTTCTTATAGGCCAATTACTGTTTCTTGCAATCTAAGTAAAGTTTTTGAATATCTGCTTCTTCCTTTTCTTAATGATAATGTTAACTTTGGGGAAAATCAATTCGGATTTCAGCCTGGTACCGGATGTCAGCATGCGCATCGGGCACTTTCTTCTCTTCTCATTGATTCATCTAAAAAGGGTTATAGTCTTCACATTTGTGCACTAGGTCTTTCTAAAGCTTTTGACAGTATTGTGCATTCTCAAGCTCTTTACTCTCTTTACAGTAACGGCATTAACCTTTCCATTATATTTCTTCTTCGTTATTGGTATCGTAAATCTTACCTCCGAATAAAATCTAATAGTTCTGTTTCAGCTTCAAGGAAACAGTCCGTTATGGTGTAAAACAGGGCGGTGTACTTTCTCCTAGTATATTCAAAATGTGTATTTCTGATACGCATACAAATATTTCTTCTTCTTATCTCCTTGGTTTTTCAAATGTTTCATATCTTGCTTATGCAGATGACCTTCTATTAATTAGCCGATCTAGGAGCGAGTTATCGCGTTTGGTTCAGAAGGTTTCCTCTTCATTTTCCAATTTTGGACTCTCTTTAAACGTAAAAAAAATGTGAATATCTGTCTTTTAACTCCGGGCCATCCGCGTCTCTAAATTGCTTGAAGTTTTCTATTCCAAGTGTTGATTCTATTCGGTGGTTGGGTATTACCATTACTATAAATATTCGTTCTTTCCGATCCCGGACGGTTTCCGATTGTAGACTAAAAATTCAACTGGGTTATTCGAAAATTGTTGCTAACAGGGGGAAATACAATCGGAAAGCTCTAGGCAAACTATACTCTTCCTTCTGTGACCACTCTATTCTTTGTTTATCTGGTGTCTATCCTGTTTTAAAGAAAAAGGATATTAAAGCTATGCGATCCTCTTATTTTCGTTTTTGAAAATTTCTTCTTTTTCTCCCTCCTTGGCAAAGAAATTCGAAAATTATTAGTAATTACTCGCTACCGGATATCACGGAGAAATTGTCTGTTCTCCACAGCAAACTGTCCGAAACGGCGTACGCGCGTCTGTCGCCCTCTCATGGGCTTATTCGTCTGTTTGACTCTTACGTAGATTTTGTTTGTATGTGTAGTGTTTTGCCTAATTATGTCTTCATATATTCTTTTGTACTCCACTGTTTTCGTCTTGTACGATTTGTGGGTTAAAAATTTATTATTATTATTATTATACCGAATAAGTTTAGACCGAGAGCATTTTCGGGATTCTGTATAACTACCGTATCCCAGTTATTATACCGAATTGTTTTGGTATCGAAAGACTACCGAACAATATTCATATCCGGTATACTTTCGTCGAAATTGGAACAAAGTCAGGATTCCTGGTTAACTTCCCAATCCTGGAAATTATACTGAACAAATTACCGAATCCCAATCGTGATACCGAATAATTTCGAACCAATAGCTTATTTGGGATTCTGTGTAATAACGGAACCTCCATAAGTATACCGAATAGTTCCGGCATCGAAAAATTACCAAATAATTTCAGTAAATTCTCTCACCAAATTCGTGATAACTACCGGATACTGGCAATTATACCGAATCCGATCATTATACCGAAGAGATTCGGTATAACTACCGAATCCCCATAAATATAACGAACAGTTCTGCTATCGAAAAAACACCGAACAATAACTACCGAATACTGGCAATTATACCGTATCCCATCATTATACCGAAGAGATTTGTACAGATAGCCTATTTAGGATTCTATATAACTACCGAATCCCCGTAAATATAACGAACAGTTCTGCTATCGAAACTATACCGAACAATTTTAGTAAAATTTTGAGCCGAAAGGCCCAAAATTTTACCGAATCTCAAAAAGGTGGGGGGGGGTGCTGCACCCCCCCCCCCTCCTTGCGACGCCCCTGACTATGCCAGCCAAAAATTAGGTGATCCATCTCTCAAACGCTTCTAAATGTGCTGATTCTGATGCCCTAGCACGTGGCAACTCGTGCTGGATGGTCAAAGAGCACCAACCTGGCACCAGGCACATTCTTTAAAAATTGAGAGTGGGCAGCCCCTGGGGAGTAGATCTAACCAGCACTTCCAAAGATAAACTAGTACTTACCTTATGTGAAGAAAATTAAAATACCAAATATACCAAAGTGTGAGGGTTGAGGACAAAGTTGAAACAAGACCAAAGGTGTCGATGGGATCCCAAAAATCTAAGATTTGATCCAGACAATTCGGTCTTGTCTTCGCCAGGCTAATCATCAGAGAAAACCGAGTTCAGATATTCTATCTACCTATCTATACCTCTATAAGCCATATCTATTTTGACGAGATTGACCGCTTTACTACTGTCAAATTTGCGGTTTCGCCCGAATTCCGAGCGAAATACTAGTCCAGCAAAAAAAGAAAAATTCAGAAACGAAGCCGGCGTATCTCCTTATCCCTATAAAGAAATCTAATCAACTTTGAATAAAATTTTGACTTAAAAAAAATGCGGGTACAACCGGATTCTGGACTAATTATATGTCCGGGTAAAAAATGATCATTATATACAGACTCAGCGTCTCTTCTTACCCCTAAATATATCATCTAATCAACTTCAGATAAAGCTTTTACTTTTAACATATTTTCCGGTTTTGGCCGGATTACAGGCGAACTAGTTGTCTGGCGAGAAAATGGTTTTCACCATCGGGTTCAGCATGTCTTCTTACCCATACATCAAACATTTAATCAACTTCAAATGAAACTGTTACTTTTAACCAACTTTCCGGTTTTGGCCAGATTCCGGACGAACTGCTTGTCCGGCTACAAAATGATTTACACCATCATGCTCGGCATGTCTTCTTACCCCTAAATCAAACATTTAATCAACTTCAAATGAAACGTTTACTTTTAACCAACTTTCCGGTTTTTGCCGGATTCCGGACGAACTACTCGTCCAGCGAGAAAATGGTTTTCACCATCGTACTCAGCATGTCTTCTTATCCCTAAATCAAACATTTAATCAACTTCAAATGAAACTTTTACTTTTAACAAACTTTCCAGTTTTTGCCGGATTCCGGACGAACTACTTGTCCGGCGAGAAAATGATTGTCATCATCGTGCTCAGCATGTCTTCTTACCCCGTAATCGACTATCACATTAGCTGTTTAAAAATATTTTGTTTGTCCCTTAAATAGAACCCCCTCCCCCACCCCAAATATAGGGCTACAGAGCCCATCTACGAACTCGACCTTACCCTTGACCCAAACAATCCTCATACCAAGTTTCACCAAAATATCTCATTCCCTTCGAGAGTTATCGTGCTTACAGACGGACGGACGGACAGACGGACGGACAGACGGACGGACGGACAGACGGACGGACGGACGGACGGACGGACGGACAACTTTTGCGATGTCATAGGTATCCCTCCACTAACGTTTTGGGATCCCAAAAAATAGTATCTTTAGTTCTTCAGAACTATGAACTACTAGCATAACAACTTAAGAGAATCATCATTTTTTGGCCTATAATTTTTTACTAGGAGATGAAGCCCCAGCTCCAGTAGCACTATGAAGTCAGTGTGACCAAGCAAATCTGAAACTAGACAGTTCATAAAAAACAAGACCAAAGGTTTCGATGGGATCCCAAAGATTCAATATTTGATCGAGACAACTGGGTCTTATCTTCGCCAGATCCAGTCTTCGCCTGTCTCCTTGACCATTTTTACTATTAAAATTCAGAAACAGATCAAGGCCAAATAGCTAATCATCTGAGAAAACCAAGTTCAGATATGGAGTCAGCATGTGTGTTTACCCCTATAAGTCATATCTGTACTGAACTACTTGTCCGGCGAAAAAAGAAAGCTCAAAAACGAACTCAGCTTGTCTTCTTTTCCCAATATTGAACGTATAATTAACTTCAAATAAAAATTTAACTTATAACAAATTTTCCGGCTCCAGCCGGATTCCGGTCGAACTTTATGTCCGGGTAAAAAATGATTGTCATACACGGATTCAGCATCTCTTCTTACCCCTAAATCGGATATCTAATCAACTACAAATACAACTTTAACTTTTAATAATTTTCCGGTTTAGGACGGATTCCGGGCGAAATACTTGTCCGGGTAGAAAATTATTTTCACGGAAGTGTTCAGCATGTTTCCTTACCCCTAAATCGAACATCTAATCAACTTCAAATAAAACTTTTACTTTTAACAGATTTTCCGGTTTTGGCCGGATTCCGGGCGAACTACTTGTCCGTCGAGAAAATGGTTTTCACCATCGTGTTCAGCATGTCTTCCTACATCTAATCACCTTTAAATAAAACATTTGCTTTTAACAAACTTTCCAGTTTTGGCCGGATTCCGGTCGAACTATTTGTGCGATGACAAAATGGTTTTCAATATTGTGTTCAGCATGTCTTCTTACCCCATAATCGACCTTAATTTAAACCCCCTACCCCACCCCTAAATGTAGGGCTACAGAGCCCATCTACGAACTTAACCTTACTCTTGACCCAAAGAATCCTCACATCAAGGGACGGACAGACGGACAACTTTTGCGATGTCATAGGTATCCCTCCACTTACGTTTTGGGATCCCAAAAACCAATATAATTAATTCTTCCTGACAAAATCTAACTATGTTTCATGATAATCTGCTTGAAGTCTGAAATGTAGGGAGGCGGGGTCACGATCCCATCCCTAATCCACTTGCATGAGAGCAACTACTAAAATTATAACTGGGAACAGATGGATAGAAATTTGTACCTTTAGGGTTGAGGTGATGATCAGGCTGACTTGGCTGCTGCATATTAGCACATGCAGCAAGGCTGAAACAATCTGAGGTACAATACTCTATAGATATAGAGGTTTTTGATTCCTGAGATGACATCTTCACACTTTCATTATTCTAGAAAAAACACTAGCTTATTCATTGCAGACAATTTAGAAAAAAGAAATAAAGACTACTTGGAAGTAAGTAAGTCCAGTAATTGCAGACAATAACACTATCAGTGGTAAGGTGTGCCTGACACAAAAAAAAATATTAAAGAATGTAGAATGATGAAAAACATGTGGACCAACTTCTCTGGTACACTATCTTACTTAGCCCCTTATGAAACAATACACTAATATTGGAGAATGTGCTATACTGTGAACAGAAGACTGTGTTGTAAATAGTAAACTTGCACATTTTAGCAGTAATTTGCTCAATATACTCAAATAACCCCAAAAATGGGTGCATCAGTTACAATGCTTTGGCAGCGATATTTCGGCCCTTATTGACAAGGGTCCTCGTACCCTTGCATAATGCATAAAACAGGTACGTCATGTACAATGCTTTAGCACCAATATTTCGTTCCTTCTTGGCAAGGGTGACATACCCGTTTTCTGCATTATTCAAATATGTGTTTCAGAGTCAGCTTGGGCTCAAGGAATATTTAATTGCTCAATTCTATATATTTTACAAATTTTCAACATTTTCCACACATATTTTATGACTTTTTGTACATGTGGCCAGGCAAAGCCTTCCAAGAGGCATAACACATAGCTTAAGCATGACCTTGCCTACTGAAATCTGAGGGGCCCATGCTACAAAAGGAACTAGGTGACATGATTCTGGAGGTTTAGTAGAGAGCTTTTCTGGTGAGTATTATTTTGTTTATTACATTAGTCAACTGTTATGTTGGCGATTATTTGGTATCACAAACCTTGTCTAGAACATATCTATATTTCTTGGACAATTATATTTTGTTCATATTTAACCAGTTTTAGCTTATTTACCACCTTCACCAATTTTAATTGGTTTTTTCTTACAGTAATCTTGTAATTAGTAATCTTATAATTGCCCAATGTCATGGCATGCTACTGATCTTCAAGTTGAAGTTATCTGTTTAGAGAAGCTGGCTGGCCTTACGATCCCTGGTCAATGCATCTGACAGACAAGATATCTTTCGGGATGTCAAGCAATGCTGTTGCCTGCTTGTGAAAATGTTATGCTGTGTAAAATGAAGGATAATTGTAAATATGAAAAGTAAAACCAAATTAGGTAAAGGGTATTTATGTAACATCTGTGGCAACCGTAAGGGCATTATTACCCTGGCCAAAGTACAAAGTCAGACAATGTGATGTCCTAGTTGGTTACTAAGATACTCCACTTATAATCACATTTGCTTCTAAAACCACACGTGTTCAGTTCTTGGAAATCCAATTTACATTTTACTTGATAATTTATATACTTCAAAGCATTCTGAGTCAATATCTTGCCTAATGGACAGACTAGGACATGATCAGGGAGGTGAAAAGAGCAAGTGCATTCAAAAGAAAAAGATTTCAATTATCCTAGGGTATCAACCCAGCAGCACCCTGTAATTTTACTAGTTCAGGGTCTAAATCAACACCTTGTAAACCAACCACTGTTATTTAAAAAAAAAAAAAATCTGATGTTTGTAGGGTATGAACTAACTAAGCAACTATTACTCTATTCTGATCAAGGTCAGAAACACTAGTAGCCACTTAGTTGCTGATTTAAGACCCTTACTTAACTATTCTGTTGGTTTACTGGGTGTACTTACAGTTGATAATTCAAGATAGTGGTAAATATGGTTATGCACTGATTATCTGTTTTGAAACACATAAACTAGATTGCAGTATGTAGTTTTAAGGCTTTAGACAAGCAAAAAAATCAATATCCTTGATTTTGGAGCATGGTGCTTCAATGTCAGGGCATGTCCCCCAGCAAGGGCATCGAATTGAAAATTCAAGATGAAACTCTTTTGAACTGAAAATTAAGACCTTTACAGGGTACTGTGCCCTTGCTCCAGGACCAGGGCTTTGTGCCCCAATGTATGATGACCATCCCCATTCGTTAGGGCATTCCCAGAGGATGAAGCCAGGTTCAAGTGCCATGCCCATAACTAAAGATTTATGTATGACTGAAAAATATACATGCTTTAAAATGCCATCTAACATGGTGGGTTCTTAGAGATAACAAGCTTCAATAAAACCTAAATTGCAAGGAATGCTCCAGGTTGGTTGGTTACTGGTTTAGCGCGATACTTCAAAATGTGTAATATCAGAAAAGAAATGATTCTGAACAGATGGAGAAGTTTCACATGAGTACTGAGAAGAACTTTCGACTTCTTGCCTTTGACAATAGCCCTGTTTTCAGGAAGGCTACAGCCCTCCTGTGCTAGGTATGAACTACTTGATTGTTAATGACTAGATAAAAAAATCTATACACTCAACACTTGCTATGAACCACTTTGTAAGCAGTACAAGCCCCTCATACACAACTCTTGATTTTTTTTTTTGCATGAGGCACAAACAACTCGGCACGCCCTCCAGGAAGGGCATGGTACTCTCACGAAAATCTGTTGGATTGAGAACCTGAAATGGAAATCAGCTTTTCAGTAATATGCCCTTCCTGCAGGGCAAATGAGGGGAGATGAGACCTTGACCTTTGACAAAGGTTTTGTGGCTTTGTCATTGCCAATTTGAGATGCAGGACATGAGGGGCCTCAAACCTGGAATTTGTATAGCTACAAACTAGCCTAGAACTGAAAAACATCAAAAGGAAACTTCAGTTCTATGCAGTCCAAAAAATGTCTTTGGTCATTCAGGGATTTCTTCTTGACAGTAAGGACTTTGTTACAACAGCATTTACATTTCCTTTCAACCTCTTTGTTTAATTTGAGGTTGCATCTCCTGCGGCTGCAACTTAATATTTCTAGTAGGCTAGCTGAATTATCAATATCTACCTTTTCACGATCAGTCACTACTACTGTTTTTCTCATAAGTCCCACAAGATTATTTAACAGTATGTTTATTTCATGAAAAATGTTTCCTAGTAGGCTAGTGGAAAAAGACAGTCAGCCCTGGAATCTGGAGCAGAAGCTCTGCAGGCCGGATAAACAAAAGAAGAACTGTCTTTAGGGCAATTTAACAAGTAAAACATTGCAGTGACCATACCCGATGGACGTCTTGAGGACGAAAATAGCGCAACAAATTATGAAGATGCCAAATTTTGTAAACAAACGTTGTCGCTTGCTCAACTTTTGATGATTATGAAGGAAGTCATCCAACAAGAGAACGAAAGGTAAGCAACTGGTAACCCGTTCTGTTTAGTAAGTTCTTGTCGCATAGAGAGAAATTGCACCATACCCGATGAAAACGGACGGGATCAGGGGGGCACAGGCATTAAAATATATGACATCTAGCCGGGTGGGGTGGGTGGTTTGGTCCGAAAACTATGGATTTAATCCGGGGTGGGTCTCATCAAAGTAACAAAATTTGGGATTTTATACGGTGATAAATAGGGTGGGTTGTTTGTCAGTTTTATTTTATTTTAAGGGCGAGTAACATATCATTCGATAGCTCACCACGTAAAAAACGTCGTAGAGATGGTCTTAAGGCGATATTGAACCTAGAAACTTTTTTGTGCGTACAGTACAGGAACAATTATTATTATTAAGTTCATTTTCTGGAAGGACTAATACTGTAGATATAGGTTCCCGATGCGCTGTGAAAATTGTTTCCGGTGCTTATGAAAATTTATCCGGTGCTTATGAAAATTTTCCGGTGCTCGTGTATAAGCGACTGCCTTTTAACTTATATATGTGCCCAAAAACAAATTTTATCTTCTGGCATACTCGAGTACCGAGGGTTCTCCCCAAGTGTTGCTACCGCACTACACTTGCTAGTTTTATTTTATTTCTCCCTTTGTCGCGTATAGTGAAAGGACAAGCCCAATTTAGTTTCCGGAACCACTGTGACAGGTCCTCCCAAAATGGGACCCAAGACCCGTTACCACCGGACCCCTTGACAAACGAAAACAGGACCGAAGGAAAAACAAAAATGGCACCGATCTGGCTCCAAATCCAAAATACGGGCAACGGAAGGAGGCCCATAATTTCCGAAATTTCCTCTGCCTCCCTCGCCCCCCCCCCCCACCCACATGGTTAGTATCATCAAAAGTCACAACGAGGAATAATGTACGGGTATTTAGCATGTGCAGCAGGTAGGGTTTGCGCTCTTTCCCGAGATCCTTTCATCACAAGATGGAATGAAATAGTGAATTTGCAAAGGTTGTTCCATTCGTTGACGACTGTTTCAGAATAGAAGGATTTTGGTTTCATCGTGATATATAAAGTACCATCCAAACTGGATAACTCATTTAAAAGCTATACAATCTATTCAGGTCCCTAATACAAAATTAAACGGAACATCCAAGACGTGTGCTCGTGTCATTTACCAAGTTCAAGAATTAAGCATGTCACAAGATTTCCGGGATTTCCTCGGGATTCCTCCAGCTCTCCCGATAGTGCCCGGATCCGGCCCGGTTCTAAAAATGATGTATAGGGATCATGCTTGCTCGTCTTGCTAAGTTTCATCCCGATACCTAACTCTAAGAGTGCCACGAGATTTCCGGTGACCACCTTCCACCTCGTCAATTGTTGTCTGATCCGTTTGTTCAGTGTGTATCATGTCAATTCTTTTAAGCCTCTCTGAGACCCTGATCTACTGGAAAGCTTAGGGAACAGTGTATGACTGTGGTTTTCCCCCCAACATTCCATGCAGCTTTCCCTGTAGGTGTGCAAAATAGATCGACAAATCGACACTTTAAGGTTGTCAGAATTCATTTTTAATCGAAATCCTTGACGTACAAATGATCATGGGCCTTTGCGGACCATGAAAGTGTTATGTTAAAAACAATTTAACATTAGGAAGTATAGAGCTTACAACTATGAAATTACATTACCGGCATTTTCTCATCATTCTGAGTCAGGGACTTTCTGGAATGTTAATTTGGCTACTCCTTAACCGTATAGTTCTATTTTATCAAAAGAGTTTCCATGGAAGGAAGAGTTTTAGAAGGCGTCAAAGTTTGTATGCAAAGACGGAGTCTCGTCCTATTGGTCGATTATGATACATTTTTTCAAATCCGCGTCATCGCGGACCAATAGGATGCGAGATTCTGTTTTGTATTCAAACTTTGAAGCCTTCAAGCTCTTACTACCATGGAAACTCTTTTGCAAAAACAAAAATTATACGGTTAAGGGATAGCCCAATTACCATTCCAGCAAGCCCCTGGCTCAGAATGATGATAAAACGCAGATAATTTAATTTCAAAGTTGAAAGTCCTATACCTCCCAATGTTAAATCTTGTTGTTATGATCCCGTGATGATGATGCAGCAATATCCGTTTTCATCGGGTAAGGTGCAATCTCTCGATATCAATCTTATCAAATTTATACGCCAACGAATAGAAAAACGATCTTTATTCGCAAGCTTTAAATTATTTTTAACATTAAAAAATAAAGCATTTTTTAAATTAGATATTTTTAAAAGTTTATTTGGAAAAGATAAGATTTAATCTTTACTTTTAATTTTGTGCCCCATAAAAATATGTTTTTATAACATTGCTGAACTCTCCTGCCTGCCTGTAGTCCCACAAGTTTTGCAAAGTTAAGTTTGTTTGTTTCAGCAATGTCTGGAAGTGGAACTGAAGATTTGGCAAACGAGCTCGAAGAGGAGCTTCACCTGAACTACAGGCCTCCACCACAAAAGTCCCTGCAAGAGATTTTGGAAACAGACAAAGATGATCCAAGCTTAGAAAAATATAAACAGCAACTCCTTGGGAATGCAGTTACTGGGGGTCTTGTTGTTGGTAAGTTCAGTTTTAGTGTAGCCCTCTGTTTGCGTGTGTCTCATCAATAAACAAGGAAATGACTTGCAGAGCCAGATCTGTCAAGATAGGCTAAGCAAGGTAAAACATTGAAATTCGAACATATTGCCATTGGAATGTAATTGGAATATTAACACTTGGATCGAACAATTCAAATCAGGCACATTATGCTTGGACAGCACTTGTAAATAAAATAGAATAGCCAAGAGTTTCAAGAAACAGAACTCGATTGTCACTAGCCTTTGCCATTGGATTTGCGGTACGGCAGTACTTTAATCAAAGATTGTCCAAGTTCTGCTTTCTGACTTTTCAAAAATGGTTCTGTAAAGCAATAATTTGCAGAAAAAATACCAGCTTGGAAGTTTTCGCCCAACCACCCAAAAATGCCCAACACCAAATTATGGGGCATTGGGCGGTAATGGGTGGCAGTGCTTAAAATGCCAAAGAACTTTTTTTTAGAAATGTCCACCAAATCAACACTCACATTCAAATTTGTGAGAAAAGTCAAATGACTTAATAAAGTCTGGTTCTGGGCGTTGGGCGGTAAGGGCGGCAGTACCTGAAACGCCCAGACAAAAAGTGGAGAAGCTCCCATTAAATCACTGCCCACATTCAAATTCACGAAAATTTGGATGACCTGACTATCTCCGGGCTTTGGGTGGTAAGAGGGACAGAGTTTGAATTGCCCAAGTTAAAAATGGAAAACATCCACCAATCACCAACCACTTTAAAATTTCCGAAAATTCAAATAAGCTAACTACATTTGGGTGTTGGGTGGCACTGATTGATAGCCAAGGCAAAAAATGGAGAACAGATGGAGGAACACCCACCAAATCACCGCCCGCGATAAAATTCGTGACATTCAATTTGTCAAGAAATAGAAAAAAATACCCACCAAATCCCCGCCCACATTACAGTTCTCAAAATTTCTAATATCTCTGTGTGTAAGGGCTTTCTACGGTAAGCCTGTCTGTGCTTAAAACTCCCAGGCAAAAAATGACAAAATATACCCATTATCAAACGTTATAATTAATGTCCCTGATAGTCACCGCCCACATTACAATTTTGGATTAGCCAAGTATGTACGGGCGCAGGGCGGTACTGACTCTGTACTCATTCGACTTTTCACAAATTTGAGTGTGGCCGATGATTTGGTGGAGGTTTCATCATCTCTTGCCTGAGCGGTTCAAGCACTGTTGCCCTTACCAACCAACACCAGGACATCATTGGCTCATTTGAATTTTCGCCAAATCCAACGTGGGCGGTGATTTATTGGGCGTTTCTCCTTTTTTGCTTGTGTGTTTCAAGCACCGCCGCCCGGCGCCCGTTGGCTAATCCAAAATTCTGCGAACTGTAATGTGGGCGGTAACTAACAGGGACGTTAATTATAACGTTTAATTAATGGGGACATTTTGCTATTTTTTGCCTGGGAGTTTTAAGCACAGACAGGCTTACCGCATAAAGCCCCAAATTTTGCCTTGGCTATCAATCACTGCCGTCCAACACCCGAATGTAGTTAGCTTATTTGAATTCTCTGAAATTTTATAGTGGTTGGTGATTTGGTGGATGTTTCCATTTTTAATTTGGGCTATTCAAACTCTGTCACTCTTACCCCCCAAAGCCCGGAGATAGTCTGGTCATCCGAATTTTCGTGAATTTTAATGTGGGTGCTGATTTAATGGGAGCTTCTCCACTTTTTGTCTGGGCGTTTCAAATACTTCCACCCTTACTGCCGAGCGCCCAGAAATACTTGACTCATTCAACTTTTCGAGAACTGTAACGTGGTCAGTGATTTGGTGGACTTTCACCATGTCTATCCTGGGCGATTTAAGCACTGTTGCCAATCAACGCCTGGACATCGCTAGCTCATTTGAATTTCTGCCAAATTTAAGGTGGGCGTTGATTCGGTGGATATTTCTCCATTTTTTGACTGGGCGTTTAAGCACTGCCACGCTTACCGCCCCATGCTTGACACATTTACCCCATTTGACTTTTCGTGAATCTGAACATGCGTTGTAATCTTATGGGCGTTTCTCGTTTTTTTGTTTGAGCATTTCAGGAACTGCCGCCCTTACCTTACGACTGTAAGGTGTGCCGTGATTTGGTGGATATTGTTCACTTCTAACCTGTGCACTTTAAGCACTGTCCCCCTTACTACCCAACGCCTGGACAAAATCAGCTCATCTGAATTCCGTGAATTTGTACGAGGGCGGTGGTTTGTTGGGCGTTTCTCCATTTTTAGCCTGGGCGTTCCAAGCACTGCTGCCCTTACCGCCCTTGAGATAAAATGATCATGGGCTCATGGGAATGATTAAAATGTATATTTTGCTCAAAAGTATTTTTTTCCTATGCAGTTGAGATTAGTAGTCTACTTTAACGAATAGTCGGATTTGTGAATTGACACGCCAGTCTTGTCGAATCTCTAAATATTCTTGCCAAGTTTCATCGTCCTGGCATATCTGGAAGTACCTTAATTCGCGATCACCGTGATTCGCCCCCCCCCTCTTCAGAATTCAGGCTCCCCTCCAGCTCCCTTCACAGTGCCCGGATTCAATCCGGTTCTGTAAAATGATTTGTCTAGACTCTAGCTTAAGCATTTGTTTGTTATTCCCACAAATTTCGATCCCAATCTCTAAGTCTAAGCGGGTCACGTGTCCCCCCCCCCCCCCCACGACAGTTTTCAGATCCGGGACGGACTTAAAAAGAACATGAGATTCCTGTCCTCAGTTCAGTTATTGAATTTCACTGGAATCATATCTCCTGTTCCAGAATTACGCATGACTTAATATTCCGGATTCCACTCTCACTGCGACGATCTGATTGAAGAAATTCATATTCCCAAGTCAGTTTGGTCGGGTCTGTGATATGCCTGCCAAGTTTCGTCGTAAAAATCCCCCAAACCGGACCCGGATCCCAGTCCGATTGTGTAAACAATTATCTAGAGCAGATACTTGTTCTTCCCAGCAAGTTCCACTCTAATCCCTCCAATCTAACCCTTTCACGAGATTTCACCCCCCCCCCCCCGAATTCCCTCACTGCTGTCAAATCATCAGGAAATCAGAGACATTTGAACCTGATCACCCGTTCAAAAGTTACGCACAACTCTATTTTCCAGGGTCCCTCCACCCCCTCCCCAGAAGGCTTAGATCGGGAAGTTGGTGATTTCCAAGCTAGTTTGGTCGGGTCCCTGCTATGCCTACCAAGTTTCATCGTCCTAGCACATCTGGAAGTACCCTGACTCACCATCGTGGGACAGACTGTCGGACCTACAGATGCAGTTGTGATCGTATGTGGCACTTGAGCCAGAGGCTGCAAGTTCCGTAGAAAATAGTATTGTTTTAAACAGAATAATAAGAATATTAGATAGCAATTACATTCATGGTCTTTTTTTGGTAGTTAAAACAATTTCTGTTCATCGGGAGAGAAAAAATGTTTACAGTGGGAACCAGTCTTTATTTGCTGATATCTAGCTTTTTCTGTAGAAGCGAATGATCAAATGAATACTGTTAGGAAGTGGAGCAGTCTTTCTTTACTGGCACCTTTTATTTTCTGCAGAACCGAATGACCCAAGGAAAGTTATTGTTAAGAAGTTGAAGCTTGTGACTGATGATGGACCGTCCATGGAGCTAGACCTTACTGGAGATATCACAAATCTCAAACAAAAGGTAAACTGATTTTAACTTTCCTACTTTTGTCTCGTCCTATTATTTATCTTTTTTTATTTATCTTATTTTCTTTGTTTTTTCTGTCAAAAATATGTTCTCCCCTGTCCTGCCCCTATCTAGTATAAAATTGAATCTCCAGCTTGGATCCATTGCAGATTGGAAGAGAAGTGACATATGTAAAGAAAGAAAAAACAAGATCGCTCAGCAGATACAAGATAACAATAGAAGCATTACACTCATTGAGTCTGGACCTGCAAGTTGTTCTCAGATAGGCCGATCTGCAGCTGTCCGGGTTCAAACGTACTGTCTCCCAAACACGCATAGTTACCTCTCTAATTTCCCAGTCTTACCGCGTAGTAGCATGGTCAACCCAACGAGATGCTGAGTGGGGTGTTTGACCATAACATAGATACGTCATACAGCCCAATAGCCTACTTTGAATTCATTTCGGCAATTCTAAAATATATTCCTCCCCCCCCCCCCCTCCCCAACCCGCCTAGTGTTCTGTCTAATTGTGTTGCGAGAGCAACACTTTGGTTTTATCGTGTTTTTTTTTCTGTTTTTTTTTTTAGTCGCTCGATTTCGTCTTATTACTAGAAGACGGCAAGGGTCTAACGTATGCGGTTTTCACAGAAAGTGCGGACTTTAGGTCGGAAATCTGCGTAGAACTCTTGCCTGGGCCCAAAAAGGATGGTTTTTGCTTGTAATTGAGCCAGAGCCTACTGTGTGTGAAGTGAAGTGGAGTTGTATAGCCTATGTCAGAGAGGAATGTCTGAAGTTATGCAGCCAAGCTTTCGTTTCATCAAACCATGTTTCTGCTTACGAGTGGAAAGCTCCGTTCTAGCAGGCAAGCAGACAGGCACCAGTTTTAAACTAAAGATGGACACAAATTTATAAGTGCGAAATATGTGCGACAGTTCCCTGGCCCCACAGCCAATATATCTTCTTTGAGTGATAAATAGAAAAATTTGCAGAATCAAAAAAAGCGTCATTTTCCCACGGGTCCGAAAGTCCTGCCATGTATTGTTTCTACCCATTTCTGTTCGTGATTTCAGCTGAGTTTATCATTCCATTTTTTACACTTGGGATTGAGGAAGAGAAATGATATCAGATTTACAAGTTCTCTCAATGCTAAAGAAATTAGAGCTTATCCTTTGCTCCTTTCTAAGTGGTGATATTAGAAAGCTGGCCTAGGGCAAAAATGTCAACTTTTGAACTAATACAGATAGAATTGTTTTCCCAACGGCATTCGATAGATCTTAATAAGCTGATCAAAGTACATGTCATATGTTTTTTGGTACAAGAATTCCTTCATGAGATACAACAGTTCGAAAGTTTGGAAAGGTTGACAACTTCAGTAGTGAGGTACACACTGAAACCAAAAATAGGCCGATCCCAACCGTGAGACATATAGGGTGCTTGTAAGCAACAATGGGCTGTTAGACCATAATCGTCTTCGGCGATTAGGGGTTAGCAAAATTGATGTAACTACTAATCCTATTATTTCTTTCTTGTGTATTTGATCCTAACAACAATTTGGTACCATGTCTATAACGGGGAGATGGACTTTAAAGTAAGAATCGGCTCCGAGAAGGGGTGCATTAGGGGCTATAAACTTGTGAAAATGAATGCACATTTTTTTGTATCTCTGTAAATCATAGGGTAAGAAAACTAGTCTCTTTGGTCTATCACTGTAACATGGAATTAAGTCTTTGAGGGGTTGTTAACTTTAGTGGTAGGGTACAAACTCAAACAAAGAATAGGTGGAACCCAATTGTTAGACATGAAGGGACTTAAGAGTGACAATCGACTGTTATACCATAATCACCTTCGGCGGTGAGAGGTTTCCCATAGTGTTAACGCAACGGATACAAATGTTAATGTAAAACAACGACATAGTTTTGAAATAATTAGCAGAGTGGCATCTATGGTATTTTGATGCTGAAAAGTTATGGATATCTTTATAATACGAACTAGATTATTTAAGATAATGTCCAAGTTTTCACGAGTCACGATGTCTACGATTGAAAAGGATAAAGTTCAACTGGGTGCAAAGTCAATTTAGTCCCTACTTCGGATTTTCTGTTATTTTGTTTTACTTGTAAGCAGAAATTGACTGTTAGGCCATAATCATTTTCGGCAATGAGGGGCTTGTAACCTTTCCTAGTTGGTGTACCTATTAATCCAATTATTTTTTTCTGGTGTATTTCAACTAAGAACAATTTATTAGTATGTCTATCACGGGGAGATGGACTTGTAAGTAGGAGTCAGTTCCTAGAAGGGACTCTTAAGGGGCTAGAAACTAGTGCAAATTGGTGCACATTTTAATTGATCTCTATAAATCTGAGGGTAAGAAAATTAATCTCCATGGTCTATCACTTAAAATTAAGTCTTAGAGGGGTTGACAACTTTAGTGGTAGGGTACACACTCAAACAAAAAATAGGCGGAACCCAACTGTGAGACAAGTCAGGGACTTGTAACTAACAATCGGCGATAAGACCATAATCATCTTCGGTGACGAGGGGCTTCCGACTTTTTCTAGTAAGTGTACCTATTTTGTTTTCGGTGTTTTTGATGACAAAAAAAGTTTGGTTCATGTCGTCGTTCAAGAATCGGTTGCTAAAGCATTTTCATAAGATTGGTCTATGATGATGCTGTTTCACTGTAACCTATAATTAAGTGTTGACGCAACCGATACGAATGATAATATCAAACAACGATATCTTTCGCAATAATTAGTAGATACGATAGACTACGATTGAAAAGGATAAAGTTCAAGTGGCTGCTAAGTCAATTTAGACCCTACTTCCGATATTCTGTTTTTATTTTCTTCAGCGCTTAGGATAACCATGTGAAGAAAGATATTCTTCATGGACTGGGACATCATTTTGAAAACCTCGATGGGTTGACAAATTCAGCATTTAACCGTTAGCGAAGAAACTCGCAACACTTTAGTCGGCCAATCCGAACAAAATTTGCTGCAACACTTCACGTTGCCCAGGCAACGTAGGTCTAGTTGACCAATCGTTTCCATGAAGTAGCATGATCAACCACCAAGCTGCTTGAGTAAGCTAACCGATCTAGACGTTAGATATGTCACATGGCCCAGACCTTTGAATTCTTTCCGGTATCTGTTAAAGGTACTTTTTTCCCAACCCGTCTAGTGTTCCATCTAATTGACGAATCGTGCCCGTGGAATAGCGTGGTCAACCCACCGGATGTGCTTGAGTAAGCTCTTTGACCATGACATACTGTCTTACAAGCAGGAGCTATAACCGTCTTTTTTTCCAGAACTTCGTCGTTAAAGAAGGTATCTCTTACCGGATCCAGATCGATTTCCTAGTCCAAAGGGAAATCGTTCATGGATTGAAGTATGTCCAGAAAACATATAAGAGCATCGCTGGCCTCCAGAAGCAAGGTATGTGCGCTCCAGACGTTAGTTGCGTTTTTGCCGATACCGCGGTAACTGGTGATGCTACGTGCTACGTTTGCTTTGCAAAAACACAACTGCAGAATTTGCGCTTTTAGAAGTCATCCCCCAAAACACACTTTCGAGGTGATTTTCTCAGATACTACTTTCAATCGTTCAGTTACTACGGCTGAGACCGTAGTATGGGATCAGGGGCGTTCCGACACCTTCCTGATATGGGGGGGGGGGGAGGGGAGGGGGCTTCAAAATTTTACCGGGATCTTTAGATGTTTTCCAGAAAGTCTCCGTAGTCACCATCTCTGCAGAAAATCTAGAATACTGTGTTACAATAGTCTCGTTAAGGTTTTACTGGAAATGTAGCTTATTTTTAAATCTGATATTTCAATACTGAAATATTTTTACACATCTGTAATTCCATACAACAAGGCAAATTGGCCTTGAAAATTGAATTCGTTTGACCTTCAGGCATGCCTTTCTCCATTGGGGATTGCAAACCCCGAGCGGATTACTGGGGTTGTCGGTTTTTATGAAAATACTAGGAATGGATTCGAATCCAGCTAAAAGGACGAATTCTGGATCCGAATCCGGATTCTCCCATCTGGTTTGCCCCTCCGTCACCATCCAGATCCTTGTCGACGGAAGCGGCTGTCGGGAATCCTCTGGTAGGTGAAGCCTCACCATTAGTACAGGTTACCAGACCCAAGTTCAGCTGTCGCGTAATTGCGTTAGTAGTTATACACATCATCACAACCTTTTTCCTTTTTTCACAAAAAAGCTCCCCGATGAGTTTGTTTCTTTTGATCTTTGTTTTTTGGGATCCCAAAACGTAAGTGGAGCCAGTGGAGGGATACCTATGACATCGCAAAAGTTGTCCGTCTGTCCGCACGATAACTCTCGAAGGGATTGAGATATTTTGATGAAACTTGGTGGGAGGATCCTATAGGTCAAAGTAAAGGCCAAGTTCGGAGATGGGCTCTGTAGCCGTATATTTGAGGGTGGGGAGGGGTTCCAAATAAAGGGGCGAAAAAAATATTGTTTGAAAGCTATTGAGATAGTTGATTTAGGGATAAGGAGACATGCTGAATTCGGATATGAAATTTACTTTCCCGGACAAATAGTTAACCCAGAATCCGGCAAAAACCGGAAAATTTGTGAAAAGTAAAAGTTTAATATGAAGTTAGTTAGAGGTTCGATTTAGGGACAAGGAGACGTGCTGAGTCCGAATATGAAATTTATTTTCTCGCCGGACAGTTACTTCGGCGGGAATCCGGCCAAACCCGGAGATTTGTTAAAAGTTAAAGTTTTATTTAAATTTGAAATTTTTGGGATCCCATCGAAACCTTTGGTCTTGTTCCCTTTGTATTTCATTGTGGATTTAGTAGGCTACTTTGTTTTTAACGGTCAGCTGTTTATTTGTATGTATGTGTGTGTGAGTTTGTTAGCCCTAGATACGTCACTGATAGAACCGGACCGGATTCGGTCACTCTTGGGTTATACATCTTTAAGAATGAAGGGACAAAACCCTTTGCAAACCTCTGGTGGGCACATTTAATTGGCTGCAACTTTTCAACCGCAGTAGCTACCTTGCGAGGGAGTCTTTTTGACAGCTTTTCAGAAGGGAAAATATTTTTGTGGATCGGGTGATTCAGAGATTAGACACCAAACTCCATGCAGAGTTTCAGCCTTCGTTCATGTAAGGAGGTGATTTCGTATTTACGTAGTAACTCTTCATAGGACCTCTCGGCCACTTTGACGCTATGAGTAGAGCTCGTTTTTTATCTTCTCAGTGCTGGCGGTCTGTTCGACCGTGAGTCCAAAATGTCTAAATTTGGTCAGATAAATGAAATGTTTATCGGGAACAAGTGATTAGTGGGGGCCCCATTCCTGGACATGAGCTTAAGCATCTGAAGTCCGGCATTCCCTCGCTTTATCATGCTGGTCGTCTGTGCTTCCCATTGTAAATCTTGAGTTAAGATTAGCCCTAGGAGTTTAAGTTTTTCTACTCTCAAGGAATCTGAAATTTCAGGTAGAAAAGATGTGCTAGCTTCTTCAAGATGAGCTAGGACGATGAAACTTGGCTTGAACATTAGAGACTTGACAAGATTGGCTTAGAAATTGTCACTTCACAGATCCGACCATCCCTTAAAGAATCTTAGCCGCAAAGTACAAAAAACACTTTTAAGCAAAACCTACATTTTCATGATCCCCTTGAGCGCATGATCATTTTTGGACGATTACAGAATTTTTTTTTTTTACCAAACGATACAATCTCGTGATTTCCAAGGATCTATCGTCGGGCTTGTGCTTGTTCTTCCCACCAAGTTTCATCCCGATCTGTCCACTCTGAACATGTCATACTATTTACGGTTCCCCCTCCAGGAAGTGTGACATCTGAGACAGGAGTCTTTCCAAATATCAAGTTTCATTAAGATCCGATTCGCCGTTCAAAAGCTATCAATACGTCAATATTCCGGATTCCCCCTCCATCCACTCCCCCACGGTGGTCGGATGAGGGAAGTGACTGTTTCCAAGTTAGTCTGGTCGGGTCCCTAATAGCCTGCCAAGTTTCACCGTCCTAGCTCATGTGTAAGCATCTTTAGTCAAGATCACCGGAATTCCGGAACCCTCCCTCCAACTCCCCCCCAGAGTGCTCGGATCCGATCCGGTCTTCCCAACTATGTATCTGGGGCTTGTGCTTGTTCTTCCCACCAAGTTTCATCCCGATCCATCCACTCTGAATATGACACACGATTTCCTGTCCCCCCCCCCCCCAACTCCTCCCAAAGTCACTGGATCCATTCTGGGCGTGAAGCTTGACATCTGAGAGAGGAGGTCTTTCCAAATATCAAGTTTCATTAAGACCCGATTCCCGGTTCAAAAGTTAAAAATACGTCAATTTTCCGGATTTCCCCTCCCTCCACTCCCCTCATGGTGGTTGAATCGGGAAGTGACTATTTGCAAGTTAGTCTGGTCGGGTCCCTAATAGTCTGCCAAGTTTCATCGTCCTAGCACATCTGGAAGTAATCTAACTCGAGATTAGTGCCCTGACAGACAGACCGACCGACAAACCGAAAAGTGATCGGTATATGGCACTTTAGCGGAGCTGCAAGTGCCATAAAACATGATTTTTTTTGTCTACTTAATTGTTTCTTCGCAGTAGGCTATGTCGAGACGAACGTTTATTGTAAAGAGACGCAACATAGAGAAAATTGCACGCTATTCACAAATTCTCTGGTACCAGTTCATTAAGTGACTCGCTCGCAACTCTTATATGATATGATATAATATTTATTTGTCTTCAAAGGCCATAACAAACACACATAAATAACAACATGTAAATACAAAATAAACGGTCACACTACTACACTATACCCCACTCAAACACTTTTCCCTGTGCAGACTGGCCACTCTGAGGAACCTCGCCAGGTTTCTTATACTAAGAAAATCCCTACTCCGCATAATATTTAACAACCACTTCCTCCCATGAATCTCTCCCTTAAAAATTTCCTCCCTCAGATCCTCAATTTCATCACAACCACACATAAAATGAATTAGATCCTCATCTCCCTCACCGCACATTGGACAAAAGTAAGGACCAGATTTCTCCCTAACACTTCCCAAATACTTTCGTCTTTCACCAAGTGGCAAGCTATCTGCCCTCATATTTAAAATTAGTTTCATTTCCTCTTTTTTTAGACCCGCTTTAAAATAAATTTCTTCACCCCAAATCTCTTTAGCCTCTGCATACAAACTAAAGGATCCACTATCTCTTATCCTAGCTAACCAAACCTGGATTTCTTGGTCAATTAACCTACTACTAACTTCTTTTGAAACAAACCCTAACTCTCTCCCCGGACCCTCCCCTCTATTCCACATATAACCAAGCCCGCAACTATCTAATATTGAACGAATCTGGAAAGCCCAGGAATCGTGTGTTTCGTCCTTCAACGACTCAAGATACGCATCTTTCAATAGTCTTTCACCCGGCAATATTAATATTTTTTCCCAATACTTAATCATTTTTACTAATCCCTTAAGCCTAAATCCCCCCTAACCACCAATCCATTAATTTTATTACTTAGACCTAGTGCCCTTTTAAAATAACTTAACTGTAACTGTTCTAATTTTTCCCCCTGACAAAACCCCCATATTTCGGCCGCATAATGGACTGCCGGCAACACTTTCATATTAAAAATATCCTTAAATACCTTTAAATTACAACTCCTTCTTATATCACTTCCAAGTACCATGTTGACACACCTTTTACCTCTAGCTATACTAAATTCTACATGCTTCCTCATTTTCCCCTTTGTGCTAAACTTGCATCCAAGATACACCCATTCCTCCTTCACCTTCAAGTTTCTCCTACCATAAGTAAATACCACACTGTCTCTAATTTTTCCTCCTTTCCTGAATACCACCACCACTGTTTTATCCGTATTCATTTCTAATTTTTTTTTTTAACACTTAAATAGTCTTCTAATAAATCAATAAACTTTTGAAGTTTCTCCGGGTTAGAGTTACCATTGGAGCTGCATTATATCTTAAATCTTTTACATCGAAGTGCCCCAGTTTATGTACGTTCATTATTGTGCTGTTTTCTTTCCGTTACCTACTCTGCTATCTTTGTCTTGACATCACTCATTCGTTCATTTAGTTAATTAAAGTTTAACTGAAAAGCCAACTTATTTTTGTGTCATTTAGTTGAATACACTGAGTTATTTGGATTCTGCTAAGAGATTTTTTGATTTTCCACCATCTGCTCTCGTAGTGAGGTTCAGAGTATCTACGGCTGTCCCCACAGCGTAAATTCTACTATGACGCGGAATATTTGAATCGGCACACAGACGCGGCTTTTTAGTGGGCGGTGATAAGCTTGGCGAAGACTGCTTAGTGCCTGAACAAAAAAATGTTCATAAATCTTTTTCGTCAAGCATGCGACACAGGGAAATTCCACTATTTGAAAATTGGTTATTCGTGAATAGTGGAGCAACAAAGTAACGCATTTTCATCGGGTCTTCAAGCCTCTCTAAGTGAATAAGTGAGGGGTAACAAGACTGTCCCTTCTCTGCCCTTTTCAGTTAAACTTTAAAGGTTTGTACACCTTCCCTATCCCTACGCTGCCTCTCTGGTTGGAATAACCCTGGATATTATTCCAAATCTCGTCTCTACGTGGACTAGCAAAACTTTATTCTAGTTTTGCGACCATGCTGTTTTGTCTGCGTCCGGTTTATGGTATTATGCGTCTGGCAATGGCCCCAGTTGGCATTTGTTTGCAATGAATCTATCTGTCTATCGTATATTCAGAAATAATGGAGGGTTAATGATTTACCTTATTGCAAATTTCTTTTGTGTCTAGCCAGATTACTCGGAAATAGACGAAGTGTAGATCGCTACGGGGATACCGAATTTGTGTGTTCGTTGGATACTGTGCAGACCTGAGCCTCGTTTTTAATGCAGAAGGGCTGCCGCATAGCTGCTGCAGCACTTCTTTGCTTCTGCACAAGATGCGTTCTTGGATTCAGTGCCTGCAGGATTTCTTCTTGGTTCAAGCAGCACCTTGCAGGGTGGTAAGAAAGTCCGCGATCCTCGAGGCTCGCTGCCGTCTTCCTCTGAAGCAGTGCAGAGCAAAGACAATAATAGTGGGAAAGACCGGTAACTTCGCTAAAACCGGGTCTCTGAAAATCGATCGGAACGCTGCCTAGCGTTTGGACTTTGTACAATTTCGAGCGGTAGATGGTTAATATAATGAAAGCAAGAGGGCGTGCGTAGGCAATATCTGTCAACATTAATTGATTCGAAATCGTGAATTCAAAAAAAATTTCCATTAAAAAGCTATTTAATCTTTTCCTACTTGTTTTTTATTCCAATTAAAGAGGAAATCTGAATGGAGAGAGGATGCTCATCATAAACGAAACGAAAACAAAATCAACAAAACGTGCTTTGATGATGATTCTGCGGAGAGCGATGGAAGAAAATGTCAACAGAGCGATTTTTTAACGAAAGAACATCCGCTAAACGTCGCTGATTGTTGTGACTCATGGGCCTTACGGGAGTTTCCGGTCTTTCCCACTTTTACTGTCTTTGGTGCAGAGCAAAAACGAATGTAGAAAGAATCAGCGCGGAAGCGGCCGAGAAGTAGACCTGCAGCGTGCAACAAACGAGGCTCTAGTGTATACTGAAATTGTGCTGAAGCGTGTCTCGGCACCGCGGCCTCCTCCGTCTGTTTAATTCAATGTTTTTCAGTTATTGTTTGTTGTATTGTCCCCATTTTTGTCTTTGTCTCTCATTCCTCCTCTGATCAACTTACAGCCTCCATTGGGTCATTAATCAGTATTATAAATAGTGATCCCTTTTTTTCAGTGGACAAGATGACACATATGGTTGGTAGCTACGCTCCCAAAGAAGTCCCCTACTCGTACCTCACACCATCCGAGGACGCACCATCAGGAATGCTTGCGCGAGGAAACTACAACATTTCATCCCTTTTTACCGATGATGATGGAAATGAACACCTGAAGTGGGATTGGTCTTTCGAGATTAAGAAAGAGTGGTCTTAAGTCGAGAATTTATTTTGTATTTTTGTATTTACTCTTTGCGGTCTTTCTTCTTCATTCCATACCTGCGGGGTCGTATTCCTGCCCGTTTGTACGCCTGGCTGTACCATAGAGCTTCGTGTCTTAACGTAAAGGGAGGGGGTAGAATCTTACTGTAATTGTGACTGGCACATATCGGACCACCTGAGCGACTCCCTCCCTACCTTATCTTCAATATACAGAGGGTGTTTTAACATTTCGAACGTACAGGTTTTTGACGAGTCCCCATCCACGACTCGCCAATCACAGAGGTTTCTTTAACTTTTAATATCTGTGATCTTTTTTGCGACAAGCCCTTAGCGAAGAAGCCGGGTAGTGCAGCTGGACCCTACATAGGTAGCGTTCCAGTGAAGTTATTACAAGTTACGATGATAAGAGGAGGGGCGAGCGCCGTATTGTGTTAGTTAACACGCTCTGTGGAACAAAAATAATAACAACGCTAACATACGTATCACTCTTACGGGAGTTCCTGCAGAACCGATAGTTTTATCACTGCGACCATCGCGTAAATTGCAACGATCGTAACAGTCGTGGAACGAAAATAATAAGTGGGAGGAGCCAATTTACTTATTACGGCGGGCTCTGTAACGACAATAATAATAAGAATACTAACGATCGTAACTAAGAATAAGTTGATGGAACGCTACCATAGACGCTAAAAACTCATTGCATATACACAGCTATGGTGACTAAACAAAATCATGAATGCATTTTGTTCGCCTCTTGACCTACTACACTTGACCTAGTCAATACAGCAAAGTGTAGACAAAACGAAGAGAAATTTATTAACCAAAAAGAGAACTAAAATGATGTATCGTGCGAACTTGTGAGGGAGATCGTTCTGGTGGTTATAACTATAAGCTGTTTATAGAGGTGACACTTTAAAGCCTGTCCAGTCACAGTTCTTACAATAGTTCTTTCTGCTTGGTGCAACGTGTCTGAATATACGAATAACTCCGGGAAAGTGATGTATACAGTATTTTTGTGAACAACATTGTGGCTTGATCCATGATTTGTCGGGTATGTTCGGTTTACTTTTTTGTAGAGTGATATTCGTCGCTGCTCTGTGAATGTCATCTGCATAGCCTTGCTCACTCTGTGTGGAGTCTGGGGGACCACTGTGTGACCATTTCATGTAGAGATCAAGGGCCCAAAATTATCAGACCTTTTATCTATCAAAATTACACACGATTCAGTTTAACGTCGTGGGAGTAGATCCTGAAGTCCAACCGCACAAGTTAAAGAGAATATATAACTCCCTTACAGATAAGGCCGGGAAACACATCCCTTAAAGTTTACCCGAAAAGGGCTGGGATAGGACAATCAAATTACCCATCACTTATAATTTAAATGACGAGGCTAAATAAAGCGGCTTTAATCCTTTACAAGGCAGTCACGAGAACAAAAGGAGCTAACAAGAACTTGAATCGAATACGGCTTTTGTGGCATTCCATTAAACATCAAGAGAAGTTTGCTTTGATTCCATAAAACAGGGTTAGTCAAGAACACTATTCGTCGCAACATCGTGTGACGCGTTGATGCGCCATTGTAAAAGCACAAAGTCCAACGACGGGGGGGGGGGGGGGTAGAACAGACAGTTTACCTATTTATTTGTTTATATAGCGATTTTGCTAGTTCTGGATTGGTTTTAAAGCCAAGTCTTCCTTCAGTCCAAGCTGGCTGCCAATCATGTGTGATGCCGGTAAACTGATGACTCAATTAGGATTTATTCTAGCGTGGCGCCTCTCTGCAAGGGTCCACTTCAGGCTCAAGCTAAAAAAAACGATTGCGATCGATATTTTGCTAGGATAAATCTCAGCTGACATTCATTCAGCGGAGTGGAATCATTTTTTGTGTCGTTGGGGCTTTAAGACATGGTTGCTGGTCCCCCCAGACCTGTTACACGTTGTTCTTTTCGATTTACGCGACCACTATTCCCAACACTGGAGAGTTGGGTTTTCTAGTGTTTGCCTACTGCCGCATAAAGCATTGTTAAAGAAGTGCCCCTTCATTTGTGCCATGCCAGCTTGCATTGTTGTGTGCATGTACTAGTTTTGTTATTCTAAGTCATTTTTACATGGCATGTTCAGAATAAAATATCAATGAGATTTTTATTGTTCTAAGCCCGGGGGAAAATAAAAGGCTATGTAATCAATCAGCCTTGATACATATTTGACAATGCAAAACGGATATGTCAGCTACATTTTATGAGGGATATATTTTTATAGCTCTAGTAAAATGTAGCTTACGTATCCGTTTTGTATTGTCAAATGTGATTCGCTGTCAGCTTGGGCTGAAGGAATATCTATCACCGAAGTACGGAACTTCAAATCGCCCAGACATGCCGCCGACAAATACCCATCTTGGCTGGAAAGAAGAGGAAGAGACAGGTGATTCTAAAACCAAAATGCAGAAAAATCTCTACCCTTTTAACGACCCAATCAAGCAGCAAAAACAGTAGCCATTTCCAAAATAAATCACAGCACCAGCTGTAACTCCAAGCAATTTTCAAGGAAGAAATTCACAAAGTCCGATATTTAAGGAAGGATCCATAATTGTTTTTCCAAAAGTTCATTTTCCGGCTTGAGCCTGGGAAACAGATCAAAATAACACAAGACTTGAAAAAACTGACACACACTCGAATAACAGCGACACTAGCGTGCACCAGCGCTGGCCCCAATAACGTCATATTGGGAATAAAGCAAAAGAAAGACACAGTTTCCTCGATGTGTGCAGACCGCATCTTAGAGAAATTTTAAACCCGCAAAGTTTGTCTCGCTTTAGATGTCGCTAGCATAATGGGCGGTACTATGAGCGTGTTCCATCCTACTTACCGTAGTTACTACGCATGACGTCACGAATTCTGGCTTTTTGCCGTCAAGGCTGGAACGATTTTTCTATTTTCCAGCAGGATCTCACGCCAGGAGCGAATCCGACCAATCACGTTCCAGAGATGCGTAGTTACTACGCTTACCACGCTCCCGAGCATGGTAAGCAAATAGTAACTATTAGTTACTATTCCGACAAGGTTGGAACGGTCAGCGTAGTAACTTTTCGTGAGGATGGAACGGAAATAGTAACTATTGTTACAAGGGTGGAACACGCTCTATGAGTATGGCCGTTTGCGAAGCAAGGGTTTTGACGCTACTCCCTAGTGTTATTTTGCTCTGCTGAAGAGGACCCTTGACAAGAAAGGCCGAAATATAGCTCTAATAAAATGTAGCTGGAGTATCCGTTTTGCATTTTCAGATACGATTGGCAGTCAGCATGGACTGAAGGAATATCTAGCCTTGATATAGGCCGTGTTTCACCCTTCTATTAGTTCCATCTTTCTCGAAATAGTAACTATTTGCTTACCACGCTTGGGAGCGTAGTAACTACGGATCTCTGTAACGTGTTAGGTCGGATTCGCTTTTGTCATGATATTCTGCTGGAAAATAGAAAAGTCGTTCCAGCCTTGACGGCAAAAAGGCCAGAATTCGTGACGTCATGGGTAGTAACTACGGTGAGTAGGATGGAACACGCTCATAGTGAAAGGTAACTGTTTTACTAACTGGCGGTGCTGATCTCCAGTTCTTTGCCCTAAACCAGGAAGTGCTAGCCATCCGCCAGCCCTTCCTGTCACCTTCCCCAAATTTATCCACGTAGGCTACCAGTTTGGTGCTGGGTTGGATTTTGCTCACCATAGGTTGCCGCACTACCCCAGACCAAACGCAGAGGCGTCATTTCGCTGAAAACTAAGGGGGGGGGCAGTGGCGGTGTCCCATGCATAATAACAGGAACTCGCTGGATAGCGACGCCCTCTCAGCATCTTCTGACGACTTTGTAGCAAAAAAATGCCAATGAACAGCGCCGGGATTTTTTTTTTTTTAATTCGCATGTACTACTTCCCGAACAGAGGAGGGCAGCTGCCCCTCTCCCCCCTCCCCAAATAACGCCTCGGACCAAACGGTAGGCACCACCCAGAATCGAAACAACAACCCTTCGCTTACGGGTTAAGCGTGCTAACCATTCGGCCAGGACAGACTCACGATTGATACATTGGGATTTAAACTCCCTGATATCTTGCCTTTGATTTTGAGGCCCTTTTCTTTTCAAAGGATCGCTGTGGAACAGATATTACGTATTTAGAAAAAATAAAGGGATTAAATCCCTTATAAATAAGGGGTCAAGGGGATATCAGAGATTAAAAGGACACTTCGCTCTGTAATGTATTATGAGCACCGTTTAGCGCTCCCAAGCGGAATGCGCCTATATGCCTATGCCTCACCATCAGCATTTGTGACGGACAAAGTAAAATGACGGTGACGGACCACAGGTTGATGAGTAGTACGTCTCACTAGTAACAAGGCCAAAGGTTTCGATGGGATTCCAAAAATTTAATATTGATAGACAATCTTATCTTGTAGATTTCCGATCTTCGCCAAACCCTTTAAACATGTTACTATTTATCCATAATCACCCGCTTTGAAATGTGCAAACAACGATACCGATTTGTTATTTTTTGACAAATTAAGGCCAAACACCTAATCAGATAATAAAACCAAGTTCAGATAGAGTTAGGCGTGCATGTTTACCCCTATATCTCATCTCTAATCGACTTTATAAAAGTCTTTTACTTCGATCAGTTGTATTGTTTATCCCGGGCAAATTGCATGCAGAGCAAAGAGCGATCTCGATCCAAATTTCCGAGTTTTGGCGAACTTCGGCAGAATTACATGTTTGACGAGAAAGTAAAGATCAAAGACGGATTCATCGAGTGTTCTTACTCCTGATACGAGCCTCTAATCGAATTAATAATGAACTTCTGTTTTAGAAAATATCCGGTTTGACCGGATTGTGAGCACCTCCCCCTCTTCCCCCTGTATCCTCACTCACCTTATAACGACTATCTCATTGTGTCTTATACTTCCTCGCGGATTTCCGGCTTCGGCGGGGTCCCGGACGAACTATTTTTCTGGCTAGAAAATAAAGCTTAAAAACAGATTCAGCATCTCTCATTACTCCTTTATGGAACCTCTAATCAAGTTCACATAGAAGTGTCAGTTCATATCAAGTTCCCTGGGTTTTGGCCGGATTCCGGGTGAATTACCTGTCGGGCGAGAAAATAAAAAGCTTCTTCGGATTCAACATGTCTCCTATCCCCTAAAACGACTATTTGATTAGGTTGTAAAAAAAACCTTTCGTCCCTTAATCTGAAACCCCCTCTCCAACCCTAAATATAAAGGTACAGAGCCCATATACGAACTTGACTTGTACATTGATCCAAAAATCCTCATACCAAGTTTCAACCTGGTTTGAACAAGATATCTCAAACCCATCGAGACTTATCGTGCTAACAGACAGACAGACGGACAAACTTTACGAAGTCATAGGTATCCCGTCACTAGCGTTTTGGGATCCTAAACAGTGAAAGTTACCCATTACCTTGTGGTTTACTATGACTACACAAGTAATGAATATTAGAAAGGGGGGATTAGAAGAAATTAGTCCACTTTCGGAGTGCTGAAACGGAATAACGCAAATTACAGACGGATTCGGCTGGTTTACCATCCCTTCAGGTCCTGGCTGAGATCACGGACACGGCAAGTACCGATCGCAATGTCTGTCGGTATATAGCCTGCGACTTTTCCTAGTTTGGGCTCTTTCACATAAGCGACGACGATGAATCTTCGCACGCTCATAATGACATAGTGCTCTAGGAAAATCTTCATTTCCCGGATCTGATGACCCGGTGTCCGGTGGGGGGAATCCGGGATCCTGTGCCACTTCTAGGTTGTGAATGGGTGGTCCGATTCGAGTGAAATTTGATGGGTGGTAGCAGCAGTTGATCAGCAGATGTCTTATACCTGTGTCCGAACAGCATCCGACCACGGAAGGTCGTCGCGGAAGGCTGTTTTACGTGTATGGAGCGATTGAGATAAATTTGAACGTTAAGTAACGGTATGACCCAGATGTATCGTTTTCCGTTCAAGCAGGATCTGACTGAAATGCTGGGAGTTGGATAAAGATGTTCCGTCCCTCTTCGCTCCTGGCAGCAACTCACGGACTAGGGGCCACTACCGGAAGCTGTTCCGGAGATCCTGCTCCTCTCGTGTTTGCCAGCCCTTCTACAGCAATCATGCTGTTCCTTTGTGGAACGGCCTGTCTGATTTAGCTGCGACTAGCGAACCACCTTAGGGGTTAAGCGACTCGACGAGGACTGGTGTCCGCAACCGTGGGAAGTGTATTGGAGTGACCCGGAAATAAATTAACACCATCATCAACCGCAAGCTACTCATCGGGATGCAACATCCGTATTGCTTGCAAGTGCAATTTAAGGTAATAGATGTAAAGGTGTGTGCGGGGGGGGGGGGGGGCTTGGAAATCAGGTGACGTTCTCAAGTGCTTTGTACAGTCTTCCCACAATAACTGCCATGCGACCACGATAATACTTTCTATGACGTCCAAAACACGCCAGTGATCCGAGGGAAGAACGAAAAAGGTCACTCAAACGTTTCAAATCCTACGTAAACCAATCAATAACGTTTGTTGTGATGACACTAGCCTACTAGCTCTCTGCTAGCACACGATGATTCTTCGTCGGCACGAAGAGTTGCATCAAGAGTATTAGCCTAACATTTTCAGGAAAAAAGGGCAAACGTGGACAGTAAAAAAAAGTATCATGGAGGGACCATTTCCTCCGTAGGTGCCCGAAACTTTCTGATTTAAGGAAAATTTACCTAGAGGGTGTGATTTTATCACTTCCTGAAATTTTGAGCAATAGTAACCCTACCGTTATTACTCGAGTGGGCGTGTACATATATGAATATAGAGTATTCTACAAACCTGTAAAGATTCTGTCGATCCGTCGTTCCAAGAGGACCATGTGACTTCATAAAAATTCCTCCATTGACTCCACTCCGTTGAAGAACACTGGAAGATTTTCTTGACACCGCAAGTCTTCTGGTTGTTACCCTTGTCAGTGGGCAGTCTTCTGAGCTGTTTTATATTCAAGGATTGAGCAACGACTGATATTTGCCATATCCGACCTCGACCAAAATATGAGCTTGAAAAATCACGTTTGGTCAATATTTTAAATTTTCGCGGGCGAATTGTGGACGGATTCACCATGGGAAAGCGTCCACATTCCCAACGTCCCTACTGAAGACTACTGTGGACAGAATGAAAATCCCTAATGGGTGTTGTAATAATTCAATGTGTTTGAATCTAAAATGTAAAAATAAGTTACCTGTTCAGTTAAACTTTAAGAAGGAGTTTGTTTGTGTATATGGCCCGTGGGTTTTTGAAATACACTAATCTATCTATCTATCTATACTGTATTCAACACTCAGAACCTACAACGGCGTAACCTCTTGCGCTACCCTCTGTCACTGGTCACTAACAAGAGCGGTGAGAATCTTACGAGACCAGCTTTACAACCCCGATGAAAAAGGCTCATTCCCAGTCAGTGAAACAAAAACTACAGAAAAGACGAAAAGAGAGGCGAGCTCGATCGAACACCATATCGAACTCTAACAAGTTTTCTTGATTTCTGATGACGAAAGGCGCAAAAATTGGATAGACGACAATTTAGATGGTATCGCTGAAACCGCAATGCGAACAGATTGGAGCTTCTTAAAAAAGAAGAGATAGATCGCTTCCTTAAAGTCCCTATCCAAACATGGGGGATCTGTAAATATTCATTCAGCCAGCCCAAGCTGCCCGCGAATAATAGTTGACAAGGACAAACGAATAAGTCGGCTGTATTTTCTTAGAGCTATATTCCGTCCCTTTTTAGCAACGGTCCCCTTCAGACTCAAGCCGCCTTCAAGCGGCATTCAGAAGCACACTTTAAAAAAAAAACTTGCAGTATTTTACTGGGATTAATCTTGTCTCTAAAAAGATAATCTTATCTCTAATTCGGATTAATCTTACCTTTAGCAGAGATAAGATTAATCCCAGTAGTAAATACTGCAGTTAACTTTAATCCTTACTCGTAGAAACTTTTTACTGTGCACTCGTCTGGGCAAACTCAAATTAGATTGTAACAAGAAAATTAGCGAAAAAAAAGCTTTTAGCTGGTGCTACAGCATAAAACTTATCTAAGCTTTTTTTTCAAGAAACTGTTTTGATGTTATCACTTCTCTTTAGAAACAAGACCAAAGGTTTAGATGGGATCCCGAAAATTTCACATGATCCAGACAATTGGTCTGGTAGAGATCCGGTCTTCGCCAGGCTCCTATTGAATATTGTACTAATCGAAGTTAGAAACATATGAAGGCAAATGGTAATCGTCTGAGAAGATCAAGTTCAAATATGGATTCAGCATGTGTGTTTACCCCTATCGCATGCGTCATATCTACTTTGACGAAAGTTTCTGCCTTACTTCTGCTAAATTTCCAGTTTCGGCCGGATTCCTGGCGAATTTGTCAGAATTTGTTCAGAAACGGATTCAGTGTATCTTCTTACCCCTATGCCGAACCTCTAATCAACTTCGGATAAAACTTCAACTTTTAACAAATTTTCCAATTTCAGCCGGATTCGTGGCTAACTGTGTGTTTCTTCTTCTTCTTCTTTCTCATTTCTTCTTGCCCGTAAATCGAACACCTAATGAAATTCATATAAACTTTTACTCCCGACAAATTTTCCGGTTTTGGACGGATTCCCGGCGATCTACTTGTTCGGCGAGAAAATAATTTTCATATTCGGATTCTTCATGTTTCCCTATCCTTAAATCAAACCTCTAATCAACTCCAGATTAAACTTTATTTTTGAAAAATTTTCCGGTTTTTGCTGGATTCCGGGTGAACGCATCCCAGAGAAATTAAACGCATCGCAAGAATAGAACCAAGCTCTATTCTTGCGTTGCGTCGACGCGTACGCATCAGATTTATCACTGATGTCGTGATGACGCTTCCGGATCTTCGCTTAAAGATAACTGAAGGAAATGAAATATGTACTTTAAAGGGCCGCAATTCCATTAAAACGGATGGTAAACCCGATTGAATTTCTTAAATAACTCGTCTGTATCAGTATAAAACTGTCTGTAATGTTTCTGGATTCAGTCGGGTTACTTCAGGACTGCATAGGGACTGCTCCCCCATGAATTACCCGCAGGTGTGAACGGGTCTTAAGTGAGATTCCCGCGTGATGTAGTCTTGCTTTACCTGTATGCTTCTTTGCCAACGCATTCATCAAATTGTTCGCTGGAAGAAGAAGAAGAAGTATTGAAATGCACAAGAAAGGAGATCAGTAGAACTCTGATACTCCCCCGCAATTTTAAGAAGTAACAATGACTTCTAAAATAAACTGCTGCTATCCTTATTGTGAAGTTAAATCCACTAAGACTGAAAATAAAGCATACTTAAAGTTTCCGGAACTGCAGAATTTGGCGAAATTTAAATCATGAGAGTTTTGAGAGACAAGAAAATCCCACCTTTGTTTTGTCTCAGGCATATAAATTCAGTTCTTCTGGTTTCATGTGTGAGCAGCATTTTGATTCCAAGTACATTAAAACAGTTGTAACGTACAGGGGTGAATGTCGAAATAGACTAGATTACTTTGCCGTTCCATCAGTTCACTTAAGTCAGATCCTCCAGAGCCCTAGTTTATTGAGAATAATAGCACCGGTGACATCAGACTCAGAATGTGATGCTGTGCCTCGGTTTATAAGGAGGCACCATGTCAACCAGGCACTGATATCTTTTTCTGTTGACTTTCAAGAAGTCTACAGGTAAGAGGATAATTATTACTGTTTTGTCCCTTGCATGCTATGATACTGTAATTGTCCTGCAACCGTGGCACATATTATACCTTATCCCCCTTCTCATTGTCCTGTCTCCTTTGTTACGGGGTTGTGCGGATATTGGTGTTATTATTTATGTCACCGGTCTCTCTCAACTTTGTGGTTAAGGGCCAGCGTCCGACACTTCCTTACCTAAACATCCCTTTTTGCTCTTCCCACCTTTCTCTCCATGGTTAACACTTTGTTATGATGTGTGCATGCTATATGTTGTTATAAATAATCTGAGATTTATGTTGTGTAGTATTTAGGTCATATGTAGGGTGGGGGAGTACTTCTAGCAGGTATTGTATTGTATTCTCACTTACTCAAATTTTTCTTTTACATGAGAATCGTAAGCTGAATCCTAAGAAATACTTCCGATGTTAAGATACACATATATTACCTTATTGTCCTTCTCATTGTCGTGGCTCCTTTGTAACAGGGTTGTGTGGATACTGGTGTTTTATTTTATGTCACTGGTCTCTGTCAACTTTGTGGTTAAGGGCCAGCGTTCGACTCTTCCTTACTTAAAACGTCCCATTTTACTCTTTCCATCTTTCTTTGTGTTGTTGATACTTCATGATCTGTGATTGTTGAGTTGGTTGATTTTTGTTGGGTTTTTTCTCATGAAAAGCTTAAAATCCGTCAATTTTTCTTCATAACAACAGGCTTTCTTTGTTTTCAAAACTGCCTTCCTTTTCTTGAAAATGGTGTTTTTTTCCTTCAAAAACAGTTGTTTAAAACAACATACGAGTCGCTGAATATCTTGCCCCCCATCCCCCCCCAAAAAAAAACACATTATGGGTATTAACGCCTCTCCTTCTTACGTCAGACAGCCTGATGACACTTTCCAAGAAGCGCCAAAATATCATTGCCAAAGCATCATAGCCCACATATCCATTTTAGGCATTATTCGATTATATGTCATATATTTTCCGTAAAACCCCAGATCGTCCATTGAAATTTACTGGGATGACCTGGTGACTCCGCACAAAATATTTTGGATAGCCCATGTCAATTCGCAGCAGGGATTATTTATACACTATATAATACATTCTTTTCTAACTGCAGCGGTGGGACTTGCAAACCAGAAGACAAACTTCCATCCGTTACCATGGCTCTGGTTGAAGTTGGTCTTTTGGTTAGCCTATTATCAAGATCTTGGAGAGGTCTAGAAGTAGACAGGAATCAAGTGAAAGCTCACCAAGTACCTGTAGCTCAACTCAGTTTTGTCAGGGTGCCCATGATCCCTGCATGGGACCCAAGACGAAGTTTATATTGGCTTATTTGTTCTTGCTGCTATTTACTTTTTTTTTTACTTAAGCAATCTCAAATTTAAAAGAAAACTTTTGACTTCCGTAGGAGCATCATAAACCACGTCTATTTCGCTCAGTGATTAACCACATTCAGGATGTTCACGGCCACCATGAAAATGACACCTATACATCATGTAGCCACCAGAACGACCTGCTTCTATACTATTATCATCACTACTAGCAGCAGTCACGATTTAAGAAATAGTCTGAAGAGACTTTGTAGAATAGATAAATGGCTCAGAGGTTGCACCCTACTTCCGTAATCTCTCTCCACTCATTCTTAAACACGAGTTCCTTGCAGTAATTTTTAACCCCCCAACAATACTTTACAATACACTTGCTATCTTCGACATGTATCATGCTTGTTTGCGATATTCTTTGTTTCCCTCACAAAAACCCATTATGTAATGTTTGTCCTTTTGTTGCTAGAAGTCAACAGTCAAAAAGGCTTGGAACAACCAAGACCCTGGGCAGTTTTTTAGAACCAAGCATAGTTTTAAAGTATTCAGCCATTTTTAAATACTGGAATTTAAAGAGTATATAGTGCGAGGAATCCTTCAACTGCCGGAAAAATACCAAGCTTCTGTAATTCTTTTATTTAAACTTTAACCGAAAAGCAAACATATTTTTGTATCATCTAACTGAACAAACAATTCTGTAATGCATTTTCGTCGGTCTTGGAGCCTCTTTAAGTGAAAAAGTGATTGGTCCTTTCTCAGCCCTTTTCAGTTAAACTTTAATAAAGGTATCCCTGTATGTACCTAAAGGCTCAGCTCGTGAGTTCAAGTGCTCCGGCATGTGCCATAACATTATTTAATATATAAATTTTAACTACAAAGCTATATAGGAACTTGTAAGATAAGATGTTCAGAATTGTAAATAGCATGTTTGTTTTGACAACAGCAGATAAGTGTGAAGAATTTGGTGGAAACTGATTATAAGTTTAGATGTGCACTCCTCATGGCAGGAGAAATTCGAAGCTTCGGAACTTCTTCTATTGGATACATGCTCTTCGCTCACATAGCCATGTTATTCACTTCAGCGAGAAAGCACAAGAACATCTCCTTTAAGTAGAACCACAAAGCTTCATAATTTGTTTAACCACAATTTCTTTCACTAGAACCCATGTTCACTTGAAGTAGATAAAAACACTCTTGGATTCATTTGTATCATGGGGCAGGAAGGTAGGCCAGAAACTGTGGCGGTCATTCAGGTGAAACATGACCCCCATTTCAATCTGCATTTCATAAGTGATCACATGTAGCCTTCACTGTTAACACAACCGTAGAAAACATCACTCTGTATAAAACTGGTAGAGCTCTCTCACAAATTAAGAGATATGCAGTATTCTTGTAGAACTTTGCAAACATCAGCATGGTCTTTCTCAGAACAGCATGTCGGTCAAGGCTCAAGGAGTTCTGAATGTCACTGCAAGCCGTACACTGATCATCATACATGCCGACCGCTGTGCCGTTGAGGACTCTTAGCTCAAAGGACCTTTTTATTCCCTTCACATTCTGGAGGGAGACTGCTTTGGTCATTCACTGATGTAGAGCGGAAAGTCAATAAATTCTGGTCTGCTTGCAGTCCAAGAACTGCTGTCGAAGCCGGCACAAAACTTTTGTCACATTTTGTCTGTCAAAAATGCTGGATCACTTTGTCCTCAGAATGGCTTATTGGCAGTATGGAGGTAGCATGATGCTGGTTTGTTAGGCATGAAGAAAGCCAGTGTATTCATCTTCCAACTCTGGGTAATGCTCTCGTATAGCTTTATAGGCGCAGGATGGAAGGGCACTAATACTGCGACCCAGAAACTGGTAAACCTTCCTGACAAACTGTCGGTAAGCCACATATCTCATCCGCCTGTAATTGAAAATCAAACTTAGAACAAAAAGATTAGGAAAACTACTTAAAGCACACCTCAGTGCTCAGACTGTATTGCTGCGAAGAGGTTTTGAGATAGCTGACTACATTAATACTTAGATATAGTTGCATAAAGTTACGCAAGGCTTCGTCTGTTTTTAGCCTCTTGCTAAGTCCCTTGCTTCTTAACGACAATCTTGGCAAAATTATATTTGACGGTGCAAAACGGATAAGTCAGCTACATTTTATTCGAGCTATATTTCGGCCCGTCTTGGCAAGGGTCCTCTTCAGGCTCGTAAAGAGGACCCTTGCCAAGAAGAGCCAAAATATAGCTCGTCAAAATATAATAGTCGAAATAGAAATAGAAGCGTCAAAATATAATAGTCAAAATATATCATATTTGACGGTGCAAAACGGATAAGTCAGCTGAAGAGGACCCTTGCCAAGAAGGGCCGAAATATAGCTCGAATAAAATGTAGCTGACTTATCCGTTTTGCACCGTCAAATATGATTCGCAGTCAGCTTGGGCCGTAGGAACATCAATCTTGGCAAAACCTGCACAATCAGTCTTTGGACCAATAACATGATCAGAGAGAATGGTTGGGAGCATGATACGCCAAGTAAAGAGAATAAACGTGGCAACAGTGATACTCGGTGTAATGATAATAGACGAGATAAGATACACTTATGAAAATCTTGGAAAAACCTGCACAGCCGGTCTTCGCATATGATCAGAGAGAATAGTTGGGAGCATGGTACGCCACGTAAAGAGAAGAAACGTGGCAACGGTAATACTCGGTATAATGATATTAGACGAGATAAAATACACTTATGAAAATCTTGGCAAAACCTGCACAACTGGTCTTTGGACTAATAAGATGATCAGAGAGAATGGAACAAGAAAAATCAGGCGACATAACCAGCAAACAAAGATGAAATCAACCACTAGCGTATATTCGGTTTCAAGGAGGGGAGGGCAACTGCAGGGGCCAAAGCGGGCGGTGCCACCAGCGTTAAACTTTTTGTATTTTCTTCGTATTTTATGACAATTTTTGGCACTAGTAACTCCACTAAGTAAGGCAGTAAGGCACTAGTAAGCAAAGGGTTGACGAGTGACAGTTTTTAGCTAAGCCCCGCCCTGTGGGAGGAGCTACACAGTCAAACAGCGATACATGGTCAGAGAGAATGGTTGGCAGCATGATACGCCACGTAAAGAGAAGAAACGTGGCAACCATGATACTCGGTATAATGATATTAGACAAGATAAAATACACTTATGAAAATCTTGGCAAAACCTGCACAACCGGTCTTTGGACTAATAAGATGATCAGAGAGAATGGTTGGGAAGAAACAGAAGAAGAAACATGGTAACCTTGGTACTTGGTATGTTGATATTAGACGAGATAGGTAAGTAACCTGTAAATTCTGTAAACTGTCTTCAGCACAGAGAATAAGTTGCAACAAGAAAAATCAGGCGACATAACCAGCAAACAAAGATGAAAGCAACCACTAGCTTATAGTCGGTTTCAAGGAGGGGAGGGCAACTGCAGGGGCCAAAGCGGGCGGTGCCAGCAGCGTTAATTTTTTTTTATTTTCTTCGTATTTTATGACAATTTTTGGCACTACTAACTCCGCTATCACACCGCTATAACTCAGTCTATCACACCAATATCACACAAATCAGGTGCTAGTAAAGGCAATCTTCTAAATTGTATTTTGCATGGTACGTCTTTTTTGTACTATACGTTTGGGTAATTTGGGTACATTGGAAAAGTAACTACGGCGGGCAGCTGGAACAGGCGAAAAAAGCTACTTCAGAGCTGCTACAGATTAACTTTTTGTGAAGATCGTCGCGGACTTTGTTTACCTTACTTTGATACCCTTTATTTCCAACCTTCCAGGCAGTGGTGCCATCTGGTGGTTCAGTAATATAAGAAATCTACTGGTACCAGCTGATGCCAGTTCTTTGCACTGTAAACAATACCCAGACAATACCATTGTGGGGCTGTCCTTCTGTGACTAACAGATCACAAACCTACCAAAATAATAATCGGTATCTGTCTAGAAATGGCTGAATTGGAATGGAGTTTATAAAACAAACAAACAAAAACAGCTACAAAACAGCTTTCCTGTATACCTACAGGAAAAGTTACAAGTAGCCTAGGCTAAAGCTGAGGACATTTCTGAAAAAAGAACGGTCAAATCAACCTACAGAAATCTTCACGTGCTTGTGTTTACCTTGGATTAGATGTATTTATTTATCATTCTAACGTCTGTAGTCTGAAAATCGCGCAATGAAAGTTGAAAAATTTCGTGCTCTGGCGATGCATGTGCATGCAATTCAAACTTTCTGCGGGCGAGAATCGCAACACCGTCAGACTCCGACAGTACCAGCGTTGCCACCTAAATTTGTCTTGCGGCACACCGTCTTCATTTTTGAGACTACGGAATAAAAAATAGAATTATATTTTCCAGCTGGGTCAGATGGTGTTTCTAAGAGATCTGAAGACCAATGCTGGAGCGGCCCTTTAACCATATTAGTTAAAGGGATCGTCGTTAAGACTATAGCTAGAGCAAGCTAGAGGATTTATCAATATAACTACCGAATATTAAACTACTAAACATCGTAAATACTCAGACTGCCATTAAAGAGGGAGTCATTAAACGGGACTTGAAAATGTACCGACAAAAGAAGGAAGCTAGACAGCGGCAACGACGCTAACTACCGCACCCAGGACGCAGGCAAATTATTTTTAACACTCTTTTTTTTGGATTTAACTTGAGTTATAGCTTGTAGGTGGTTTAAGACCTCAGAAATTCAAAACCTCCAACGCCAATTAAATGACACGCCCTTCTTATATATAGGGAATATAATTATACTACAAAATGCGCCGCAGGTCAAATGAAACACTGATCATCAAAGTGTTTTTTGGCGATCCGAAATGAAGACATACTCAGAAGCATAGCTTTCAGATGAGATAAATAAACCACATTTTTTGTTATTAGGTATAGAAGTTGGACACAATCCGGAAAGTCGAACACAGCCATAGGCTATAGCTAAAATAGAGCTTCGCTATGGTTACCCGTTTTCGCCAAAATACCTAATTCTTACTGCAGTATGTAAAAAATATCAGAAAATTCCTGAAAAAGTCAGGGAATCCTGCTAAATGCTGGATTCTCAAAAATCCTGAAAAAAATCCTACCGGGATAAAAAAAAAAAAATCCTGAATTTCAGGATAAATCCTGGAAAGTGGGAGCACTGCATAGATGATTCGCAGTCAGCCTGGGCTGACGGTAGTAGTGGAAGCACTGGAAAGTCACAATTTGCCCTTCCTTAAATTACGTTAAATTGCACTTAATAAGTATGTAGACTAGATTCCCAATGAGTATTACTTTATACCTGGATCAAGCTATGTTTCGAAATTATCAATTTCAGTAGAAGATTTAAGTAGAAGATCAGAAAATAAAAGCAATACGACAAAAAAAAAAATATTTTGGATCTCGCGGTAGGCGGTAGTTCTTAAATTGATTGTCCGATTTCACAAAGCCTGATATAACACCCAATTGCACTTGCAAGTAATAAGGATGTAGAGCCCAGATCAGTATTACTTTACACCTGGATCAAACTATTTTTCCCAGCTATCAATTTAAATAGAAGATTCAACTAGAAGATCAGAAAATAACAGAAACACGAACAAAAAAATTTGGATCTCGTGGTAGGCTGTTGTTCTTAAATTGACTATCCGATTTCACAAAGCCCGAAATAAAACCTGTCAAAATAACAATAGCACATTGTAGGTATTAATCGACAGAAATCGTTCTTTCATAATCATGGTGTCTCTTTAAGTATGAAATCTCAGATGAAATACCCATCAACACGCATGTTATACCCTCGCTTCTTTCTTCGTTACTCGATTCTTCTTTTGAGATTCGCGCTTTTATTGATTCGGGAAATGCTGTGTTTTATAGCACTTTTTAAAACGCTCATAGTACACAAAATTCTGGTGAATAGGACAAAAACAGGGTATGGGAGCAAACCTGGTAATCTGGTGTATTATTAGAAAAATACATTTTGTCAGAAAGCTAGTAATTTTTGCACAATTAACGATTTCAAAACACGTTCCGGATTGAATGTTAAAAGATTTTTGAAGTTCTTATTTCATGCAGCAAATAGGGAGCGATAGTACCAAGTATGACAATAACTATGACATCTCCAGAAAGCCCGGATATTTCTTATCAGAAACATTTGTTTTTCGAAGATTAATATTACTTTCCTGATTTTACACGAATTTTTATTCAAACCTATACAAACACAAAATTTGAGATGCAACACCGCTCAATCGAAGAACACATTCCCGCCAAAAGCTAACCCGGGTGCAGTGTAACCGGCTCCTACTAATATCGGACATAACTTGAATTTCAGTATACCAAAATTGTGCATTTTGGTCAGTTTCTGTATTTTAAGATAGCAATCTAGAACGAGAGATGGCAGATAACGTAGCAGCCGCAGTTGTTCCAGCAACCCCTGTGAAGACACCGAAGAAGGCAGCAGTCCCGAAGCCAACTAAGGTCACCAAGGCAGCCAAGCCTAAAGTTGCCGCTACCCACCCATCGTACAATGAGATGGTCGTGAAAGCCGTCGCTGCCTTGAAAGAACGCAGTGGCTCCAGCCGTCAGGCCATCCTTAAGTACATCATGGCGAACTTCCAAGTCGGCAACGATGCCAAGGTCGTGAACACCCACATGAAGATGGCCCTTAAGCGAGGACTAACCAATGGAGCTCTGAAGAACAGCAAGGGAGCAGGTGTCACTGGATCTTTCAAGGTAGCTGAGAAGCCCAAAGCCGAGAAGAAGGCCGACAAGCCGAAGAAAGTTGCTACTGAGAAGAAAGTCGTAGCCAAGCCAAAGAAGACAGCCGCTACCAAGAAAGCAGCATCCCCCAAGAAGACTGCCGCTAAGAAAGCAGCCAAGCCAATGAAGGTTGCCGAGAAGAAGACTGTCAAACCGAAAGTGACCGCCGCGAAGACCAAAACTGCCAAGAAGGCCGTCGCTACCCCGAAAGCAGCCAAAAAGCCAGTCACGAAGAAAGCTGCTGCCAAGAAGTAAATTTACTTCAAATCCCTATACCTCAAACCCAACGGTCCTTTTAAGGACCAAAACATTACCATAAACACAACACAACTGGCAGGGTCTAGAGAAGGTTTCTATTCAAGTATTTGAAACAGAAACATCTTGAAAAAAAAGAGGCTGCACTTGGTCGTCCTTTACGAAAAGCATTTTTTTATTTTAATTCTCCACATTCATAATAGCAGATCAGATTGTATGGCACTTGCCTTCCGGTCAAGTGCCATATACCGATCAATTTTCCGTCGGTTGATCGCGAGTTAGGGTACTTCCATGACCTAGGACGATGAAACTTGGCATGCTTGGAAATAGTCACTTGCCCGACCCTACCATCCTGGGGAGAGGGAGGGGAGCCGGAATGTTGTTTTTAGTTTTGAAGGGGGGATAGTCGACTATCTGTATAAATTTGGAACGGGTGATCGGATCTTAACGAAACTTTATATTTAGAAAGACCACGGGTCTAGAATGTCCCGTTTTAAGTGCAGATTCGATGACTGTGGGGGGGCGGGAGGGACCGGAAATCTTGTGAATAAGCGGAAGAACTAGATCAGTGACACAACCAGACCGGGTTCGGGCACTGTGACGGGGTGGTGCGTTTTTTTAACCAAACGACAAATTCATGATTCACAAGCTGCCATGATCGTTTTTGAGGTTTTGCTTGCAAGTGAATTTCTTGAAGTACAAACAATAATTTTCAGCAAAATATTCCCACTTTCATCCTCTGCATTGCAAGTGCCATATCAGCTTTCAGCTCATTCTTACAAGAGTACCTTACCTAGCTCATGTCCGACTGCTGCCCCCAAACAGGAAGTAATGACACAGATGACACAAACATGTGGAAAAATCCTCAAAAGATACGCGCCGCGCTGAGGATACAATACCTCCATTGATACGGATCTTTAGTGACGTCACAGAAGATTCTACGGCCTAGGCATTTAGCCTAGGGCTTCAGGAATATCTGGTGTCGTACAAATTGTGTCGGAATACCATACTGTCGTGACGTAAATAGTAATTAGGTTACTATGTAGTAACCTAACATAGGATTTGATTATCCCTAGGATGAGTTATAAATTTAAAAGTGACCGGCGCATCTCAGCTCTATATATACAGATTCAACTATATTCACCGATAGGAAAAAACATAATTTTCGTCTTCCGCAACATCCAGTGATACAATCAAACACGGCGATTTTGTGGGATACTTATGAATTCGCAAAAGTTGTCCGTTTGTGAGCACGATAACTCTCGAAGGGAACGAGATAGTTTGAGGAAACTTGATGTAAGGACTCTTTGGATCAAGGGAGAGGTCGAGTTCGTTAATGGACCCTATAGCTCAACTTTTAAGGGTGGGGGAGGGGTTTCGAATTAAGAGGTGAACAAATCTGTTTTGACAGCTAATGAGATAGTCGATTTAGGTGTAAGAAGACATGCTAAACATGAAGATGAAAACTATCCGTCCGAAACCGGAAAATTTGTCAAAAGTAAAAGTTTTATCTGAAGTTGATTAGATGTTCGATTTATTGGAAGACATGCGGAATCCGCTTTTGACACTCGACCCGGACATATAGTTCGCTTGGAATCCGGCTGAAACCGGAAAATTTGTTAAACAAACAGGGACTCGGGGAGCTAGCTGACATATCAAGAATGTACCCTGTCGATATTGAGAGTAAGAAGAATTCTCGTTACTACCATTGCAGTTTCCAAGAATTTGACTTTTGAGTTAGATGAAACAAGACCAAAGGTTTCGATGGGATCCCAAAAATTCAATATTGGATCCAGACAATTGGGTCTTGTCGCCAGATCCAGCCTTCGCCAGTCTCCTTGAACGTTTTTACTATTAAAATTCAGAAACAGATTGAGGCCAAATAGCTAATCATCTGAGAAAACCAAGTTCAGATATGGAGTCAGCATGTGTGTGTTACCTCTATAAGTCATATCTGTTTTGAACTACTTGTCCGGCGAAAAACTTAAAAACGAACTCAGCGTATCTTCTTTCCCCAATACTGAACATCTAATCAACTTCAAATAAAAATTTAACTTATAACAAATTTTCCGGCTCCAGCCGGATTCCGGTCGAAATTTATGTCCCGGTAAAAAATGATTGTCATACACGGATTCAGCATCTCGCTCTCAGCATCGGATATCTAATCAACTACAAATAAAACTTTAACTTTTAATAATTTTACTGTTTCGGCCGGATTCCGGGCGAACTACTTGTCCGGGTAGAAAATTTTTTCACAGAAGTGCTTAGCCTGTTTTCTTACCCCTAAATTGAACATCTAATAAACTCCAAACAAGACATTTACTTTTCACAAACTTTCCGGTTTTGGCCGGATTCCGGGCGAACCTACGTATCCGGCAAGAAAATGGTTTCACCGTCGAGTTCAGCATGTTTTCCTACCCCCAAATCAAATATCTAATCAACTTCAAATAAAACTTTTACTTTTAACAGACTTTCCGGTTTTGGCCGTATTCCGGTTGAACTACTTTTCCGATGACAAAATGGTTTTCACCATCGCGTTCAGCGTGTCGTTACCCCATAATCGACTATCACCTTACCTGTTTAAAAATATTTCATTTGCCCCTTAATTTAAACCCCCTCCCTCACCCCTAAATGTAGGGCTAAAGAGCACATCTACGAACTTGACCTTACTCTTGACCCAAAGAATCCTCACACCAAGTTTCATCAAAATATCTCATTCCCTTCGAGAGTTATAGTGCGCACACACGGACGGACGGACAACTTTTGCGATGTCATAGGTATCCCTCCACTTACGTTTTGGGATCCCAAAAAGCAAAAGGTTTGTGTGCCGGGAGTAGGAATCGAACGCACGACGTCTTGACTACTATCCCGATACTATAGGCGTTTTCTCGCCGTTCCCCGAGGACTCCTCGGGGAATCGAAGGAAACGGGGGGGGGGGGGGGAAGGAGTCACTCCACGCGGACTCCGCCTCGGAAAACAACGAGAACACGGGGAATACTTCTAAAATGGATTTTGTTCTTACAAAAAAATGTGCAGCTGACAAAACTAGTCTTGATCCACTTTATTTTTGGTTTTGTTTATTCTGAAACTTTAAACTTGACTACGCAACTTTCGGCTATCGAACCGACCTGGGGGGCTTAGATAAAGATGCAGGGTCTTATTGTCGACAGGACCCCCTTCTTTGTTATCTCGAACTCCCTCCTTAGTGTTGCCAAAGCTAGCTGGCAGGCCCTTGCCCCTTATGCACTGTAATTATGGACCTATGCACTGTAAAAGTTCGCCTTTGGCCGTGATTTGGCCATAAGGCATATTCTCGCCGTTCCCCGAGGAGTCCCTGCGTTTTTGTTTGTCCCGGGGACTCACTCCCCATATTCTCGCGAGTCCCCACGGACGGAGAATGCTCCGATTGTCATCACCATCATCAAAAAGGACTCCCTTTCATATTCGGAGGAGAACTTAATTAGGCTAGAAGAACCGACAAAAACGCATTACGGTGGGTTTACACACTGCGTAAAATCCGAGCGTATTTTACGCACGTTTTGAGCTTGAAAAGATTTCTAGCAATAGTGACGTATTTAGACACAAAACGGACCGATTTCTCAAATACGTCCGTATTACTAGAAATGTTTTCAAGCTCAAAACGTGCGTAAAATACGCTCGGATTTTACGCAGTGTGTAAATGCACCATTACTTTGTTATCCACGAATCTTGAATTTTAGCTACCGTAATTTCTCTTCCGTGACTGTTGTACAACTACAGCGATGCCGTAATAACAAGTCATGGCGGATTTACATTCTTCAATCTTCGCTTTGGTAGCCATTGAAACACACGCTTTTGCAGACATTCAAATTTTACGCGACTCGCCGTAAAGTTATTTGTCCTGCCAGAGATTCCAAACGTCACTACTAGACTACGCGACGTAAAAAAAAAATCCCTTATATGAGTCAAAATAATTCAGTGTATTCAAATCAAACGTATAAAAATAAGTTGGCTTTTCAGTTAAACTTTAAATTTTCATCCACCTTCATTTTTTCTTGTTGTTACTACATATGCTTACAAGTGCCATATGAGCTTACAGCTCTTGTAGTAGTTACCGTTGTATCTGATACCACGGTCAAAAGGCGTTTTTGCAGTTATCGTGGTATCTAAAAAGATACTTTCTTCTATGGAGAAATTTCAGATTGGTGAGAAAAAAGTTTAGCACTTAGTGATGTAACTGGATATCTGTTTTTCTTTTGGGATGACTTCGAAAAGTGCAAGTTCGGCAATAGTCGTTTTTGGAGAGCACCGTATATCAGATACCACGATAACTGCAAAAACGACTAATTGCAGATTAAGTTACCGTGGTAACAGCTACCTTGGTATCAGCAAAAGCATAACTATATATTCAGATACTACGGTTTGACCGTGGTATCTGAAAAGTCATCTTGCTTTCAGCAAATTTTGTCAGATTGGTGAGAAAAAAGTTTAGCACTTAGTGATGTAACTGGATATCTGTTTTTCTTTTGGGATGACTTCGAAAAGTGCAATTCCGACAATAGTCGTTTTTGCAGAGCACCGTGTATCAGATACCACGATAACTGCAAAAACGACTAATTGCAGATCCAGTTACCGTGGTAACAGATACCATGGTATCAGCAAAAACGCAACTAATGTCTTATCTGAATTTGATTATGTTCGATATAGGGGTAAGGTGGTACGCTGAATTCTTTTTTTAGCTTTAGTTTTTGATCAGTTTCGTCAAAGTAGATATGACGTATAGCCTAGGGGTAAATACACTCATGGTGAATCCATATCTGAACTTGGTTTTCTCAGATGATTAGCCATTGACGTTCTTCTGTTTCTAAATCTTATTAGTAAAAATGTTAAAAGAGTCTGGCGAAGACCGGATATCTACAAGACCAAATTGTCTGGATCAAATATTAAATTTTTGGGATCCCATCGAAACCTTTGGTCTTATTATTCTTCGATGGTAGGTATCCGTGAGTAAAAAATATTCACTCCGGACATAAGTTGCGTTTTTGCAGATACCGTGGTATCTGATACCACGGTCTAAAGTCGTTTTTGCAGTTATCATATTGGCCAGTTATCGTGGTATCAGTTATTGAGATACTACGGTCCGACCGTGGAAACTTGGAACTGGTCCTGGTATCTGAAAGGTCATCTCACTTTCATCAAATTTTGTCAGATTGGTGAGAAAGAAGTTTAGCACTTAGTGATTTAACTGGATATCTGTTTTTCTCTGGGATGACTTTAAAACGTGCAATTTCTGCAACAGTCATTTTTGCAGAGCATCGTGTATCAGATACCACGATAACTTCAAAGACGACTAATTGCAGATCCAGTTACCGTGGTAACAGATACCATGGTATCAGCAGAAACGCAACTATAGTCTGCACTAACACGGGTCCGTGAGTTTAAAAATCAAAATTTTTGTTGGCTCTACCGGAACCCTAGCCCATCAGAGATGGGTTCCGTGAGTATAATATTTGCTACCCAAACCCAAGTTCATATTGACAAGTGTCTTTGAGTTCGTAACTTTAAGTTTTGCTACCGATACCTTAGCTTTCAATATATGGGCTCCGATAGTAAATTTTGTCCATGTTATTTTCTGTAAGTCAGTGAAAATCTTGGCATCCTAGCTCTCATCCAAACTATCCCGTGAGTTCTATATTCCACGTAGACACTCCCGGAACACAAGCTCCAATTATACAGTTTCCGATATCAACTACCGGCTCCCTAGCTTCTGAGTACACAATTCCATGAGACTACCGGACGAGAAGCTGGTGGGATGAAGTTTCCGTGAGCTATTTCCACTTAACTATTGGAACGGGAGCCAACACATATAAGTTTCCGTTAGTCAATGACGTCAGATCCCGGAATCATATAGAGAGATTGCACCTTACCAGGGGCGGATCCAGAGGGGGGGGGCGATCGCCCCCCCTAGACTGGCTGTAATTTTTTGTTTTGTTTTACTGCACTTACGGAAGTCTGCATTAACGCATGTTCTAACTACTGTAACTAGACTCTAAAATCTTTTTACAAGTGGAGCCAGGAACTTGAATTTTTCTTGTAAACAGTTGTCAGTTGATCAAGTACAGTTTTTACCATTATTGTAATATATGAAAACCACATTTTTGTTAAATAAGAGACCGACAGGAACACTTAAAACGCGAAAAAAATCAGCCATGTGGCCGACAAAAAGGACACTACCCCCACTCTTTTTGGTAAGAATCGCCCCCCCTAGAACGGAAGGTTGGATCCGCCCCTGCACCTTACCCGATGAAAACGGATATTGCTACATCATCATCAAGGGGTCCTAACAACAAAACTTAACATTGGGAGGTATAGGACTTTAAACTTTGAAATTGAATTATCGGCGTTTTATCATCATTCTGAGCCAGGGATTTGCTGGAAATGTTAATTGGGCTATTCCTTAACCGTATAATTCTATTTTTGCAAAAGAGTTTCCATGGAAGTAAGAACTTGAAGGCTTCAAAGTTTAAACACAAAAATGGAGTGTCGAATCTTATTGATCGGCAATGACGCGAATTTGAAAAAATGTGTCATAATCGACCAATAGGACGAGACTCTGTCTTTGTTTACAAACTTTGACGCCTTCAAACTCTTACGTCCGTGGAAACTCTTTTGCAAAAATAGAATTATACGGTTAAGGAATAACCGAGTTAACATTTCCAGCAAGTCCCTCGCTCAGAATGGTGATAAAACGCCGATAATTTAATTTCAAAGTTGAAAGTCCTATACTTCTTGATGTTGTATTTTTTCGTTAGGATCTCGTCCGTTTTTGTCGGGTATGGTGCAATCTCTCTATTGTTTGGTTTCCGCGAGAACTACCGGTTCCGTAGCCCGTCGGACATAAAGTACGGCTCCTGGTCCCCTAGACAGTAGTTGCGCTTTCAAGATACCATGGTATCTATTTCCACGGTAAGTAGATCTGCAATCGTTGTTGTGGTTACCATGGTATCTGATATACGGTTGCCCTGCAAAAACGACAATTATCGAAATTTGCGCTTTTCGAAGTCATCTCAAAAGAAAAAAACTGATATCCAGTTACATCTTTCATCTTCCTTTTTTAAGCTAAACTTCTTTCTCACCAATTTGACAAAATTTGATGAAAGTGAGATGACTTTTTAGATACCATGATCAGTTACCACGGTTGGACCTGGGTTGGACCGTAGTATCTCAGTATCAGATACCACGACAACTGGTCAGATACCACGATTGACCACGATAACTGCAAAGACACCTCTTGACAATGGTATCAGATACCACGATAACTGCAAAGACACCTCTTGACCATGGTATCAGATACCACAATAACTGCAAAACGCCTAAAAGGCGTATTCTCGCAGTTCCCCGAGGACTCCTCGTGAAATCGAAGGGAACGGCGAGAATAGAGGGAGTCACTCCAAGCGGACTCCGCGTACAGATACAGCGAGAACACGGGGTAAAAATATACAGTTGACGAAATTAGTCTGGATCCATTTTACTTTTGGTTTTGTTTATTCTGAGCTTATTAATTTTATATTGCACCAACACCAGCAAAAATTGTTTCCCCTCCGAATCTGAAAGGGAGTTCTTTTTGATGATGGTGATGATAATCGGAGCATTCCCTAGCGAGAATACGGGGAGTGAGTCCCCGGGACAAACAAAAACACGGGGACTACTCAAGTGGAGTCCTCGGGGAACTGCGAGAATACGCCTAGAGCATGGTATCAGATACCACGGTATCAGCAAAAAAGCAATTAGTCGCATTTTTAGAAGGGTGGAACACGCTCTAGTAAAATTTTGGTCGGACGGCAACTCTCGAACGCAGAGATTTTAAAATCTCACTGAAACGCGGCTGAACAGGATGGCCGTATTACGAAGTCCTTCTCTTTTTCTCGGTTTTTCACCCAGAATCAGAATTTTTTGTCGGAAGTTGAGAGAAATCTCTGACGGATCAAAAGATCAGACACAACTTAAGGTATGGCACTATATATCTTAGTTCAGCCAGACAGATTATTCTGAAGGAAAGACTTTGAAATCTTGTCTGAGATTGGATGGTGAGTCAACAGGTCAAGGCTAGTGAGTTGTTTACATATTTAGACTTGTCTTCGGCACCACAATCCAGGCTGCCAGGAGCCTTGTCGTCAGAGGTGTAGAGAACTGGTTGTGCTGGGTCGGTGCGGGCAGGTTATGTTATGTTATGGTGCTGTTATGGTTATGTTATGTTATGGTGCAGTTATTGGCCTGAGATAGTTCTTATCTTGAAAGACTCTTGCCAGATTTTTTAACACTTTGATTCTTCCTCAGATAGTCCTACTTACTGGTTGCTCTGTCTTCCCCTTCTGACTTCTTCAAACCTTTCTCACATTAAAACTTCTTTTTCAAATTTGGCAAGTGGCTGGTGCAAGCATAAACAATATCATTCAAATCGGTTACAGTCATCTTGGCTACCATTTTAGCCAAGCCTAGAACTTCCTAAGTTACTGCCCTGTTAAAAAAAAAAAAATATTGTGTTCGTATTTTTAAATTTTTATTTCAATCTATAAATCTGTTGTTTTATCTTGAGTGTTATGGATGATATGTGTACTAGGATCAGAAAATCTTGATGCATGCATCGCTTTAACCTTTTTCTTGTCTTGTCATTTTGGCGGTGATATCCACTATTCAGCTAAAGTAAAATTTAGTTGTTTATAGCCTATATATAAGAAATGTATGTAGCTGATCATACTATACTACCGAAAGTTTGTAGCTAGTTAGTTGGCTACTGTTGGTGTGCCCTATACAAACAAGCTAAGTAGCCAACTAGTTGGCCACACATGTCCACCCAGAAACACTCTCAGTAGCCAACTAGTTGGCTACACTTGTCTCTGCAGAAACACTCTCAGTAGCCAACTAGTTGGCCACACTTGTCCATCCAGAAACACTCTCAGTAGACAACTAGTTGGCTACACTTGTCCACCCAGAAACACTCTCAGTAGCCAACTAGTTGGCTACACTTGTCCACCCAGAAACACTCTCAGTAGCCAACTAGTTGGCTACATATGTCCCCCCAGAACGACTCTCAGTAGCCAGTTAGTTGGCTTAACATGTCCCCATACAAACTTTCTCATTAGCGATTCGCTTCTGTAAAGTGTTTCTGGGAATATTCTTCTTCTTCAGCTTGCATTGTTGTTGAACTTTGCCTACTCTAGATGGCATGGCTGTGCATGTAGTATCCCAACAAACAGATGCTCTGGGTAAACCATTTACAGAACCGGATTGGCTCCGGGCACTGTGGGGTGAGTTGGGGGTGGGAGAGGGGGAGACCGGAAATCTCGAGAAACGGTTAGAATGGAGGGATCGGAGTGCTGGGTTCCGTTTTTTGGGTTATTTTCATGACGAAACTTGGGGGTATAATAATCTTAAGGGGGTGTGGAGGGAGAGGAATCTGGAGTATTGAGCCATGCGTAACTTCAGAACTTCTGGTCGGATTCAAGTGAAATTTAATAATTGAACAGAGGACATTTCCCTCTGGTGATGATTTTTCGCCCCCCTCTGGTGAGGGGGGCGAAAAATACTTGACCCGCTTAGATGGGAGTGATCGGATAGAACTTTGTGGGAACAACAAACAGATGCTATGGATAAATCATTTACAGAATCGGTTTGGCTCCAGGTACTGTGGGTGGAGTTGGAGAGGGAGGGGGGGGGGGGGGCTGGGATTCCGGTGATCGCGAGTTAAGGTACTTCCAGATGTGGTAGGACGATGAAACTTCGATGGAATATTAGAGATTCAACAACATTTGCTTAGAAATCGCTACTTCCCAAATCCGATTATTCCTAATTACCAATCAAACAATACATCTTAACCCATGCAAGTGCCACATGAGCTTACAGCTCTTGTTATATAGCCTACGGCCTGGAGAAGGCATTTGCCTAGAAGTGTATATTTTTACTTCTGTCTTGAAATAGTTAAGTTTCAAAACAATAACTCTGGCCTGAAAAATGCTCCTGCCAATGTCCGAAAAAAAAAAAAAAATGTATCTACCGCATTAAAGGTTCGAAATAACCTTAAAACAGTTTCATAATTTTATTTCTAGTCTACAGAACACGCCTAAGAAAAGCGCCGATAAAATGCATACGGTACTCTACTCTAATCTCTGGGCAGAGAAAGAGCTTTGCTGAAAGGGACGAAATAAAACAAAATATGTTTTATATGTTACTCTCATCTCCGGTCAGAAGAAGAGCCTTGTCACGAAGGACCAAACGAACAAAACAAAATTCTAATTTTCCATTCTAGCCTGCAGGAAAGGTCAGAAATGACTAAACACGATTTTATCGGCATGTAGTAAACCCTTGCAGAGAAGGAACGAAAAAAATGTTCTTCAATATTCTTATCGGCGGGCTGAAGAAAACGTTTAATATCAGGGCCGGAATGTCTAACTCGCATGCCCATGTTGTTTGCACTAAGCTCAGTGGGAACTCTGTTGGCAACAGTTCTCGCGCCGATTTATAAACTCGATCTATTATACGATATACGAGTCTCACTGATCAGAACAGTGTATTTAGGTTCGAAATCTTGCTTTGTTTTGTTAAAGATCATTGCGAGTTTCTTTGCTGTCGTGACCGGAAATAACAAGACCAACGGTTTTGATGGGATCCCAAAAACTTAATATTTGATCCACACACAACTGGGTCTTATCTTTGACATATCCAGTCTTCGTCAGAATCCTTGAACATTTTTACTAATGAAATTTGGAATCAGATTAATTTAGCAAATAGCTAGTCATCTAAGACAAACAAGTACACTGTAAAAAGTTTCTCCGAATAAGGATGCAGTATTTGCTACTGGGATTAATCTTCTCTGTGTTGGGATAAGATTAATCCGAATTAGGGGTAATCTTATCTCAATAAAGACAAGATTAATCCCAGTAGCAAATACTGCACAATCTTTTTTTACAGTGTATCCATATCTATTTTGGCAATACTGATCGATACTTCTTGCTTTACTTCTTCCATTTTTCCGGTTTCATCCGGATTCCGGACGAACTACATGTCCGTATAAAAAAGTGAGTGTCATATACGGATTCAGCGTCTCTTCTTACCCTTAAATCTGTCATCTAATCAACGCAAAATAAAACTTTTGCTTTTAACACATTTGCTGTTTTGTCCGGATTCCTGACGAACTAGTTGTCCGGGTAGAAAATGATTTTCGCATAAGCGTGCAGCATGTCTTCTCATCCCTAAATCTAACGAACATCTAACCAACTTAAAATAAAACTTTTGCTTTTAACAAACTTTCCGGTTTTCTCGGGATTCTGGACGAACTACTTGTCCGGCGAGAAAATGGTTTTCATCGTGGTGTTCAGCAGGAGTTCTTCCCCCACAATTGGCTATCACATCAGCTGTTTATAAATATTTTGTTTGCCCCTTAATTTGAACCCCCTCCCCCACCCCTAAATTAGGGCTACAGAGCCCATCTACGAACTCGACCTTACCCTTGACCCAAATGAAAATATCTTATTCCCTTCGCGACTTATCGTGCTCACAGACCGACGGACGGACAGACAGACAACTTTTGCGATGTCATAGGTATCCTTCAACTTACGTTTTGGGATCCCAAAAACAATCTCATTTTCTGTGCTCTCGTGACCTGAACGTCACGGGTTCTGGTCATATATAATACATGCTCATATAATCCCCGCACTCTTCCAAGCTCTATCTTTTCTCTTTTCCTTTTAGTATTTATGTCGTCAGATCCTGGAAAGAAAAAATACAAATCCTTGACTTTCTTCCTGGTCATCAACGTTATCTGGCGGACGTTTTAGTAAGCCAATTTCTATCCTTAACGGAAGAAGAAGAGTTTTCCCAGAAACACTTTATAGAAGCCAGCTTCTTCTTCTTCTTTTCAGTGTGGCATCGGATCGGAGTTGTCCACTTTGCCTTTTCACGTCTGGGCTATGTTGCCATGCCTACTTATATAGTCTCAAATAGGTCGATTGTCCTCAAGAAGGATATGATTGCCTTGAAGATTGAGGTTTCGGCTGAGGGGGAGAGTGATGGGGACCGTATGGATTCGGTTGAAGGTTTGAGATGAAACTTCTTGAACAGGGAGACAGCTTGGGATCTATGGATGTTCAGATGTATCTGTTGATGGGAGCACTGGAAGAGTATATGATCCAGTGTTTCGTTCATTGTATTGCAGAATCTGCAGAGGGGTGAGGTCGGGGGATGGCCGTTGATCGTGGGTATCTTGAAGGCGAAGGCTGAGTGGTTCAGCCCAGTTGCTCCTGCTCGTATACGATGGTAGATTCTGCTTTCAGTTTTTCCTCGGAATGGGGAGAACTTTGGGTGAGGCTTGGATGCTAGAGCGCACTGGGTGCGTATGCGTAGAACGTCTCGCAGGGGTGTTGGGTGGGTTCGTAGTTGTCGGGCTGATGTCGCCTCTTTAGCCGCTTTGTCAGCTACTTCGTTCCCTCGGATCCCCATGTGGCTGGGGATATACTGGAGTGCGAGGGAGCAACCATTATTGAAGAGTTCGTTCGACAGTTGTACTGTCATGTGGACATCAATATCTTCGTTTTCGCATCCAGGGTTAGCTAACAACTGGAGGGCTGACATCGAGTCTGAGTAGATCACTGCTTCGATGGGTATGGTGGGAAGCCGTAACAGGGTCTCAATTGCCAGATTTATTGCTCTGATTTCTGCTGACATGATGCAAAGGTGTGGGGGGAGTTTTTCAAGGGCTATGATGTTCAGTTCTTCAAGAAATGCGCTGCACCCCGTAGACGATTCTGTTTTAGAACCGTCCACGAAGATCGGGAAGCGATTTTTGTGGATGGTATGCCGTAACTGCGCAAACGTCACTTTGGCAGCCTGGAGAGATAGCTCGGACTTTCTCGTGTCTGCAAACCGGAGAAGTACTGGTGGCTTGTTGAGGGACCAAGGTGGAGAACTGCTGATTTTGGGCTTAACGTCGGCTGGCGGGATCGGGTGGTATGCTTGGAGCCGCTTGATCTCTATGGGGAGACCGGTGGGAGGCTGTTCTTGTCTAAGCCAGCTATATAGTATATGATGGGGAGTCCCTTCAATTTTTGTTATATATCTGGCAAGCAGATTGTCTCGGCGGGCTGAAATGGTTTCAATTCCTGTTTCCTCTCTGAGGAACTGAGTTTTGGTTGATCTTCGAAGTCCAAATGCAATCCTAAGGGCCGTATTCTGGACTGTTTCAAGCTGGTTCAGGGTTGTCTTGGAGCAGGATCCATAGATTATCAATCCATAATCTATTTGGGGTCTGATATACTGCTTATAGAAAGTAAGAAGGATCTTGTCAGAGAAACCGAAGGGTGTAGCCGCCAGCCTCATCATGAGGCGAATTTTACGGAGGCACCGAGTCGATAGGTCCTTGACGTGGGGATGGAAGGTTTGTTTTCTGTCCAGTGTTATACCCAGGTACTTTGTTTGTGACGCCTCAGGCAGAGGGAGGCCGTTCAGAATGATGGAGCAGGGAGTGGATGATCTTCTTCTATGGAATTGTACTACAAGGGATTTGGATGGGGCGAGCGGTAGTTCTGATCTTGCTGAGAATTCTTCTAGTTTTGCCATTGCTGACTGGAGTTTTTGTTCAGCCTCCGTGTGAGTTGATCCTACTACCCAGGATCCCAAGTCGTCTGCGAACTCTCCGTGCTCATGCGGTAGGTTGAGGTCCCACAAAAAGAGGGTAAACAGCAGGCAGCTGAGGACAGCCCCCTGTGGTAGACCAATTTCTGTTTTCCTGGGTGTTGATAATATTCCATTGACCTTTACAGCTATTTGTCTATTACTTAAAAAGCTATCTAGGAACGACGCCACCTGGATCGGGAATCCCATTGAGATCAGTTTTGCAATTAATCTGTGCTTGCGGACATTATCATACGCGCCCTCGAAATCCAGGAAAGCTGCTATGAGAATGAGTCCTCTTTCAAAGCATTGTTTGATTGCTGTAACTAGGCGGAAAATAGTGTCCATAGCACAGTGTGACTTCCTGAAGCCGGTTTGTGTCTTTGGTATCAAGTTGTTGGACTCGCAGAACCACTGCAGCCGGTTATAGACCATTCTTTCCATGATTTTGCTGATTGCTGGGAGTATTGATATTGGGCGGAAGGACGATGGGCTGTCCTTCTGTTTCCCTTTTTTAAGGACTGGCACTACTACCGATATTTTCCAAGAATTTGGAAAAGTAGATTCTTTCCAGCATGTGTTAACTGTATGTAGGAGTGCTTGTTTGAAGGGGGGCGGGAGGTGCAGTAGCCACGATGGGTGTATTTCGTCGAGTCCAGGGGCAGCAGATGGATTTGATTCCTCAATGGCACGAATTAATTCGATCATGGTGAACTGATCAGTCAGGGATTCCCTACCTCGAAGTTGGGGTGGGGGAGAGTGGGAAGGTTGAGGTTGGAGAGCGGTGGGGGCTACTATGCCGCTGCCATCGCGATCACGTACCTCATTAAGTTTGTCGCTGAAAAAGTCGGCAAGGAATTCTGCCTTCTCCTCGTTGGTTTCTAGGTGTTTCTGATCGAAAGTCAGGAGGTTCTTCAGGGGGTCTGGTTCAGAACCCTTGCCACTCATCCTGTTCAGGAACTGGTGTATTGTTGTCTCAGGCGTTTCTCTTGACAGGTTACTTGCAAATTTATCCCAGGACTGTCGTTGTGCTGAGCGCGTAGCTCTCTTCATTTGGGCTTCTGTCTTCTGTTTCGCGATGAAAGTCTCTACAGATGGAGATCTGTTAAAGGCCTTGGTTGCTGCCTTTTTACACGTCCAGGCTAGTTGGCAGGCGCTGTTCCACCAGGGTTTCGGCGGCCTTTTCTTGTTCTTTCGCAATGGGAAGTTGCTCGTTGTTTTCGGAATAGCGTGGGCTGCTGCTTGTAAGAGGGTGGTAGTAAGTAGTACAGCTAGCTTGTCAGGGGTAGACTTTGTTAGGATTGGAGAGTAATCGTACCCTTCTAAGTGTGCTTCAAATTTTGGCCAATCAGCTTTCTTGTTGATGAAGTGGGGAGGGGGTTCTTCGATGGAGGGGAGGCCACCAATCGAGGTTCTGATGGCAAAATGGTCAGTCAGTAGGGGATCTATTTTAGATACCTGAATTTGATTCAGCAGTGTGGTCGACACTATCTGTAAATCTATCGTAGAGAAATTGTTCGATCGGGCGTTGTAATACGTGTTTAGATTTGCTGGTGTCGCTAGGGATACCCCGGGGAAGTCCAGCAAAAGCTTCTCAATCATCTTGCCAGCTTTATTTTTCTTTTCACATCCCCACATGGGGCTATGGGCGTTCATGTCTCCTGCAACTATAACACGCTCTCGGCATATTTTAGGGGCAATTGATTGAAAGAAATCATCTGCTTCATTAATTCCGTTTGGGTTATAGAACGATATAACTGTTAGACCTTCTGGAGGATTAGCCACATTTGTTAGTTGCGGCATCTCTGCTTCTGCCCATCTAATCTATTCAGACAATAACATTATTGCTGTCAAGACTGATCGTTTCGCAGTTATTAATGTGTATCTACCGTGCAATCGACGCAACTCGCAATCTTTGAATGCCTTTGCCAATGCTTGCAGGAAACTCCAGACGGTTCTCAAAAGCATCGCAAATGAACAAACTCCATGGATCTTGGCCGGTGATCTGAACTGCGATATTCTGAAAACATCCCCTAGATCAACGCTGCTACTCGATATCCTACCTGATGGATACCAAATAGCACCAAAAGACCTCGACTACTCGTATATCCACAATGTAGGCAGTGGAACGTCAAACATCGACCACATAATAACTTCGTCAGATAATGCAGTTGATGGCCTTGTCCATGTGGATACCGAAAATATTGACGATGACCACTTGTGTATTTCGTGCAGCTTCAGATCAAAACTCTTTGCTCTCCAACAGAATAACACTCCCCCTAAATGGCATGAAAAGCGCAACTGGGACAGGTGCAACAAAGTGATATTTTTGCAGTACCTAACTACGCTTTTGTCCACGATAAGAATACCTTTCCATTTGCTCCAGACCCTGGTACCCCATCAGTCAGCCCGTCTCGACATCAACTCTTATTACAATCAGATTGTATGGTGTCTAAAACAAGCTGAAGAAATGGCTGTCCCTCTTGAGCGTGTCAAGATAGGGCAAGGAAACCTTTGTGGAAAATTGACCCGGAAATCAAAAAAGTTAAAAGCCGTGCTCGGACTTGGTACCAAATATGGAATGCCTGCGGTCGCCCTATGCATGGGACTGTCTTTGACCTGAAGCAAAAAACCAAGCGCAATTTCAAAAAGGCCCTTAGGTCAATACGCATTAAGGGTTTGGATTTCCCGACTGATAAGAAGGACTGGGCATCGGTTTTGCGTTCTGACAAAACCACTCCTCCACTTCCGTCGCCACTTCAGATGAAGGACTGGTTGCACCACTATTCTTGTGTTTTCAGCTCTAGTGATGGCCTACTTCAACGTTTTTTTGGCGAGCGCCTTTCAAAACTTCTTCCGAACAAAATGAATCAGTCAAAAGTCTACACCGTCACCAGAGACGGAGTCATCAAAGCTATACGCCGATTGAAAAGCACCTCCATTGACAGCGACGGTCTCTGCTCTAGCCATTTCAAGTTCAGCTCTCCCGAACTCATCTTCCACATACAGCTGCTATTTCAGATGATTTTGGCAACGTCTATAGTTCCAGACAGTTTTCTTTCTGGAACTATTACGTCAATTATAAAAAAAGGAAAAAATCCAAACCAGTGCAGCTCTTTCCGGCCAATTACAGTGTCTTGCATCTTTAGCAAAATTTTTGAATATCTTTTAGTGCCAGAAATTACGTCGAAGTGCCAGTTCGGCGACTTCCAATTTGGTTTCCAAAAAAGACTCAGTTGCAGCCATGCTCATAGAGTTCTGTCTACAATTCTCAAGGAGGCGACTGTTGGAAAATTTGCCGTTCATCTGTGTGCAATCGACATTTCTGGAGCTTTCGATAATGTAGTACATTCACAGGCTCTACTTTCTTTGTTGCGTCAGGGTGTTAATGCTTCCATTGTTTCTGTTTTAAGGTTTTGGTACCGTAACGCGATTGTTCGGGCGAAATGGTCAGGGGCGGTTTCGGAATCCATTCCTGTGAGCAAGGGGGTACCACAGGGTAGAGTCCTATCTCCCTTTGTTTTTAAAAGTGCCATTTATGAATGCCTCTCAGGTTTATTGCCAACATTTTTTCTTGGAGACCTAAGTATTAATTACATAGCTTATGCAGACGACATTCTATTAATCAGTCGAACTAAAAGTGGGTTAGAATCTAACATAAAAACGATTTGTCAGGGTATTTCTCAAATTGGCCTTTCTGTTAACATTTATAAATGTCAGTATCTTAAATTCAACAGCCCAAAAGATTCCGGTATTTCTTTTCAAAATGAAAAACTCCCCAATTCCCCTACCGTAAAATGGCTTGGCATGTTCATAGCACAGTCTCTAAAAAAAATTTGCGATAACGCTGTTTCGGCTGTTCACGATTCCATTCGTGTCGGATATGGAAAAATAGTTCCAAATAGAGGAAGGTATAACAGAAAAGCGCTTGGTAGTTTATATAATAGTTTCTGTTCTCCCTCTGTCTGCAACCTTTCCGGAATGTTTGGTATTCTGAGGCCAAAAGATTTAAAACGCATCAGAACTTATTATTTCAAGTATTGTAAATTCCTCTTGTACCTTCCTCGACGTTATAGGAATTCCCGTATAACTGCAACTTTTTTGCCCTCTGACCCTTGTGCAAAATTATCTTCAATTGCCCAGGATCTTCACGTTTCTGCCCTTGACCATTTCTCCGCACTCCATCTAGGAAGAAGATTTTTTAGACCCGATTAGTCCCTTTTTTTTTTCTTCTTTTAAATGTTTATTTTTTGATCTTGTGCATTTACTACATTATTGAAAGCTCAGTGTACTTTTTCCTCTTTTTTTTGTTTATACTGCACTATTTCCTCTCCTTTAGTGCGTTAATAAAATCATCATTTCATCATCATTAGTGGGTCTGACGATTGCCATAGTTTAACCCCAACAGCGTCGACCTCGTCTTTAAATTCAGGAAATGTTATTCCACATTTCTTGATTTCCTTTCTTATAAGGATGGCAACACCGCCCCCTTTTCTTCCAGACGATCGGTCCTTCCTGAAGACATCAAATCCTGGGATTGATATTTTAACCAGTTCATTCAGGTTAGTTTCCTGCAGGCATGCTACATCAATATTATTGGACAGCAGGTGTTCCTGCAGGAGTATTATTTTTTCATTTGACAGGGATCTGACATTCCACTGAACTATTGTTGTTTTGGGGGTTGAGCCATGCTGTCTATGCATGTTGGTTGGTTAGGTATTTGAGAGCTTGATGTTTATTTAGGATTTTGACCAGCTCCAGCTCTGCCTCGTCGATGATGTTTGGCCCAAAGTATTTTTCGGCTACGTCTCTCATTATGACAGCCTTAACTGCTTGCGGCATTTTTGCCTGAGAGATGAAAGTAGTTGTGAGAGTGTACATCACTAGGTTGCTGATCGATCTGTGGTCTTGGAGGATTGCTTTGTATGTTGGTTTTGGCTGGTCTTTCTTGTCAGGTGGTCGGGATGTTGGACCGGGGAATGCATGTATCCCTGGGAGGGTTTTCGGGCGAGTAGGGGATCCTGGAGTTGATGGATTCCCAGGCGTGGAGACTGTGCTTGGGGGGGCTGGAAACAGTTTTGAAAGCCGAACAGAAACAGATGGGGTTGGAGTTGCCCGAGGGGTGCTAGATATGCTGGGAGCCCAGCTGCTAGAGGGGCTTGCTGGGGGAGCTTGGTTTTTGCTTGGGGCATGTTGTCTCTTCGGTCCTGTTTGGAGAGCCGCCAAAGAGATGGGGATATTGAGCCTCTCAGCCCTGCGGAGGATCTCTACCCTTTCTCTATATTTTGGGCACTCTTTTCTGTTAAGTGATAGGTGGAGCCCACCACAGTTGGCACATTTTGCTTGGGACTGACACGCTTCCTCAAGGTGGTCTGTTGAGAGACATTTCTTGCAGCTGGATGTGGGAGTAGAACAGTGTTTAGCTGTGTGACCAAACTTGAGGCATGTTTTACATTGCATCGGCTTGCTGCCATACTCTTTGAAAGCTTTTGGTTGCCCGAAAAGGAAAACCTTCTCTACTTTAAATGTCCCATCAAGTACAAAAAGAACAGTCTTACTTTCTGCTCCAAGACGGCTTGTCGAGGTGACTGGGATGGTCTCTCCTTTGCTATTCATCAGACTCTCCTTGAGGTCTTGGTCTGTGAGGGATGCTGGGATGTTATAGAGGACAATCTTTGATGGGGTCGGAGGAGGGTTCCAAATTTCAGCTACTACTGATACTCCGGCAATAGTAGTTAGTAGGATGGCACTGTCAGCTTGAGTTTTCTCCTGGAAGAAAAGGTTAAGTGATCCGTCTCTGGTTATGTTCATCATAAAGTTGCACTTGAGGGATTTGAATATCGAAAGCCTGATATTTGGTGCGTCCTTCGGAGCGAAAGTCTGCTGGGCAGATCTTGGCTTGAATCTCACAAAAGCCTTGGATTCGGCGGTAGGATGGGTGAGCCCTCCTGCAGCTTCAGGAGGGTTGGGGGGGGGGATGCTTCAGACACCTGGTCGTTTTTGCGTTTTTTGGTTTTTCTGTTTTCCACCACCTTGAATCCGACATCAATGCTTGCATTTTGAGGGGAAGGGGATTTAACTGTTTCCATTGTTGAAGTTAGGGTATCATCATCCCAACTTCCTGGAACCTCCAGGGGGGCGTTGTGAGTGGGCTGCTTATCTAGGATACTGTCAGTATGAATTGGCTTTGGTTCATCCATTAAACAGGGGCTTTTCTGTTTAGGGTTCGACTGTTCGGCTGGCAACGCTGTCATCGAAGGGTCTCCGTCGCGGTCCATACTGGGTGTCGTCGCACGGCCGCTTTTACCGTGCATACTTGGTGATGTCTGTTCTTTGGTTCTAGGTGGGTCGTTCATCTTGCGAGAGTCCAGGGATGTGCAGGGTCGTCAACAATGGGTAAAGATTACAGAATAACACGTGAGTGTCACTCTGGTCACTTGATTTTCAACGGCTTTTGATCTTATGGTGGTATGACAATTTGGCTAGGCTAGATCCGTAGATTCCCCTAAATCGCATCTAAGAAAGTTTGTATAGGGACATGTGTAGCCAACTAGTTGGCTACTGACAGTGTTTCTGTGGGGGCATGTGTACCCAACTAGTCGGCTGCTGAGAGTGTTTCTGGGGGGACATGTGTAGCCAACTAGTCGGATAGAATTTGAGAAACAGATAGAATTTGTTTTCAATGGCAATCTATACCTTGATGAGCTGATAAAAGTATATGTAATCTGTTTTTGGTACACAAATTCCTTCATGAGATAAAACTATTTGAAAGTTTCGAGGGGTTGACAACTTTAGTGGTAAGGTGTACAGTGAAACCCAGAAGGCTAATCCCAAATGTGATACATGTATGGAAAAATCGGTTAAAAGAAAGGCTGCACGGGGGGCAAAAAGCTTGTGCAGTTTAGTGCACATTTTACCTTGCATCTTAGGGTAAGAAAATTAGTCTCTTTGGTATATCACTGTAACTAATTAAATCTGTACGCAAGGGATTATGTAAAATACTAATGGAGTATTGCAATAATTAGTTGAGTGGCATCTATGGTACTTTTATTCTGAATAGTATATAAGATTATATAGCTATAGATAAGTTATATATGATAATGTTTCAAGTTTTTATTCGTCACGGTGTATGATGTACGATGTACGTACGGATCAAGTCAACTGTCTCGTCTATCTCCAAAGTCAATTTAGTCCCTTCGACATTCTGTTGTTGTTTTTGGGATCCCAAAACGTAAGTGGAGGGATACCTATGACTTCGTAATAGTTGTCCGTCTGTTAGCATGATAACTCGCGAAAGGGTTGAGATATTTTGTTCAAATTTGGCGTGACGACTCTTTGGATCAAAGTACAGGCCAAGTTGGAAGATGTGCTCTGTAGCTCTACATTTAGGGGTGGGGGAGGGGTTTAAAATTAAGGGACGAATAAAATTATTTTTAAAAGCTAAGGGGATAGTCGATTTAGGGGTAAGGAGACATATTGAATCCGAACTAGAAAATTATTTTCTCGCCGGAAAGTATAGTAAACCGGAAAATTTGCGAAAAATAAAAGTTAATAAAAGTTTAATCTGATGTTAATTAGAGGTTCAGTTTAGGGATGAGGAGACATGTTGAATACGTATATGAATTTTTTTTTGTGGAAAAGTAGTTCGCCCGGAATCCGGCCAAAACCGGAATTTTTTTTAAAGTAAAAGTTTTATTTGAACATGATTAGATGTTCGATTCAAGGGTAAGAAGACATGCTGAATCCGTATGTTACAATCATTCTCTACCCGGACATAAAGTTCGCCTGGAATCCGACTGAAAAAGTAAGTTTGTTATAAGTAAAAGTTGATTAGAGGTTGGATGTAGTGGTAAGGAGGCATGCTGAATCCGTATACCTGCGGTATAGCCGTTAAAGTGTTGAGGGGTTGACAACTTCAGTGGTAGGGTATACACTCAAACAGACAATAGACGGAACCCAATTGTGAGACATGTCAGACTTTTCCTAGTTTGTGTACGGTAGCCTACCTATTTTGTATGTGGTTTTTTGTATGATACATGTAGTTTGGTTCCATGCCTGTCACGGGGAGAGAGACTTGCAAGTAAGAATCGGTTGCTAAAGCATTGTAATTTTCATGATATGCTAGAATGGTCTATGGTGATGGTCTATTACTATAACCTAGAATTAAGTGTTTACGCAACGGAAAGAAATGATAATGTAAAACAATGACATATTGTTTCGCAATAATTAGTAGGGTGGCATCTATGGTATTTTGATCCTGAAAAGTTACGGATAGCTTATAAAACCAACTAGGTTATATTAGATAATGTTCCAAGTGTTCACCGGTCACGATGTATACGATTGAAAAGGATGCAGTTCAACTTTCTGCTCCTACCTCCGATATTGTGTTGTTTTTTTTATTCAACGCTGAGGTATAGCCATATGTTTACAGATTGTGTCATCAGTTCAGAAAAAAATTCTTCTTGAACGTACAATTCTGAAAACCCCGAGGGGTTGACAACTTCGGCACTTAACCGATAGCGAAGAAACAAGACCAAAGTGTTGCTCTCGCAGCACTTTAGTCGGCGAAGTCGAACAAAGGTTGCTGCAACACTTCACGTTGCCCGGTTAACGTAGGTCTAGTTATTTTTGTTTTCAGTTAATTTTACATTTTTATTTAATTACAAATAAAAATGATAGCCTTAGTATACATTTTTTATTTTATACGTTTTTTCTATTTATACATTTTCTCAAAATCAGTCCATCTCACAGCTAAACACAATTTTGATCTCGGAACTTATTTTTTAGTCATCTTCAGTATCAGTTTTTCGAAAACCAACAACACCAGCAACTCCCAGAATCGGTTCGCCACCGAATTGGAAAGGGACTCCACACGCTATCCTTCACCATTTGTCTGGGATTTAATATCAGGAATTTGTGTGCCCACGGCTAGTCATCCCCGAGAACTTAGGGAATTGATGTGCATCAATGTTCGTGGATTGGTTGTACCCAAGGCCGTATCCAAGGGGGGGGGGGGGGGGGGGTAGGGGGTTTAACCCCCCCCCCCCCCCGAAACATACAAAAATACTCATTGTTATAGGCTTCTCCCTCTGATCTGTGTCTTTTTTGTACTTTTTTGTGCGACCCGCAGGCAAACCCCCCCCCCCCCCCCTCCGAAAGGCACCCCCCCCCCCCCCCCCCCCCCCCCCCCGAAAAAAAATTCTTGTATACGGGCCTGATTGTACCACATTTGATTTTGACTTCGTCTTTGCAGTCAGTTCCAGCAAACTTTTAGGCCAGGGTAAAAACTTCAATTTGTAAAAAAAAACTTATTGTTTCTACTTGTCTCTTTCGTTGTCAAGCTGCTGAAGTAAGAGGCGTGAAAGCCTTTGTCAACGTAACATTTATTTATTTTAATAATAATAATAATATTATAATTGCAGTAATAAGGCTTTCGTATTTTGTTTCATTTGTCTATATTCAAAAGTCACAGTAGGGTTTTTAAGTGTAAAAATAAGAGTAAATTTGTTTTTTGGTAATTGTCAAAAACCCCAGCCTGGAACTGAGGTCGGACCCTGCAGGATACTGGACCAGAAGGTTTTGAAATGAGTAGATGGCGTAGCTAGCGCGGCAAACAGCTGCTTGCGCGCCACTCAAGTTTAGCTTGATTTGTGCGAATTTTCGACCGACAGTGATGGTGCTAATACCCAAGGAATTAGTGTTCCTAGCTTTGTTTATTTGTTCCTTTTTGGGATCCCAAAACGTAAGTGGAAATACATATGACATCGCAGAAGCTGTCCGTCTGTCGCTGTAGGTCTGTCCGCACGATGACTGTCGACGGGATTGAGATATTTTGATGAAACTTGGTGGGAAGATCCTTTGGGTCAAAGTACAGGTCAAGTTCGAAGATGGGCTCTGTAGCCGTATATTTGAGGGTGGGGGAGGGGTTTCAAATTAAGGGACAAACAAAATATTTTTTGAAAGCTGTTGAGATAGTTGATTTAGGGGTAAGGAGACATGCTGAATCCGAATATGAAATTTATTTTCTCGCCGGACAAATAGTTTACCCGGAATCCGGCGAAAACCAAGAAAGTTTTTGAAAAGTAAAAGTTTAGGATGCAGTTGATTAGATGTTCGATTTAGGGGCAAGGAGACGTGCTGAATCCGAATATGAATTTTATTTTCTCGCCTGACAATTAGTTCGGCCGGAATCGGGCCGAAACCGGTGAATTTGTTTGTTTAAATATGATAAGATGTTCGATTTGCAGGTGAGAAGACATGCTAAATTTGCATATGACAATCATTTTCTCACTGGATGTATAGATCGCTCGGAATACGGCTAAAACCGGAAAATCTGTCAAAAGTAAAAGTTTAATCTGATTGTTGATTAGAGGTCGGATATAGGGGTAAGGAGACATGGTGAATTCGTTTTTGAGCTTCAGTTTTTTGCCAGACAAGTAGTTTGTCCGGAATCCGGCCGAAACCGAAAGTTGGGCAGAAGTAAGGAAGGAAGGAGATACGGCGTATGCTATAGGGTAAACCATATGCTGAATCCATATTTGAATATTTAATAGCGCAAAACGGATATCTGAATGTATCTGAACTTGTTGAAATTCAGCTGGCGTATCCGGTTTGAACTGCCAAATACGAACTTGGTCTTTTCTGATTATTACCGTTGGCCTTAACCTGTTTGTAAATGTTAAAAGTAAAAATGTTCAAGAAGTCTGTTGAAGACCGAATATCTACAAGACCGAATTGTCGGGAGCAAACATTAAAATTTTGGGATCCCATAGAAACCTTTGGTCTTGTTTACTAGAGTGACTAATCATACGTAGTGCTTATTAGGTTGTAAGAGGCAGCGTGAATTAGTTGCAGCGGTAGCCATAACTACGAATACTACGATAGCTATTTTATTAAATGAATCTTTAATCTTGAATCTTTATAGTTTGGTTTACTTTTTAAGCTGGTGAAGAATGGACAGGAACATGTGAGGCTTTCTTTAGACTACAGCTCATGGTCCAAATCTTATACAGCCTATTCAGGTGTCTCGAAACCGATATCTGAAAAGCTTTGTTCCCTCCTTTGTCAAGGCCTTTAACGCCATTGCTAGTAAGTAATTGTGTACCTGAGCTTAACTCTTTTTATTAAATGTATTTGACGATTATTGTTATTTTAAATTAATTCGAAAGTGTTGACTGTAAATTGTATATATATTTTTTATTGACGACCAAACGAATATTCGGCTTGTCTGCTGCACGTTTTAGAAATAAATTGAATTGAATTGAATCATAATTCAGTAATTTAAGGAATGCATCGCTTCACACAAGTTTGGAAGTTGTTCATCAGAAGCTCTCATGGGTGCCTGTCCTGCAACCTCCTATAGAAGATACAGCTCATCATCTAGAAAACCAGACACTAGAAACCATAGTCATTTGAAAGCAGAGGAAGAGGAAAGTGACAAGTTTGGAACACTCTCTGCATCAGCTTTCGTGGTTACAGAAGACTCTCCAGAGGACGAGAAGCTCTATGAATACGAAAAGAACTTTGTCCCACTGGATCGGAAAACTCAAGGACAGTTCTTAATTGAACTAAGGCAGCTTCTAAAAGATGGAAAGGTATATATTTATTTATATATAATAGAAGTGCTTATCTCATTATGCAAAACAAATCAGCAAATGACTACGGTATGCAACAGTGACTTGGACAAAAATCATCAAAGCACAATGGGCACTTCTAATGCTTTACTTTGTATTAACTGCTTCACAAATAAACATTTCCGATTTCCTTTAGAAGGCGCTACGAAAATTAGCCGTTTTCGTATTATCCCTTGTCTTTACCTCTCTGGCATTTCGGCGATCCAGATCTTGGGAGCTGGGATATCGTGGCAGGAAATTCAAGAACTTCCAGCAATGCTTGATAGAAAAGGATATATTTGAGATGTCACCAAAGTCAAGCCGCAGATGCAGTTTACCTGATTGTTGTAGTGTTTAATCAGAAGTTCCATGGCTTAAAGTGCCTATTAAAAGTTTTTCTTTGTGGAATAGTGTTGAGAAGCTTGATTAACTTGCTTTATAAAATGTACCAGAATATGCAATAAGCTTATAAAAAATAACATAGCTACAAAAATCATTCAAAAACAAATAACCTATTCAAATCTGAATTATACAAACTGATTTATGCATAAAATAAAGATCTACTAAGTATTATAAGAAAAATCACTTTTATCTTTGTCCAAGCTAGTAAATTGAGCATGTACTGGCCCAAAAAATTACGCTTTGAAATATCACAGAGAGGAAACTGTTGAAAAAACTGATGATCTAGGGCACTGGTTCCCAACCGGTGGTACGCGTACCCAAAGGGGTACGCGAGACCCTTGCAAGGGGTACGCGAAGGCACCAAAATTGATTTAGTCTGTAGCTTCAAAATCCCGCCTCACTTATTTTGTTTGCCAAAAGCCTAATATTACCAGCAGAGGCATCACCAGCCAACATGTATCTCAAGGGGCAATTTACTGACCGACTTTTTTTTTTTTTTAATAACTGCTTTTAAAAAAAATCGTGGGGCTTCGCGCCGACTCTTTTCTTTTTAACCGTCTGGCAGACCTTTGGGGGGGGATGGGTATTGTCAACCCGTGCGTGACTCCTCTCATTACAAGCTCTAGTGAAAGTCAGTGAAATAATGTTGATTCAAAAACAGCTAGCCTAGGCTACTGCCGTCAAATCTGTTCCTGTGTCAAATATATTGTTTCAAGAAGAATCGAAGACATTGCAAGTGATGTTGTCATTCTTGTTGCGAACTAAGCTAACGAAAAAGCTTGCGATGCAGCTTGATGAAGGGACGGAGAACATCAAAACCAAACACAGAAACAGGCTGACAGTAAAAATTATGCAGCTAATGACGCCGAGCCGACATTTGACAAAATTTCTGCTACAAAGCAGCCTAAGGTGATTGCCTCATTGATTTTGTATATACTTTTACACATGTATGCCTTATCATTTATGATGATAACTATCGTCTTTGCACGTTCTGAAAAAGGGGGTACGCAATCGGATCTTTTTGAACCTTGACTAAGGGTACGCGGTACGGAAAAGGTTGGGAACCACTGATCTACGGGGTAAGTATTGTTCCTAGGTTGTTACAGAGTGGGATTGGGGTAGTTTGATGTGCCCATTGAACTTAAACAAGATTAAAAGGTATTTAGATGTGCGTCAAGACTAAATTCTTTTAAGTGTTGAAAGTCAGTGACCTACATCGGTGCGGTAGGATTTTCGTTCTCACCACACAAAGTTGGTCTAGAAAAGTTCTTCAAACCTGCTGCAGCTCGTTAGCTACCCCGAAAGAAATAGAAAACCGTCATTTTCGGGATTTTTTTCTTGATCAGCTAACTATCCATAATTATCAGCTAATTATATATATCAGCTATATATATTTGTTTTGAGGACGGTTTGCCAGAAGTGCAACCGAGATATCCGAATTTATATTTATCCCTCGCAAATCATCCTAGAGGGATAATTAGCTGATCAAGAAAAAAACCTGAAAATCACGGTTTTCTATTTCTTTCGTGATGAATGGTCAGCTGGCTTCAAACTTTATATTTGATAGCTACCCCTACCCTACTGATCTGGATCCCGGACTATTGACTTTCAGGGATTTCAATTTATTAAAAAGGTCCTTCCTCTTTTGAAGGCATCTGCAGGTTCGTACTGCCATCTTCTCAATCGAAGGTGCGTTCCTCTTGGCAAACTTTTCAAATTATTAAAAGGAAAGAGGTGTCAGCTCAGTCACTTTCAGCATGAATTAGCAAAATATTCAAAGTGGCAAAAGCTGAGTGTTTATTACTAGTATTTATAGGAAAAAAATGCCTGGTTCTGGTTCTAGTTTTTTAATAATAATAATAATAATATAATAATATATTGCAAAAAAAAGGCCATAAAGCCTCTACGAAAAGCCTCTTCTTCGGCGATCGTTCACTGTTAGCTGACGTTCACATAACCATACCTCTACTATACTAAGAAAAGAAAAGAGTTTTGAGGAAGGGAGTGGAGGGGGTTGCTGTAATATTTTTTTTTTGCAGTTGAAAGAAGCCCTGGTAGTTTTCGAAAAGCAGATGCCAGTTGACAAACAAAGGCCAGACAAGTATATTTTTGGAGAAATGATGACCGCTTGCGCCCGAGCTGGCTATTTTGATAAAGTGTTCGAGATTTACAAAAAGGTAAGCTTGATTCTTACCACTTGTGGGCTGCGGCTACTGAACATTTCCTTATATTGCGGTCGTAAGCGTGACGGACGATTTTGAGGGTCTAAACTAAGTTGTACCGTAATTCCGTACAAGCATGATGTCACACCCATTCGATCTATTTTATTTATGGAGAAATGACGGCGACTTGGCTATTTTGATAAAGTGTTCGAGATTTACAAAAAGGTAAGCTTGATTCTTACCACTTGCGGGCTGCGGCTACTGAACATTTCCTTATATAGCGGTCGTAAGCGTGACGGACGATTCTGAGGGTCTAAACTAAGTTGTATCGTAATTCCGTACAAGCATGATGTCACACCCATTCGATGTATTTTATTTATGGAGAAATGATGGCGGCTTGCGCCCGAGCTGGCTATTTTGATAAAGTGTTCGAGATTTACAAAAAGGTAAGCTTGATTCTTACCACTTGCGGGCTGCGGCTACTGAACATTTCCTTATATAGCGGTCGTAAGCGTGACGGACGATTCTGAGGGTCTAAACTAAGTTGTATCGTCATTCCGTACAAGCATGATGTCACACCCATTCGATGTATTTTATTTATGGAGAAATGACGGCGACTTGGCTATTTTGATAAAGTGTTCGAGATTTACAAAAAGGTAAGCTTGATTCTTACCACTTGCGGGCTGCGGCTACTGAACATTTCCTTATATAGCGGTCGTAAGCGTGACGGACGATTCTGAGGGTCTAAACTAAGTTGTATCGTAATTCCGTACAAGCATGATGTCACACCCATTCGATCTATTTTATTTATGGAGAAATGACGGCGACTTGGCTATTTTGATAAAGTGTTCGAGATTTACAAAAAGGTAAGCTTGATTCTTCCCACTTGCGGGCTGCGGCTACTGAACATTTCCTTATATTGCGGTCGTACGCGTGCCGGAGGATTTTGTAAAGCTGCGTTGGATTTGAGTCCTTCTTGTCTCGGTCCTGTCTTCTTGTTACTGCCTTGTCACGGTTTAAACCCGTTTTATTTACCCTTGTCAGGTGAATGACTCACCGGACAAGCATCGCAAATAAAATGCAGTCGAGAAATCTACCCGAGACAGGACCGAAACTTGCTCCGAGAGCATGTCATCATTCACGGAGGCCTGTCTGACAGGGCACTGACAATTGTCAGCGGACATGACAAATAAAACGGTATTAAAGGAACAGAAAAGTTGACTCAAACTTGATTCGGGGAGCTAGCTGACATATCAAGAATGTACCCTGAGTCGATATTGAGGGTAAGAAAAATTCTCGTTACGACCATTGCAGCTTCCGGGCAGTTTCCGAGAATTCGATTTTTGAGCTAGTAGAAAAAAAAGCAAAAGGTTTTGTGCCGGGAGTAGGAATCGAACGCACGACGTCTTGACTACTATCCCGATACTATGGCCGAAACACGGCCAAAGGCGAACTTTTACAGTGCATAAGTGCGTAATTACAGTGCATAAGGGGCAAGGGCCTGCCAGCTAGCTTTGGGAACACAAAGGAGGGGGTTCGAGATAACAAAGAACGGGGGTCCTGCTGTATCTTTATCTAAGCCTTCCAGGTTGGTTTGATGGCCGAAAGTTGCGTAGTCAAGTTTTCTGTGCCTTTAAGCTGACAAGGCAGTTAAATAAAACAGCATTTGGCTGACAAGACCGGGCCAAGGCTAAATCGAACGCGGCTTAAGTTGTGTCGTACCATAAAAGCGTGACGTCACACCCATTCGATCTATTTTTCCTCAGATAACGAAAAATTGTAGTTTATTCCTATCGGTGAATATGTATTTTTTATATGTAAATATAGAGCCGAGCGGACAGCGAAGCGCCGTGTCAATCACACGACGTCACTATAATCGTCACGACCGTATGGAGTTCCGGTACTATTAAGTCGACACCATTTTGCGGGTTTCGAAAAGAGTCGATCGTGGTAGAAGTAAAAACCCGTAATGTCAGTGTACCTTTTGGATACCCCATACCCAGCGCTGGGTACTAACCCAGTATGAAATCGGTGATTTGAATTTTGAGTGAAGCTAGTTTTATGCCGAGCGTTTTGCATAGGGTGTCCAAAAAATCAATGGTGTGTGGTTGACTGGTTAGTGTAAGATAGGGTAAAATTTTTATCAAAATGGAAATAGTAGTAGGGCCAAACTAAGTGCCTGACATGCAAATATGGTGCTTCGTTAGTAATAGGATTTTATAGATAGAAAATAAGATCCAACCTAAGGCATTAACATCTTAAGCGAAGCAAACACAAGCACACAAATAACGATAATTTCATAGGGAAAAATTAGGACAAGGAAGCCTACGTAGTACATTACAAAAAGCAACTATGTTCTAATCTTTCAACCTTATCTTGAACAACCACAAATAAATGCAAAGAGTGGGAATTTAATTGTCAATTAAGTCACTAAGTTTTTTCTAATTTCACTGTCAGAAGTTTCAAAACAGACAACAGAAGGATGCGCGGTTTCAACAGACAACACTTCTAATGTTGCCTTTTGTGTTTGAAAATGTTTTGCAGAACTAGCGTTGCCATCACTCGCCGCGCTTGCGCCAGCGCATCCCAGAGAAAGTATGCGCGTCGCAAGAACAGAACCAATCTCCATTCTTGCGTTGCGTCGATGCATACGCATCAGGTGTGTCAGTGAAAATGGAAGTTGTTGAAGAAAACAGGAGAAAAACGTAGGAGTTGCATGTAGAAAGATTGACTGAAATCCTAGGTAAACAAATCAAGAATTTTTGTCGTGGTGACGTTTCTGGATCTACGCTTGAAGAAAACTGGAGAAAAAAGACCGAAAATTCAGCAGAAGAAACCGAGAAAAAAATACGCATCTAGCGTGAAAAGTTCTAGCGCAGGTGTGAAAGCTACGCTACGCATGTACGCAACGCATACGCAGCGACGCTTCAATGTGAAAGCGGGTTAACGTTTTCTAACACAACAGATAATATCCTAAGTGTTGTCTGTTACGCAACCGCGCAGCCTTCTGTTGTCTGTTATGAAACTTCTGACAGTGTGGTTACAGGGGTGGCCTGAAGCACTCAGGCCAGGGGGGGTGAGACCCCTCATTTCAACGACTCATGGATCGTAATATACGACTCGCAGGTACCAACAAAAATGAACTGTTGCGACTATGCGGCAATGGTGCACATTCCCCACCAATAGATAATAGAGCTGGTGTCAAACTAGCTGCAATGCATCAGCTGAAATTATTCTTGTAATCTAAATTTTTGTATAAATACCTTCATAGCCTCAGCTTTACATTTCAACTTTCGCATAAGAGGAAAGCTTTCAACGCCTGTACCCGGGACAAATTAAAGCAAGCGCCGTAGGCGAATTTTTTTTTAATCTGCCTCCGTCTAGAGAGGCTCTAGCCAGCCTTAATGTGTTTCAAATCTAAAAAGTTCCAAGCCGAATCGCCAAGTAAATGACACACCGTTCCTCTAAGTAGAGAATACTACGAAATGTGCCACAGGCGAAATTTTGTGAAACGCCGAGGAGGAGACCGTCTTTTTGAAATCCCATTGAAAAGGAAAAAACAGCTTTGAAATAACAAATCTGACCGTCGAAAAAAGTGACAAAATAGTGGCCACAGGAAACAAAGTAGATTTGTTCCGTATTAAAGCAAAAAAAGTAACTCCTGGAAAAAATCCTGATTTATGGACGTAACCCGAGAAGCAGAGCGTCATTTTGCGATCCCAATGAAAAATGAAGAATAGCTATGAAATCACGCCTCTGTCCATCGAAAAAGCGACAAAATAAAGCCCATAGAAAAGAAAGTAGATTTGCTCCGAACTAATAGCAAAAAAAGTAATTTTTACGTTCAGAACACACTTCCTCAGAAACGACACGAGGAAAACAGATTTGCCAGTGCGATGAACGAACTTTTGGTCTTGGCCTGATAGGAGTTTACAGATATAGAAAAAGACGCCAGGTTCGCCGACGAGACTTGAGTTGCGTTTTTTTCAGGGTGATTTGATGTACTTTTGTTTCATAATGAAAGTACCGTGTACCGTTTTATTTGTCACTCGACACACTGTACTTACATGCCGAAAATTAAAGCAGGTAAAGCTACAGTGAGCTACATCTGAAGAATTGCAACTTAAAACTGGTTTGCAGAATTTGATTCTACGCGACAGAAGATGCTATATACACAGCAAATGAAGACGAGAAGTTCGCTTTTAGAATATCTTAAACATAAAAGAGATCATTTTCGAGTTGTATGAGTGTCCTGAATTTTTTTTTCAGATGTGCTTTAACACTAGCATACAGGGGCGTCACGTAGGAGGGGGGTGGATGCACCCCCTCCCCTCCCCGATGTTGTCGGCTAGCCGGTAAAAAATAGATTTTTCGTAAAAAGAATAGATTTTTTTGGGAATCAGTCGATTTTTCCGCAAAAAAAGACGGTAATAATTACCAGCCAGTCGGTAAATACCTTGCTCCTCCCATGTTTGATAGTGCTATGATTCGCAGTCAGCAGTGATACATACGACATACGATCAGCTTTGGCTGAAGGAATGTTTTTGCTCCTCTCCCCCCGAGTAAAGCCTCTGCTAGCATAGAGGCCAAAAACTTACCTCCCGACTAGAATGAGCTATTCCAGCGTCTGCGGAACCCCTCCTGTCCTGGGAAACGAATTTCGGGCGTATATTAAAATCCTCCTTGTCCTTTCCAAGCGTTGTTCCTACCTCAACCTCTCTTTGTAATCGATATTTTTTTATTTGTTCTGGCACACTTCTTTCGTGGGTCTCCTGTCATTTGATTTCTGATGGCTTTTCCATTCTGTTTAAAAGCTCTATTCCTTCTTTTTTCACTTATAGACAAAGATGACCAAAAATCAATGCACATAACCTTGTCTCTCGCTTTTGTTCTATAAGCTATTTCAATCTTACCAGTCAGACTTCACTTTAACAACTAACCTATTGTAATTTTGACAGGCTAAAATCTGAAACACCGAAGTTAGGCAGAGATCCCATGGGAGTAGAACAGGTAGCCGCATTGCTGCCCCCATGAATCATGTCTGCGACCTATCGGGTTACAAAACCTGGTTTAAACGACTTCTTCGGGGTCTGGCTTACGACTGAAGCTGTTCAGAGACAAAATTTAAAAAAAATTTAAACGACTCGGATTATTTTTTATTAGAATGAATGTCCGGGACCTCGGCGAGTCCAAAATAAACGACTGATACAACTTAGCAAAAGGCCAAAATAAACGACTGATACGACTTAACAGAAGGCAGGGGGGGGGGGGGGGTGAGTCACCCCCCCTTCGGGCCACCCCTGTGTGGTTATTCTAAGTTTGAACTTTTGGGTCAGGGCTTTTAGAGGAGAAGAGGCTCAGTTTTGTAACTAGCCCACTCAGCTTCATTGAAGAGTTGAACTAGTAGCTTGTCAATGGAATGTCAATGGTGTGCTTGTTCAGGTATGTTAGTGCCTTGTTGAGATGGTTGTTTCCACGTTTAGAGAAAGGACTTTTATGTTCGTTTGCCATTGGAAAGTTTATGGATCCCTCGCACTATTTACTCTTCAACTTACAGTATTTTAAAATATTTGAATACTTTAAAACGAGGCCGTGCTTTCAACAAATAACCCGCGGTTTTGGCTGTTTTAAGCCTTTTCCGAAACCCGTTGACTTATAGCGAAAACAGGGAAATAATTTACATAACCGTTTTCTGATACAAAGCTTATCGCAGACAACCGTCGACAGCGTGATACACATCGAAGGTAGGAAAAAACGGCAAGTGGGAAAATCAGCGTGGTTTTGTTAGAGAGGTTAGAATGTATTGTACGAAACTGGGATCTCCGGGTTTAGAAACATATGGAGTGATTAGATGAGATTAGATGATGATTTTTAGATTTATTGTATAATTCAGGTACAAAATTTCGTAGTTGTCCAACCAAATTTTTTGACCTTTGTCAGGTAATATATACAACAATTGTTAAAATCAAAATAAAAGTTAGACCATTGAAGTCAACAACCGAAATAAAATTCATAACAAAATAACTAAGACAAAATAACATTATTGGAAAAATCCACAAATTTCGGAATGAAGCCATTACAATATCTTTCCCGGTTACATGCGATCGGCATGAGCTTCGGGACTTTGGCGGATACTTGCCTTGGTGGCCTTGGGCGTTCAACCTCAAAATCAGGGGGTAAAAGGGATCGGAGAGTTGGGTGTTCAAGGAGTTTTAGTCCAAAATTTTGACACAACTTCTGCCTCCTATTAGACAGCGCATCCAGTCCAAATAAAGAAAGAAGGCCAGAGTACGGGATTTTAGGGCCCCTGTCCACGATTATGGAAGTAGGTTGCACTAGTATTATAGGTAAGACAGGTCCTTTAAAGAGTAATAAATCAATCAATTTTGTTCGTTATTATTGGAAGAATACTTGATAAGACTAAGTCCGAAACACGCCAGTGATCCTAGGGAAGAACAAGAAACGTCACCCAAACGAATCCCCAAATTTGACTGAAATCCTAGGTAAACAAATTAACAACTTTTGTCGTGGTGACTTTTCTGGATCTGCGCTATGCACACGTCGATTCTTTCATCACCACGAGGAGTTAGTCATCAAGGACGTGTTCCACCCTACTTACCTGAATTACTACGTATGACGTCACCGAATCTTAGCTTCTTGGCCTCAAGGCTGGAACACAAATCTGTTCGGCAAAATATCATGCCGCAGGCTCATAGGATCAATCGCGTGACAGAGATCGTACTTACCACGCTAACTACAACTAAACTTATTACAACGTCATCAATTCGTCAACGTCATACATTCCTCCTTGAACGTGTTCAGAAGCGAGCCTCAGAAATTATCCAAGGCCTGAAGGATCTTCCGTACAGTGAGCGACTGCAGAGGTTGAATCTTCCAACTCTAACATACAGAAGAAAAAGAGGAGACGTCATCCAGGCCTACTAGATCCTCCAGACTAGCCAGTCTCCCAAAGTCTTCACACCAAACCCTGCCACCAAAACACGTGGATACAGCAAAAGAATAAAAAAAAGCCATGCCTCAACAAGAATCAGACATCAATTTTTCTCTACCAGAACAGTTCTTTGTAATTCCCTCTCCGAATAAAACAATAAACTGTGAAACAGTTGAATATTTCAAAAAATTCGTTGATGAGGAGTGGGAAGCCGTCGAGCGGAAGCTGAATTGGGATGCCGTTGTTACCATTATCAACATGTGATGTTGTCACCACAAAATCTAACAAACCATCGTACAGACGAATTCATACAGTCAACTATGGAGCGAATACTACAGGAGAAATCCTTATTTTGCTCCAAGCTGCAATTTAAGGTAAGGTAATTTTAAGGTTACAACAATCAGTCATTTATTATAAACACCGTAGCCGATAGTTAGTATAAGGTCTTGCTAGGAATAAGTATAAAAAACAAATACATGTCCAATTCCGAATTAAATGTGTCGTGACAGTCATAGTGTACAGTTATGTACAAAGTATATAGCGTGCAATAATTTAAAACCTGATCAACTCAACATTTAGTCGCTTTCTTTTCTTGTCTATACCATTGTTCTGACACTAAGCTAAAACTAACAAAACATTACATGACATTACTGGAACAAGAACTAATTGAAGTATAAAATAGAAATCTAATTTCACGCTCCCGAGCGTGGTAAGCAGATAGCCACTATTGGTTACTATTTGGAGAAGGTTAGAACGGTCAGCGTGGTAACTTTCCACAAGGTTGGAACGGAAATAGTAATGTTAAAATGGTGGAACACGCTCCAAGGGTACGCGCGATGTTATGAGGATGGCCGCATGGTAGGCAAAGCTATTGTTCCTGGGGGGGGGGGGTGGAGGGGAGGAGATGGTCTGACGCCATGAGCGCGTTTCACCCTTCTAACAACAGTAACTATTACTATTTTCGTTCCAGCCCCATGAAAAGTTACTACTCTGACCGTTCCAACCTTCTCGAAACAACGCTCGGGAGCGGAGTAGGTGTCGTGACTACGATCTCTGTGACCAGATTGGCACGGTATTTTACCAAAAATTGAAAATTGCGTTCCAGTCTTGACACGAAGAAGCCAGGATCCGTTGCGTCATGCGTAGTACCTATGGTAAGTAGGGTGGAACCCGCTCAAAGTTAGCGTTCCTGGAGTGTGAGCTTAACATAATCGACACCTCAAGTGCCCACCAGCCCCAGGTTTTTTCAAGAGACCGGAAATTAAGGAGAAACGGGAGTGGCGGTTGGACGACAATATCCGTCCAAAAGTGCCTAAGCAAACACCGGTTTGCATTTAAGGCGTATTCTCGTCGTTCCCCGAAGACTCCTCGGAGAATCAAGGGGAACGGCGAAAATAGAGGGAGTCATGCACTCCACGCGGACTCCGCTTACGGGAACAACGAGAACACGGGAATGCTTCCAAAATGGAATTTGTTAGAGAAAAAAATATGCAGTTGACGAAATTAGTCTGGATCCATTTTATTTTTAATTTTGTTTATTCTGATTGTTTTAATTAATTTTACATTGCACCAACACCAGCAAGATTTGATTCCCCTCCGAATCTGAAAGGGATTCATTTTTATGATGGTAATGATAATCAGAGCATTCCCTGTTTGTGGGGACGGGGATTGAGTCCCTGGGACAAACAAAAAATCAGGGACTCCTCAAAAGGAGTCCTCGGGGAACGGCGAGGATACGCATTTAGTATACGATGTCGTGTTCTCCCACATTAGAGGGAGTGCACCCTACACAACAAAAATGGATCATAACATTGGCAGTATCAGGAAGCGAGGTCTTTGATTCGGAGTAGGTTGCTCAGTAGAGAGATTCCAGCCTACCCGACGAAAACGGAAAAGGTTAGAGAAGGAGTAATTTAACATTGCGAGATATACGACTTCCGAATTCAAGAGGAGTATTCTGAGCCTGTAAATTGCTGGAAACAGTTCGCTGGCTCTTTCTTAACTGTAGGCTATAATTGCAGCCTTGTAGAAAAGTTTCATCAGAAATTGGAGCTTGAAGCCTTCAAACTTTCCGTACAAACTGTTCGTGCTTCCTATTGTCGGATCTCAAAAAACGCGCGTCTTAACCGACCAACAGGACGCGAGACTTGTTTTCAAACTTTGAAGCCTTCAATCTCTCATTATAACGAAAACTTTTTTGCAAAAGTTTATTATACCAACAAAAAGAAGCCAGATTAATGCTTCCAGCAACTCCCTGACTCAGAATGGTTACGAAAGGCCGGCAATTTAGTCTCAAAGTCGAAAGTTCTTATGCTCCCGTGATGATCGTGTAGCAAGATCTGTTTTCGTCGGGTAGGGTGCAATCTCTATCCGATTTCTGTCGTCAGCCATTGGTAAGTCGGGGTACTGCAGTCAACCACAAACATCTGATTTTTCTATACACTACGCAAAACGCTGGGTATATCTAGCGTTCGGCATAGCCTATGCCTAACGTTGAATACCCTATGCCCAGGTGCGTCGATATCCAAAACTCGAGGGGGGGGGGGGGGGGGTAAGGGTGGCAGGGCGCGGCTCCCTGCCGTCCGTTTCAGCTTTTCTTCTCATATGTGGTAATAAACTCGTTATGACTGCAAGCGTTGAAGACGAAAGATTAGAAGCCTAGTGCCTCCGAGCTCAGAAGCGGTTCGAAGGGATTGGGCGTGGAAGATGAGTATCTTAAAATATAAGACTCCGGAAGGCTTAAAGGCGTATTCTCGACGTCCCCCCCCCCCCCCCCGCGCGCTTTTTGTTTGTCCCGGGGACTGAGTCCCCGTATTCTCGCGAGTCCCCACGGACGGGGAATGCTGCAGTTACCATTAGCATCATCAAAAAGGACTCCCTTTCAGATTCAGAGGGGAATCAATCAGATTCAGAGGGTAATCAATGTAAAAATAATAAACAAAAATCAGAATAAACAAAACCAAAAATATTGTGGATCCAGATGTTAACTGCATATTTATTTTTAGAGCAAAATCCATTTTAGAAGCATTCCCCGTGTTCTCGCTGTTTTCTGTACGCGGAGTCCGCGTGTAGTCTCCCTCTATTCTCACCGTTCGTAACGTACGTAATAACCAGGCCCGTATCCAGGAATTTATTTTGGTGGGGGGGGGGAGTGCCTGCTGGTCGGACTAAAAAGTACAAACAAAATATAGATTTTTGGGGGAGGTTTTGGGGGAGGCTAGCCCCCCCCCCCCCCTGGATACGGCCTTGGTAACAACTTAACGGCTCAGAATAGAAATGAACAGTGCTGAATTCTTTGTTTTTACTCTTTCCGATGGTGGTGTAGAACTATCCGTTTCCGTTGAGTAGGCTGAAACCTTTCTATGCCCCATGATAATTTTTTAGCCTGTGTAGTTGTATGATAGTTGTACGAAAAAGTTGCATGTATCGATATGTAATAGTATTTTTAGCGCAAAATCCATTTTAGAAGCATTCCCCGTGTTCTCGCTGTTTATATAAACTCGCTATAGTAAAGAATATTATGGTCTAATGTGCCTCAGACTGGGCCTATCTTAAGCCGTAGTATCCAGTAGCATCCTGTCTTGCTATAGTGGCATCCAGTCTTGCTAATAGTAGCATGTAGTAGAATGCAGTAACAGGGCAGCCTTGACATAGAACCATGTATTTTTAATATTTTTTTTAGTATTTTTAAACAGATAATATGATAGTCAATTATGGGGTAAGAAGACATGCTGAACACGATGGTGAAAACCATTTTGTCAGCGGACAAGTAGTTCGACCGGAATCCGGCCAAAACCGGAAAGTCTGTTAAAAGTAAAAGTTTGTTTGAAGTTGATTAGATGTTTGCTTTGGGGGTAGGAAAACTTGCTGAACTCGACGGTCAAAACCATTTTCTTCCCGGATACGTAGTTCGCCCGGAATCCGGCCAAAACCGGAAAGTTTGTTAAAAGTAAAAGTTTTATTTGCAGTTGATTAGATGTTCAGTTTAGGGGTAAGAAAACATGCTGAACACTTCTGTGAAAACAATTTTCTACCCGGACAAGTAGTTCGCCCGGAATCAGGCCGAAACCGTAAAATTATTAAAAGTTAAAGTTTTATTTGTAGTTGGTTAGATATCCGATTTAGGGGTAAGAAGAGATGCTGAATCCGTGTATGACAATCATTTTTTACCCGGACAAAAATATCGACCGGAATCCGGCTGGAGCCGGAAAATTTGTTATAAGTTAAATTTTTATTTCAAGTTGATTAGATGTTCAGTATTGGGGAAAGAAGATCCGCTGAGTTCGTTTTTCAGCTTTTATTTTTTCGCCGGACAAGTAGTTCAAAACAGATATGACTTATAGGGGTAAACACACATGCTGACTCCATATCTGAACTTGGTTTTCTCAGATGATTAGCTATTTGGCCTTAATCTGTTTCTGAATTTTAATAGTAAAAACGTTCAAGGAGACTGGCGAAGACAAGACCCAATTGTCTGGATCAAATATTGAATTTTGCGATCCCATCGAAACCTTTGGTCTTGTTGTTTCAGTAACCAGAGCTTTCATTTTATACTATAGATGACGGACACAGGAGTTAAACCGTCCAACGTTATCTTCACCATCCTATTCAACGCATGTGCGAACTCCCCCTTAAAAGCACAAGCGCTTGACAAAGCTCTGTACCTGCGAATGAAGCTTCAGGAAGAAAACATGCAGCTGAACCGTGTCAACTATCATTCAATGATAAAAGGTAGGGGCACTTTCTCTTTGCTGGTTTGGCATCTCTTTGCTCTTTGGCCCGCATGATGGTTTGTGGGAAATAGGTAAAAAGATAGCTTTCGGTCCTGGCGCCTGGAAAGACCTCAGAGTCCATGCTTTGAGGAGGATCTGGGGTGTGAATGAATTGATAAGACATCAACGAGATTAAAGATGAATGCATGATTTTTATTACGAGCAACATAGCACAACAACAAAAAATAAGAAATAAAAAGCAAAACAATGAAAAGAACAATGAAGGTGTTTTTTTATGTAGTTTCGTTGCAGTTTCACTGTAGTTTGGCGTACTTTTGTTTCAGTTATGAAAGTACAGTATGTGTAATGGACAAATAGAACAATAGATACTGTACTTTATAACTGAAACAGAAGTACGCCAAACTACAATCAAACTACACCGAAAGTACATAAAAAACGCACCTTGATTTACTGAATTAGCTGGCCCACTGGGCAGTGGGCGGAAAGCGGCTGTAGGATGACAGAAGCTGTTCACTTATTCCTTTTAATTTGACAGTTGGGTCTAGGATAGAAAACTTCGGTGATCGCCTATGCGACGGAAAATATGCGCTGATCCACTTTTGTCTTGTTCTCTAGTCCGGATTATTGCAGGTTCATTTCTTCTAGAAGGCGGTTGACATACCTGGGACACGTCCTTTGTATGGAAGAGAGCCGCCCTCCTCGAGCAACCTATAGGCGTATTCTCGCCGTTCCCCTAGGACTCCACTTGAGGAGTTCCCGCGTTTTTCTTTGTCGCGGGGACTCACTTCCCCACGGACAGGGAATGCTTTGATTATCATTACCATCATAAAAAAGGACTCACTTTCAGATTCGGAGGTGAATAAATTTTTGTTGGTGTTGGTGCAATGTTATGTTCTAATTAAAAACAATCAGAATAAGCAAAACCAAAATAAAGTGGATCCAGACTAATTTCGTCAACTGGATTTTTTTTTTGTTTTGACAAAATCCGTTTTGGAAGCATTCCCCGTTTTCTCGCTGCTTTCTGTACGCGGATTCCGAGTGGAGTGACTCCCTCTATTCTCGCTGTTCCTTTTGACTTCCCGAGGAGTCCTCGGGGAACGGCGAGATAACCTTATGACTGGAAGGGAGAAGAAAGCACATTGAGAACTAGAACACATTGAGCCGGACTTACGGCCGAGATCTGAGGACAGCTGGGCTCCTCGCGAATACCAAGAACAAATCAGTTAATAGAACCTCCGTCTTTGGTCCCATGCACCGACTATGGATACCCTGTCGAAGCTGAGCAGAGCTAGAGCTACTTGCTGAGCTTTGAGTTGACGCCCGTCAAATTTCCTCTTAGACGCTGAACGTTGGGAGGAAAAGACCGTAATAGGCGTGTATGACCCGCCTCTGTAATGACGTTACAATGTTAAACAACCAATAGTCGCTTATTCGCGACTTTTCATCTCCGGAGTTCTACTGCGATGAGGTGTTTGTAGAGGTAACGAACTGTGATGTTCCGCGTAGCTCCTAACCTCCGCTCGTTTGCATCGGGCAGGGCGTCGGGGGTTTGTTCGACTCCGCAGGGTCGTATTATAGAGATCGGGAGACGGAGGTTCTTTTGATTATTTGTTCTTACTAAAACCGGAATGGGAGGACGGCACCGGCTGCAGCTACAATGCGTGACGAATGAAGAGTTTCTTCTAGTTCTTCTTCTTCTAGTTGAAGCTGACGAGGACCCTTGGCAAGAAGGAATGGGACATTGCTTGAGTAAATCTGAGCTAGCTCGCTTATCAGTTTAGTTTATTATAAGAGGATACTAACTGTTAGGTCTCCTTTAAGTTTATTTTCATGTGTTTTAGCTTTTGCCCGCCTTGGAGAGTCCACCATTGCTTTCCAACTAGTTGATGAAATGATGAAGAATAGAATCTTACCCGATGCCACAACGTTCAGCTTTCTCCTCCAGGCGGCCTTAAGTGACAAGAAAGAAGGTTTCAAGTTAGCTCTGGTCGTAAGTAATAAAATGTCTTATTTCCTTTTTGGGATCCCAAAACGTAAGTGGGGGATGACCTATGACATCGCAAAAGTTGTCCGTCCGTCTGTAAGCACGATAACTCTCGAAGGGAATGAGATATTTTGATGAAACTTGGTGTGAGGATTGTTTGGGTCAAGGGTAAGGTCGAGTTCGTAGATGGGCTCTGTAGCCCTATATTTGGGGCTGGGGGAGGGGTTCAAATTAAGGGACAAACAAAATATTTTTAAACAGCTAATGTGATAGTCGATTATGGGGTAAGAAGACATGTTGAGCACGATCGTGAAAATCATTTTTCTCGCCGGACAAGTAGTTCGTCCGGAATCGGGCAAAAACCGGAAAGTTTGTTAAAAGTAAAAGTTTCATTTGAAGTTGATCAAATGTTTAATTTAGGGGTAAGAAGACATGATGAGCACGATGGTGAAAACCATTTTCTCGCTGGACGAGTAGTTCGTCCGGAATCCGGCAAAAACGGAAAGTTGGTTAAAAGTAAAAGTTTCATTTGAAGTTGATTAAATGTTTGATTTAGGGTTAAGAAGACATGCTGAGCATCATGGTGAAAATCATTTTCTCGCCGGACAAGCAGTTCGTCCGGAATCCGGCCAAAACCGGAAAGTTGGTTCGAAGTAACAGTTTCATTTGAAGTTGATTTAACGTTTGATTTAGGGGTAAGAAGGCATGCTGAACCCGATGGTAAAAAGCACTTTCTCGCCGGACAACTAGTTCGCCTGTAATCCGGCCAAAACCGGAAAAAATGTTAAAAGCAAAAGCTTTATCTGAAGTTGATTAGATGATAGATTTAGGGGTAAGAAGAGACGCTGAGTCTGTATATGATGATCATTTTTTACCCGGACATATAATTAGTCCGGAATCCGATTGTACCCGCATTTTTTTTATGGCACTTGAGCTTACTCAAGTGCCATATAGCGATTGTAATTTCTGTCCGTCAGTCGGTCTGTCGGTCCCGGTTTTGCTAGTTCGGGCACTTCCAGATAAGCTAGGACGATGAAACTTGGCAGGCATATCAGGAACTGGACCAGATTAAATTAGAAATTGTCGCTTCCTCGATCCGACCATCTGGAGGGGAGTGGAGGGAGGGGGAATCAGGAAAAAATAGGAAAAATTAGATATTTTTAGCTTACGAACGGGTGATCGGATCTTAATGAAACTTGATATATGGAAGAACTTCGTGTCTCAGACCCTCCATTTTAAATCCAGACCGGATCCGGTGACACTGGGGGGAGTTGGAGGGGGAAACCGGAAATCTTGGAAAACACTTAGAGTGAAGGGATCCGGATGAAACTTGGTGGAAAGTACAAGCAAAAGTCCTAGATACGTGACTGATATAACCGGAACGGATCCGCTCACTTTGGGGGAGTTGGGGGGGGGGAGAAGTCCGAATTTATAGTGATCCCGCGAGTTCCGTGCTTCCTGATGTGCTGGGACGATGGAAATTGGCAGGCATGTCTGGGACCCGACCAGATTAAATAGGAAATCGTCAATTCCCCGATTCGACCATCTGGGGGGGGGGGGAGTGGAGGGAGGGTGAAGCTAAAATTTGAGGTATTTTTAGCTTGCGAACGGGTGATCGGATCTTGATGAAAATTGATATTTAGGATGACCTCGTGTCTCAGACATCTCACTTTAAATCCGGACCGGATCCGATGACACTGGGGGGAGTTAGAGGAGGGAACCGGAAATTTTGAGAAACGCTTAAAGTGGAGGGATCGGGATGAAACTTGGTGGGAAAAACAAGCACAGGTCCTAGACACGTCATTGACATAACCGGACCGGATCAGGGCACTGTGGGGGAGTTGGGGTGGGGGTCCGGATTTCTAGCGATCCCGTGAGTTCGGCATACTTCCTGATGTCCTAGGGCGATGAAACTTGGCAGGTATGTCAGGGATCCGAACAGATTGACTTGAGAACAGCCGTTTTCCCGACCCGACCATCGTGGGGGGAGTGGGTGGATGGGGAGTCCGGAATCTAGTGGCGTGCATAACTTTTGAACGGGTGATCGGATTTGAATGAAACTTGTCTGGTGAGCTATCGCCTCGGATGTCCAGTGTCACGTCCGGGTCGGGTCCGATACCTGTGGGGATGGGGGGGGGGGGGGTGGAAAACTCAAGAAACTCTAAAAGCACGAGGGATTGGGACGAAACTTAATGGATGGAACAAGCATTAGGCCTAGATGAAATTGACGGAGCCAGATGGTTTCGGGGCTCTGTGGGGGGAGTTGGAGGGGGTTTCCTGGAATTCCGGTAGTCGTGAGTTAGAATAGTTCCAGATGTAAAACGAGAACGAAACTTTGCAGGCATATTAGCGACCCGAATTATCGTGACTTAAGAACCTGACACAACATACCCCCGGAAACTTCCGTTCCTAGATCCGAGCATTTTTTGGGGAGCAAGAGAAGAGAAATATGGAAATTGACTTCTATAAATTGCGAACGAGTGGTCTGATTCGAGTGAAACTTCATGGGTGATACGAATCGATGGCCTCGACATGTAAAACATGCCTTCGAACCATATGCGACCACGATTAGGGGAATTGGGAGTGGGGGGACTTTTGACATGCACAAAAACCAAACGGATGGACCGAATGAGATGCAATTCGACAGTGCCGAGTTTATGCGGCCTAGATTTGTTATTTGGCGTCCGGGCCGGATTCGGCCAAGGTAGGGGGGGGGGGGGGGGGTACTGGAAACTTGCAGATAGGCTATGCTCCAATTTCAGACAAACTTGATGGACAGGAAGAGGGAATTAAGAGATTGGGCCCGAACCGGCTCCGACAACGTTGGTGGGAGGGGGGGGGGGGGGGTACCGAAACTTTCCAAAAATGCTCAGATTCGAGTGAAACTTGATAGATGGTATAAACAAAGATGCTTTAGGTGGTCGATTTTTTATTCCGCACCAGATTCGGCCACGGTAGGTGGAGATAGAGTGAGTACCGGAAATCGTGTATTACGTCTAGGGATCAAACAAATGGATTTATTGGGATGAAAGTTTGAACAGTCATGTGCATTTGCTACAGACAGTCGAGACGATGCCGGAACTGCTCAGAAATGAGTGAAACTAAATATCCTATTTCTATTCCCGAACCGCATTTTTGGATGGCGGGTGTATTTTGTGACGTTCTCATCTACTTTCTTGTACAGCCTACTCGTACAAGTGCCATATGAGCTCGTAGCTCTTGTTTTAAGTCAAAGTTTTATTTAAAGTTGATTAGATGTTCTTTATAGGGATAAGGAGATACGCCGGTTTCGTTTCTGAATTTTTTTTTTTTTGCTGGACTAGTAGTTCGCTCGGAATTCGGGCGAAACCGCAAATTCGGCAGTAGAAAAGCAGGAAGTTTTGGTCAGTATCGTCAAAATAAATATGGCTTATAGAGGTATAGATAGATAGGTAGATAGAATATCTGAACTCGGTTTTCTCTGATGAATAGCCTGGCGAAGACAAGACCCAATTGTCTGAATCAAATCTAGATTTTTGGGATCCCATCGACACCTTTGGTCTTGTTTTATACGGAATGGATGTGCAGAGGTCCCATTTGGGCTTTTAGCTTTTGAACGGGTGATCGGGTCCGAGTGAAACTTAATAACTGAAAAGAGGACATGTCTCTGCTGTCTTGGCACTACGGGGGGGGGGGGGGGGCTGGAGACTGGAAATCATGGGAAACGGTTCGGTTGGAAGGATCGGAATACAAATTGCTGGGTAGAACATATATCTGCTATAAATAAATCGTTTACACACTCGGCCTGGATCCAGACACTTGGTGGTGGTGGGGGGGGGGGGGTCGGTGCACAAAATCTTCCATCCTAGTTCCCCTAAATAGTAGTAAGCAAATTCAAAGCAGTGGCGTTCCTTTCAGGGATATAAACTACTTTAAATTTACCTCAAAACGAGCATTGTATGTCTGACAAAAGTTAAGTTCATAAAGATCAGAATCCGATCACTCGTTTGAAAGTTAGGCGAATGCCTCTTACACCACTCTGCCCACTATTGTCGGATCGGGGAAATGCCTTTTTTTAAGTGAATATTGTCTAGTCCCTGATTCGCTTACCAAGGTTCATCGTCATTTTACATCTGGAAGTACCCTATACCTTAACTGGGCATCAACGGAATTCGCGACCTCACTTGGCCAGAAAACAACAAAAGTGTTAACTTGCTTTTAAGCAGTTGAGTGCTCAGCAGATAACATTTTATTGCTGTACAACTTGAGCACACTAAACTTACTTACGTTTGAAGCTTTCTTACCGTGACCACTTATTACACGTTGTTCCAAAAAATCTGCATGAGAACATCAGCGCGAAACATAATCAGAATCACTGCATAATAGATTTAGGAAATAACGTCGTTTCTAAGCTTAAACTCTGGGAAGAAAACTTATCGAAACGATCTATTCGCAGTGCTTTCACACGCAAATGAAACACAAAGTTCAGACCAATTTAGTGATCAGTGCTAGAAATGTATTTCATCGGCGGCTGATTGTACAGCGAATTTGATTGAGTAGGTATTCGTAGGTGCGTGTTGTAGTTGGAGTCAGAAAGCATTGCAGTTTATTATAGGTGAGAAGTAGTTGTATCTCCGGCTTAAAAGCACCCGAAATGGGGAGCCTGGGATCATAGTTTGACTATCGATCTAACAAAATGTTTTTTTTTTGCAGGTATAGGAAAAATGTGTAGACAAAACAACTAATTACTAGCTTTATCGATTTCTTTTAACATTTTGTTTTCTGTTTTTTCTTGCCAAAGAAGTCCAAAGAAGAAAGGATGTAAACTGGACCACAATAAAGAAAGGCCGTAAATTATACTAAATTTGTTATAGTGATTTCTTGAAGATTCTGAAATTCAGCTAATAATGTTCAGCTATTCAGAAACAAAAAAATTTCAAACTGGCCGATGATTTCCTCTTCCGACATATTTAAACGTTAACGTGCGGATGTAGAGAGATTGCAGCCGACCGGAAGAAAACGGAAAAGGCTAGAAAAGGAGTAATTTAACGTTGCGAGATATAGGACTTCCGAATTCGAGAGGGATTTATCCATGTTTGATAAGTGTTCTGAGCCTGTAAATTGTTGGAAACAGTTCGCTGGCTCTTTCTTAATTGTATAATTACGGCTTTGTAGAAAAGTTTAATGGGAGCTTGAAGCCTTCAAACTTTCCGTACAAAAACGATTCGTGCTTCGTATTGGTCGGATTTCAAAAATTGTGTCATAACCGACAAATATGACGCGAGACTCCGTATTTGTTCACAAACTTTAAAGCCTTCAAACTCTCATTATCAAGAAAACTCTTTTGAAAAAGTTTTATTAAACCACCAAGAAGAAGCCAGATGAACGTTTCCAGCAACTCAATGGCTTAGAATTTTTCCCAAAGGCCGGTAATTTAGTCTCAAAGTCGAAAGTCCTGTACCTCCTAATGTTAAATTCTGTGTTATGCTCCAGTGGGGATGGTGTAGCAATATCCATTTCCTTCGGGTAGGGTGCAATCCGTCCATACTTAGCTGTATTAATCATCTTACTCCCCCCCTCCCCCGCGATGGTTTAGTAACACTTTTAGTCTCCGGCTGGAGATCACTGAATAATTAATGAGCAATGGCTACCTTGCTATGAAGAGTGAATTGTGTTCAAGTAATTTGAGGATAACGTTGGCTACCGTGAGGATTTTGAAGAAAACGAAGGTAACAGTGTGTTCGTAAAAATCTGACCCTCCGAAAGATAATGATGTCTCCCCCCTTCTCGGCCCACATGAATCAAATTCTTTAAACTTTGACTTTTTGGCGAAGGAGGGAATGAAATTTGTCTCATATCACACGTGATTCAGTTCAGTTTCAGTTTATTTTCAAAATTCCCTCACGGGCAAGCCGGACATTGGATTTTTCGTCATATAATAATAATATCAACGTCTTTGTCATAATTTTGTCATAAATAATAAATTTATATGCAATTCGAATCACTGTAAGTGATCATTCACAATTACACTTATATCAGAACTAAAAATCAAGTAACTATACCATAAACAAGAGTTACGACGAATTGTGCATTTCGACGAATGACGTCACATTACACGTATATCAGAACTAGGATTCAAACAATTATAAAATAAGCAAGAATTACCATGAATTATACAAGAATTACGATGAGTTATACATTATTGACGGATGACGGTACGAAGCTTTTTTTGTATCGGTCATGACATGCAAAAACAGGATGTACCTTAGGAATGGGCTGCGAAACCATTCGCATGAGATGTACCAACGGTTCAGTTGGCTACGCTGCCAATTTTTGGGGTTTTACACGGCAGTGGACGTGAGGAGAGGAGAGTATGAGTCGATGATAGTAATTCCTAATTTCCAGTGCAAAGTTAAGGCCGACAAAGATGTCAGGGAAAACTTGCTCGGAAGAGAAATTAATTTCGTAGCGGGCAAGGGCAAGAATATAGGACCACTTTGAACCCTAACTTTACCCGACCACACTTAAATAAAAGTTCTTCACCCCAACATTCTTTTGCCTTTGCGTACAAACAAAGTGGCAGCGAGTAGGTTGATATTGCGAAGAGCAGGTTACTAGAGGTGACGGCATTGCAGTGATATGGTTTCGAGGGTGGTGGAAAAGGCTAGGTCTTGAATAGGGTCACTGAGACCTTGTGGATAGTGTGGAAATTCTCTGAAGACCGGCGGGCCTGACCTTAGGTTCCACTCTCAAAACCAATCAATAAACGAGGGGTAGGGATGTCCTAGGTAGCCTAGGGCTCAGACGCACTCTTCTCTTTCTCTCTCTATAAAATAAAGGTATACTTCTCTCAGTTTATACAAAAAGTCTCCTTGTCAACAAGATGGTAAAGTTGATGAGTAATTCTTGCAGAGATGGGCGAATCGGAATCCGGATTTGGATTTGAATCCAGGATTCGTCCTTTTGGCCGAATTCGAATCCGGATTCGAATCTTCTGCTTGTCAGGCTGGATTCGGATTCGGACCCGGATTCCAAACCCTCAATCTTACGAATCCACTCAAATCCGCTTCATCCTTCCAGTTTTTGTTTTCACAATCTCCACCACCAACCATCCTCAGTAAACTATCACATTATCTGATTACAGATATCAGTGCTTTTTGTCACCTCTGATTTTAAACCATAACCTTTGTACATGATTTGATTTTTGTTAAGGTCGGATTCGAATCCGGATTCAATTCCGGATTCGAATCCTCAGCATGAAATGGTGGATTCGGAATCGGATTCGTACCTAGCCCTGGATTCGGATTCGAATCCTTTCATGATCGGATTCGCCCATCTCTGAATTCTTGTAACGAGCACTATGTTACCACTCTTTCGTTCCAGACTTGGCATAAGCTCTTGAAGATCCGAATCGAGCCCGATGCATACCTCTACAACCTCCTCATACGCATCATCCGAGAGTGCTCCATAGGCTCCGAAGAATCCCTTAAAGACGCACTGAACCTCATTGACACCCGATCCGCCTGGCAACCCACTCCACCTAAACTAACCTTTAAAGAAAAGAAGCTTTTGTCAAGCAAAAAATCCGGACGGAAACCGGAAACGGGACTCGTACCATTCAACCCTCATGAACAAGTCGAGTTGGTGTCTGCACGACAGGTGGTACCCCGTAAACCGATCGGTGGAGTGCTGAACTTCGTACGTAACGGACAAGAGACACCCCTGACCTTGAACTTTAAAGTGCCAGTGGTTGACCTGAAAACGCCAGAGTTGCGAGTGAAAAAGTTGCTAGGTGAAACCCTGGATGTGCCGAATTTGATGGCGCGAAATCCAAATTTGAAAGGTGTTGTGGATGTTTCGAATGTGAGGAGACCAATGGACAGGCTTGCCGTGTGTGGGGGGATGCTAGGGTTCCTTCAGGATATGGCAGCGAATAACGTACAGCCAGACTTGAAGATCTTCATGGAGCTGATGCAAAATTTACCAAACAACAAGGAAGATGAGGAGGTGAGTAGTTAGTACTTCTATTACGCAATGTTTTCAGATCATTTCTTGTGGCCGCTCCGGAGGCGCTTATCTCAGATCATCCTGAGCCATCGGCGGCCAGGGTTGCCACGGGGAGTGGGATCTCTAATTTGGGGATTTTTTTTCTCATTTTATGAGGGTTAAGCCAAAGACATTAACAGTGGAAAGACAGGAAACTCCCATAAGTCGCGATAATTAGCGCTATCTCGCGGTTGGTTTGTCGTTAGAGCAACCGCTCTGTTGACATTTCGACCGTTCGTTCTTCCTAATCATCGCCAATCTGCACGTTTTAAGTGTTGTTGTAATTGTTTGTTTACTCTCGCGTTCATCCTTAAAGCACAACCCTTACTAGAAATGATATTCTCCCTATGTAATGGGCCAGAAAAAATGCTTCCCGAAAATACCATTACTTTCTACCTACAATTAGCGATTTTCTTGTTAGCGCTTGTCTACTGTATTCATCCTTCCTGCTACCCGACGCGGCCGCTTGACGCAAAACATTTGAAACAGAACGCACCGTGGTACAAAACTGGAAAAAATAAGCAAATAAAATAATTAAAAAACAGAAGATTCTGATATCCTTATGTGTGAAAGAGTTGTAAGCGGAAGCTAAAGATTCCGGCAAACTTTGCGTTGTGTGACGAGCAAAACTCGTCAACGCCGAAAAAGCGCTTAAAATTCGTAAGCACTAAACGAAACCATTGAGAAAAGTGGGGATTTTAGCAACTTCTAATTCCATAAGGGAGCTAGGTGTATCATAAAAGGCAGAATAAGCAAGAGGGGTTCTTTAGCTCGCTCACTAATTGAATATGGCCACGCAGTAACAAGGCCCTTCTATATCAAGGATGTTATCGCCATTGAGCAAGTCCAAAGAAGAACAACAAAAACAGTGCCAGCCATTCGCCATCTGCCTTATGAAAACAGGCTTCAAAAACTACGATTACCCAGTTTATCTTACAGATTTCTTCGAGGTGATTTGATCGAAACTTGTAAAATTTACCATAGTTATTATGATAACATTAGGCCTGATGATGTCTTCACCTTCAATCACAACGGTCTCAGAGGACACAACTTGAAACTGAGTGATAAGAAATTCCGAAAAGACATTGGAAAATGGAGCTTCAGAAACCGAATAGTAGTATGTTGGAATAATCTCCGAGAAAGTGCTGTAAGTGCCGAAAATATCAACCAGTACAAAGCAGGTGTCGACTACCACCTGGCTGAAATTCAATTTAGTGTGTAAAGTGTCCGAGAAATTTATAGAGGCGAAAGCCTTATTATTGCAATTATATTATATTATTATTATTATTATTTTAAAGCTGGACAAATACCAAACGCTAGGGATCGGGAAGCTTGGTTTTCCGCGACGCCAGCTCAGCGAAGCTTCCTGTCTTTCGAGCCAAGGTCTTTAGGTTAAGCTTCCTTTTTTTATATCCTGAATCGACTATCTATGTGATAATTTGGACCCCAATCAGTTTGGTTTCAAGCAAGGTATTAACACCTCACATCACTCGGTTAGCCTGGTTCTTGACATACTGCTCTTGACGAAGATGATTCGTTTATTGACCTATCGCTGACCAGATAAAAAGCTTTCGATCTCCTGGATCACGCGATTGCTTTGAACGCCATTTCTGAAATGGGTGCAAGTCAATTTTCTCAGTGGATGATTGCCAGTTTTCCGTCAGACGGCAAGTTTTTAAACTGAATGGTTCCGTTTCCGCAGTCGAAACAATAACTTGCGGTACCCCCCAAGGAACTAAGTTGGGTCCTCTCCTTTTTCTCTATCTTGTTAATAATGTTGCTAAAGATTTCCTTAATAGGTACAAAATTGCAGATGATCTTTCCCTTCTCGTTATCTCTAAGCTTTCTTTCACGCTTCCGAACAGTTCAAGTCCGGTGCAAGACTGCATCACTTCCCTTAAAGCTCAACTGTCAAGCAATAAAATGCAAATTAATAGTTGCGTTTTTGCTGATACCATGGTATCTGTTACCACGGTAACTGGATCTGCAATTAGTCGTTTTTGCAGTTATCGTGGTATCTGATACACGGTGCTCTGCAAAAACGACTATTGCCGAAATTGCACTTTTCGAAGTCATCCCAATATCCAGTTACATCACTAAGTGCTAAACTTCTTTCTCACCAATTTGACAAAATTTGATGAAAGTGAGGTGACTTTTCAGATACCGCGACCAGTTACCACGGTCGGACTGTAGTATCTGAATATCTGATACGACGATAACTGGCCAGATACCACGATAACTGCAAAAACGCCTTTTGACCGAGGTATCAGATCTCCACCTCCAACCATCCTCAGTAATCTATCACGTTATCTGATACCTTAGATATTGCCGTAGATATCAGTGCTTTTTGTCACCTCTGATTTTTAAACCATAACCTATGTACATGATTTAATTCTTGTTAAGGTCGGATTCGAATCCGGATTCATTTACGGATTCGAATCCTCAGCATGAAATGGTGGATTCGGATTCGGAATAGGATTCGTACCTAGCTCTGCATTCGGACTCGGTTCGAATCCTTTCATGATCGTATTCGCCCGTCTTTGGCTCGGTCCAACAAACAAGGATGTTGCTGGATTTTTTAGGAATAAACAACAAAAAAGTGCAAGTTTTAAGGTACAAGAATTTTTTTTTTTCCAGCTTCTGTTAGAAATCATGAAGGCGTCCAACATCGAAATGGACATCGATTTCTGCAACGTTTTGATCAAGAAACGTGCCATCTCCAAGCGCTCCAAGGAAGTGGACGACGTTGTAGAAATGATCAGCGAGAAGGGTCTCAGAATGAATATCGTGACGTTTGGGACGCTGGCTCTAGCAGCAACGACCAAAGCAAGAATGTTGGAACTTCTGAAACTTCTACAACTTGGAGAGTTTAAGTAAGAAAACGCTTTCGCTGTTTCAAAGAGCTACCCCCCCCCCCCATATTCCGATAGTCTTTAGTGTTAACGGCATGCACGATGCCGAGTCTCTTCAGAAAGACCTTGACAAGATCTGCCAGTGGATGACTCAATGGGCCATGGAGGTCAATACCGATAAATGTCATCACCTTCGTCTTGGCCCCACTACCCTTGACCATCGTTACACCTTGGACGGAAGGACGATTTCGATAACCACCTCTGAGCGTGACCTCGGGGTAGTTATGGATACAGATCTAAAATTTTCAACACATTACGAAACTATCATCAAGAAAACTACCAGAATTGTAAATCTTATGAGAAGGACATTTACATTCAAGGACAATTCCCTGTTTCCTACTTTATTTAAGGCTCTAGCTCGTCCACTCATTGAATATGGCCACGTAACAACGAGGCCTTTCTATAACAAGGACATCGTCGCCATTGAGCAAGTTCAGAGACGAGCAACAAAAACAGTGCCAGCCATTCGCCATCTGCCTTATGAACATCGACTTAAAAAATTACGATTACCCAGTTTATCTTATAGATTCCTCCGAGGCGATTTGATTGAAACTTTTAAGATTTGTCATAGTTACTATGATAACATAAGGCCTGATGATGTCCTCACTTTCAATCATAACGGTCTCAGAGGACACAGCTTGAAAATTCGTGGTGAGAAATTCCGAAAAGACATTGGAAAATGGAGCTTCAAAAACCGGATAGTGGAATACTGGAATAATCTCCCCGAAAATGTCGTAAATGCCGAAAATATCAATCAGTTTAAAGCAGGCGTGGATCGACACCTGGCTGAAATTGAATTTAGTGTACACAGTGTCCCGAGAAATTAACAGAGGCGAAAGCCTTTTTTACTGCAGTTATATTATTATATTATTAACTACAATGGAACTTGAAAATATGGTTCCTGGAGTTTTTCTTTTTACTTTTTTTTTCTCGCGTAGCATCTTTTCTTATTTATCTTCGTGTTTCTTACTTTCTGGGCACGACTCCCTGTCTTCTCGGTGACGGTGATATTAGAGCTGTGCTTTTTAAAGGGGACTTGGATCGCGATTACGTTATATTCAAACAGAAGCTGTATGCGAAATGTAGGTTTTGTACGTACGAATCTTTAGGCTTGCAGTCAATGGCTGATGGATCTGTTCGTTTACGAATAATCAAATGTGTGAAGCGGAATCGTTTGGTGTACGAATCGCCAGGATTCGCGAATTGCTGCAACTTCCTAACAGCCATTAGTTGCGTTTTTGCAGATACCATGGCCTAAAGTCGTTTTTGCAGTTATCGTGGTATCTGAAACCACAGTCAAAAGGTGTTTTTGGGATCCCAAAACGTAAGTGGAGGGATACCTGTGACATCGCAAAAGTTGTCCGTCCGTCCGACTGTCAGCACGATAACTCTCGAAGGGAATGAGATATTTTGATGAAACCTGGTGTGAGGACTCTTCGAGTCAAGGGAAAGGTCGAGTTCGTAGATGGTCCCGATAGCTGCATATTTAGGGGAGCCGGAGGGTTTCAGATTAAGGGGCGAAAAAAATATTTTTTAAAAGCTAATGAGATATTTGATTAAGGGTAAGACGACATGCTAAAAACGAATATGAAAACCATTTTCTCGCCGGACAAGTAGTTCACCCGGAATCCGGCTAAAACCGGAAAGTTTGTTAAAAGTAAAAGTTTTATTTGAAGTTGATTAGATATCCGATTTAGGGGTAAGGAGACATGCTGAATCCGAATATGAAAATGATTTTCTCGTCGGACAAGTAGATCGGCCGGAATCCGGCCAAAACCGGAAAGTTTGTCAAAAATAAAAGATTCATTAGGTGTTCGATTTACGGGTAAGAAGGCATGCTGAGTTCGTGTATGACAATCATTTTATACCTGGACACATTTCACCACGAATCCTGGTGAAATCGGAAAATCTGTTAAAAGTTGAAGTTTTATGTGAAGTTGATTATGGAGATATGGGTGGAATGGATACGCTGAATCTGTTTTTAAACTTTAATTTTTTGCAAGACAAGTAGTTCGCCCGGAATCCGGCTGAAACAGAAAATTTGGCAGAAGTAAGGCAGGAACTTTCGTCAAAGTAGACATGACGCAGGCTATAGGGGTAAACTCACATGCTGAATCCATATTTGAACTTCGTCTTCTCCGATGATTACCATTGGACCGCTACAAGACCTGATTGTCTGTAAATATTAAATTTTTGGGATCCCATCGAAACCTTTGGTCTTGCTACAGTTGTCGTGGTATCTGGGCAGTTATCGTGGTAACAGATATCCAGATACCACGGTCCGACCGTGGTAACTGGTCGTGGTATCTGAAAAATTCATCTCACTTTCATCAGTTTTTGTCAAATTGGTGGGGAAGAAGTTTGGCACTTAGTGATGTGACTGAATATCTGTTTTTCTTTCGGGATGACTTCGAAAAAGCGCAGTTTGGGCAATTGTCGTTTTGCAGAGCAACCGCATGTCAGATACACGGTGACTGCAAAAAAGACTAATTGCAGATCCAGTTACCGTGGTAACAGATACCATGGTATCTGCAAAAACGCAACTATTGTTGGGTTCTTATAAATTTGGGCTTTTGATGTATTTCGTGCCTTTCAGTTGTTATCCGTTCTTGTTCATGTTGGTTCTTTTTTTTCTAGTTGCTATCCCTCTTGAGTCTTATTTATTTATCTATTTCCCTAAAAACTAAGGAGTAACGTAATATAATATATGAACGAAACTGTACCTAAAACAACTGAGTTGCGTTTTCAGGCTCGCGATTCTCAACTCGTGTTCGTCAAGTCCTGCTTACGGAGCGCATCCATTGCGTATCGGTACACGGGTTCCGTGTTCTGTGGCTTCAAGCGTTTTGCCCCCGTGTTTCTTTCGAGTTCGACACCGAATCCAAACACAAATGAATTCGGTAGTACCAAATCCTGTTCGGGGTTCTCTCATGCACAACACGGGCTCTAAAAACGGGTGAGAGCGCAACGTGTTAGGATTCGAATCAAACACGCTAATAACTGAAGTCGAGGTGCCTCAACCAAGAAGAGGATAATTCCTCCTGGGCGGCGATCCCAGTTGAGGTGCCATAGACCAACCCATCAACATCTTAGAAGAAGATCAACAGGAAGGCGAAAAGGGTCGCGCTCCCCAGCTGTCCAGATGCCGTTAATGATTAGAAGAAGAAGAAAGCGCAACTCTGATACATTTAATGATAATATAAATACAGTATAAATTATGATCGTGTGACGGTTACAGGTAAAATTAATTAGTTCGTCTTTTGCAGGCTTAACCATGCTATCGTTGGCGCTCTGGTTTCAAATGCTACCTTTTCGAACAGCTGGGATTACATCATCGCTATTCTTCAGCTTTGTCGGAGGGAGGGTCTTAAGCCAAATGCTCAGATTCTAGAAGTACTTGAAAATTTCAGAAGTAGGGTACTAAGTACCTACAAAAGTAGGGTAAGTAAATAACTCCTGATCAGTAAGTAGAGTAAGTAAGAGTAAGAGTATTAGGGTGGGGAAAAAGGGGTCACGGTCGACAGGGACCAGGTTCGTTTTTTTGGGATCCCGAACGTAAGTGGCGGGATACCTGCGACATCGCAAAAGTTGTCCGTCCGTCCGTCTGTCCGTCTTTGCGCACTATAACTCTCGAAGGGAATGAGATACTTTGATGAAACTTGGTGTGAGGATTCTTTGGGTCACGAGTAAGGTCGAGTTCGTAGATGGGCTCTGTAGCCCGACATTTAGGGGTTGGGGAGGAGCTTTAAATTAATGGGCAAATGAAATATTTTTAAACAGATAATATGATAGTCGATTATAGGGTAAGAAGACGTGCCGAACACGATGGTGAAAACCATTTTGTCATCGGACAAGTTGTTCGCCCGGAATCCGGTGAAAACCGGAAAGTTTGTTAAAAGTAAAAGTTTTATTTGAAGTTGATTAGATGTTCGATTTAAGGGCAGGAGGACATGCTGTACACGATGGTCAAAACCATTTTCTCGCAGGAGAAGGAGTTCGCGCGGAATCCGGCCAATACCGGAAAGTTTGTTAAAAGTAAAAGTTTTATTTGGAGTTGATTAGATGTTCGATTTAGTGGAAAGAAGACATGCTAAACACTTTTGTGAAAACAATTTTCTACCCGGGCAAGTAGTTCGCCCGGAATCCGGCCAAAATCAGAAAAAGTTAAAGTTTTATTTGTAGTTGTTTAGATATCCGATTCCCCATCCCTCCACTCCCCCCACGCTGTTCGGATCGTTCGAAGGACTATTTTCAATTCGGTCTATTCGGATCCCTGATATTCCTGCCGAGTTCCATCATCCTAGTGCCTCGTGAAGTACTGAACTCGCTGAATCACCAGAGTCCCCCCCCCCCCCGACTCCCCTCACAGTGCCCGAATCCGGTCCGGTTATGTCAACGATGTATCTAGGACTTGTAACTGTTCTTTTCACCAAGTTCCATCCCGATCCCTCCACTCTAAGCGTTTCCCAATATTCCCCCCCCCCCCTTCAGCTCCCCCCAAAGTCATAGGATCCGGTCCGGATTTTAATCGGGTCGTCTGGTGCACGGGGTCTTTCCTAATATCAAGTTTCATTAAGATCCGATCACTCGTTTAAAAGTTATAAATTCCTCCATATTCCGGATTCCCCCTCCCTCCACTCCCCCCCCCAGATGCTCGGATCGGCAAAGTGACTATTTCCAACTTAATCATTTGGGGTCCCTGATATGCATGCCAAGTTTCATCGTCCTAGCTTAAGTGGAAGTGCCCGAACTAGCAAAACCCGGACCGACCGACGGACGGACAAAAATTGCGATCGCTATATGGCACTTGGATGGTGAGAGAACTTTTTATCGGGACTCTAAAATCAGATATCGGTCCATCCACTTTAGTGCGCAGAAAAGAATGTGTATACCAGAAACATAACAAGAGCTATGAGCTCATATGGCACTTGTTACGAGTAGGCAGTACAAGAAAGTAGACGAGAACGTGAGAAAATACACCCGCCATCCAAAAATGCGGCTCGGAAATAGAAGTAGGATATTTTGTTTCACTCACCTCTGAGCAGTTCCGACATCGTCTCGATTATCGTCTCGATTATCAAATGCACATGACTGTTCAAACTTCCAAGTTTCAGCCAATAAATACACTCGTTTGATCCCTAGACGCGCTACAGTATTTCCGGTACTCCCTCCATCTTCCCCTACCGTGGCCGAATCTGGTTCGGACAAAAAAAAATGGATCATCTAAAGTATCTTCTTTTATACCACCTATCAAGTTTCGGTCGTATCTGAACATTTTTTGAAAATTCTGGTACCCCCCCCCCCCCCACCACCACCAACGTTGTCGGATCCGGATCCTAGCCCAAAATATGTCATGTAGGGTATATGCGCTCTCTAAGTTCTATGTTTCATTTAAACTGATGCACTCCTTTGACCCTTATGCGAGCCTCAAAGTTTCCGGCAATCTCCCTCCAGTTCCCCCCACTGTGGCCGAACAGGACTTGAAAACATAAACGACAAATCTCTTAATTCCCTCTTCCTGTCCATCAAGTTTTACTGACATTGGAGCATAGCCTATGTGCAAGTTTCCAGTACCCCCCCCCCCCCTACCTTGGCCGCATCCGGCCCGGATGCCAAATAACAAATCTAGGCCGCATAAACTCGGCACTGCCGAACTTGCATCTCATTTGGTCCATTCGTTTGGTTTTTGTGCATGTCAAAAGTCCCCGCCCCCCCCCCCCCAATTCCCCCAACCGTGGTCGCATATAGTTCGATCGCATCTTTTACATGTCGAGGCCATCGATTCTTATCACCCATTTGTTTGACCCTAGTTGGTCGTGTCCTAGTTTAAATAAATAAGTCAATTAAGTCGGGTCGCTAATATGCCTGCAAAGTTTCGTTGTCTTAGGACTTCTAGAACTATTCTAACCCCCGACTACCGGTATTCCAGGAAACCCCCTCTACCCCCCCCCCACAGAGCCCCGAAACCATCTGGCTCCGTCAATTTCGGATCTAGGCCTAATGCTTGTTCTCTCCATTAAATTCCGTCCCAGTCCCTCTGCTTTAAGCGTTTCTTGAGTTTTCCGTTCCCCCCCTCCATCCCCCACAGGTATCGGACCCGACCCGGACTTGACACTGAACATCCGAGGCGATAGCTCTTTCCACCAGACAAGTTTCATTCAAATCCGATCACCCGTTCAAAAGTTAAGCACGCCACTAGATTCCCGACTCCCCATCCATCCACTCCCCCGGCTATGGTCGGATCGGGGAAACGGCTGTTCTCAAGTGAACTTTTTGCCAACTTTCATCGCCCTAGCACATCAGGAAGTATGCCGAACTCGCGGGTGCCCAGATCCTGTCCGCTTATATCAATGACGTATCTAGGACTTGTAATTGTTCTTCCCACCAAGTTTCATCCCGATCCCTCCACTCTAAGCAGTTAGATTTCTGGCTCCCTCCTCCAGCTCCCCCCAGTGTCATCGGATCCGGTCCGGATTTATAGTGGGACGTCTGAGACTCGAGGTCATCCTATATATCAAATTTCATCAAGATCCGATCACTCGTTCGCAAGATAAAAATACCTAAAATTTTGGCTTCCCCCTACCTCCACTCCCCCTATCGGAGAAATGACTATTTCCTATTTAATCTGGTCGGGTCCCTGAAATGCCTGCCAATTTTCAGCGTCCCAGCACATCAGGAAGCACCAAACTCGCGGGATCACTAGAAGTTCGGACTTATCCCCCCCCCCCAACTCCCGCAAAGTGAGCGGAGCCGTTCCGGTTATATCCGTCACGTATCTAGGACTTCTGCTTGTTCTTTCCACCAAGTTTCATCCGGATCTCTCCTCTCTAAGTGTTTTCCAAAATTTCCGGCTTCCCCCTCCAACTCCCCCCCCCCCCAATGTCACCGGATCCGGTCTGGACTTAAAATGGAGCGTCTGAGACATGACGTCCTTCCATATATCAAGTTTCATTAAGATCCGATTACCCGTTCGTAAGCTAAAAGTTTTCCAAATTTTTCTGGATTCCCCCTCCCTCCACTCCCCTCCAGATGGTCGGATCAGAGAAGCGACTATTTCTTATTTAATCTGGCCCAGTCCCTGATATGCCTGCCAAGTTTCATCGTCCTAGCTTATCTGGAAGTGCCCGAACTAGCAAAACTGGGACCGACTGACGGACAGAAATTACAATCGCTATATGGCACTTGGCCGAAGGGCAAGTGCCATAAAAAATTAATAGAAATATTTATGCCATGTGAAAAAGCGAGAAAAGGGTTTGGGTATGTACAATGCTATCAAAAGCTTTCGACAGGTCCAAAGCACAAATATGCAGTTCCAAGCCTTTTTTGGTTGCCTCAACCATTAGAGATGAAAGAATTCGGTGGACAGATTGACAACCAATACCTTTTTGGAAACCCAATTGGTTTTCTCCGAAGTTAACATTGTTAATAAATGAGGGAAGTAGCATATACTCGAAGACTTTGCTAATCGTACATGAAACGGTGATGATAAGAGGTACATTCCGAAGGGGGTTACCTTTTCTTTATAATTGATGTTAGTTTTTTTATAATTGATATTACAGTTCCGCGAAGAAAACTATTGGGGACGGCAGAGGAGCTCAGGCACATTTGGAAGAGCAATAAATTGAAGATGTTGCTCAGGAGGTGGATAATTTATTCTTAGATGTCGAGCCGAAATTCCGTTGTCATCAACAGAAGAGGAACGAACGGAGACGCTTAATAGCAAGTGAGACCGATGATGAAGACACGGGGAGAATATGTGCTTCATTGAGGAATGGGGGAAGTGAAGCACTCAGCAGCTTAGAATAAACGAAAAGAACATTAGAATAAATGGCAAGAACAACTACTTACAGCAGGTGGACAACTTATACAGAATTACAACAATAAGATTAAGAATCAATGGGAGGCATTCTTCTACAATAGGATAGTTTTATAGATAGTATAATGCTGTAGTAGTCTCTATGTTGTGTTTGGTTTCCTCTTGTTATAGTGTTTCCTTCTTCTTTTCTTTCTTTATTCATACTCCGTCTATGCCATGTGCTTTTTGATGGGTGAAAAATAAATTATATTATCATAATTATTATTATAAGAATTAACGGCACTAAACATTGACGTATAATATGAATTCCACATGCGGAATCACTGATAAGACTGAGCGACGACTTTCCATCAATTGTGTCGGCATTAATTACTTTTGACCAATCACCTAGTGTCTGCCGAACTTGGGACCTTCTCCCCTAGGAAGTAAATAACTTACGGATGGAAGCAGACTGTTCGCCAGGATCCCTCACTTACCAAACGGAGGAATGTGCTACTTGTATGCCCTTCACAGCTGCGTTGTAAATTGGGTGGCAAATTTATCAGATTTTCGCATGCAACCTATTAAAGTTTAACCAAATAAGGCCCAGTTGTGACAGTCTAATTACCCATCACTTTTTCGCTTGAAGATACGTTACTTCGTCTACTCCGCTGTTCACGTCTAATCTAGTTTGCTTGAAAGAACTTTTTCTTTGAGTTCTGTGATACCTCTATGTGCTTGTCCTTAAAATATTTAGAAACTACAATGGTAAACGACTACAAAAAAAAAATCTTTTTGAAATCACACGCAATAGAGGGCTTTCTTCAGAAGTGACCTTCAGTCCGGAGTTGAACATTCCCTGAGCTTAGCTTCATTTGCCATTGAAATTCACGCTTTTGTTAACATTCAAGTTCTCTGCCTCAAAACTTTGTTGGGCCAGCAGTGCATATTCTAATCGTCGGTGCTGGAGCCGAAGCTGAAACATATTCAAATAAGGTTAAAAATAAAAAAATCCCCCAGCAGTCGAAATAAGTCAGTTTTGTTCAGATCCAAAAATAGAAATAAGCTGGCTTTTCAGTTAAACTTTAGCACTCGGTTATCCATGACGGTTGGCGGTACCTATAGGGGGTTTGCTATTGAAAATCCCTTATCATTCACTTTTTTCTCGGATAAAGGCTGTGACTTGAAAGAAACAGAATCGAAGAAACAGGCTTGTGGGCCAACAATGATCGCGGAAACGCTATTTTTGAGCACACAGTGGGATAGCGGAAAACGCCTTTATGGGATAGCGGAAAAAAGCCTCTAACAAGTCAAGACAGGCTTTTATCGTTATTTTGTTTTTCTA